>CM042147.1:24062271-24207271 GCA_023376005.1 Doryteuthis pealeii | reverse complement strand
GTGTGTGTGTGTGTGTGTGTGTGAAAGAGAAAGAGAAAGAGAGAGTGAGTGTGTGTAAAAGAGAACGAGAGAGATAGAGTGTGTGTGTGTGTGTGAAAAGAGAGAGAGAGAGAGAGAGAGAGAGTCAAAGAGAAGAGAGAGTGTGTGAAAGAGAAAGAGAAAGAGAGGGTGTGTGTGTGTGAGAGAGAGAGAGTGTGTGAAGAAAAGAGAAAGAGAGGGTGTGTGTGTGTGTGTGAGAGAGAGAGAGAGAGAGTGAAAGAGAAAGAGAGGGTGTGTGTGTGTGAAAGAGAAAGAGAGAGAGAGAGAGAGAGAAAGAAAGAAAGACAGAGAGAGGGGTGGGGATAGAGGGAGCGAGGGGGAAAGTCTTAGTCTTTGTTATAAAATCTAATATACATCTTTACTTTCTGGCATCAAGATTGTCTACCCCCCCCCTGACTTGCTGATATGAGATGGCACGTGGCATGCGGAATGCTGGGTAGAACGAACGGTTGGGTAGGGGGAAAGTTGTTGTGCAGGAAGCATGGGAGGAGGGGGGGTAGCGAGGGAATGGCGAGGGAATATTGAAACGCGAAAGATAAAAGATATATAGTAAATTAGTAAGAAAAATGAAGAACTCGGAATTGTTGGGAATAATGTGTTTGATATTACGACACAGTGTTATCTGTAATAATTAAGTACGAAAGAAATTCAAAGAACCAGCAAGAATGTGGTAGGTGTGGCGCTCCACCTCAGATACAAAAAACAATCTCCCTGGTCTAGTGAAAGGGGTATAGACTCCCTTGCTGTCTGGCTGATACCAACAAAGATGGTAAGTATTTACCGGCTTCCCACTATATTAGTCGAACACAAGGATCATTATAGTGGAGAACCACGCATTAACCGAAGCTCATGCGTGGTTAGTGATTAAGAATTGCGTGTATCCCTTTGGTATTCCTCTTTTGGTGCGCCTCAAGCACTGGGCTATAAATCCAACCGTACCCGTTTAAATCAAGAGTGTAGGTGTTGTCTGTGAGGAGTAGCCCCGTCGGATCACACTGATACCAAATTATCTTACTGGTCCAATTGCCGAACCTACTGGACACGGGCACCGAATGACGGGTAAGTGTTTAATCTTTAATGTAATGAAAGAATGTTAAATTAGAAATAACTGAAATTAAATAAGAACACATATAAAAAGATTACACTTATTCTAATTATATTTTAATTGGTTTCTATATAAAATCATTCATAGGATCGATTTTTGTATGTTGGAGAATAAGACAATATTAGAGATCAATAAATTATTACACACAACGGCCGGGTTTGTTTACTACTCAATAAACGTCCCCTTACCTACTATGGTAGAGGCGTGTAGTATCATTGACAAGGTTAATTTCGCAGGGATTGCTCGCTATGTACCGGCGGCCGAACGGATATGGTCTCTGACTATGCCTGCTGAGGTCCCGGTTTCGATTCTGTCGGGGGGGAAGTCGTTAGAATACATCGCTGATGAGACTTAATAAAGTCGAAACAGTCTGTACGATGTTCTGCATTGGCGAGCCATCCTTTGCCGGGATTCACTTGTCAAGATTATTTTCTATAATTATCGAATTTTATGCGATACATGCATTATAATTGCCTTCAAGCAAAATATAAATAATAATAATAATAATAATAATAATAATATATATATATATATATATATATATATATATATATATATATATATATATGCCAACCCCTCCGCACGAGCAGGATACGACACAAGGTCAATTTCTTAAGCGGAGTTTAATAGGTTTGAATTCAGAGTTTTCCTTCTCCTAGACTGGTTACCTAGCCATGGTTAAAGTGTCCAATCAGCCCTGCTATTTACCCATAGCTGGAGGGAGAATTGGATTCATACTTTTCCCAAGGGTATTAGCGCAAAGTAAAAATGCAAACAGCTTTGTTCAGGAATTGAACTCAGGTCGACGAGTCCATTTCCTACGACTCTAATCATTACACCACACCATATATGATGTAAACCTTTATTTCTTAGTGATATATAAGACACGATTTAAATGCACTAAAAGCATTAGTGGAAGAAAAATGGCGGAAGATGAAGAACGAGGGAAAGACGAAGAAAGAAAGACTTAATCGAGAAAGATTAGAAGAAAACTGGAGAAGGATGAAAATGAGGTTGGTTGGTGGTTGGTTGGTTGGTTGGTTTTTACGGCATGTCAACACTTGTTGAGTTATTTTATGCCGAATACGTTTTGTTTGATTCTTGATGGGTACTCAATAATTCTAACTCAATTTTTTAAACACATTTTTCTATTTAACCCATTGATAGGATCCTAACAGGTACTACCACTTCGGATCAGAGTGGATCTGGGAGTAATGGCGATGAAGGGGTACTCCAAACTCCCCAGAGCTCCAGAATTGGAACTTCACCATTAGATGCAGTTTAACATTATACCCAGGACACTAGGACCCTCTGCCACTGCCTTCTAGCAAATATATGATTAAAAGGGTAGGGAAGAAGTTGTTTTTTTGTTGTTTTTTTTTTGGGGGGGTTTGGTTTGTTTTACGGCATATCAACCTCAGTGGGTCATTAATTTAATGCCGGCAAAGTTTTGAAATAAATTCATTCTTAATGGATACTCAGTTTTTATAAACTCGTGTTTTTCTATTTAACCCATAGATGGGACCCTAACAGTACTACCGCTCCGGTCAGAGTGGACCAGGGAGCAATGGTGATGAAGGGGTGCTCCACATTCCCCAAACCTCCAGAATTGGAACCCTCACCATCAGATAGAGTTTAACGTCATTCCCAGGTCATGAAGACCCTCAGTCACCGCTTTCTAGCACCCATATGATAAAAAGGGTTGGAGCAAAGAAGAAGAAGAAGAAGAAGAAGAAGAAGAAGAAGAAGAAGAAGAAGAAGAAGAAGAAGAAGAAGAAGAAATGTCAGAAACAGAATTAAAAACTGATAATCATAAGAGCGCAAGTGTATCCGAAAAAAAAAGAGGACGGTGATAATTATCCTGCTATATGTTTGTTGTTACATCATATTCGCTGTGCGCATGCGTGCCAATAAGAGTGTATTACGCATGCGTGCGTTATTCCGCGTCTCTTTATATGGCTACTAAACAAGAATAGAAAGACAGAAAACACAGAAGATAAATTTAAATTCCATCGAGATTACAAACGCACGTAACGTGTGCCATTCGCGATTATTTCAAACATTATCAAATCTTTTCATCTTACTCTTACATCTAATTCTCCGCCTCCTGCGTGAGTGAGCATATATATATATATATATATATATATATATATATATATATATATATATATATATATTATGAGTCTATTTGTGTATACTATATTATATATATATAGACAGATAGATATAGATATAGGTATAGATATATATATATATATATATAGCCTATTTGTGCATACTATATTATATATAAGTGTGTCATTTTTTGTATTTAAAATAATAATAGATAGAATACATGTGTATATATGAATAAACTACTGGCCGGATTCGCTTCCATTTTCAACTTACATATATAGAGAGAGAGATAGATAGATATAGATATATGTACGTCTGTTCATATTTCTCTCTGTTCATTTCTCTCTCTCTCTCTCTCTCTCTCTCTCTCTCTCTCTCTATATATAATATATATATATATATATATATTATATATAGAGAGAGAGAGAGAGAGAGATAGACAGACAGACATATAGATAGATAGATATACATATATGTATATGTCTGTTCATATTTATCTCAGCCTGTTCATCTCTCTCTCTCTCTCTCTCTCTCTCTCTATATATATATATATATATATATATATATATATATATATATCCGTCTTCCTCTCTCTGAATATATATATATATATATCGATGTCCTTGTTGATGTTGGTGATAATTGTTGGTGCATAATTTGTCTTCTCGGCTAATTGTGCCTCCATTCTTGCTAGGTACTCTTAGAAAAGAATGGAGGCACAACTAGCCGACGAGACTACTTATACACCAACACACACACACACACACACATATATATATATATATATATATATGTGTGTGTGTGTGTGTGTGTGTGTTTCTTTTTTATCTTTTTTATTTTTTTGGCTAGCTTCTCAATATCGGGGTGGGGTCTGTTGATTAGCCCACCAAAGTTTTCGTCCCAAGTACTTTCAACACCCCCAATTGCCATCATCGGGGGTAGTTGTAATTGAGTGTCTTCCTGTTCTTTTAAACCCGGAAGGTTTTAAAAAAAAACGAGTAGCGGTGGTAGTAAAGATATTAAGAAGCCGAAAAACGATCGGAAAGAAACTCGTCAGGTATGAAATGTCCGTCTTGTTCAACACAGTATGCATTAAAGAAAAAATTCGGCTCGGGTATACATATTATTTACATTATGTACACTAGCAAGAATATGCACCCTCCGCAGGTCGTAAGTATTTAAGTTTTAATGTAATGAAATATATTAAATTTGAAAGACTAACGAAATTATATAAGAACGCATATAAAGAGACTAAACTTATTTTAATTATATTTTAATTGTTTCTATAAAATTCTTCATAGGTTGATTTTAATACGTTGGAGAATAAAACAATAATATTAGAGATCAATAACACCAAGTAATATTTATTAATCCCGGTTTTATTAAAACCAGTATGCTAATTAAATACCCGGATATATAATGTAAACCTTTATTTCTTAGTTATTCATAAGACACATTGCAGAATTTTAAACGCACTGATAACTCGCTCTTCGGGTGGGTGGGTCCGGTGGCTTCGACTACTGGACTATTAGTGAATATTAACGGCGTGATCCCAGGGGGCCACCCCCAGGCAACACTTGCCCCCTTGATTTAAAGGGCAAGGCTGGGTTTATTGCCCAGTGCCTGAGCCCCCCCCCTTGAGGAGGGATGCCGACGGGATCAACGCTTTTTTGTGCCTGCGATCCCATGAGCTTCAGTTCGTGGGTGGTCCCACATTAAAGGACCTTGTGCCATACCCGCAGAAGTGGGATTGCGAAGTAAATATCCTAATAACATGGGCTGTTTTGAGGAAAATCTAGCTCAGATTTTCACAGAAAATTCGTTAATACGATTGATTCTATGTATTAATTATTTTGACTATAAGTCAATGAGTATTTAACTCATTGATAAACTTACGCAATTTCTGAAAGTATTGTAACGTAAGTAGTGACGTAATTTCGGTTACAGACAGACACCGAATCTCCATTATAATAAGATGTAACGTAACAAAAAGAACTCAGTTTGTCCTTGTATTTACCCATAGCAAGGGGGGAGCAGATCGATCCATACCTTTCTCAACGCTATGAAACGTAAACGGCCTCGTCCAGAAATTGTTTTTCAACCGCATGCGGGGAATCGGGTCCGTGCTTACATTATGACGTCTCACGGCTTAACTGACTCTAAACTAACTGAACATTTTCCCCCACAGTCTTCGTAACCGGAAGGAGTCAGGTCAGCTCAGCGTTACGGAGCATCAATCACCTAACGTCTCAGATTTTAATTTCAACAACCCTGAATTCAAAATCTGTTTCTACACTACCCAATAACAAAAACAAAAATAAAAATACCATATACTGATTAAAAAACAGTTGTGAAAAAATTATCATTAAAAAATGACAAAATCATTGGAATGCACTCATTAATAACAAACTTCAAAACATTAAACCTACACTTGGAGAATGGAACTTAAAATACAACAAAAATAGAAGAGAACAGGTTGTGCTGACCCGTCTTCTCATAGGCCACACCTATATCACCCATCATCATTTACTAGTGGGCACAGAATCCCCAGTATGCACCACATGCCAAGAGAGATTTTCAGCGAAACTTATATTGCTAGAGTGTGTAGACTTTGATCTAGTGCCAACAAAATATTACCAAGCTAATTATTTGAAAAAAAAAAAAAAAAAAACCTACACTACAAAAAGTCGTTGTCGTTGGGGTGGCCTAATGTCGGTATCAGCCAGACAGCAAGGGAGTCTATCCCCTTTTCACTGGCGCTAGAGCAAGGAAATTATTCTAGCGTCTGAGGTGGAGCGCTACACCTACCACCAGCTCCTCACTTTACCGCAAAAGTCCCTGTTCTGAGTTGGTGAGGGCCGGTATCGAACGAGAAACCTTGTGATTCCTAGCTGAACGCTCTACCGACTGAGTTAAACCGACGACGGAACTCATCAATGTTTTGATTTGGCAAACCCAAACACATTTTCAACAATGATACCCGTTACGCAACGAGCGGCTCCAAACGAAGGCAGATAACAATCAGTTTGGGTTTGCCAAATCAGAACATTACACGAGCTTCAAAAAACATGCCGAATTTCTCAAGAGGTTCCGCATGAATTCCCGGTTGATTAAAAAAAGACGAAAATACTTTCGATACAGTCGAATGTATCGTATTTCTCATTCTCTATCTATTTTGGTTATCTGTGTAGAATAGGGGTGGCGGGGGGGGTCATGAAAAACCATTGCCAGTGAATACACTCCTCACTGAGTGCACCGCGTTTGAAGCTTAGTATTTACCTCGTACCCCACGTGTACGGGTTAGGCACAAGGCCCTATTAATGTGGGACCACCCACAAGCCGAGACTCATCCTTTCTATCTATCTATTTATATCTCATTGTGTTCATCTATCTATATGTTGGTCAGTTCATATCTATCTATCTATCTATCTATCTGTTGGTCTGTCCATGCATACCAACCAGCCATTCCTTCATATATATAGATAGATAGATATGAAGGAATGACTTACCGGTGAAAATATTGGGTTGGTCCCACTATTTGGTTTTAATTGGCTAAGTCAGCGTTATAACAAATATAAAGTGCTCAATACGTAAGTAGAGCGGATTTATTATATACTGTGTACAGAAATAACCTACTCGAGTTTCACCATAAGGATCTTCAGGGTTAAATCCACTGAATTAATCAAGATATTGATAGAAGTTATCTTGTTGTTATGACCGTTGAAGACAGTTTCGCAGTTAATGAACGCTGCTGTGTCATTTTGAAAAATTATATATATATATATATATATATATATATATATATATATATTATATATATGTATGTATGTATCGGTAGTCTCTTTTTGGTATTGGAGAATTGAAAATAAAGTGCTCCATTACGTGTGTAAGAGCTGTAGTTATTTATTATATTGTACAATACATTTAAGGTGCAATTGTTACCATTGGTTTTCAAGCAGCATGTTAGCCACTTTTCTTCAAGACAACGCGCCTGTTAAGAAATGCAGTGAATGTCAATTCTTTTTATATTTGTGTATTTTGAAGAAAATATAAATGTGTTGTCTTGAGGAGAAGTAGTTAACATGCTGCTTGAAAACCAATGGTAACAATTGCACCTTAAATGTATTGTACAATATAATAATGATAATAATAATACTACTACTACTAATACTACTACTAATAATAATAATAATATATATATATATATATATGATTGGCATCCTTCCGTCTACTAAAGACGATGGCGTAGTGTCCACTTTTCTTTTTTTCCTTTAATCTGCAGCTGTGTGAGTGACTGAACAGTCCACCCCTTGAATGGCGATCACTGCAAGCAAACAGTGATGCCTGTTAGAGTTGCTCTTTTTCACTCCTTTTCGTTCCTTGTTTGACAAGGAGTCACCAGGTCGCACGGTCGTCTACACAAGCCTCCCATGTGTTGGTGCCAATGTGGCATGTCTTTATTTTCATTTGCTGGCATCTTTAAAGTGCAAGCGAGGTCTCCCTGTTGGTCGCGTGCCGTCTGCCAATTCGCCGTACAGTAGGTTTTTGATGATGCAGCCTAAGCTACGTAGTTTTTCCCACTACAAAAACGATATATATATATATATATATATATATATATATATATATATATAGAGAGAGAGAGAGAGAGAGAGAGAGAGAGAGAGATGTGAATAGACTTAGATATTCATATTTATTTAACTATCTCATTCTTCTCACTTTCCTTCTCTCATTTCCTCATCTCCTAGCCCATTTCTTCACCGATCCAGTGTCCTCTTTAAGAGTCTTATCCCCTGACACGAGCTCTTCTCCCCTTCTCTGTCTCGTTCCAACAGACCGTGAAAAGTTAAAGTGTGGTTAAGCCGCCATCAACCCAGGCTCGCCGATACCGACACTGATTACACGGATCACGTGACGCAAGTCTCACCCGTTAGCATCTGCACATGCGCAACAGGAGTCGCTACGCTCGGTGACTGACCGGACACGGAAATCTTCTTTTTTTTCTTTTTTTTCTTCTTAAGGCGAACCAGACAGGACGAAGAGGATCATGGGAACTTCTCATGAAGGGAAACGAAACAAAAACAAAAGTACATAAAGACGAGGCGGCAAAAAATGGAAGTTACACACACAGGAAGCAAAGGATGAAAATTGGTGAAGGAAAACAAAAAGATTGAAGATCTAAACAGAATTATCAGGGGATATAAGGATGGAAGTGGGGAGGGGTGTTATGAATAAGTATAAAAATATGTATTGCTTATTGCAACGAAGAATTGATAATCTTTATACAATGACTGCTATTTACACAGTAGCATTGCAACCAACAAAGCCTTCATCAGATGATGACTCTGGGTTCAGGCATAGTTTCGGGGCCGAAGCATCATTACCACTAACTCAGAGCGTCCCAGCAGTATCTCACGATACCACCAGACTTTGTCAGTTTGATGTCACAATATAGGACTGCCATATCCACGCTGATGCGGTTAGAGCTTTCTCCTGAATCTTTAAGTATTTCCTCTTGTCTGGTAGAGAAAGTCCAAGTTTAGACAAAGATGCCGAGGTTGAGTTGGTAATAAATCCCCGGCATCCGACTTCGATGGGAAATACATTGTTATCCATCCGTTTCTGACGCATTGTTCACGTAGGTCTTCATATTTTATATGATAGATATGAACAGACCAACAGATAGATAGATAGATAGATAGATAGATAGATATGGACAGACCAATAGACAAATGTGAACAGACAAACGGAGAGATAAATGAACACAACCATATATAGATAGAATTGGTCTGATAGATAGATAGATAGATAGATAGAAATGAAAAGACAAAAGGATAGATAGATATGAACATAATGAGATATAGATAGATAGATAGATAGATAGATAGATAGATATGAAAAGACAAAAGGATAGATAGATATGAACATAATGAGATATAGATAGATTAATTACGGCAGCCAATAACAGCAGATGCAGCATATGAACAAATAGAAAAACAACGAAAACAAAAATGGAAATAACAAACAATTATATGGATACTTCAAACATCAAATTGGAGAGGTTGCACGTGAAAAAACTTGGATATGATTAAGAAGAGGAAACCTCAAGAGAGAAACTGAATCGCTAATAATTGCTGCACAAAACAATGCCATGAGAACAAATTGTATCAAAGCAAAAATTGATACGACGCAACAAACAGTAAATGTAGACTGTGTGGTGACAGAGATGAGACCATAAACCATGTATTAAGCGAATGTAACAAACTATCACAGCGGGAATACAAAGCTAGGTATGACTGGGTTGGGAAGATGATCCACTGGGAATTATGCAAAAAAACTAAATTTTGACCATACAACAAAATGGAATATGCATAAACCAGAATCCGTTCTTGAGAATGAAATGCATAAAATTCTTTGGTAATTCGAGATAAAACGAATCACCTTATCCCAGCGAGAAGACCAGACCTAGTGTTGATAAACAAAAAGAAAGAACTTGTCAGCTGGTAGATTTTGCAGTGCCAGCAGATCACAGGGTGAAGATGAAGGAAAACGAAAAGATAGACAAATACCTGGACCTTGCTAGAGAATTGAAAAAGCTGTAGAATATGAGGTGAAATTGATACCAATTGTATGCGGTTCACTAGGAACAGTTCCAAAAAGCTTGACAAAAGACTGGAGGAACTTTGAAGAATTGAAACCATCCAGACAACAGTAAAGTTGAAATCGGCTAAAATACTCAGAATAGTCCTGGAGACCTGAGGAAACATGTTATCACTCAGACTCCAGTGAAAAACCATCAGCTAACGCTGGTATGAAAAACTCACGGGAGTTAAAATAATAACAATAGTAGAGGAAAGGGGTTAAGGGTCTACCATGGTTTCAATCCAAATGATTTCATCAGAACCCTACCCTATACTTAATTAAGTCGTACATATTTAACTAAGCACACACACAACACACACACACACACACACACACATATATATATATATATATATATATAATATATATATATATATATAATTGGTTACTGCTTAATTCTTAATTAATATGAAAGTAATTTTACCTTTTTTTCTTTTTTCTCCTCCCCCCCCCCCGCAAGATGCAAAGTAGGGAAGTTCATTCGACAAAACTTAATGAATTTTTAAATAAGGATCTTTAAGACATTAATATTTTTTAATACAAAAATTAATGAATGATGAGAGAGTAAGTGATTAGGGGTTAAAATGCGAATCTTTTTTTTTTTTTTTTTTTTTTTTGAGGGGAAGGGGTTCATTTCCTTTTGGGGTATGAGTACCTTGGTGTAATACCATTTTTTTTTCCAAAAAGAGAAACCACATGAATCAGAAAAGAAAATATCATGTTATGCATCTTATGGTATATTTCTCTCTCTCTCTCTCTCTCTCTCTCTCTCTCTCTCTCTCTCTCTCTCTCTCTCTGTGTTACTCTCTCATGCACTCTTCTCTATCGCTTATTGTCTTTCCTTCTCTTTATGTTTCGCCTACCCTCTCTGTCTTTAATTCTATTCGTTATACTCCCCCTCTACCTCTCCCTCTCCCCCTCTCTCTCTCTCTCTCTCTCTCTCTCTTCTCTCTCTTCTTCTTTTTCTTCTTCTCTCTATCTTTCCCCTCTTTTCCTTCTCTCTTTCTCCATATATTTCACCTCCACTGTCCTTCTTTAACGTTTGCTCCCATATTACCTCTACCCCAACCTCTCCCTCCTCTGTCCATCTCTCTCTCTCTCTCTCTCTCTCTCTCTCTCTCTCTCTCTCTCTCTCTCTCTGCTTTCATCTTTCTTCTTCCATTCTCTATCTGTCTCCCTTCCTTCCTCTCCCTCCTTCTGGCTATACCTTTCTCTCTCTTTTAGTTCTTCTTTTTTGTTAATTAGAACCCTCTCTCTCCCATTCACTCTCTCGCGCTGGGCTGATTAAGATATATTTTATATATATATATATATATATATATATATATTACTGATTACTGCTAAATAAAGTAATTGATATATATATATATATATATATATATATATATATATATATATATATATATATATCAATTACTTATTTAGCAGTAATCAGTCATCGCTAACCAGTAATCAGTTCCAGAAGGTTCTTCTTGAAATTGCCGACAGTTTCTCGGGGGGGGGGGGGCTATCAGGAAACCGACATTGACAGACACAAAATTTTGAGGGTTATCCCTAACTTACGACACACAGACAAATCTGGTGAGTTGCGCACCTGTACGCGTTCGGATGAAAGTCACCCAAAAGTAATAGATACCCGTATGTGATCTCTCTCTCTCTCTCTCTCTCTCTCTCTCTCTCTCTCTCACACACACACACACACACACACACACACACACACACACATACAAACACACACATACACATTATTATTATTCCTAATTTTTTCTCACTAGCGTCAACTGATGGTCTTTCATTGGAGTATGAGTGACAATAAGTCTCCTCAGTCTCCAGGACTCTCCTGAGTATTCCAGCTGATTTCAACAATGCTATCATCTAGATGGTCTCAATTCTTCTGATTTCCAGTTCCTCAAGTCTTTTTTCTAAGCTTTTGGGGACCGTTCCTAGTGCCCCAACTACTATTGGTATCACTTTCACCCTCATATTCCACAGTTTTTTTTTAATTCTCTTGCGAGGTCTAGTTATTTTTCTATCTTTTCATTTTCTTTCATCTTCACCCTTGAAGTTTCCTCTTCTTAAGCAAGTCCAAGTCTTTTCAGGCGAAACCAATCCAATTTGACGTTTAAAGTATCCATATAATTGGTTCACTTGATGCTAAGTGACAGCAAGTCTCCTCAGGCCTCCAGGACTCTTCTGAGAATTCTAGCTGATCACAATAGTACTGTAGTCTGGATGGTCTCGATTCTTCCCTTGGTTTCCAGTTCATCCAGACTCTTTTCCAGATCCTTGGGGCTCGTTCCAAGAGCACAAATTACAATTGACAATCTTCACTTTCATGTTCCACAGTTTTCTTAGTTCCTGGCAAGGTCCAAGTATTTGTCTATCTATTTGTTTTCTTTCACTTTCACTCGGTGATCCGCGGGGAGGGGTTACTCTTCTTCTTGTCAATCATTACTAGGCCCGGTCTCCTGGCCGGGATTAGGTGATCCGTCTGTACCTCAAAGTCCCAGATAATTTTATGCGTCTCATTCTCCAGGACATGTTCAGGTGTGTACATATACTATTTAATTATATGGTGAAAATTGAATTTCTTGCACAATTCCCAGTAGATTACCTTTCCCACCGAGTCGTGTCTAGTCTTGTATTTGTGCTAGTTTGCTGCATTCGCTTATTATATGATTAACCGTTTCCTCTCTGTCTCCACATATTCTGCACTTGCTACTTATCTATTTTTGCCATAATTTAGTTTGTTCTAAACATTGTCTTATGCTGCGATTATAAGCGATTCTGTTTCTCTTTTGAGGTTTCCTCTTCTTAGCCATGTCCATGTCTTCTGATGAGATATCTCTTCAGTTTGACGCTTGAAGTACCCATATAGTTGTTTTTCTTCCTATTTCTGTTTTTTTTGGTTTTTGTATTATTATCATTATTAGTTTTTCTGGGTGACAGAAAGTCTCGTCGGGTCTCCAGGACTCTTCTGAGTATTCTAGCCGATCCTAACATTCACCCAAATTCTTTTCCGGACCATTCCAAGGGTACCAGTTACGATTGGTACGATCTTCACCTTCATGTTCCGCAGTTTACTCAGTTCTCTGGCAAAGTCTAAGTATTTGTCAATTATTATTATTATTATTATTATTTATTATTATTATTATTATTATTTATTACAAATGGTATGGAATCTCTCTCTCTCTCTCTCTCTCTCTCTCTCTCTCTCTCTCTCTCTCTCTCTCTCTCTACATTTTTTTACTTTCCACTGTATTTCCTTTCTTCTCTTCTATTATTTTGATTCATTATCGTAGATGCCATTGTTGTGATCATCATTTTGAAACGAATTAAAATCGGTGCACGATTCTCGCCTGTGGGGGGAGGGGCAGGGGCAGGGGTAGGGGGAGGAATTTCTATTTTGAAATAAACAAAATAATTGGATGATGAGTTTCTCAAAAACAAATGAGACAATTAATTAATAAGATAAATAAAGAATATTACGCCATTCGAGTGGAAAAGAAAAAAAAAATCCCATTTTTGCAAAACAAAAATTCTTTCATTTGACTTACGACTGGGCTGGCTGATTATTTGAGCAGAAGAAGAAGAAAAAAAAGCAGATGTTTTTTTTTTTTTCATAATTTATTTATTTATTTTAATTTTTTCTTAATTTAATTTTTTTTTTTATTTTTTTATTTTTTCTTGATTTTTTTCTTTTTCTTTTTCTTCTTCTTTTTTTCTTTTTTGCTTGCAACCAAAAAAATGGACTACATTAAATGTTTTCATGCCACTAAAGCATTTTAGTTACAAAAACAACAAAAACAACAAACACTACGACGTCAGCAATTTCGCTTCCCTACACACAATTTTTTTTTTTTTTTTTTACATTTTTCTCCCTTAAAAACCTTTCTTCCTCCTTTCTCGTGTTCTCTTCTTACTCTTTTTAAAAATATTTCTCACGATTTGATTTTATTTTCTCTGTCTTTTTAACTTCTTTCTTTTTTTCAATTTTTCATTCTTTCTCTTTCTTTTTTCTTTCTAATTTTCTTTCTTTCTTTCTTTCTTTTTCTTTTTTTCTATCCTTCTTCCTAGTTTTCTTTCTTTCAATCTTTCTTTTTTTCTGTCATGTAAATCCTGAATATCTGATGTCGCTTAATCGCCAAATTCTTATTTCTTATGAGTATCGTCACCTCAGCTAAATAGAAAACCATTCTGTTTTTATTATAAAGAAAGAAAAAGAATAGGGGGAAGATAGAGAGAGCAGAAGTGCGTGGAAGTGATAACGCTAATCTGTTTCAATTTAACATAATGAAAAGAAGAAAAAGACGAAAAGAAGCAAAAAATAAAGAGTGAAGAGTTAAATAAAAATTATTAAACTATTTACATATTGAACTATTTGATAATAGCTCCTAAGTAAACATATCAAACATTTAATTAAATCATCATACTGGTCACGTTAGTATTTAATATAACGTTTCACTGTACGAGCTTCATCAATAAGTAAAAAAAATGCGTTGATCCTGTCGGCATTCCCCTTCAATGGGGCGCCTCAGGCACTGGGCAATAAACCCAGCCCTGTCCCTTTAAATCAAGGGGACAGGTGTTGCATGGGGGAATGGCTACCTGGGATCAACAATGTTAGCTTGTAAGGTCCAGAGCCGAAGCCACTGGACCCCCTTCGGTCTGAAACCGGAGTTAGATATGTTGGACATATCTACGAACGTGTATAAATGTTATCACTATTTATTATTTCTTCTCTAAATTTTGTTTCAGTAAATAAATGTTTTGTTCTTATTATACCGTCGTGAATTGTTGTTCTTATATATCCAATTCAGGATATCTCTTTAATGAACAAACAGACTTAAACAAATGTGGCCAGGTTAATTTTAATTGCAGATAAATTGTAGCAAAAGATCTGTTGTTTATTAAAGTCATAACTCGTCAAAAATCATTAGCTCATTCATACAAACGTCTTTGGCATTCTTGTGGATGAGAGAGAGAGAGAGACAGAGACAGAGACAGAGAGAGACAGAGACAGAGACAGAGAGAGAGGGGAGGAGAGACAGAGAGAGAGAGACGATACAGAAAGAAAGAAAGAAAGAAAGAAAAGAAAGAAAGAAATGACAGATAGACAAACGGAACAAAACAGAGACGAGAGAGACAGACAAACAGAAAAAAAAGAGAGAGGAAAGACAGAAAGAAACAACGAAACAAAGAGACAGACAGACAGACAGACAGACCAGAGAGAGAGAGAGAGAGAGAGAGAGAGAGAGAGAGAGAGAAAGAGAGAGAGAGAGAGAGAGAAAATACCAATAAGATGCATAACATGATATTTTCTTTTCTGATTCATGTGGTTTCTCCATGAGAGACAGACAAACAAACAGACAAAAATAAAGAGAGAGAGAGATGGGGGGAGGAGAGGAAGGAGAAGTGAAAGAGAGAGACAAAGAAATAAAGAAACAGAAAGAAAGATATATCGAAAATTCTTAATCAGATACAAAATACATCCATGAAAAAACATCTACAAAAATTACACCAGTAAAGGAAAATTGAGTACCAACTTTTATCTCACACTCTAACAGTTTTTGGCATTAAATAACCCACAGGGTTATTACACCATTAAACAAACCAATCCGAACCAAACCAAACCAAATGAAGTTAATACAAATTATTAATACCAATTTGAAGATATTAAGAACTTGAAACATGGAAACTTTTATCAAAATAACTTGTTTCGGCATTAAATAACCCGAAAAGGGTTGATGTGCCGTAAAATAAACCAAACCCAACCGTTATATCGATGGGATTTTGCTTTATCTCATTTTTGATCGAATACACAAACCTCATCCACGAAGAAAGTTCTACAATGTTAACAACATGAACTATTTGGAAAAATGAATCCTAAAAACATATTGAACTTGCTGAAAAGAACTAGCCTTCTATCAAGGATGTAGGCTCATAGACCTAGGTAATTTTCACCTTTAGTTGGCTAAATTCCTAGCAAATAAGGCAATTAGAGTAACCTCCCTTGACTTTCACTTTGAACAAGCCGTAGCTATTTTGAAAGTCTCCGTGCGAAATAAACAAATCTTAGAAACTTTTTCGAAAGCAATACAACTGCACACAAAAATATCATAAAATGTGTTCTTAATAACAATTAAGTTCATTTCAGATGATTTTATGCTAGGAAATTAGCCAACTGACTTTCACTTTGAAACAAGACGGTAGCCATTTTGACTGTGTCCGTGCGAAATATACAAATCTTAGAATCGTTTCGAAGACAATTCAAGTGCATGCTTTAACACAAAAATATCATAAAATGTGTTCTTAATAACAATTTTCATTTCAGATAATGCGCACGCACAATTCTATGCTAGGAATTTTAACAACTAAAGGTGAAAATTACCCAAAAATTACCCCCCCCCACACACACATATATATATATATATATATATATATATCAGCAGAGCTATAGATAGAAAGACCGCCTTGTGCGTGATTCGAAACCCGACTGTCAAGCTGACAGACGAAGACCGTAACCCCTACACCTTAACAGTCGGGTTTCGAATCACACACAAGGCGGTCTACCTATCTATAGCTCTGCTGATGAGGTCTAATAGGCCGAAATGTACATACAGAGATTGATTTTTCTCGATTTGTTTAGCCTTACATTTAAATAGGTATGCCCGCCTAATTAATTAATTATGAATTAATTAACTTTCAAAAATTAGGTACGACTTCAATTAAGCACATATTCTCCAAAACATTGTCGGCTAAAAAAAGCCATATCATAAACACATCGCTAATGTGTATTTACTTATCATATATATATATATATATATATATATATATATATGATATACAAATTCTCAGCAGAAATGCTGATTTCGGCAGATAACTAAACGTGCATCGTTATACCCAATTTTCTAATAGAAGCAAAATCTAAAATGATATTCAAATTGCCACACACATAATAACCATAACCCACAAAGAATAAAACAAAAACGTTTTCAGCATAAAATAACCCAACAAAGGTTGACATGCCATAAAACCCGCCCACCCAAATAGCTACACACATAACAGCCATATACCACAAAGAAATAAAACAAACATTTTCGGCATAAAATAACCCAATGTGTTGACATGCCGTAAAATCCAACTAACCAGCCAAGTGGAGAGAGGCTACATTTGAAACAACAAAGAAGAAATAAAACAAACATTTTCGGCATAAAATAACCCAATGTGTTGAGATGCCGTAAAATCCAACAAACCAGCCAAGTGGAGAGAGGCTACATTTGAAATAACAAAGAAGAAATAAAACAAACATTTTCGGCATAAAATAACCCAATGTGTTGAGATGCCGTAAAATCCAACAAACCAGCCAAGTGGAGAGAGGCTACATTTAAAACAACAAAGAAGAAATAAAACAAACATTTTCGGCATAAAATAACCCAATGTGTTGACATGCCGTAAAATCCAACAAACCAGCCAAGTGGAGAGAGGCTACATTCGAAATAACAAAGAAGAAATAAAACAAACGTTTTTGGTATAAAATAACCCAATGTGTTGAGATGCCGTAAAATCCAACCCACCAATCTATCTCTTTTGCACTTGATTTCATTACACTCGACAGAAGACAAGCAACCCGAATGTCGCCTCTACAGTTCGGAGTAAAACGTGTCCCGTAAAAAGCCGCTCAACAAAGAAAGACTCACGGCAGCCGTGTCTTGTATCAAAAACTGCTGGGTAGATTTAGAAAGTTTTTTTTTTTTTATCGAGAATCCGTTGCAGATAGATCATCGAGTGGATTTATTTGATGCTATCTCGTCTTACAAAGCCGTGACCTGATTTCAAATAGAAAGAGATTGAAAGATAGATTATAATCAAAGGGCAAATATACTTCCTCTTCTTCGAAGGAGAGAAGAAAAAAAAGGAATCTAGGCCTATTTTGTCTTGCGCAAAGATACATCCAAACTTCCGGCGGATGCGGTGCGCAGGCTTTGCCACTTTGAAAGAGAGGAAACGAAGGAGACTTATCAACAGATCTTGTGGATGTTTGTATAAAAGTTTGTCCTAGATTACTTATATATATATGTGTGTGTGTGTGTGTGCGTGTGTGTGTGTGAGAGAGAGAGAGAGAGAGAGAGAGAGAGAGAGAGATGCAAGGACTTTTCCATTTTTTATGCAGGAGAAATGTTTACTTATCTGTGCATGTATTCCAAAGATGAATAAACATACACGTTATATAAACATACGCACGCGCATATATATATATATATATGGTGATTGCCGCTTCTTGACAGAATATGGCCATTTCTACAAGTAGTTCAGTTGTGAGCACGCAGATGGCCCACAGATCCAGCTTGTTTTGTCACACATATGAAACCCTCGACATACAGGCCCTGCCACACAGGTCAGACTTCGACTGTAGGAAATGTTTCCATGGCGTCCGTCAAGTGTCACTTCAGAATGGAGGGCTCGGGTCACCTTACCTTAGATTTCTTACAGCTACTATCGACCTGTCTTTCCATGAGGATGTGTATCCAGCCCACCCCCTTTCTGTCAATTGTCCTTATAGCTGAAGCTGATTTCCGCAAGAGCATCGATGTCTGCCCTTATTGAGATGCTTCCCTGTAACGATACCAGTACGTAGTTTGGGGTTTCCCCAATCTCTCAAGATCGGGAGGTGTCGAGACATTCCAGGTGGCTATTCTTAGCATTGTTTTGTGTTGTATTTTCTAGTTTTCGCCCAGCTAAAGTGGACGAGGCGTTGGTTTCTGGCCAGCTTGATAGATAAAGCGGCATTTTTTTTTGGTCACTTTTCCTAGACACTTCCCAGATGGCTGGGTGACCAGTGTTAACCAAGGGGCTGCTCAATCACTCACATCCTCACCGAGGCACGTTGCTGTTCAATCGGCAAGGCGGTGACGTTAAGTACGTCACGAATCACGCCGTATGTAAATTTACATCTGCATGCTTCCATTCCGTCAGGCCTGCGCTCCTCACCATTCCTCCATCACACTTAACTTGTAGAAATATCTGCACGTGTTTTGTTTTACATGTTGTGCGCTTGTGCGACACGCACCGCATGCTCTCCTTCCCCAAAGTCAAGCATCAGTGACAAGCCGAGGCAAAATGACTGGGAGACTTTGGGGAACGCAGGTGGATGATCTTAGGAGATCTACGGGTCCACCACACCGGAAAAAAAACTAAGTTTTAACTTAGTATAAGTCCAGAAGTACCATTTTTACACGCATTTGGCAATAGAGTTAATTCAATATTTACTATTTGAAATGAAAATAAGTTACTTAGCTTCAAAGTTGACTCCAGATAATGTGGTCTGACCATTTCATTTTTTATACTGGCAAAATTACTCTCTAGTTCCTACGCGAGTAGACCATTCAATGAATGAGGGGGGGAGCGGTGGCGGTGGCGGTATTTTAACAAGTCATGTTAATGACAGGACAAAATAAATAAAATGTACATTTTTTTTCTTTTAACAAGTGCCTGTGAAACGAAAATGGTTAGGGCATTTTATATATATATATATATATATATATATATATATATATATATATATATTGGGAGAATATGTGCTTAACTGAAGTCGTACCTAATTTTGAAAATTAATTAATTAATAATTAATTAATTAGGCGGGAATGCCTATTTAAATGTAAGGCTAAACAATCGAGAAAAATCAATCTGTTGTANCTGTCGTGTTACATTTCGGCCTATTAGGCCTCATCAACAGAGCTATAGATAGAGGAAGACCGCCCTGTGCGTGATTTGAAACCGGACTGTCAAGCTGACAGTGGCGAGTAACATAACCCCTACACCAAACGACTTCTTAGATTTTACGATTTGTTTAGAGTAGGTTAATATTCCTCTTGTAGTGACTTTTATTACACGACGATATGATAAGTATGTAAATACGATGTGTTTGGATATGGCTTTTTGCCGACAATTTTGGAGAATATGTGCTTAATTGAAGTCGTACCTAAAGCACATATTCTCCCAAAAATTGTCGGCTAAAAGCCATATCAAAAACACATCGGATTTACATACTTATCATATATATATTATATATATATATATATATATATATATATATATATATCTGTGTGTGTGTGGGGGGGGTCATTTTAATTTTTAAAAATGGAAAAAAACACAAGTTTCATTAACGAGTGATGTTTTATCAACCGACGCTGCAGTGTTTCGGTTTGTTTAACAAACCTTTGTCAGGTCTTCATTTGTATAAAGAAATTAGTGAACAAAGGTCTACGAGTCTCTGCTTTTGGTATGTGGCGGCTTTTATTGATATTCAAATATGCGAAAATGACATACGTTAAAACGCCGAGTAATGTCGGCGTCCCCATTTAAACTGCGTGACGTAATTTTTTTTCCTGGAAATTTTTATAAATAATTTTAGTGAATGGGAAAATACCTATATCCACTACTCTATGTGTCCCATTGGATACATAGCGTAGTGGATATAGGCGTTGAGTTAATACCATTCTCAGTGACAGTTATCTCTAGGCTGCAGGTTCAATCCTGATCAAAAGCGACAGTAACATAGAATAATAATTAACACAGCTTAATACTTGTATCCAGCTGGTTAGCGGAATGAGAACAGGATATCCCCAGGGATTGAATAAAGGGTTGGGTTCAAAGTTCCACGATGGCTCCCGATTACGACAAGAAGGTTCCCGGGTTCGAAAAGGAGGTTCCCGAGTTCGAGAAGGCTCCCGAGTCCGACAAGAAATATCTGAAGAAGGTCGGAGGGCACATCGGCCAAAACGTTGTACGGATAACAATAAAGATGAGGACAATAATCCAAATAATACAAATTATCAAGCCTCATCTTAAAAATTCAGAGAAATAATCAACTATGGTTAAAGAGCCCAGTCTGCCCTACTTTTATCCATAGCTGGAGGAGAGTAGGATTCATACCTTTCCCCAAGGGTATTAGCGCTAAGTGAAATACAGTTACCACATCCAGGATTTGAACTCGGGATGACGAGTCCATTTCCCATGACTTTAACCATTACACCACGCGCTTCCCTGACTTGCTATATTGGTCTCATTCAGTCTTGTTCATCCTATACGTTTTTTTTGTTGTTTTTCTTCTTCTCTCTCTCTCTCTCTCCCCTCTCTCTTTTCTCTTCTATCCCCCTCTCTCTCATACACACACACACTCTTTCTCTCCCCCTCTCTCTCTCTCTGTCTAACTCTCCCTTCTCCTCAATCTTTAACTCATTCTTGATTTTCATGATAAGCTCATTTCCTCCTCCTCCTCCTCCCTCTCCACTCTGCCGCTCCTTTTCCTCCTCCTCCTCTTTGATAGCCTCAAAATATTTTGCCCACCTTCATGGCTAATTGCCAAACTGATAAAATATTTATTTAAGATTTTATTTATTAAAGATATTTAAAATTAGGATTAGAAGGGAGTCATTAGTTTTATTCGTGATTAAAACAAAATAAATATGTAAAACCAAAACAATCAATGGGTTTGCGAGACCAACTTTTATATCCCCTGTACTCAGGCAACGCGGGTGACTGCTTCTAGTACATATATAAAGGGCAGTTGTGTGTATGTATGTCCGGGTGTCACTACGAAAATAAAACAACTAACGACAAAGTAAATATATATATACATTAAATATCACCGGTTCTTGCTTTTTGGGCCAAAATTATGAAGATTTGATTTATATTCGAAGATATTAAAAATCAAAATATACATAGAAATAGCATTGAAATTTTACATAAAAATGTTCCAGCATTTGTAAATCTCAAATTAAACAAATCAATACACCATGTGTTTATACCAAGTCGATGCTGGGTAGTCGCTTCTAGTTTTTGAATGAAAAAAAAAAAAAGCCCCGTAAAAACATGTACTCTAGATTTCTCTGAATGTTTGAGATGAGGCTTGATGATTAGTATTATCTGCGTTATTCGGACTATTGTCCCCATCTTCATTGTATCTGTACAACGTTTCGGCCGATATGCCCTCCGACCTTCTTCAGGTATTTCTTGTCGGACTCGGGAACTTTCTTTCGAACTCGGGAACCTTCTTTTCGAACTCGGGAACTTTCTTGTCGTAATCGGGAGCCATCACGGAACTTTGAACCTAACCCTTTATTCAGTCCTCGGGGTTATCCTGTTCTCATTCCGCTAACCATAGCTAAGGTAGGAGTTGTGTTAATTATTTTTCTATGTTACTGCCTCTACTTAGGATTGAACCCAGAATCCAGAGATAACTGTCACTTAGAACTGTCTTAACTAACTACCTTATCCACTAGGCCATGTGTCAATTGGCTCCCGATTACGACAAGAAAGTCCCGAGTCCGAAAAGGAGATTCCCGATTCCGAGAAGGTTCCGAGTCCGACAAGAAATACCTGAAGAAGGCCCGAGGGCATATCGGCCGAAACGTTGTACAGATAACAATGAAGTTGGAGACAATAATCCGAATAATGCAGATAATACTAATGCACTCGAGATATCTACCCCCCCCCCAAAAAAAAATCGTTTAAAATGTTACTTACTCTCTAGAGCACTATCGGCTGGGGCTTTAGAATACACCGACTACTGCAGAGAGGTAAGAACATTCCAATGGGGCACCTGTTGGCCGTGGGTTGCGACCCGTGATGCTTAAGGACGGAATCCTGATGGATGAGCAGTCCATGACTGAAACGCTCCATTTAGACCCTTACTTAGGCTAGACAAGCAGACGGAGAGGTCCTCTCCGATGAATCGACTGGTCATTCAAGCCCTAGCACCTATATGATTGTCCCAACCCTATTGCCCTTATAGCAAGCCCCAACTGAGATCTTCATGTCCTGGGAATGACGTTAAACTCTATCTGATTGTGAGGTTCCAGTTGGAGGTTTGGAGAATGTGGAGCACCCCTTTATCACCATTGCTCCCAGTCCACTCTGCACCGGAGTGGTAGTACCTGTTAGGGTCTCATCTATGGGTTTATAAAAAAATTGAGTATCGATTAAGAATGAATTTATTTCAAAACTTTATCGGTATTAAATGATCCACTGAGATTGATATGCCGTAAAATAAAATAAACCACACCAAACTTACTCTCTCTTTTAAAAAATTTACAAGATTTTTTTTAGAAACCGCTTTTTTATGACAAGGGAGACAACTCCCATTTTTGTTAGAAAAGTGTGCTACCTTTGTTTAAACTTTTTCTTCTTTTTGTTACTTTTTCTTCTCGTGGTTCAGGCGACAACTGTCGGCAAGTTATTTTCAACGTCTATCAATAGAGCTGTTTGCATTTCACATAGCACAAAATATCCTTGGGAAAGGTATGCATCCAACTATCCTCCCTCCAGATATGGGCAAATAGTAGGGCAGACTGGGCTCTTTTAACCTTGATCAGGCAACCAGTCTTGGAGTAGGAAAACGCGGAACTCAAACCTGTTAAACTCCGCTTAAAAAATTAACCTTGTGTCACATCCTGTTCGTACAGATGTTAGCTCAGTCGGTAAGCGTTCGGCTAGAAGCCACAAGGTTCCTAGTTCGATACCGGTCTTCGCCAACTCAGCGTATGAGTAGCACAGGGATCTGTGCAGTAAAGTAAGGAGCTGATGGTAGGTGTGGCGCTCCCACCTCAGATGCTTAAAAAACAATCTCCTTTGTCTAGCGCTATTGAAAAGGGGATAGACCCCTCGCTGACTGGCTGATACCGACTTTAGGCCGCCCCGTCGACTTTACTTTTACTTTTTATATGTATATATATACAGAGAGAGAGAGAGAGAGATAGAGAGAGAGAGAGAGAGAGAGAGGGGGGGGGGAGGGGAGAGGGGAGAGGGGTTAGAATTTGAACATTGTAAAGTTCCATTTTATAATTTCTAAATAGTTTCACAAATGTTTGTACTTTGCTGGGCGAATATCTACGATATCACTGGCTACCTCTTTGTCGTAGGTGTGTAAAATTTACCCACCACCACAATATTTAACATAGCTATACCCAAAATTCGTCTGCTACAGTTTTTTAAAAATCGCATTAAAATTAATTACATCTATTATTTAAGGCCAAACTTTTGTCTAAAACGATAAGTAGTAACATAATGACCATCATTAAAAAAAGGAAAATATCATTACATATGCAGTTTATTTTTAATACATTAAAAACGTTGTTTTTTTTTTGTCAATTTCGATCCGTTCGGCCATTTTGACTCTTTTTAAATGGCTTTTTTTTTTTTTACATTTAATTTTCCGATTTTCGTTACTTATTTTCTTATTAAATATTCCCCCTTAAATTTTTTTTTTTTTTTTTTTTACAACTTCGGTCTTTTATCTTTTTATTTCTACTGTAATTAGTATCAAACAAGGAACAACTCGTCGAGATTTACACCCCCAAAATAGGGGGGGGGGTAAAAATTAAATGACCTGAAAAAAATGAGAAAGATTTGAAATAAAATAAATAATGCATTATAAAGATCATTCATTGATACATAAACACTGAAAATTTCATTAAAATCCGATAATTCCCTAATTTTTGGTAAATTATTTTCTCTAGGGGGGGGGGCTAAAGTCATTTTGTCAAAAACGCATTTTAGGCCAATTTTGTGTATACCTAATTTAACACAATGAAACTTTAATAAAAGTTAATATTACTCCTGATAATTCAATGAAAAATATTTTCAGCTTACTTACGGAAATGATAAAAAATTATGAACGGGACGTCGTTCATAGGTACCACCAAAATACGTCACGTGATCAGTTTAGGCCATACTGAAGGAAGAAACGTAAATATTTTTGAACTTTTTTAAAAATCTCGCAAAAGAGAAAAAAAACGAACATAAAGAGTTGTTACAAAGAAAAACAATTAATTCAAAGATCAAATTATCTGGTTGGGAAAATTACTCACTGTTATCTTGAAAAATAAGTAAAATAGTCCGTTTTTTTTGTTTTTTTTTTTTAAAGAGGGTCATTTTTTTTATTGATAATTTTTTTAGCAGAATTCTATAACCATGGTTCTTTTACTAAAAAGCTCTCGCATTGAAAGTTATAAAAATCTTCTGATATAATTATTCAGATGCTTATTTTTATAGAAAAAAAAAGTAAAAATCGTTTTTTGTCGGTTCATTTTTTTCATAATTCATAAAATGGGGGGGGGGTTAGACCTCGTAAAAAATATTTCCTCTTATATATTTTAGGAAAAAAACTATTTCAGGCATATTTACATCAAAAGATAAATAATTATAGAAATTTTCGTGAAAATCGGACCATTAATTGATTATTCATAGAATTTTTTTTAAAGCGAGTATTCATAATTTGTTTTTGGCTACGTTAAATTTCAATTGATTTAACGGTGCAAAAATATAAACATTGTTTTTTGTTCATAATTTTCATTATTTCCGTAAGCTAAATTTTTTTGTTAAATCAGCAGGAGTTTTTTTTTTTTTAAATGTTTCTTCTTTCGGAGGGACAAAATATTTTCAAGATAATATTAACCCTTATGCAAGTTTCATTGTGCTAAATATAGGGGGGGGGTAAATTTCATAGGGAAAATTGGTGGTACCTACGGAATGAAACAATAGCACCAAAGAAGGAATTTATTATGCATCAAGTGTTTTATTTCAAAACTTTCTGATTTTTTTCAGGTCACTTAAATTTTATCTCCCCCCCCTTATTTTTGTGGCGCAAAATATCGATGGGCTTAGATAAAGTTGAAACTGATTGCAATATAAATAAAAAGACAAAAGATCGAAGGTGAGAATTGAAGAAGAAAAAATTAAGGAAGCGATTCTGGTAGAAAATAAATACCGAAAATCGAAAAATTAAATGTAAAAAAAAAAAAAAAAATTAACTTTTGGAGATTTTTTTACTCTTTTCGATAATTATTTAATTGCCTATTATGTTATAAAAGAAAAGATTATAGTTGGATTGAAGCATAAGTATGGCCAAAAAATCGTAACAATTATACATCGATATTTATTCTGTTTAAAAGAGTGGGGGCGTAAATTTTCAATTGAATGTTCTCTAAAACCTATTAGATAACAAGAATAAAGTAAAGTAGTTATTAAATAAAAATTTATTTTTAGAATCTAAAAATATGACATTTGAAACTTAACATTTAGCGATTCATATCTTAAATTAATTCTATCTATTATTTAGGTATATAAATTGTTGTTTTAGATGCTAGTACGAATGTCGCTAATAGTAATATTTATTTTAAAGAATTTTGATTTATTTACATTGAATCAGAATTATGAATTCAGTAATTAAAAAAAATAAATAAAAGAATTCATTGATTAATAAGTCAACACAGAAAATGTTATTAAAATCAAATAATTCCCTGATTTTTGATAATTGTTTTTCACCCACTAAAAGAGGTCATATGATATTTTCGTCTGGTCAAATTTTTTGGTAAGCAAATTTTTTCTTCTCTGTGTTTAAACCAAAAGGTAAGTGACCTGAACAAAAATCAGCAAGTTTTTAAATAAAATAACTAATGCATTATAAAATTCATTGATTGATAAATCAACTCAGAAAATTTCATTAGAATCAGATAATTCACTGATTTTTGGTAAAAAATTTTTTTCAATCAATTGATTTTTTTTTTCAATCAGGGGTATTGATTTTGTAAAAAACGTTTTAATTGTTGCTACCTAATAAGTAGAAAATAGAAAAACAAATTATTCCAAAAAGATGAATTTATTCTTGATATTCAAGTTGACGTTAAAACATTTCAGTTTTTATTAAACCTTCATCAGGACATTAGGATGGAAAAAATTGATGGGTGTTTTTTTTTTTTTTTTTTTTTTAATATATAAATAACTGGAGTTGGAAAATGTATAGAGAGAAAATGCTCATTACTGTATTTTGGTCTGCGTACATTAGGGACCTCCATTTTAACCTGTCAATTTTAACCCCCCCCCCCCCACTCAATATTTAATACAGTGATACTTGCATAAAGGTTAATATTAGATTGAACATTTTTGAACCATTCAAAAGAAGAAACATAAAAAAAAACTCCTGATGATTTTTTTTATAAATTTTCAGCTTACGAAAATAATGAAAATTATGAACGAAAACAAAGTTTACATTTTCGCACCATTGAAAATAAATAGAAATTTAACGGACCCAAAAATGAATTATGACAACCGTCTTTTTTTAAAATTCTATAAAAAATCAACCAACAGTCAAATTTTTATGAAAATTTTGGTAATTATGTTTAAAATAAGTTTTTCCTAAAATATATTAGGGGAAATATTTTTTACGAGCCCCAGCTCCTATTTTATGAAATATGAAAAAAATGAACCAATAAAAAACAATTTTTAATTGTTTTTCTATAAAAATAAGAAACTGAATAATTATATCAGAAGATTTTTATAAGTTTCTATATAAGTTTCCGTATTCATGGTTCTTTTTAGTAAAAGAAAAATGAATACAGAATTCTGCTAAAAAAAATCAACAAAGAAGCTGACCAGTAAAAAAAAATGGACTGTTTTACTTATTTTTCAAGATAACGGTGAGTATTTTCCCAACGGATAATTTGATCTTTGAATTGACTGTTTTTCTTTGTAACAACTTTTTATGTTCATTATTCATTTTTTAATTTTTTTTTTTTTTTAAATATTTACGTTTCTTCCTTCAATATTGCTTAAACTGATCACGCGACGTATTTTGGTGTACCTAATAAACCTTTTCTCTCTATGCTAGAGAGAAAAGTGTATTACTGTCAGCAGTGATTTACGTTGGACAAAACACATCTCTAAAATTGTCAAAAAGGCCAAGGGTGTCTTGGCGTCGTTCAGCAAGACCTTTGTCAGTCGCTCACTGGCTATCTATTTAAAGCTGTACAGAGCTATGGTACGGCCACACTTGGAATTTGTATCACCAGTCTGGAACCCCTTTTCGCCCAGAACATTAACCTTTTTGAAATTGTACAGAGACGTGCAACCAAATGAATACCCTCCATCAGGCATCTGCCATATTCTGAATGTCTAGCTGCCCAGGGAATGGATTCATTGAAACTCCGGTATCTGGCAACTGACCTGGTAAACACTCATAAGGTCATTAATCATCTTAACAACAGCAATCTTGAGCACCTTTTTGATCTCCATTTTCTAACACACGTGGGCATGCCTACAAATTCAGAAAACAGCATTGCTCACATGACTTTCGGAAACATTTTTTCACGCTCAGAATTACCGAGGCACAGAATAAGTTGTCTGCATCTGTTGTAGGCTGCCGAACACTGCATCTTTCAAAGCCTCCATGCTTCCTGTAGTCCGCCAACACTATACCTGATACCCCTCTCTACACACATATGCACGCATGCACACACATACATGTATATTACTACTATAAACTGTTCATGTTCCTGACACTAATACATTATTCTATGTACTAGACATGAGACTTTGATGAGTTGTGGTGCACCTGAGCACTGTACACAATAAATTTCATTATTATTGTTACCATATTTTGACCTGCATACATTTTTATTAGTCAAGACTAAAATACGGTAATGAGCTTAACACTGGGTAGGATCGAACCTGGTTCCATTTAGCACCAAAAAGAAAAATAGGTTTATATTCAGGATATGAACACACGATTATTTTTTTTTTCATTTAAGGAATGCTCCCTTCAAATTATCAGCAGGAGCCAGCCCAGTACGATCTTTTAATTTTTTTTTTTTTTTTTTTTTAAAATTTTTTTTTTTTTTTCCATTAAATCATCTTCATTTTTAATAAATATCTTAATCAACATCATTTCTTTTAACAATGAATTAACTTTTTTTTTCAACAATAAAATTTTTCAAATTATTTAAGAGTTTCTTTCAAATTTAACTACGAATTCTGATGAAAAACAAGTTTATTTTACAAAAAAAAAAAAAAAAAAAAAAAAAAACAGACCAAAAGAGCATAGTATGCTGGCTCCTGCTGCTTGAAGGGAGCTAATCTAAATAAATAAATGAAAAAACTGGAGACAAAAAAAACCGGGAGTGCGTACCCTGAAGATAACTTTAAAATGATATTATAAGCCGTAATGTTAATTATATTTTAAGCTGTATGCCCGAAAGTAATAGGTATTTTTAACGAGAGAATTTTTAAAACATTAAGTAGGTTTAATTTTAAAAGATAGGTGTGGGTGGTTAAAATCTCCTTGGGTAGGTTCGTATCCAGTATAGACTTTCGATTTGGCACGGCATCAACTAAACCTACTCAGTATACAGCTGAACTTCACCGTACCCAAAGCCGTAAAGCATTGCTTCATTCACTTCACAGCGGTCCCATAGTACTAAGCGCAATTGTGTCTAGGACCCAGGTATTGCCCCCACGGCTAACCACACCCGGCCTCTGAACAGATTACAAGAGTCCGAAGCTAACTCTCGGCCTTCACGAAATGTACCTGAATTATTCATCACTAAGAAAAGATTCTTTCGCGGTTTTTGTTCTTTTCAAAAGAAATCAAAAACCGCGAAATTTGCTACGAGTGTGATAAAAATAATTTTATCTTTTTTTATCTTCTTGGTTTATAACTTTTAAAAATCATTGTTATAGGTAGTTTTAAGAAAATGAATTTAAATTTCTTTATCAGAAAATGTGTTGCCCGACTTCGTATAACTTCGGCATATTCCGGAAACAACTGCCAGAAAAAGGGACATAACTCTTCGTTCTACCCAAGCGTATATTAAAGATTTTGTTTGTCTAATGAAAAGATTAGTGGGGACCTCTAATTCGACGTGTAAAATTTACCCACCACCACAATATTTAACATAGCTATACCCAAAATTCGTCTGCTACAGTTTTTATTTAAAAACGCATTAAAATTAATTATTTTTAAATTTAAGCAAACTTTTGCAAAAGATAATGTCAGTCAAAACAATAATGATTCTATTCTTTAAAAAAAAAAATAAAATTATTTTAGCCAATAAATTTCAAAAATTAATTTTTTTTTTTTACATTTAATTTTCCGATTTTCGTTACTTATTTTCTTATTAAATATTCCCCCTTAAATTTTTTATTTTTTATTTACAACTTCGGTCTTTTATCTTTTTATTTCTTCTGTAATTAGTATCAAACAAGGAACAACTTGTCGTGATTTTACACCCCCAAAATAGGGGGAGGTAAAAATTAAGTAACCTGAAAAAAATGAGAAAGATTTGAAATAAAATAAATAATGCATTATAAAGATCATTCATTGATACATAAACACTGAAAATTTCATTAAAATCCAATAATTCCCTGATTTTTGGTAAATTATTTTCTCTAGGGGGGGGGGCTAAAGGCATTTTGTCAAAAACGCATTTTAGGCCAATTTTGTGTATACCTAATTTAACACAATGAAACTTTAATAAAAGTTAATATTACTCCTGATAATTCAATGAAAAATATTTTCAGCTTACTTACGGAAATGATAAAAAATTATGAACGGGACGTCGTTCATAGGTACCACCAAAATACGTCACGTGATCAGTTTAGGCCATACTGAAGGAAGAAACGTAAATATTTTTGAACTTTTTTAAAAATCTCGCAAAAGAGAAAAAAAAAACGAACATAAAGAGTTGTTACAAAGAAAAACAATTAATTCAAAGATCAAATTATCTGGTTGGGAAAATTACTCACTGTTATCTTGAAAAATAAGTAAAATAGTCCGTTTTTTTTTGTTTTCTTTTTAAACAGGGTCATTTTTTTTATTGATAATTTTTTTAGCAGAATTCTATAACCATGGTTCTTTTACTAAAAAGTTATAAAAATCTTCTGATATAATTATTCAGATGCTTATTTTTATAGAAAAAAAAAGTAAAAATCGTTTTTTGTCGGTTCATTTTTTTCATAATTCATAAAATGGGGGGGGGGGTTAGACCTCGTAAAAAATATTTCCTCTTATATATTTTAGGAAAAAAACTATTTCAGGCATATTTACATCAAAAGATAAATAATTATAGAAATTTTCGTGAAAATCGGACCATTAATTGATTATTCATAGAAATTTTTTTAAAGCGAGTATTCATAATTTGTTTTTGGCTACGTTAAATTTCAATTGATTTAACGGTGCAAAAATATAAACATTTTTTTGTTCATAATTTTCATTATTTCCGTAAGCTAAATTTTTTTGTTAAATCAGCAGGAGTTTTTTTTTTTTTTTAGATGTTTCTTCTTTCGGAGGGACAAAATATTTTCAAGATAATATAACCCTTATGCAAGTTTCATTGTGCTAAATATAGGGGGGGGGGGGTAAATTTCATAGGGAAAATTGGTGGTACCTACGGAATGAAACAATAGCACCAAACAATGAATTTATTATGCATCAAGTGTTTTATTTCAAAACTTTCTGATTTTTTTCAGGTCACTTAAAGTTTATCTCCCCCCCCCCCTTATTTTTGTCGCGCAAAATATCGGTGGGCTTAGATAAAGTTGAAACTGATTGCAATATAAAAAAAAGACAAAAGATCGAAGGTGAGAATAGAAGAAGAAAAAATTAAGGAAGCGATTCTGGTAGAAAATAAATACCGAAAATCGAAAAATTAAATGTAAAAAAAAAAAAATTAACTTTTGGAGATTTTTTTACTCTTTTCGATAATTATTTAATTGCCTATTATGTTATAAAAAAAAAGATTATAGTTGGATTGAAGCATAAGTGTGGCCAAAAAATCGTAACAATTATACATCGATATTTATTCTGTTTAAAAGAGTGGGGGCGTAAATTTTCAATTGAATGGTCTCTAAATCCTATTAGATAACAAGAATAAAGTAAAGTAGTTATTAAATAAAAATTTATTTTTAGAATCTAAAAATATGACATTTGAAACTTAACATTTAGCGATTCATATCTTAAATTAATTCTATCTATTATTTAGGTATATAAATTGTTGTTTTAGATGCTAGTACGAATGTCGCTAATAGTAATATTTATTTTAAAGAATTTTGATTTATTTACATTGAATCAGAATCATGAATTCAGTAATTTAAAAAATTAAAAAAGAATTCAATGATTAATAAGTTAACACAAAAAATGTTATTAAAATCAAATAATTCCCTGATTTTTGATAATTGTTTTTTACCCACTACGGCCTTCCATACTATGAAAGGTCACATGACATTTTCGTCTGGTCAAATTTTTTGGTAAGCAAATTTTTTTTCTGTGTGTTGAAAAGAAAAAGATATTTCATTTAAAAGTTATTAATTCTTCTGTAATGAGTGTATTTAATATTTTTCTTTTTTATCATTGATTTCTAAGAAACTGTTATAATCCTTAAAATCCTAAATGATATGTTTTTTTAGTCTCTAAATCCAGGGGTCATGTTTGCAAAATATTTGAGTGAAATTGAGCAAAAATAATTGTTTAAAATGTATTAAAAATAAATTACAAATGTGATATTTTTTTTGCTTTTTTTTATTGATGATCTTTATGATATGACTTTTCGACTTAGAGAAAAATTTGACCTTAAATAATTGATTTAATTAATTTTAATTTGCTTTTAAAATTAAAAGGAGTAAATAAATTGTCAGATCCTAATTTAAAACAAAAACAAGTTATGCCCACAGACTTTTAAAAAAATTCTATGAAAAATCAATTAAGATGCAAATTTTCACGAAAATTTCCACACTTATTCACCTTTTGATGAATTTATGTTTAAAATAGTTTNTTCCTAAAAATATATTAGGGGAAATATTTTTTTTAACAAGGTCACCCACGCACACCTCCTTATTTCATCTTATGAAATCTGAAAAAAATTATTTTGTTCAAACAGTTTTTAATTTTTTCTATAAAGATAAGTGTCTGAATAATTATATCAGAAGATTCTAGAGATTTCTACCAATGGTTATTTAGTAAAAAATAAATTCCTGAATTCTGAAATAAAAAATGTTAAAAATATTATATTATGCTTTGAAAACTTTACTTGCTTTTTTACTTGATATATATTATATTTCTTGAAATGCCAAGAGAAAAAAATTGACAGACATTAATTTTTAAGAGATTTTAATTTCTTTTTGTGATTAAATAATTTTGATTTTTTTATGTCTAAAAAAGTCTTCTTTTTTTTGTATACTTTTCTAATCTACAGGTACTCTCATAGAAATATTAACATCTTTTTTTAAAAATCACTTGTGGGAGATTCTAAACATATGTTAACAGGGATGGTGAACATGTGGAAACTGTTTGAAAATATATTAAAGGTATTCCTATAAAGGTGTTAATATTTTTTAAATCAATTTAAAAAAAAAAAAAAATGTTAATATTTCTATGAGAGAACCTGTATATTAGAAAAGTATAGGTATACCCAATTTGTTTGAAAAATCCGTGTTTTAATAATAATGATAATGAAATTTATTTGTACAGTGCTCAGGTGCACCACAACTCATCAAAGTCTCATGTCTAGTACATAGAATAATGTATTAGTGTCAGAGAACATGAATAGTGTACAGTAATAATATACATGTATGTGTGCGCGTGTGTGCATATGTGTGTGGAGAGGTATCAGGTATTACAAAACAAAAACACACGGCTTCCTCAAAGTGAAAGAAACATGGGGAGGTTACTCTCATTTATGTAGCTAAGGTTCAGATTACCGGTTAAAGAACCCAGTCTGACCTACTATTCAGTTATAATTGGATGCATATCTTCCTTAAGGGACTTAACGTTATGTGAAATACAACCACATCTCCTTATTATAATGGAGATTTGGTGTCTGTCTGTAACCAAAACTATGGCATCACAATACTCTCAGGCATTGCGTAAGTTTATCAATAAGTATCTCTAATTTATAGTCATAGATAAAATAATCTTATTTATTTAATGATGTCTCTTTGAAAATATGAGTTAGATTTGCTTCAAAACAACTCATCTTATTAGTGCATTTAAAATCTTGCAATGTGTGTTATATGATAATAATGATAATGATAATGAAATTTATTGTGTACAGTGCTCATGTAGCTGTCGCCTTTGAGTGCGCCTAATAGTTAGATATATTTATTTTCTACCCCAAAAATATACCCTTAAATTTGGACAGTGTAAGGGAAACAACTCTGTTAGGTCTCATAATCGAGGGACCACAAAGCCTGAATTGCATTGTGGGAATATCAACAGGTTTCCTTAGGGCAAAATAGGGACTTCCGCCTGGCTGATGCAGCAAAAAGGTTGTGTGGAATCGTCCTAAAATTAGAACTTTAGTCTTTTAGTTAGTTCTCTCCACAGACGCACGACGACTAATGCTGAACGATCGATTTAATGAAACAACATTAAGAAAAATATTTTATTTTATCGAAAAAAAAAAAAAAAAAATTAAAAGATCGTACTGGGCTGGCTCCTGCTGATAATTTGAAGGGAGCATTCCTTAAATGAAAAAAAAAATAATAATCGTATGTTCATATCCTGAATATAAACCTATTTTCTTTTTTTGCTTGGACCGTATTTTAGTCTTGACTAATAAAAATGTACGCAGGTCAAAATATGGTAACAATAATAATGAAATTTATTGTGTACAGTGCTCAGGTGCACCACAACTCATCAAAGTCTCATGTCTAGTACACACAATAATGTATGAATGTCAGGAACATGAACAGTTTATAGTAGTAATATACATGTATGTGTGCATGCGTGCGTGGAGAGGGGTATCAGGTATAGTGTTGGCGGACTACAGGAAGCATGGAGGCTTTGAAAGATGCAGTGTTCAGCAGCCTACAACAGATGCAGACATTTATTCTGTACCTCGGTAATTCGAGCGTGAAAAAATGTTTCCGAAAGTCATGTGAGCAATGCTGTTTTCTGACTTTGTAGGCATGCCACATGTGTGTTAGAAAGATGGAGATCAAAAAGGTGCTCAAGGTTGCTGTTGTTAAGATGATTAATGACCTTATGAGTGTTTACCAGGTCAGTTGCCAGACGCCGGAGTTTCAATGAATCCATTCCCTGGGCAGCTAGACATTCAGAATATGGCAGATGCCTGATGGAGGGTATTCATTTGGTTGCACGTCTCTGTACAATTTCAAAAAGGTTAATGTTCTGGGCGAAAAAGGGGTTCCAGACTGGTGATACAAATTCCAAGTGTGGCCGTACCATAGCTCTGTACAGCTTTAAATAGATAGCCAGTGAGCGGCTGACAAAGGTCTTGCTGAACGACGCCAAGACACCCTTGGCCTTTTTGACAATTTTAGAGATGTGTTTTGTCCACCGTAAATCACTGCTGACAGTAATACACTTTTCTCTCTAGCATAGAGAGAAAAGGTTTATTAGGTACCACCAAAATACGTCACGTGATCAGTTTAAGCAATATTGAAGGAAGAAACGTAAATATTTAAAAAAAAAAAAATTAAAAAATGAATAATGAACATAAAAAGTTGTTACAAAGAAAAACAGTCAATTCAAAGATCAAATTATCCGGTTGGGAAAAAAGTACTCACCGTTATCTTGAAAAATAAGTAAAACAGTCCATTTTTTTTACTGGTCAGCTTCTTTGTTGATTTTTTTTAGCAGAATTCTGTATTCATTTTTCTTTTACTAAAAAGAACCATGAATACGGAAACTTATATAGAAACTTATAAAAATCTTCTGATATAATTATTCAGTCTCTTATCTTTATAGAAAAAATTAAAAATTGTTTTTTATTGGTTCATTTTTCATATTTCATAAAATAGGAGCTGGGGCTCGTAAAAAATATTTCCCCTAATATATTTTAGGAAAAACTTATTTTAAACATAATTACCAAAATTTTCATAAAAATTTGACTGTTGGTTGATTTTTTATAGAATTTTAAAAAAAGACGGTTGTCATAACTCATTTTTGGGTCCGTTAAATTTCTATTTATTTTCAATGGTGCGAAAATGTAAACTTTGTTTTCGTTCATAATTTTCATTATTTTCGTAAGCTGAAAATTTATAAAAAAAATCATCAGGAGTTTTTTTTTATGTTTCTTCTTTTGAATGGTTCAAAAATGTTCAATCTAATATTAACCTTTATGCAAGTATCACTGTATTAAATATTGAGTGGGGGGGGGGGTTAAAATTGACAGGTTAAAATGGAGGTCCCTAATGTACGCAGACCAAAATACAGTAATGAGCATTTTCTCTCTATACATTTTCCAACTCCAGTTATTTATATATTAAAAATTTAAAAAAAAAAAAAAAAACACCCATCAATTTTTTCCATCCTAATGTCCTGATGAAGGTTTAATAAAAACTGAAATGTTTTAACGTCAACTTGAATATCAAGAATAAATTCATCTTTTTGGAATAATTTGTTTTTCTATTTTCTACTTATTAGGTACCAACAATTAAAACGTTTTTTACAAAATCAATACCCCTGATTGAAAAACAAAAATCAATACCCCTGATTGAAAAAAAATTTTTTTTACCAAAAATCAGTGAATTATCTGATTCTAATGAAATTTTCTGAGTTGATTTATCAATCAATGAATTTTATAATGCATTAGTTATTTTATTTAAAAACTTGCTGATTTTTGTTCAGGTCACTTACCTTTTGGTTTAAACACAGAGAAGAAAAAATTTGCTTACCAAAAAATTTGACCAGACGAAAATATCATGACCTCTTTTAGTGGGTGAAAAACAATTATCAAAAATCAGTGAATTATTTGATTTTAATAACATTTTCTGTGTTGACTTATTAATCAATGAATTCTTTTATTTATTTTTTTTAATTACTGAATTCATAATTCTGATTCAATGTAAATAAATCAAAATTCTTTAAAATAAATATTACTATTAGCGACATTCGTACTAGCATCTAAAACAACAATTTATATACCTAAATAATAGATAGAATTAATTTAAGATATGAATCGCTAAATGTTAAGTTTCAAATGTCATATTTTTAGATTCTAAAAATAAATTTTTATTTAATAACTACTTTACTTTATTCTTGTTATCTAATAGGTTTTAGAGAACATTCAATTGAAAATTTACGCCCCCACTCTTTTAAACAGAATAAATATCGATGTATAATTGTTACGATTTTTTGGCCATACTTATGCTTCAATCCAACTATAATCTTTTCTTTTATAACATAATAGGCAATTAAATAATTATCGAAAAGAGAAAAAAAAACTCCAAAAGTTAATTTTTTATTTTTTAAATTTTTTACATTTAATTTTTCGATTTTCGGTATTTATTTTCTACCAGAATCGCTTCCTTAATTTTTTCTTCTTCAATTCTCACCTTCGATCTTTTGTCTTTTTATCTATATTGCAATCAGTTTCAACTTTATCTAAGCCCACCGATATTTTGCGCGACAAAAATAAGGGGGGGGGAGATAAAATTTAAGTGACCTGAAAAAAATCAGAAAGTTTTGAAATAAAACACTTGATGCATGATAAATTCATTGTTTGGTGCTATTGTTTCATTCCGTAGGTACCACCAATTTTCCCTATGAAATTTACCCCCCCCCCTATATTTAGCACAATGAAACTTGCATAAGGGTTAATATTATCTTGAAAATATTTTGTCCCTCCGAAAGAAGAAACATTTTTTTTTTAAAACCCTGCTGATTTAACTAAAAATTTAGCTTACGGACATAATGAAAATTATGAACAAAAAACAATGTTTATATTTTTGCACCGTTAAATCAATTGAAATTTAACGTAGCCAAAAACAAATTATGAATACTCGCTTTTAAAAAAATTCTATGAAAATCAATTAATCGTCCGATTTTCACTAAAATTTCCATAATTATTTATCTTTTGAGGTAAATATGCATGAAATAGTTTTTTTTCCTAAAATATATAAGAGGAAATATTTTTAACGAGGTCTACCCACCCCTTCCCATTTTATTTTATGAATTATGAAAAAAATGAACCGACAAAAAACGATTTTTACTTTTTTTTTCTATAAAAATAAGCATCTGAATAATTATATCAGAAGATTTTTATAACTTTCAATGCGAGAGCTTTTTAGTAAAAGAACCATGGATATAGAATTCTGCTAAAAAAATTATCAATAAAAAAAATGACCCTCTTTAAAAAAAAAACAAAAAAAACGGACTATTTTACTTATTTTTCAAGATAACAGTGAGTAATTTTCCCAACCAGATAATTTGATCTTTGAATTAATTGTTTTTCTTTGTAACAACTCTTTATGTTCGTTTTTTTACTCTTTTGCGAGATTTTTAAAAAAGTTCAAAAATATTTACGTTTCTTCCTTCAGTATGGCCTAAACTGATCACGTGACGTATTTTGGTGGTACCTATGAACGACGTCCGTTCATAATTTTTTATCATTTCCGTAAGTAAGCTGAAAATATTTTTCATTGAATTATCAGGAGTAATATTAACTTTTATTAAAGTTTCATTGTGTTAAATTAGGTATACACAAAATTGGCCTAAAATGCGTTTTTGACAAAATGACTTTAGCCCCCCCCCTAGAGAAAATAATTTAACAAAAATCAGGGAATTATCGGATTTTAATGAAATTTTCAGTGTTTATTTATCAATGAATGATCTTTATAATGCATTATTTATTTTATTTCAAATCTTTCTCATTTTTTTCAGGTCATTTAATTTTTACCCCCCCCCCTATTTTGGGGGTGTCAAATCTCGACGAGTTGTTCCTTGTTTGATACTAATTACAGTAGAAATAAAAAGATAAAAGACCGAAGTTGAAAATAAAAAACAAACAAAAAAAATTTAAGGGGGAATATTTAATAAGAAAATAAGTAACGAAAATCGGAAAATTAAATGTAAAAAAAAAAAAGCCATTACAAGCCATTTAAAAAGAGTCAAAATGGCCGAACGGATCGAAATTGACAAAAAAAACAACGTTTTTAATGTATTAAAAATAAACTGCATATGTAATGATATTTTCCTTTTTTTAATGATGGTCATTATGTTACTACTTATCGTTTTAGACAAAAGTTTGGCCTTAAATAATAGATGTAATTAATTTTAATGCGATTTTTAAAAAACTGTAGCAGACGAATTTTGGGTATAGCTATGTTAAATATTGTGGTGGTGGGTAAATTTTACACGTCGAATTAGAGGTCCCCACTAATCTTTTCATTAGACAAAAAAAAAAAAAATCTTGGGCTAGACGGGCGGTCGGAGAGGCCCCCTCCGATCAATCGGCTGGTCACGTCAAGCCCTAGCACCTATATGATTTTCCCAACCCTATTGCCCTTATGGCAAGCCCCAACCCTTTTTATCATATGGGTGCTAGAAGACGGTGGCTGCGGGTCTACATGTCCTGGGAATGACGTTAAACTCTATCTGATGGTGAGGTTCCAGTTTTGGAGGTTTGGGAATGTGGAGCACCCCTTCATCACCATTGCTTCCTGGTCCACTCTGACCCGGATTGGTAGTACCTGTTAGGGTCCCATTTATGGGTTAAATAGAAAAATGTATTTATAAAAAAATTGTATTATTCATTAAGAATTGATTTATTTCAAAACTTTATCGGCATTAAATGACCCACTGAGGTTGATATGCCGTAAAACAAAACCAACGAAACCAAAAAAAAAAATCTTTAATATACGCTTGGGTAGAACGAAGAGTTATGTCCCTTTTTCTGGCAGTTGTTTCCGGAATATGCCGAAGTTATACGAAGTCGGGCAACACATTTTCTGATAAAGAAATTTAAATTCATTTTCTTAAAACTACCTATAACAATGATTTTTAAAAGTTATAAACCAAGAAGATAAAAAAAGATAAAATTATTTTTATCACACTCGTAGCAAATTTCGCGGTTTTTGATTTCTTTTGAAAAGAACAAAAGCCGCGAAAGAATCTTTTCTTAGTGATGAATAATTCAGGTACATTTCGTGAAGGCCGAGAGTTAGCTTCGGACTCTTGTAATCTGTTCAGAGGCCGGGTGTGGTTAGCCGTGGGGATATTACCTGGGTCTCTAAACACAATAGCGCTTAGTACTATGGGACCGCTGTGAAGTGAACTGAAGCAATGCTTTACGGCTTTGGGTACGGTGAAGTTCAGCTATATACTGAGTAGGTTTAGTGATGCCGCCAAATCGAAAGTCTATACTGGATACGAACCTACCCAAGGAGATTTATAACCACCCACACCTATCTTTTAAAATTAAACCTACTTGATGTTTTAAAATTCTCTCGTTAAAAATACCTATTACTTTCGGGCATACAGCTTAAAATATAATTAACATTAAGGCTTATAATATCATTTTAAAGTTATCTTCAGGGTACGCACTCCCGGTTTTTTTGTCTCCAGTTTTTTCATTTATTTATTTAGATTAGCTCCCTTCAAAGCAGCAGGAGCCAGCATACTATGCTCTTTTGGTCTGGGTTTTTTCTTCTTTTTTATAAATAAATAAACTTATTTTTAATCAGAATTCGTATTAGATTTGAAAGAAATTCTTAAATAATTTGAAAAATGTTATTGTTGAAAAAAATTGATGTTAATTAAGATATTTATTAAAAAATGCCGAAGATGATTTAATGAAAAAAATTCAAAGAAAAATAATTTTATTTTATCGAAAAAAAAAAAAAAATTAAAAGATCGTACTGGGCTGGCTCCTGCTGATAATTTGAAGGGAGCATTCCTTAAATGTTAAAAAAAAAAAAATCGTGTGTTCATATTCTGAATATAACCTATTTTCCTTTTTTTGACCGTATTTTAGTTTTGACTTATAAAAATGTATGCAGGTCAAAATATGGTAACAATAATAATGAAATGTTATTGTGTACAGTGCTCAGGTGCACCACAACTCATCAAAGTCTCATGTCTAGTACATAGAATAATGTATTAGTGTCAGGAACATGAACAGTTTACAGTAGTAATATACATGTATGTGTGCGCGTGCGTGGAGAGGGGTATTAGGTATAGTGTTGGCGGATTACAGGAAGCATGGAAGCTTTGAAAGATGCAGTGTTCAGCAGCCTACAATGGACGCAGACAACTTATTCTGTCCCCGGCAATTCTGAGCATGAAAAAATGTTTCCGAAAGTCATGTGAGCAATGCTGTTTTCTGACTTTGTAGGCATGCCCATGTGTGTTAGAAACATGGAGATCCAAAAGGTGCTCAAGATTGCTGTTGTTAAGATGATTAATGACCTTATGAGTGTTTACCAGGTCAGTTGCCAGATACCGGAGTTTCAATGAATCCATTCCCAGGGCAGCTAGACGTTCAGAATATGGCAGATGCCTGATGGAGGGTATTCATTTGGTTGCACGTCTCTGTACAATTTCAAAAAGGTTAATGTTCTGGGCGAAAAAGGTGTTCCAGACTGGTGATACAAATTCCAAGTGTGGCCGTACCATAGCTCTGTACAGCTTTAAATAGATAGCCAGTGAGCGACTGACAAAGGTCTTGCTGAACGACGCCAAGACACCCTTGGCCTTTTTGACAATTTTAGAGATGTGTTTTGTCCACGTAAATCACTGCTGACAGTAATACACTTTTCTCTCTAGCATAGAGAGAAAAGGTTTATTAGGTATCACCAAAATACGTCGCGTGATCAGTTTAAGCAATATTGAAGGAAGAAACGTAAATATTTAAAAAAAAAAAAATTAAAAAATGAATAATGAACATAAAAAGTTGTTACAAAGAAAAACAGTCAATTCAAAGATCAAATTATCCGGTTGGGAAAAAAGTACTCACCGTTATCTTGAAAAATAAGTAAAACAGTCCATTTTTTTACAACAGGGTCAGCTTCTTTGTTGATTTTTTTTAGCAGAATTCTGTATTCATTTTTCTTTTACTAAAAAGAACCATGAATACGGAAACTTATATAGAAACTTATAAAAATCTTCTGATATAATTATTCAGTCTCTTATCTTTATAGAAAAAAATTAAAAATTGTTTTTTATTGGTTCATTTTTTCATATTTCATAAAATAGGAGCTGGGGCTGTAAAAATATTTCCCCTAATATATTTTAGGAAAAACTTATTTTAAACATAATTTCATCAACAGGTATATAATTACCGAAATTTTAATAAAAATTTGACTGTTGGTTGATTTTTCATAGAATTTTTAAAAAAGACGGTTTTCATAACTCATTTTTGGGTACGTTAAATTTCTAAAATGCAAACTTTGTTTTCGTTCATAATTTTCATTATTTTCGTAAGCTGAAAATTAAAAAAAAAATCATCAGGAGTTTTCTTTAATGTTTCTTCTTTTGAATGGTTCAAAAATTTTCAAGCTAATATTAACGTTTATGCAAGTTTCACTGGGTTAAATATTGAGGGATGGGGGTAAAATTGACAGGTTAAAATGGAGGTCCCTAATGTACGCAGGCCAAAATACAGTAATGAGCCTTTTCTCTCTATACATTTTCCAACTCCAGTTATTTATATATTAAAAAAAAAAAAAAAAAAAAAAACACCCATCAATTTTTTCCGTCCTTATGAAGGTTTAGTAAAAACTGAAATGTTTTAACGTCAACTTGAATATAAGAATAAATTCATCTTTTTGGAATAATTTGTTTTTCTATTTTCTACTTATTAGGTACCAACAATTAAAACGTTTTTTACAAAATCAATACCCCTGATTGAAAAAAAAAAATCAATACCCTGATTGAAAAAAAATTTTTTTACCAAAAATCAGGGAATTATCTGATTCTAATGAAATTTTCTGAGTTGATTTATCAATCAATGAATTTTATAATGCATTAGTTATTTTATTTAAAAACTTGCTGATTTTTTTCAGGTCACTTAACTTAGAACCCACCTCTTATTTTTGTGGATATTATTATATCTTACTGTCACCCTTGAACAGGATTGAACCTGCAGCCTAGAGAACATAGAATAATAATTAACACAGCTTAACACTTGTATCCAGTCATGGTTAGTGGAATGAAAACAGTCTACCCCTGTGGATTGAATAAAGGGTTGGGTTCAAAGTTCTGTAAAGCGTCCCGATAACAACAAGATGGCTCCCAAGTTAAAATGAAGGTTCCCAAGTTCCTAGAGAAGGTTCCGAGTTCAAGAATATTCTCAAGTCTGACAAGAAATACCTGAAGAAGGCCAGCCAGATGGCACATCGGCGGAAATGTTGTGTAGATAACAATAAAGATGAGAACAATAGTTCGAATAATCCAAATAATATCAATTATCAAATCTCATCTCAAAAATTCAGAGAAATAGTCTCTAAAAATTAACTTAATGTGTATTAATAAGTTGTTAGAAATACTTTTTATTTCTACCACCTTATTAATTAATTAATATTAATACACATAAGGTTAATTCTTATGTTAGGTGCATATATTTGCTAGTTGAGTTAATGAAAATTATTTCTGCCAGAGAAACACAAACATATATAAAATATATAAAAACCAAACAAAAATATATGCCAACAAACCGTTTGCTTGCAAATTATATATACAGAAAACAGGATTTGGCATTGCATGACCCACAAGGGTTGATATGCCATTAAACAAAATAACCAACTAATTAATGTAAGAATTATTTCTACCAATACATCTATCTATCTATACATATATAAAGGGCAGTTGTGTGTATGTATGTGTGTGTATGTGTGGAGGAAACTACAAAGATAAAACAATTAATGACAGAGTAAATATAGGTACACATTCACTATCACCAGATCTTGCATTTTGAGCAAAAATAATGAAGATTTGATTTATATTTGTGAAAATAATTAGAAAATAAAATTTAACGAGGATCCAACTCACAATTCAGTAATAATGGATCTGCGGGACTAACTTAAAAAAAATCTTCTACCCTGGTGATGCTGGGTAGCCACTTCTAGTAGATATATAAAGGACAATTATGTGTATGTATGTGTGCATGTCTGTCTGAAAATACTTAAATAAAACAATTAATGACAAAGTAAATATATATACATATTAAATATCACCAGATATTGCATTTTGTGCTAAAATAATGAAGATTTTATTGTTTGCTTCCACTCTGACTTGGAGTGGTAGTACCTGTTATGGGCAAAATAAATATATTTGCAAATTAATGAAAATTATTTCTACCAGTTTATTAATTTACATGGAATTAATTAAAATTATTTCTAGCAGTTTATTAATTTACATGAAATTAATTAAAATTATTTCTACCAGTTTATTAATACATATGAAATTAATTAGAATTATTTCTACCAGTTTAGCAATTTGCATGAAATTAATGAAAATTATTTCTACCAGTTTAGCAATTTGCATGAAATTAATTAAAATTATTTCTACCAGTTTAGCAATTTGCATGAAATTAATTAAAATTATTTCTACCAGTATATATATTTGTGATGATATTTAAAAATTAGAATTTGAATAGTAAGAGAAGGGAAAGTCATTGGTGATGTTTGTGAATTAAAACATGAACTGATCAATTATGGAAGACCAAATCAATCAATGGATCTGCGAGTCTAAATTCTTCACTTCCTCATCACTGGAATAATATTGGCCTATCAAACCCTTTTTCATGGGACTGAAGAAACACATTTTTCTATTTATCCCATAGATGGGACCCTAAAGGTACTACCACTCCGGGTCAGAGTGGACCTGGAGCAATGATGATGAAGGGGTACTCCATATTCCCCAGAGCTCCAGAACTGGAACCACCATCAGTTAGAGTTTAATGTCATACCCAAGACATGAAAACCCTCAGCCACTGCCTTCTAGCACCTATATGATAAAAAGGGTTGGGGCTTGACATAAGGGCAATAGTGTTGGGACAATCGTATAGTTGCTAGGGCTTGATGTGACCAGCAGATTGATCAGAGGAGGCCTTTCTGACTGCCTGTCTAGCCTAAGTAAGAGCCAAAGTGGAGTGTTGCATGTCATGGATTACTCAGCCTCCAGGATTCCATCCTAAAGGATCACTGTTAACTACCCACAGCCAACAGGTGGCCCCATTGGGGTAGTCTTACCCCTCTGCAGAGATGCAGCCAGTGTATTCTAACGCCCCGGCTGACAGGGTGCAATTTTCTTTGGACCATATGACCTTAAGGCACCCCTTTTTGATCTTGATTAAGAAAGAACATGTTTTTCATTTACACCGTCAATATCTGGTTGTTTTAATAGACGATTTTTAGATTTAAAAAAATTATAAAACTAACCCCTAACCCTAACCCTTAACCCTAACCCCTAACAAACAACTGGATATTGACTGTGTAAATGAAAAACATGTCCTTTCTTAATCGAGATCAAAAAGGGGTACCTTAAGGTCATATGTCCTTTTCTTTTTTAACAATGAATTAGATTTTTTTATTTCAATAATATTTTTATGATCATTTCATAATTATAATAAAATTTAGAAGTATAATTTTTCAGCTTTTTTTTTTTTAAGGAATCCGCCTTTCAAATTAGCAGCAGCAGCCATCCTCTTTTGTTCTAGTTTTTTTCTCTTTTTTTTTTGACAATAAATTTGTTCTTTTTTATCTCAATTCTTAGATAATTTTTGATTTGTTTTAAATTCATTGTTAAAAAAAGTTTTCAAATTCACATATTGAATTCCTGTTGATTCCTTGATGGGTACTCTACCGACTGAGCTAAACCGGACCACTCTCTCTTGTATTGAAAAAATAAAGTTAATTCATTTTTAAAAAAAGTTAATTGAGAAATTTTTATTGAAAAATACCAAAAATAATTCATTGTAAAAAAAAAAGGTATTCATTTTCTTATTATTTTCATAGAAAAAATATTGCAGAATTAAAACAAAAAAACAAAAAAAAAGAACTAGAAAACTTGAATCTAGTCAAAAAAAAAAAAAAGAAAAAGTCTCCATTAAATTTTGATAATAATAATTCAAGGAAAAAATGATTGGAATTTTATAATTGAAAAACAAAAGAAGTTAATTATTTGTAAAAAAAAAAGAAAGTTAATTGAGAAATATTCATTGAAAAATGTCAAAAATAATTTATTATAAAATAGAATTATTTAAGAATTTAGATGGAAAATCAAATTTTCCTAAAAATCTGATCAAAAGAGCATATGGAGATGGTTACTGCTATTTGAAGTGAACATTCCTTAAAAAAAAAATGCTAAAAATTCGTGAGTGCATATCTTGAAGATAATTATTATAATTGTGCAATCTCATATGAAATCCAGTAAAAGAAAAGAAAAAAAAAATGTATCCCTCTAAATTCTTTTAATTTGTGATTTATTTAATTAATGTAGAATTACAAAGGGGTGATAAAATTCCTTAAAAAATGGTGAAAAATTCGGGAGTGCGTATCCTGAAGATAGTATAATTGTGCTATCTAATATGAAAAACAATAAAAAAATGTATCACTTTCAATTCTTTTGCTTTGTGATTTATTTAATTAATGTAGAGTTCCAAAAGGGAGATAAAATATCTTTTAAAAAATGCTGAAAAATTCGGGAGTGCGTATCCTGAAGATAATACAATTGTGCTATCTAATATGAAAATTGGTAAAAAATAAATGCCTCTCAATTCTTTTTCTTTGTGATTTATTTAATTAATGTAGAGTTACAAAGGGGAGATAACTGTTTCAAACCGGAAGTTGTCACCCATCGTAAGTCTAACCGGGGTTTTTTTGTGTGTATTATTGAAGCTTCGACACGACATAAGTAATAAGATGTCTGACGAAGAGTCGAGTAGTGCCAGTGATGTTGATTATATCCCGTCAGGTAAAAAAGAAAAAAAATGTTTCTATTTTCTATAAATGTATTTAATCACCCGCTTTGCCCTGCGAATGGCCGTTTCATTTTTTTTTCTTTTAAATAATGGCGCGATTTAGAGATGAAATTTTTATAAACTAAACCGACATGTGCTTTATTTTATGGCGGTTTACATTCCTCCCTTCCTTTTTTTTTGTTATTAGAAAAAAAAAAAACGGGGATTTTTCTTTTCATATCTCAAAATATTAACGGCTTTTCTTCGTTAAGTATTAAAAAAAAACTTTTAAAAATTAAATCTTTAATTTATTCTTCCTTTCCAAAGAAATAGAAAGTAAAAAAAAAAAAGTGGTTGATTTTTAAGTAACAAAAGGTTTTTGTCTTTCAGTTTGACAAACTAAGAAAATCTATTTTTTATTTAAAAAAAAAAACCCCAAAAAAACCGCTTTCAAACAACAGGTGGTCAGTTTTGTTTATTTCTATTTATTTTCCTATAAAACTTATCTTTATATCTACTTTAAACTATTATATTTTAGAATATTTTAAAATTGAGTTTATCTGTACTTTAAAATTATCTCTTATTGGTGTTCATGTTTTGTCAAACAAAACTAGATAAAAGGTAGTTTTTTAAAAAAATAAAACACTTTTAAATGTTGTATTTAATTTAAATAGATTAATCAAAAAATCAATTTAATTTAGATAAAATAGTTACAGATATATATTTACTAATTAATTTGATACTGTTGTTTTATTGTAGTGATTTTTAGTTTTTTTTTTTTTTTGGTGTGTATGTTTTTTGTTGTTGTCATTGTTTTAATATTTCAACTGAAATTAATTCTTAAAGAAAAAAAGTCCTTTGGAAAATCTTGATTAAATACTCTTTTTAAACTTCCGATTTTTTTTCTTCTTATTTTATGAAGTTAAAAAATAATAAAATAAATTTAACTTTTCTTTTTAAATTTAATTTTTTTTTAATACGTTGAAAACATGACGAAAAGTGGATCTACTTACAGAATAATATCTTAAATAATTGAAATATGATTATTATATAAACAATTCTTTGAGCCAATAAATTTTATTGACTTTTTTTATTTTCAAAACTTCAGTTTAAAATTAAAAAAACAAAGAAAGTGTTTAAATATAAAATAAAAAAACCCAAAAACCCTGATTAATTTAAAAAAGAATTTATACAGTTTCAAAATAAAACCACTCATTTTTAGCTTAATGTTGTTCTCTACTTTAATTCTAAATATAATTTACCTGTGTCTAAATACAACTTACACAAGGAAAGTGTCCGGTCTAGGGTAGGCTGTGAATTCAGGGTTGTAAATTTTTACCCAAGTCTAGTGGAATATGAAATTAAGTCCAATGTATATATTTTTAATTTCTCAATTGAGATCAATACTTTTAATAAAAATCAAATTCTAAGGAAAACATAACTTAATACGTTAATTCATTTATAAGCTTTAAAAAAAAAAAGAAAAAAAAAGGGGACAGCATTAATTGATGTTGTAGATTTAAAGTTGCGTAGTGATTCAGTTATACATTTTTTTTTACCCAGAACTTCAAAAGTGGACTGTTTTAAGTTTTTGAAATTTTTTATTGTTAAATACTCTGCAAAATTACCAACGAATAGTAATTTTCAGTTTATTTCATTAAAGTACTTGATAAGTTTATAATCTTAATTTCCTTAAAATAACAATGCTGAGGTGAAAAAAGTGTATAACTGAATCACTATGCAACATCAATTAATGCTCTCCTTTAATTAAAAAACAAAAAAAACAACTTCTAAATGAATTAACGTATTAGGTTATGTTTTCTTGAGTTTCATTTTTATTAAAAGTTGAGAAATTAAAAATATATTCATTGGACTTCATTTCATATTTCACTAACATCTGTCCAGTAGATTATGGTAAAAAATCTATACTCCTGAATTCAGTTTAGCTCAATCGGTAGAGTGTCTGCCTCAAAATTGCAACGTTCGATACTAGTCTACACCAAATCAGCGCATCAGTAGCACAGCTTAGGTAATCTGATCTGTGCATTAAAGCGTCTAGGACCTGATGGTAGGTGTGGTGCTCCATGTCAGCAAAAACAATCTCCCTGGTCTAGTGTTAGTGAAAATGGGATAGACTCCCTTGCTGTTCGGTTGATACCAACAATAGGCTACTTTGCAGACTTACATAAGAAAAGAATCAACAAACTATATATTATGAGGTGTCAGTTGTGTTATGGTTATAGAACATGAAGATGGAGAACTTGGTTTAAATCCAGGACAGGACTGTTTGCATATCACATAGCATTAATACCATTGGGAAAGGTATGAATCCAATTATTCTCCCTTCATCTATAGCTGAATAGTAGGGCAGACTGGGCTCTTTAACCTTAGTATGGCAACCACTATAGGAGAAGGAAAACTCTAAATTCAAACCTGTTAAACCCAAACCTTTAATAATAATAATAATAATAATAACAGTGATGCTGATAGCTTTTTAATTTAGTGCATCCTAGGACACGTGTATTTGATTTGAATGAGTCCCCGGGAAATTTTATGGGTCCCAACTAAAGTTTCTTAATAAATTGTAAAGTTTTTATCTATTAACAACTAAAACCGTCTAAACTTGTACTCCATACAGTGTAATTTGTTTTCCAAGAATCATTTTGTTTCTAATAATTTGTTTGCACGCAGGATATTAAGTATTCCTATTTAATACAAATAATTTGCACATGGTTAAATGGTTTAATTAACTATTCCTATTTAATAATAATAATTTGTGCTCAAGGTTATATAATAGTTTCAAGTATTCCTATCTAATACAAATAGTTTGTATGCAATTCTATGGTTTCAAGTAATTATTCCAATTTTATATTCATAATTTGTCAAGTAACTAATAATAATAATCCTTAGTAAACAATTATAACCTTAAGTAACTATCTAGAGTCTCTTGGGTACGACACTAAACTGCATCCGGTGGTGAGGCTTCAGTTCTGGAGAGGGGTAAGACACCCCTAATGGGGTTACCTGTTGGCCATGGTGGCGATTTGTGATGCTTAAGGATGGAACCCAGGTGGCTGAGAAGTCCATAACATGCAACACTCCACTTTAGCCCTTACTGGGTGGTCGAAGAAGCCCCCTCTGATCATTCGGCTGGTCATGTCAAGCCCTGGCACCTATATGATTGTCTCAACCCTATTGCCCTTATGGCAAGCCCCATAAACCCTCTTTATTATATGGTTGCTAGATGGCAGTGGCTGAGGGTCTACATGTCCTGGGAATGACATTAAACTCTATCTAATGGCTAGGTTCTAGTTCTGGAGGTTTGGGGAATATGGAACACCCCTTCATCACCATTGCTCCCAGGTCCACTCTGACCCAGAGTGGTAGTACCTGTTAGGGTCCCATCTATGGGTTAAATAGGAAATTGTTTATTAAAAATTTGAGTATCCGTTAAGAATGAATTTATTTCATAACTTTGTTGGCATTAAATAACTCCCAAGGTTGATATGCCATAAAACAAACCAAATCAAATCTATTTGCAAAGTATTAAATAGGAATAGTTGCAATTGATCGTCTGCTAAAAACTCTCTCAAAAAAAAAAAAAAAAACTACCCCAAAAATATAAGCATAAATGTAAACAATTCTTTAATCTCTAGGCAGGAAATAACTCCAAAAGAGTTGACATGCCATTAAAATCAGTCAATCCCTGGTAATCTTTCTAGGGGTCATAGATAGTTTTTACATACAGAGATGCTGATAGGTACACGTCCTGCATCCCTGACGCAGTAAAATCATATCCATGCATCCCAGTGTTTTTCTTTTTTCTTCCCTCACCATTTCAAGCTAACTGTAAATACATTTCAATAGTTTCTTAGAAATGAATTAAACAGGATAGCTTACAAGGTAGGAGTTAGATGACTTAGTTGGGAACCATAAATTTTCCCGGGGACTCCTTCAAAGCAAATATGTGAGTCCCAGGATGCACTAAATAAAAAAGCTATCAGTATCACCGAGATATCTATGTGAAATAATCTTTGCAGTAAATGTCTGATAAAGAAATAATAAGATAATAAAAATGGCTATAAGAATGGCTGTATATTAATAAAAATGATTACATCTCTTATTATAATGGAGATTGTGTGTTTGTAACGAAAACTATATTCCAACTCCAGTCACATTTACCCATTTGTTATTTATGTCACATTATCCATGATTTTATTTTTATCTAAACCCCAATTATTTAATAAAATTATTTTGCATCATTAATACTTTGACCAGATCTACATACTAATATCATGCAATTGTATTTATATATACAACAGCCGTTTACAGTATGAACGGGATTGATAATTTGCATATTGATATTAAAAATTTGATTTTAATAGATATATGCTTAGTATTATTGATTTCTAATTGTTTGGTTTTATCTTAATGATTATGTGCAAATATCTCAGATAAATCTTAAAAGAAATCCATTAAGAAATAACTAATTTTATTCTTTACTTCCTATTTTAACTAAATAGTTAAATTAGGAAAATTTAGCAATGAAAGACAGGTGTGATGAAAGAGTAAGTTTCAGTTGTTCTATTTATCGATTATACTTTTCAAATCTTTATATCTGCATTTTTATTTAGTTTCATTACCCTTTCTAATTTAATATAATATTTTATTATATTAAAACATAAATACTTGTACCTGGAGGGTGTATATATTTTCTTGTCCTAATAAAAATGGCTACCACCTAATAACTATCAGGAAAGTCTGACAAAGGATTTTATTTATTTGCAGATGCTGAGGATGTCAGCGTGGAAGAAAATTCTGGGGATGAGGAGAATCTGGGTGAGTCTGGAGATGAATCCTTTTTAAACAAATCTCTTAAACGAAAGAGAAAGACTGGACCTGCTCTCCCTGCAAGGTAAGTTTGTCTTTGGACCAAAGATTTGTTTTCTTTTGGGGAATGGCACTCAGTTAATGTCCTAATTTTGGGCAGTCATTCTTTCTGGTTTTATTTTTTATTGATTTTTTTTTTCTTTTCTTTCCACGATAATTTATAAATATCGCTTTTAATATAGGAAAAGGTCATCTTAAATTCTTTTGCAAGCATTGCTACTTGTCTACTGACTTCTCACTGTACTAGCATTGAAGTCTTCTGCTTATTACGGACTTTAAAAAACTAACCCTTTCATCCCCAGCGAGATAGCCTTTTCTTTCTAATTTAACATCTGTTAAAATCTGCCAACCTTCCCAACTTGTTTAGCTATCTTTTTGTACTACTGCATATACACACTCCCGCACACACACACACATCTATGTACATACATATACGCTACCTATGCCTACACACACAGCAGCAGTGATATGCTCACCTCCACATCCATACACTATATATACATATTATTCGAGCACCTCATGTAGTGTAATGGTTGGCAAGTTAGATTAGCAGACCATTGTTAGTGAGTTCGATTCTCACTGGGTGCCCTATAATTTTGGCCATGTGCCGAATCTAAGCAACACTTAGTAAATAACTCTATTCACATGTGAATTTCTGAGACCTAAATTTTAGCCTAATATTTAAGGGGTTGCACGTACACAAGATACAAACTTTGTGTGTAAAATAGTTGGCTAAATCTAGGCCTAGGCCAACTGGTACACCTATAATTTCCATCTGAAAAAGTCCCAGATAGTATCGGATGATACCCAATTGTATATGGTACATTGATATATATGCTACACCTATATGCATACATAGTCATATTTACATGCATATGCATTTGTGCATGTTTAACCCTTTTGGTTGGGGTTCTGCATAAGTCTAAGACCCCTGCCCGCACCCAATGGGCGCCACCTGTTGGCCATGAGTGGTAACCCCCATGATGTTTAGGGACGGAACCTGGTGGCTGAACAGTCCATGACATTCAACACTCTACTTTGGCCCTTACTTAGGCTAGATGAGCAGTCAGAGAGGCCTCCTCCAATAATTGGCTGGTCACATCAAACCTTAGCACCTATATGATTGTCCCAACCGTATTGCTTTTATGGCCAACCCCCAACCCTTTTTATTATATATGTGTTTGTGGTGAGGTTCGATTTGGGGAGTGTAGAGTACCCCTTCACTGTCATTACTCCCAGAATCGGAATAGTAGTTCCTATTAGGGTCCCATCTGTAGATTAAAAATGAGTTTTTAAAAAATTTGAATACCCAACAAGAATGAATAAAACAAATATCTATGGCATAAAATAACCCAACAAGGGTTTACATGCTGTAAAATCCACCATCACTCAGGAGCAGTAGAACTATTATAGTGTCACAAGTATAACATGACCACCCCCATGCTCCCCTCTCAGTTTTTCGCCCGGTGCTCCCCTCTCTGTTGAACCCCCCCGGGCTCCCCTCTCTGTTGACCGCCCCCGGTGCTCCCCTCTCGATTTACTGTAATTTTTTGTCCTTAAACTCTCTTAGAAAAAGGCGTGGCGGCATCAGACTAGAAGATGACCTTCCTGATGGATGTGAAGCCGATCCAGAGACACTTCGTTTGGAAGAGGAACGGCGCCAAAAACAGAAGGAACTGATGGAGGAGACTCTGAGACAACATGAAGAGAAGGAAAAGAGAAGATCCGATTCACTCTGGCAGAGTTTCCTTTCCGATGTTGGATCTCGACCAACCAACAGATCCGGGGCCAGTGGCCGGTCAAGCACAGGATCGTTGACCTCCCTCAGCAGCGTATGTGGCCTTTTTTTTTTTTTTTTTTTCCAAAATGATAAGTCTAAACTCTCAGGATAGAAACTTGCATGTACCTTTCACAAAACTGATTCTGATTAATTATCCAAGTTAATATCAATCTATACTAGATTAAAGTCAACTCTTTAAGGTGAGACAGAAGAATACACAGACTGCACCTCTGCAGAAGGGTAAAGCCCTCGCCCCAATTGGATCACTTGTTGGCCATGGGTAGTGACCTGTGATGCTTAAGGATAGAGCACTGGAGGTTGTGAGCAGTCGATGACATGCCCTATATGATTGTGCCCAATCCTATTACCCTTAGGACAAGCCCCAACGGCAGTGGCTGAAGGTCTTCATGTCCTGAGAATGATGTTAAACTCTATCTGATGGTGAGGTTCCAGTTTTGGAGGTTTGGGAAAATTGTGTAATTTGTTTCTAAGAAACTATTGAAATGTATTCACAGTTGGCTTGAAATGTTGAGGAAATATTCTCAAATTCAGTAATCGAATATAAAAGGATAATTAAGCAAATAAAAAAACAGTCTTGTTTTGGACGGGTAATTAAGAAACAAGTGAAAGGGAAGAGGTTAAAAAAAAAATTGGGATACCCAACAAGAATAAATAAAAGAAAATGTCTTCAGCACAAAATAACCCAACAAGAGTTGTCATGCCATAAAATCCAACCAACCAACATTCTTTCTTTATTTTTTCTAGTCTCTCTCTCTCTCATTATATATATATATAAAGTCGACGGGGCTGCCTAAAGTCGATATCAGCCAGTCAGCGAGGGAGTCTATCCCCTTTTCAATAGCGCTAGACCAAGAAGATTGTTTTAGCATCTGAGGTGGAGCGCCACACCTACCATCAGCTCCTTACTTTACCGCACAGATCTCTGTGCTACTCATACGCTGAATTGGCGGGGACCGGTATCGAACTAGGAACCTTGTGGCTTCTAGCCGAACGCTCTACCGACTGAGCTAATGTCTCTCTCTCTAAAATGATTGATATGATACATTTTTTGAATATAGAATTGAGTTTATAATTGTTAAACTGACATTGGTATAAAGTAACCCAACCTAGCAGGACTTGTTGATATCTCGGTATAATAATTTAATTACGTTTGATATGTTTACTTAAGAGCTATTGCAAAAAAAAATAGTTCAATTTGTAAAAAGTATAATAATCTTGATTTAACTCTCTGTGTACAGTATGCGTACATTTTAACACCTTGTCTATGTCGGTATGTATAATTGCTGTTTGTGATTTGTATTTCAGCCTGTGGGTAATAGAAGTCCGGGTGATGGTGCTTCTTCATCCCCAATGCAAACCAATGGTTCTGACGCCAGCTCCCCTATAAAAGGTACCACCCCACAGAAAGTGACCATCACAAAAGTGTACGATTTTGCTGGAGAAGAAGTCAGGTAGGTTTATAAGTTCGACTGTGTCTCTACTTAGTATCAGTCTTTCAATTTCTTTTGAAATTTTTGTATGTGTTTGTTAAAAAGCTTTGCAGTGTGCTCTTTCCTCTTGTCCTTTGTGGCCTGTCATAAAAGTTATCCCTTTCTACTTTGTATGAGAAATAGTGAATGTCTTCATGCACTACCTGCCTGATAAGAAACTCAGACATTCCCATGTCCCTTGCTATGGACCTGATTGACTTGCTATGATCATTGTCAATCATAGCCTCCACCCCCCCTCATAAGGGGGTTGCAATCTGGGGAGTTTGATGGCCAGATGTTAGTGATATGCTCGCAGGAATTATCTATCTATCTATACATACATAAAGGGCAGTTGTATGTATGTCTGGAGGAAACAATGAAAATAAAACAATTAATGACAAAGTAAATATATATACACATTCACTATAACCATATCTTGCTTTTTGAGCAAAAATAGTGAAGATTTGATTTATATTTGTGAAAATAGTTGAAAAATAAAATTTAAATAGTAACAGCATGGATTATTTTTGCATTTATTTTAAATTGGAGACACTGATTTTTCTTCTTAGAGTGTCTCTGCACTGTTTTTTCTGACACCGGATCAACGCGAGATTAACTTTTTTGCCTCCACCTTCTACCCAGGCGATGCCAGGTAGTCGCTTCTATATATATATATATATATATATATATATATATGAGAAGTAAATACACACGCGGTGTGTTTATGATATGGCTTTATTTAGCTGACAATTTTTGGGTGAATATGTGCTTAATTGTCGTACGTAATTTTGAAAGTTAATTAATTAATAATTAATTAATTAGGCGGGCATACCTATTTAAATGTAAGGCTAAACAAATCGAGAAAAATCAATCTCTGTATGTACATTTTGGCCTATTAGGCCTCATCAGCAGAGCTATAGATAGAAATATATATATATATATTATATATTTATATATAATACTTCAATGGTACAATGAGTACATATTAAATTTTATCAAACTTTTTCTTAAATTCATTTCCAATGTATAAAAATCACCATACCAAGTAATTAAAATTTGGGAATCCAAAATTTTGGGATTGCAGGTCTGGATTTGGACTGGAATGTTTTTAATTCGCTCACAGTGTCAGCCTGATTCCAAAATGGTATAATATGTTGGGCTATGGCCTCTGGGAGTAAAATTGAAAAACTGTGACTCGCTGATACTTGCATTTATTATTAGAGATTACTAGTACAAAATAAAAAACGCCTTCCGGGCAATGTAAAAATATATTTTTGAAACATATTGCCTGAGGGGTGGGAGTAAAAAAATTCAATGTCGGCGAGTTTGTACCCTAAGTAAGTAAAATCATCAAATTCATTAAAGGATTAAAAAATAAAACAATTTGAAATGTAAACTTTAAATATGTATTATAATAAAAAAACTATATATAATATATAATACCAGTCATATATTTATTAAAACTTGTTTTAAAAAACAATGAGGACTGTCTAATGTTGCATGTTCAAATTTTGAGTATTTATTGAATAAATACACTCGAAATTTTATTCTATGTAATGAAGATATTGGGTAATGTGACGTAAGCAGTGACGTAATTTTTGTTACAGACAAAAACCGGAAGCAAATCTCCATTATTAATTCAAGAAAGAATGTTATATGAACTAGAAAAAATATGTGCCATCCACCGGGTATGAGTATTTAAGTTTTAATCTAATGAAATATATTCAATTAGAAAGACTAATGAAATTAAATAAGAATGCATATAAAAAAAGATTACACTTGTTTTAATTATATTTTAATTGGTTTTCTTTAAAATCATTCATAGGATTGGGAATAAAACAATAATATTAGCGATCAATAACACCAAGTAATTATTTATTAAACCCGGTTTTGTAAAAATCAATATGCAAATTGACCACACCATATATTATGTAAACCTTTAATTCTTAGTGATATGTAAGACACATTGCAGGATTTTAAATGCACTAATAACATGGGCTGCTTTCAGACAAATATAACTCAGATTTTAATAGACATCATTAATAAATAAGATTTATTCTATGTATTAATGATTTTGACTATAGATTAAGTACTCATTGATAAACTTATGCAATTCCTGAGGGTATTGTGATGTAAGCAGTTACATAATTTCGGTTAGACAGACATCGAATCTCCATTGTAATAATACTACCAAAAATATGACCCCTCCCCCCCGACACAAATATTTATGTTTTAATATAATCAAATATTGTATTGAATTTGAAAGAATAACAAAATTAAATACGAGCATAAAAAAGATTAAAATTTATTTTTACTTTATTCTAATTGATTTCAATTATACACAGAATTGCCTTTAATGTTTGAGAATGAAACAATAATCTTAAAAACCAATAGCACCAAGTAATTATTTATTAAACACGGTTTTATTAAATCCAGTATGCAAATTATTCATGCCATATGTAGGCATTTATTTTTTAATGATATATAACATACATAGCAAGATTTTTAAACACATTAATAATATGGACTGTTTTGAGGCAAATCTATCTAATCTAGACCTTAAAATAAACACTGTTAATAAATAAGATGCTAATTAAGATTAAATAATGATGCTGATAGCTTTCTGATTTAGTGCATCCTGGGATGCACATATTTGCTTTGAATGAGTCCCGGGAAAATTTATAGGTCCCAACTAAAGCCGTTTAACTCCTACCTTGTAACCTATCTTGTGTAATTCATTTCTAAGAAACTATTGAAATGTATTCACAGTTAGCTTGAAATGGTGAGGGAAGAAAAAAGAAAATAACTGGGAATCTTGGAAACAATTTTACTGCATCCTTTTAGATTTTTGTGCAATAGGGACGCAGCACGTGTACCTATCAGCATCTCTGCTATTTTATAAACGATTAGAATATAACTTAAATAACTAAGGAATTTTGTGATGTCAGTGTTGACGTGGTGTCTGTTACAGACAGACAGGCAGTGGTAATTTTCACCTTTTAGTAGTCAAAATTCCTAGCAAATAAGGCAATTAGAGTAACCTCCCTTGACTTTCACTTTTCACTAAGCCGTTAGCTATTTTGAAAGTCTCTGTGCGAAATAAACAAATCTTAGAAACTTTTTTGAAAACAATACAACTGCATGCTTTAACACAAAAATATCATAAAATGTGTTCTTAATAACAATTAAGTTCATTTCAGATAATTTTATGCTAGGAATTTAGCCAACTGACTTTCACTTTGAAACAAGACAGTAGCCATTTTGAATGTTTCCGTGCAAAATATACAAATTTAGAATCGTTTCGAAAACAATACAATTGCATGCTTTAACACAAAAACATTTCAGATAATGCGCACGCACAATTTTATGCTAGGAATTTTAACAACTAAAGGTGAAAATTACCCAGGCAGTTACATAATCTCCATTGTAAGATGGGGGGAAAAAAAGAAAAAACATTTTTAGTTCTCTTAGAAATAAAAATGTTTTTTCTTTTTTTCCCCCCATTTTATTTTTAGAATCTCTAAAGAAGTTGATAAAATTCCTGAGGGTATTGTGATGTAAGCAGTGATGTAGTTTCGCTTACAGACATACACCGAATCTCCATTATAATAAGAGAATTAAAAACTTTTCTTTTTCTTTTTTTTAGAATCTCCAAAGAAGTTGATGCCAATTCCAAAGAAGCCAAAACTGAATTAGCCAACAAATCTGTTCGACAAGCTCCCTCTGATGGTTCTTCACCCCCAGAAACTGGTACCAATGTTCCCTCAATCCAAAGCAGCAGCAGCAGCAGTAGCACTGGATCAGTGTTATCTTCCTCATCTTCATCAACAGCATCGAGTAGGCTGTTGTTCTCGTAAGTGTCTGCATAATGGTTTTCTTATTTTTCTGGAAATCTTGGAACTCTGACAACCTTTTGTCTAGACTAGGCGTCACAAACTCAAAGACTCCTAAACATTAGTTGAAAAGGTGATTCAAAATATTTTGAGAGAGAAAAAGGAAAAAAAAAATTTAAAGTGTGATGTCGGGAGATTCTGGAAATCTTGTACTGTTAACAAAAGTTGGAACTCTTGACAACCTTTGCCTAGAATTAGGGGTCTCAAACTCGAGGACTCAAAAGGGCCCTTAATGTCCTGTGAGGCGAGGGACAACAGGTCAGTTGGGGGTGGGTACATGTTTTCAACCAATTATAATCTGCAATACAGCTGATTGACAGCCCTGTTGGTGGGGCTTTAGAATACACCGACTGACCTCTGCAGAGGGGTAAGACTACCCCAATTGGGCCACCTATTGGCCGTGGGTGGCGACCTGTGATACTTAAGGACAGAACCTAGGTGGTTTGTTTGAGCAGTCCATGAAATGCAACACTCCACTTTGGTGCGTATCACTTAGAGAGGCACCCTCCGATTAATTGGCTGGCCATATCAAGCTCTAGCACCTATATGATTGCCCCAACTCTTTTTATCATATATGTGCTAGAAAGTGGTGGCTGAGGGTCTTCATGTCCTGGAAATGATGTTAAACTCTATCTGATGGTGAGGTTCCAGTTCTGGAGGTTTGGGGAATGTAGAGCACCCCTTCATCACCATTGCTCCTAGGTCTGTTCTGACCCAGAGCGGTAGTACCTTTTAGGGTCCCATCTATGGTTTAAATAGAAAAATGTATTTATGATTGAGTATCCATTAAGAATGAATTAATTTCAAAACTTTGTCAGCATTAAATGACCCACTGGGGTTGATATGCCGTAAAACAAAACAAACACTGAATTTGTTATGTTGTCTGGGATAGAAAAGTATTTTATGGGCTGCATGTTTGTGACCCCTAGACTAGACAAAATTCTAAGAATTCATTTGTCATTCCTGTCACCACATGACTAATTTACTTGACACACAGTGATGTTGCTCAGGATTACTCAGTTTTATGAGTTTAACTTTAAAATTAATGTGTATTTGGGCAGCATTCTTTCATTTATGCATGTAGAATTAATCAAAACAGATGTCTCCTGTTTAACGATTTTATTAACCATCTTTTTCAAGCTTTCTCGGCAACTTTTTTTATATTTGGATGGAATCCGTGGATTAGTCCACCAAAGTACCATTTCTCTCAATAGCAATGTTCCACCTTTGAATGAGAGCATGTATCCCTACCCCGTAAAATTCTTTGAGCCACTTCTTCACTACTGATTTCAATTCCTTGTCAATGGAATTACGTTTGCCTCTCAAACCCTCTTCCATGGGGCTGAGGAAACGAAATCTGTAGTGGCTCAAAGAACAGTCAACAGAATTTTACGGGCAGGGATACATGCTCTCATTCAAAGGTGGAACATTGCTATTGAGAGAAATGGTGACTATGTGGAGAAATAGGGATGTGATCCACAGAGGACCAGCTTCATTTTGATGTGATACATGTTTCTGTGTTGGTAATTATACCTGTCCTAAACAATAATGGAGATTCGCTTCTGGTTTTTGTCTGTAACAAAAATTATGTCACTGCCTATGTCACAATTACCAAAGTCACCAATACATAGAATAAAGATAATTAATAATAAAATAGATATAAGCTATTCTTTATATTTCAATGTTTGAATCTTTCAATTGTAATGAATAAACTATATATTATTTAGATAAATAAAATATATAAACTATGAAATTAATTAGAAAATTGTATTACTTTAAATGGAAAAAATTATTTGCCAAATTTGTAATCCATTTAAAAAATTATTTTTTAATCTCGCCCCTTTTTCAGTCACAAAAAGTTAACTAAAAGTTTACAAATAAATAAATACCTACGATTTTGTGTAAAATTTATGTGCAAAATATTCAAAATAATTATTTAATATAACATTATTTGAGGGGAACAGGACTAAGTTTCCATTTCAAATGGTTAATTCTTTTACTCCTTTAATAAATTTAATGATTTTGCTTACTTATGATAAAAACCCTCAGACATCGAATTTTTAACTGCCTCCCCTCAGACAATATCTTTTTAAAATTAATTTTTACACCACCCGGGGGGCGTTTTTTGGTTAATAGATTTATTTTTTTGAAATTTGACTGATTGAAAATCCCTTATTTAGGATGACACTAAATTTCAAGGAAGATATTTTTAAAAAAATGTCTACAATGATTAGAAATTCCATTATTGGTTTAGTAAACTTGTTAGTATGGTACAAGGCCTTATTTACAGAGCAATTGACTATTAGAAAAATGAAATGAAAGTATTCTTCATGTCATTCTCTTTTTTTTTTTTTTTTTTTTTTTTCCCCCAAAATAGTTATAGGCAGTGCCTTCGAAAACTGGAAGCCTGCGGACTCACCACCAAACAATATGGGCTGAGTTCACAGGAACCAACGTTAGTGAGTAGGTATGTTTTCAGGAAAAATCCCTTATTTAGGATGATGCACACACACTATCACCATTTTTTAAATTTTTTATTTTTATTTTTTAATTGTGTTCTCGCCTGTTCAATATGTGGAATATGTTTTTGTGAAGACTTATGTTTTAGTAAATGCTTTTGAGAGGTTAACATTTATGGTCCCCTGGTGGTCATTACACATACTACAACTGTAAAGAAAATGTTTAATATATGGAATTATCTATGTTTTTGCCCTTATAGCAAGCCCAAACCCGTTTTATTATAAAGGTGCTAGAAAGCATTGGCTGATGGTCTTAATGTCCTGGGAATGACGTTAAACTCTATCTGCTGGTGAGGTTCCAGTTCTGGAGGTCTGGGAAATGTGGAGCACCTCTTCATTGCCATTGCTCCCTGGTCCACTCTGACCTGGAATGGTAGTAATTTTAGGGTCCCATCTGTGGGTTAAATAGAAAAATGTGTTTATAAAAAAAAAAATGAGTATTCATTAAAGTATTTATTTCAAAACTTTGTGGGCATTAAATGAACCACCAAGGTTGATATGCCGTAAAACAAACCAAACCAAACCAAACCTGTTTTTGTGAAGACTTTTGTGTTTGTAAATGTTGTTGAGAGGTTAACATTTATGGTCTCCTGGTGGCCATTGCACATACTACAAATGTAAAAAACGTGTTCAATATGTGAATTATCTCCCTTGAATTTCAAATTCAAAAGCTTTAACCTTTTACCTATCAATCCTGAGTAGACCCACTTTGGTGAAAAACCCCATGGCAAATATGTCTGCTGCTGTACCCATCTTTGCTGAAACTATTATTTTATTATGTGTGATTTGAGGTGTCGTGCTATTTCTAATGTGTCCTGCAAGCAATGGATGTACAGTATAGTTTTCAACCGGTACACTTAGTTGTGTGTGTGTGTGTGCAGAGGATTGCATTTGACATGAGTGGACCCAGAGGTAGAGGATTAAGTTTTATCGCTTACCCTAGCACATGACTAAAGAAGCCCTATCAGCTGGGTCTTTAGAATACCAACTGTACCTCTGCAGAGAGTTAAGACCCCCCACCCCACCCCAATGGGGCCACCTGTTGGCCATGGGCGGTGACCTGTGATGCTTAAGGACGGAATCCTGATAGCAGAGCAGTCCATGAAATGCAGCATTTTACTTAGGCCCTTACTTAGGCTAGATGGGTGGTCGGAGAGGTTCCCTCCGATCAATCAGCTGGCTATGTCAAGCCCTAGAATCTATATGATGGTCCCAACTCTATTGCCCTCATGGCAAACCCCAACCCTTTTTATCATATGTGCTAGAAGGCGGTGGCTGAGGGTCTTCATGTCCTGGTAATGACGTTAAATTCTATCTGATGGTGAGGTTCCAGTTCTGGAAGTCTGTGGAGTGTGGAGCACCTCTTCATCACCATTCCTGCTAGGTCCGCTCTGACCTGGAGTGGTAGTACCTGTTAGGGTCCCATTTATGGGTTAAATAGAAAATTTGTTTATAAAAAAAATTGAGTTTAAAAAAAATTTTCTTCCAAACTATCCCTATAAATCTTTCAAAACTTTTCCGGCACCAATTTTGATGCCTTAAAACGAAACGAAACAAAGAGTATGGTTTTCAACCTGCCCACTTGCTTGTGTGGGTGTATGTGTAGGGGGTGCATTTGACGTGTTTGGTCACAGTAGGTAAAGGGTTAAGTTTTGTCAATTGATCTAACACATGACTAAAGAATATTTAAAACATTACTCTAAATTTTTCTTAAATTAATTTATTTGGGATTTTGAGAAATGATCCAACCATTTCATATTAACAACAAAAAGTGGAAGGGACACTGGGATAAGTATATGAGGTCTTAAGGGGAGGGGGAGTACTTTGAAATAAGATTAGATCCCATTGCCCTAGGCAGGCCACGTTTTTGTTAATATGAAATAGTTGGATCATAGGCATCCTATTTTGTCTTGTAACCATTTCTTTTTTAATCTTTACTAAAAACGGTTTATGGATGCAGAGTATGGCTTTTAGCTTGGTTTTGGGCTATGGATTTGACACCCCATTGCCCTAGGCAGGACATTTTTTTGTCTGACTCGAACCTACACTCTCATTGGTTTGTAGAAGCCCTAATCAAACCTATAAACGCATCCCTTATTCTCTTTCTCAATCCCACTGTATATATAAATAAAAGTATCTGAATTTGTACATTTTCAGTATTGCTTCACTATAGATTAATTTTTGTTTAAACTTAAATATGTTTTTATTTCTTTCTTAGGTAATTCTTAACTTGAGAAGTAAATGCTGTCAACATTTTTGGGAAACCCTTAGAGACTTCCAGGAATGTCAGTTTAGATAAGCATAATTACAATTTGATTTTCTGATTATTTCAGCAATAAGCGTCCAGGCGGAGGTGGTGGCGGTGGTGGCCTCGGAGGTCTCCTCAATAAACTTGGCAAGAAACCCAAAATCAGCACTTTGGTAAGTCTGCATCTGAGTTAGATTTGCCTCAAAATAACCCATGTTATTAATGCATTTAAAGTTCTACAATGTATCTCATATATCTCTAAAAATTAAAGGTTTAACTTTATATAATATCTATTAATAATGGAGATTAGGTATCAATTAGTCTGCAACCGAAACTGCATCACAGCTTACGTCAGAAATTGCATAAGTTTATAAATGAGTATTTAATTTATAGTCAAAATCATTCATACATAGAATAAATCTGAGTTATATTTCCCTCAAAACAACCCATGTTATTAATGCACTTAAAATCCTACAATGTGTCTAATATCACTAAAGATGGATTTGGACCTTACTTGGGCTAGACGGTTTGTTGGAGAGGCTCCCTCCGATCAATCGGCTGGTTACGCCAAGCCCTAGCACCTATATGATTGTACCAACCCTATTGCCCTTATGGCAAGCCCCAACCCTTTTTATCATGTGGGTGCTAGAAGGCAGAGGCTGAGGGTCTTCATGTCCTGGTAATGACATTAAACTCTATCTGATGGTGAGGTTCCATTTCTGGAGTTTTGGGGAATGTGGAGCACCCCTTCATCACCATTGCTCCCTGGTCCACTCTGACCTAGAGTGGTAGTACCTGTTAGGGTCCCATCTATGGGTTAAATAGAAAAAAATGAATTTATTAAAAAATTGAGTATCCATTAAGAATGAATTTATTTCAAATCTTTGTCGGCATTAAATGACCCACTGAGGTTGATATGCCGTAAAACAAAACAAACTAAAAATGAAAGCGCATGGTGTAATGGTTAAAGTCATGGGAAATGGATTCCTCGCCCAGAGTTCAAATCCTGGACTAGGCTGTTTACATTTCACATAGCGCTAAAACCCTTGGGAAAGGTATGAATCCTACTCTCCCTCCAGGTTGGGTAAATAGTAGGGCAGATTGGGCCCTTTAACCTTGGTTAGGCAACCGGTCTAGGAGAAGGAAAACTCTGAATTCAAACCTGTTAAACTCTGCTTAAGAAATTGACCTTACGTCGCATCCTACTCGTGCAGAGGAGTTGATGAATATATATATATATCTTGGTAATTAGATATTTACCACGTACCCCATGTGTACGGGTTAGGCACAAGGCCCTATTAATGTGAGACCACCCACAAACCATGACTCATGGGTGGCGGGTTCAAAAATTGAAATCAAGGGGGCAGGTATTACCTGGGGGATAGCCCCCCTTGGATCAACGCTATTAACTTGTAAGGTCCAGGGCTGAAGCTGCTGGGCCTGTACTTATCCTAAAAAAAATGGCATTACTTTTTGACTACCCTTGTGTGTGTGTGTGTGTGTTATAAAAAAAAATTTTTTTTTTTTTAAAGCATAAATGGGTGGTGAATGAAAGTGTTCAATTTAAGAAATACTGTTGAGTTATCTGTTGTGTAAATAATATTAATACTAATTAAGATATTAATACTAATTGTTGTTTGCCGATTAAGGCAGAAAAATTACTTGATGTAAATTTCTTTTTGAAATTAATGGATTTTTATTGGAAGATGGTGGTTTGCATGTTGAAAATTATTTAGACGATTATTTACTAATGAGGACTACTAAGTGATTTTGTAATATTTTAACTAAAACGGAATTGGATAATTCTTAAATTGTGATGAGTCGTAAGTAAATTGGATATATACATTAGAGTAGGTTGATTTTTTTTCTTTTTAAATATCAAATTGTCCATTTATGCAAAAGTTGTGTGTTAGTATACTGAATACTGATACCAAAACTTGCACCATTGTTTGAGGAAATAGCATCAAAGATCATCTACTAAAATGCACCAAAAATCCTCCTTTTCACAAAATTTAACCTAGAAATTGATTAGAAAATATAGCAATTTGAATATTTAAAACAAAAAATGTTGTCATTTTAAACAAATTGAATAAGATATTATAAGTAGAATTCAACTTGAAAATATGCCCCCATCACCACTGACACATCAGATATGCTGCTTTTTATCTAATAAATAAGTTGTAACATTTTAAAAGATTGAAAGATATTTCCTCAAATGAAGGCAAAGTTTTGAAGGAAAATATTTTATGTGGTAATTCTTTATGTTAATTTGCAACTTTTGCCAATGGGAGATGTTACAGTTCCAAAATGGACCTACCCTTATATGTTGTTGGCATCCTTCCGTCTATTAAAGACGATGGCGTAGAGTCCACTTTTAAAAAAAACTTTTTTTTATCTACAGCTACGTGAGTGGCTGAACAGACCAATTTTTGAATGGCAATCTCTGGTACACTAATTGCAAACAAAAGGTGATGCTTGCTGGAGATGCTGTTGTCTCTCCTTCCTTTTAACTCTCTTTTCTATGTACATTAGGGTAGCAAACTACATAGTTTCCTACCCTATATATATATATATATATATATATATATATGTACCTGCAAATGAAATTTCCCTAACTTTTTTTTTCTGTTTCTTTTCAGGATAAATCAAAATTAGATTGGGATACCTTCAAACATGCTGAAGGTATTGAATCCGAGTTGACGCAGCACAATCGAAGCAAGAAGTCGTGAGTAATTTTTAAAGAAATCATTATTCATTTATTAGGATCTTCTCAACATTTAATGGTTTACTATTTAAGTAATGGGACCAGGTTAGCTCAGTTGCTAAAGCGTTCTGCTAGAAACCACAAGGTTCCTGGTTTGATACCGACCCTCGCCAACTCAGTGTATGAGTAGCACAGGGATCTGTGCGGTAAAGTGAGGAGCTGATGGTAGGTGTGGCGCTCCACCTCGGATGCAAAAACAATCTCCTCGGTCTAGCGCTAGTGAAAAGGGGATAGACTCCCTTGTTGATTGGTTGATACTGACTTTAGGCCACCCTCGACAACTTTACTTTTAAAAAATTTTTTTTTATTTAAGTGCATCAATATCCTATAAATATTGTTTTTTTCATAAGGATAGATTGAAATGTGAATTGTAAACTGATTTAGATTTAATGAAATAATCTAATTATAAAGAAACAAATGGGATCACCTGTTGGCCGTGGGTGGCGACCTGTGATGCTTAAGGATGGAATCCTAGTGGATGATCAGTCCATGACCTGCAATACTCTACTTTGACCCTTACTTCGGCTAGACGGGCAGTCGGAGAGGCCCCCACCGATGCAGTTGTATTGTTTTCAAAAAAGTTTCTAAGATTTGTTTATTTCGCACGGAGACTTTCAAAATAGCTACCAGGTTAGTTCAAAGTGAATTGACTTTCACTTTCATTGAGGTTACCCTAATTGCCTTATTTGATAGGAATTTAGCCAACTAAAGGTGAAAATTACCGACAAGAAGAAGGCTATTAGAAGTTTTTAAAAGAATAATATAATTAGAAAGAGAAAATGTTATATACTCTTTCAATTGAGTGTATTTAATCAGTGAGAGAGAGAGAGACAAACTGGTAGATTACTGTATTTGACAACATATAGGACAAACTTTTTTTTCCAAAAATTTGGCTAAAAAATTGCCCTGCATCTCGTACATCGTAGGTGAAGTTTAAGACCTCCCATAGGCCTAGGCTAATCTTCTATATGATACTCACTAATTCAGCTTATGCTCAGTACTTTTAGCTATCCTAAACTCCATCGCATCCTTATTTTATTGCTGGTATTGTTATAATAAAGGTTAACTGGAGCGTATGCTGGTGAAGAAAAAACAAACATAAAAAAACTTTTTTCCTGAATCTGACCCGCTGAAATGGGGGTGTGTCTTATATGCCTTCAAATATAGTGTTACGTTTTTAAGGGCCATCCTTTGGCCTTAAAGCAGAGCTCTTATCCCGTGGAATTGGATCCTTGATAAAGAGCCCCTCGATAATGAATCCTTTTGGTTTCTAAAGTGTTGTCAGTTACTGGTATGTAGTCCTTCGATAATGAATCCTTTGGTTCCTCTGGTAAAGAGTTCTCAGTTCTTGGTAAAGAGTCCTACAATAATCCTATATCCGTCATCAGTGAGTGCCGTTGTAATTATGACCAATATGGGGGGGGGTTAAATATTCTATCAGTCACGCAGTATTGCTAAGGATTGGCACAGGAGTCAATCATGTGACCGTTGGCCAGTCTATAAATCTATGTGGGGAATTAGCACACACCTTATAATACAAAATATTCCAACATTTACTTATATGATGAGATGATAGATAATGGTTCTTGTTGACTCGCTGTTTACTGCTTCTAACTTGTCCGCCATTTTCTCTTGTTGATCTGTTTTCTCGGTCTGATTCTTCTGGGGTTGATTTTTCCGTGTTGGGCTGGTCATTCTTCTTTGAATTAATCAATTAACAAAACTTGGGTGTTTTATGATAAAGCTTTTATTTCGCACCCCAGCCCATATTCATCTGCCGCCCTGTTAGCTGGGGCGTTAGAATTACCGACTGCACCTCTACAGAGGGGTAAGACTCCCCCAATGGGGCCACCTGTTAGCCGTGGGTGGCGACCCGTGATGCTTAAGGATAGAACCCAAGTGGATGAGCAGTTCATGACTTGCAATACTCCATTTTGGCTCTATCTTGGCTAGACGGGTGGTCGGAAGGCCCCCTCCGATCAATCGGTTGGTTACATCAAGCCCTAGCACCTATATGATTGCCCCAACCCTATTGCCCTTATGGCAAGCCCCAACCCCTTTTTATCATATGGGTGCTAGAAGGCGGTGACAGGGTCTACATGTCCTGGGAATGGTGTTAAACTGTATCTGATGGTGAGGTTCCAGTTCTGGAGGTTTGGGGAATGTGGAGCACCCTTTCATCACCATTACTCACTGGTCCACTCTGACTCGGAGTGGTAGTTAGGATCCCATCTATGGGTTAAATAGAAAAACATGAGTTAATAAACAAAATTGTATTATCCATTAAGAATTGATTTATTTTCAAAACTTTATCGGCATTAAATGACCCACTGAGGTTGAACCGTAAAACAAACCAAACCATATTCATCCGCCACGGATCGAGACCGGCTCAGAGCACGTGACCTACAGGTTTGCTCACTCTGGATTCTCTGCCGCATCTCTAAACTAATTCAAACGTGTCTGTCATGGTGCATTTTCAAGGGGTCAAGTAAAAAGGTTACTAACCGCCAATAACTTTGGGGTAACTTTCCACAGGACCCTGTCATTCTAAATCTAACAGACCCTATTCAAAATATTCTAACTACAGGTACATACATAAATCATAAGCTGATTATGTAACAAAAGAAGATAATTAGAAAGTAAAAGAAAGAAAGAAGAATGCACTTAGAAAGAAATTCTTCCCCTTATCTGTATTTCTGCTTCTCTTTCGTAGAGTGTCTTTGTCTCTTTGGCTTGGGGTGTCTCCCTCTGATTTCATCTTGCGCTTTAGTCTTTGTAAGGCAACTGGTCATGGAGAAGGAAAACTGGAGAATGTAAAATCTGGTGTACTGTGCTTAAAAATGTTGAAAGTTTTCATGGGCATGTCTTGATGATAAGTGACTTACACACTGCTTTGAAACCAATGATAACAATTGCATCTTAAACGTATTGTACCCTATAACAAATACAGCTCTTACACCCATAATCAAGCACTTTATTTTCAGTTTTCCAATACTAAAAAGTTATATATATATATATATATATATATATATGTGTTAGACAAAACTAGACCTGTTGGGGGCCACCCATTGAGCTCTGAGTAGATAATTGAGAGTAGGGAAAAGTGAGTTTGCAAAGCGAATTAAATTTTAAAAAAACCCAAAACATCCAGACAAAACATTTAAATCATTTTGTAAGATTTCTAAGAAAGGGAATGTTTGACCTAATTTAGGCTACAGATTGCTGCTTATGAAATTTAACATACAAATACATTTCAAATTCTCCCATCTCTTTCTCTACTCTCTCCAGAGAAACATATACAATGAGGAGGTAATCAAGATATACATAGAGAGGAGGAAAGTGATAGGCAGAATGTAAAGTAAGAGATGGGTCAGTTTTTGACTTAATTGCAAATTACGACTAATTAGAACCAATTAAAATGGAATTTTTTTAAATACATAATTCTATCCTAAAAGTAAGGAATAATTTAGTATAACTTTCGTGTCATTGAACTAAACAGTAAAAAAGCCTTTAAGAGACAAAAGTTGATTCACTCAGCTTTAGTATGATGTGTGTGTGTATGTGTGTATATATATATATATATATATATATATATATATATAATATATATATATATATATATATATATATATAATGTGTGTGTGTTTATATGTAATATTTTATTTATTTTAATTTTTTTTTTCAGTTATCTTGATCGGATGGCATTTCTTGACCGTACTGACCAACGACAGTTTCAAATAGAGAAGTCTTTGAGACAATCAAGTAGCAGCAACAGCAGCAGCAGGAGGTGACTGGCCATCTCCTGAGTTTCGTTTCATCTTCATCATCTCCCCCCTCCCCACACTCTCCTTCCCTTGTCTACACAGTACTGTATATTGTATGTGTGCATGGTTCTTTTTTACTTACTGCTTTCAAACATACATACATATTCTTCTGAAAAAATTGTACATATATAAATCTGGCCATTACAGTACATGTGAGCTGTCCAATATTTTTTATTATTTTGTATTTTTTATTTAGTTTTATATGCTAACCGTAAAAAATAAAAAAAATAAAAAAAAGTTTTCAACTTGTAGAAAAATGTTTTTCGAAACTATAATAGTCTCGGTTAAAAGTGTGGCAATGGTAATCCAAACAAAATTTTGGAGGCGCTATAGAACTTACTCGACCTTTTCACTTTTATTTTATTTTTTTTCTTGGTTAAGTTCCTTTGTAGTAGTGTTCAGTAAATTGTTATGGCTTAAAAGATAAGACCCCGGCTTCACATAGGCCACACCTTTCATTCCCCATCATCATTTACTAGAGGGCACAGAATCCCCAATATGCACTATATGCCAAGAGAGAGAGATGCTCTAGAGGACATAGAATCCCCAATATGCACTATATGCCAAGAGAGAGAGATGCTCTAGAGGACATAGAATCCCCAATATGCACTATATGCCAAGAGAGAGAGATGCTCTAGAGGACATAGAATCCCCAATATGCACTATATGCCAAGAGAGAGAGATGCTCTAGAGGACATAGAATCCCCAATATGCACTATATGCCAAGAGAGAGAGATGCTCTAGAGGACATAGAATCCCCAATATGCACTACATACCAAGAGAGATTTACAGTGAAACATATTCTGCTAGAGTGTGTAGACTTTGATCTAGAGTGAACAAAATACTATCAAGCAAGTAATTTGAAAAAAACTTGTCACAAAAATAAGACCATCCAGGATTTTACATTTCCTAAAAGAATTTGGATTCTACTCAAAAATAGGAGTAATTGAACAACAATTAAAATATGTACATTTATTTTCTACCAAACTATTGCTATGCTTACGATTAAGTCATGTTAAAAGCACCGGTTCCTGCTAGAACACTGAAGTTAAACAGTGATGAGCTTGTTCAATACTTAGATGGGTGACCATTTAAGCAACATCAGGGGGTACAATGTTGGTCTTACTGGTCTTTGCTTTGGTAACTATTATTCAGCCACTAAAAAATTATTTTTGTTAAAATTAGAAACCTCTTGGCTTACAGTCAAGTCATGTTCAAAGCACAGGTTCCTGCTAGATCATCAAAGTTAAACAGCAATGAGCCAGTTCAATACTTAATTGGGTGACCATTTAAGCAACAGCAGGTACTGTAAGCAACCGGATATCAAAATGACTTTGTTCAGCATTAAATGACCTGGAAATGGTTGATGTGCTGTAAAACCAATCCACACAGTTTATTTATTTATTTTTTCAGACCTTATTTTTTTCAATGCAAGTATCATTGGGGAACAAGAAATGTTTTGCTAAACAGGCTAGGTTTTTTACCTGAAAAAATTACCATATTTGATAAACACAGCAGCATATAACCTTTTAACAAATTTTCTTATTCCCCAATGATACCTGCTTGGAAAAAATAAATTCTAAAAAGTTAGGAATCGGGTTACTCCTACCACGCTTTTAACCTAGACTTTAAAGTGTGTAGATTTTATTGTAATTTTCTTTAATTCTCAAAAAAATTGTTTTGTTTTTTTTTTAAATCTTGGTATAAGTCTGTATCTTGACTTTTGAAATAACCAGATTTTACTTTTATTTAATTTGATTTTAATTAATTTATTATCTCTTTAATCTTTACAGTCTTATGGGTCATTTTCTTCTAAGTACTTCAATGTTGTTTTATTTTTTTTTTATAATATGGGGTGGGTGGGGTGGGGTTGCCCCCTTTTCCAATATTTCTGCTGTCATATAGTTTGCTATTTCACCTGCAAAGTAGATTTTAAGAAATTTTGGCAACCTGAACCAAATATCCTTCCATGTATAAAAGAAAAAAAAATTCTTTTGAATTTTTTAAAAACTTTTATTTCAATTTTTTAATTTTTTTAATTTTTTTATTTGCATAGTATTTCAGAAATTTCTCAATTTAGATTTCTAAACTATTCAATTTCTCTGGTTTTAGACACGGATCCCTGTGTACAATAGGGTTGGTTGATTTTTCACGTTTTTAAAAATATCAAATTCTCTCAAACAGCGAAAGTTGTGTGTTGATATATTAAATACTGATACCAAAACTAAATCTCTTACTTGCACAATTGGTTGAGGAAATAGCATCAAAGATCGTCGGCTAAAATGCACCAAAAATCCTTGTTTTACAACATTTAGACTAGAAATTGTTAGAAAATTTTGTGATTTCAATATTTAAAACAGAAAAGTTTGTCAAGGAAACAAATAGAATATCATGACTAGAATTCAAATTGAAAATATACCCCCCCCCCTCATCACATCGACACATCTGATATGCTGCTTTTTACCTCACTCATTAAACTGTAACATTTAAAAAAAACTGAAATCCATTTCTTCAAATGAAGGCAAAGTTTTGAAGAAAAATATATCGTGAGGTAATTATGTTAATCTGCAACTTTTGCCACATGGGAGACGTTAGAGTTCCAAAATTGACCTACCCTAGCATACAATATGAATGTGAGTCATTCAATAATATTGGTGAATTTAAAAAAAAAAAAAAAGAACAATAGGGTGTCTGGGTGGGGGATGGGTTACATGATATATATACTCTGCATTGTTTGGAATTATTTCAATCTTTAAAACCATTTGTTTTGAGGTTATTTAAAATGGCAGCAAATCAAACAGTGCTCTTTAGCCATGGCTAGGTAACCAGTCTAGGAGAAGGAAAACTCTGAATTCAAAACTGTTAAACTCTGCTTAATAAACTGATCTTGTGTTGCATCCTACTTGTGCAGAGCGGTTGATAATATATATATAAAAAAGGTTTTTTATAAGTCAATTTAAACTACAAAAAAGCGTATCCATTTTAAAAGGAATTTCTAAAAAAAAAAAAAAAGTAGGGAACCCTTATAATTAGAATTTTCATTCTAAGTTGATCTTTATTCTTTTCTTCGATCAATCTCATCAGAGAAATTCAATTGATAAATGTTTGGAGTTACGAATGGGATTGTAAATAAAAAAAAGGAAACATTTTCAAGAACGAGAAATTATTCTAATAATTTCTCGTTCTTGAAAATTTTTCCTTTTTTTTTTTTTTTTTAAAAATTACAATCCCATTCATAACTCCAAACATTTATCAACTGAATTTCTCTGATGAGATTGATCGAAGAAAAGAATAAAGATCAATTAGAATGAAAATTCTAATTATAAGGGTTCCCTACTTTTTTTTTTTTATTTTTTTTTTTTAGAAATTCCTCTTTTAAATTATACGCTTTTTCGTAGTTTTTATATATATATATATATATATATATATGAGTGTCTTTGGCATTAACCCATGAAGGTTGATATGCGATTAAAACAAGACAAACCTTTTCGAAGTTTGCATTTGAAAATAAGAACAAAGGAAGGATAACTAACCAGTGTACATGTCAGGGATCATTCCTATATTGTATTATATTGTAAATAGGACCCCTTTTAAAACCCATAGAAAGTCAATATTTTAAAATCTGATGAATTGCCAGAGTAGAGCCACAACTGAATTCTTGGGGTTGGGTAGATGGGACCACTCTGGTTCAGATGTGCCTCGACTGAACAATAATCTACTCTTTTCGATCTTGTACACTCCTAGTCTCACGAAATGATACAACTCAAAAGAATGGATGCTTGAATGAGGCTAGCAAATGATGCAACCATTTTCAACTGCAAAATATTTTCGCACCGCATAATGTGCTGCAACTTGGCTTCTATTGTGGTATGAAATTTTACATGCACAATTTTATTCTCCTCTGCTTTGTCATTTATTAGCTTATCCTAGTTTGGCACAAGGCCAGGAATATGTCAGCAGAGCTTTGAATATGCTAACTGTATAGCCTACAAAGGAGTAAGCCCCCCCCCCAAAAATATTATGGGGGTGACTTGGTTAATGATTGCTGGATCCATTTCTGGAGAACCTTTACATTGCCATTACTCCAGGTCAACTATGACCCATAGTGGTAGTACTGTTAGGGTACCATCTATAGATCAAACAGATCTGTTTAAGAATTATTTCTCTGAATTTTTTAGATGAGGCTTGATAATTAGTATTATTTGGATTATTCGGACTATTGTCCTCATCTTCATTGTTATCTGTACAATGTTTCGGCCGATGTGCCTCCGGCCTTCTTCAGGTATTTCTTGTCAAACTCGGGAATAAAATTAAGAATTGTTAGTATATGATAGGAATACCTGTATGCAAACAAATTATCATTAACTAGGAATAGTTACTTATGTAAAACTGTGTACTACTCTCCCTCCAGCTATGGGTAAATAGTAGGGCAGACTGTGCTCTTTAACTTTGGCTACATAAACCAGTCTAAAAGAAAAACTCTTGAATTCAAAGTATTATTTACTGACAAGCCAAGGGAGGTAACTTTTCATAGGATAAATTCATTTAAAATGATTTATTTTAGTTTAAATGAACCATTGTTTTCGCAATATCCACCTCGGGTAAGACAATCTCCCTAATCTACCGGTAATGAAAAGGGGATAGACTTCTTCGCTGATACCGATAATAGGCCACTCCGCCAAATTTAATTTACTATCATATATACACAAATACCAACGAAGAAACATACGTGGACTCCACAACAACAACGTGTATGTGTGTTGGGGGTGGGGAGATTGTCAAAGTTAGCACATGACGGATTTGCTCAATTTTATTAATATCATCAACTTCACCAAAATAATACTAAATGACTTGAAGGGAGATAACTCAAGTTAAATTATAGGTGTAGATTTTTAGGATATTCTTTTTGGTAATTTTCACCTTTAGTTATTAAAATCCTAGCAAATAAGGCAATTAGAGTAACCTCCCTTGACTTTCACTTTTCACTAAGCCAGTAGCTATTTTTGAAGTCTCTGTGCGAAATAAACAAATCTTAGAAAACTGTTTTGAAAACAATACAACTGCATGCTTTAACACAAAAATATCATAAAATGTGTTCTTAATAACAATTAAGTTCATTTCAGATAATGCCCACACACAATTTTATGCTATGAATTTAGCCAACTAAAGGTGAAAATTACTTCTTTTGACCCTGTTTACTTAAAAACTTTTTTTTCTTCTAATTTTTAGTTTCTGAACCGTTGCTTTGATGTTACTTTGAGATTGGCCTTCTAGACTTTGGGCAAGTCTTTTAGTAGTTGGTTAAATAGTTTTTAAAACAAAACAAAATAACCAATATTGCATGGAAAGATTCCTTATAATTTTCTTTTTTTTTTTTTAATTTTTTTTTTTTTTTTATGAATTTTAATTATAATGCTTGTTTATAGAAAAAGGAAGAAAAAAATTCCCTCAGTCCGACCCCCCCCCTTGTCTTTTCTTTTTTTTTTCTTCTTCTAAATTCATATCATCTAAAACATTTTCTGTACAATCCTAGTTTATAATGAACAACTTGTTATCATTTCTGGCTTTTGTGTTTTTCTTTTGCAAAATTGAAATTTTAAAAAAGAAGAAAAAGATGGTTATTTCCTATAAATCTAACATAAACAAAGGGAACCACTCTTGACTGATAAATTATTTATTTATTTTCCCATAAAACTAACACCAAACCTAACACATCTTTTTTCTAGTAGATCAATAAATAAATAATTTCAGTCACGAGTGGTTCCCCTTTGTTTATGTTAGACTTATAGGAAATAACCAGAAAGATTATATGTTTGAATTTTGAGACTAGTATATGTGCCCTCCAGGTGCAAGTAACACATCAATCAATTCCGGGCCTAACATATAGATGGCGCCACTAATAAAAAAAAATCTATATGATTTCTATAAAGTACTAACCTTCAAATGACATGTCAAAATTTGAGCCCAATCGGATTATTAGTTTACCATTTACAGTTATTTAAGTGAAGCTACTGTTGCAAATTTTCAAAACAATGGAAAAATCTGAATTTCGTGTGTGTTGATAAAGCATTGCTTTCTGATGAGGGAAAAAATATTGTCCAAGCAAAGCAATGGCTTGATGTGTGTTATTCGGAAAGCTACCAAAGATACAAACATCAGTGGGCAAGGCTTTGGTCTCCGTATTTTGGGATGCACAAGGTATTTTGTTCATTGATTACCTTGAGAAAGGAAGAACCATCAATAGCGAATATTATATATCATTATTGGTACATTTGAAAGAAGAATCGCAAAAAAAAAAAAGGCCACAAATGAAAAAGAAAAAAGTGCTCATTCACTAAGACAATGCACTGTGTCACAAGTCGATGGCAATGATGGTAAAACTAAATGAATTGCACTTTGAATTGCTTCTGCACCACCCTATTCTCCAGATATGGCCCCCAGTGACACTGGCAGTTTGCAAACCTCGAATGTTTCAGGGAAAGAGATTTGGTTCCAATGAAGAAGTGATATCAGAAACAGGCATATTTTGAGGTCAAAGACGAATCGTTCTACAAAAAAAGACATTGAATTATAGAGAAGCATTGGAATCGGTGTATCACCTAGAAGGAGACTGTTGATGAATAAAGTTGAATTGTTTTATTAGTTAGGCGGAGGACTTATTGAGTGATTGGTTATGTAAGTTAAATGTTATAAAATGTTAAATTAGGCTAAATAAGAATGCAAATAAAAAGATTTGAAACAGAGGAGGGTGTAATCGAAAAATAGAACAACTGAAACTTACTCTTCCATTACTCCAGTCTTTCATTGCTTAATTTCCTAATTTAACTATTTAGTTTAAATAGAAGTAAAGAATAAAATTACAATTATTTCTTCTTATTAATGGATTTCTTTTAAGATTTATCACTGAGATTTTTGCTCATATTCATTAAGATAAAACCAAACAATTAGAAATCAATAATACTAAGCACATATTGTATTAAAATCAAATTTTCAATATCAATATGCAAATTAGCCTTGGCGTTCACACTGTAAACCCTATTTTGTTGTATACATAAATACATTTGCATGTTGTTAGTATGTAGATATGGCTCTTGGGCGGGTTTGCTGTAATTAACGTGTTGATCACGGGGCTAACTCCCCCCCAAGCAATTCCTGCTCCCTCGATTTAAAGGGCAAGGCTGGTTTATTGCCCGGTGCCTGAGGCGCCCCCCCCTTGAAGGGAATACTGACAGGATCAACTCATTTTTTGCACCCACCACTCATGAGTCTCGGCTTGTGGGTGGTCCCACATTAATAGGGCCTTGTGCCTAACCATTTCACATGGGGTACGTGGTAAATATAGTCTATAGATATGGCATCAGTATTAATGATGTAAAACAATTTTATTAATAATTGAGGTTTAAAAAAAAATATAAAATCATGCAGAATGTCACGTAAATAACTAAGGGAATTGTGACTTGAGTAGTAAATAGTTTCGGTACAGACAGCAAAACACACAATCTCCATTACAATAAGATATAGACAAGATTGAAAAAAAATTGAAATTTAGAAAAGAAAAAAGATTATATATGCCTGAATTTTTGAGATGAGACTTGATAATTTGTATTATTTGATTTTTCGGACTTTGTCTCATCTTTATTGTTATCTTCACAATGTTTTGACCAGTTTGCTTTCTGACCTTCTTCAGGTTTTTTTTTCTGTTGAATTTGGAACTTTCTCAATCAGGAACCTTCTTTCAAACTTGGGAATATTGAACATAGCTTAACACTTGTACCTTGTCATGGTTAACGGAATGAACAGTCTACCCCCAGTGGATTGAATAAAGAGTTACGTGAAGCACCAGTCCAAACCATGATCATAACTGAATGGTAAGACATTAGCTAAATGCAGCTACCATTACCACTTGCCACACGTTATACAAAAAAAAGACGCAGAATATTTAGTGAACAAAAAAAATGGAAGACGTTAACTAGATGAAGCTACCATTACCACTGCCTAAGTTTTCTTTTATCACTTAAACTGCATCTAATGGTGAAATTTCAATTTTGGTGTTCTGGGAGTATGGAGTACACCCTTTCATCACCATTACTCCCAGGTCCACTCTAACCTGGAGTGGTAGTACCTGTTAGGATCCCATCTATGGGTTAAATAGAAAAATGAGTTTAAAAAAAAGTTGAATACACATTAAGAATGAATAAACAAAATATCAGCATAAAATACCCAACAAGGGTTGAAATGCCATAAAATGCAACTTGTACAACATGAGTGATAGTTTGAAATTTTTGCCAGCACATGACATTGTGTGAAATATCTCATCTACAGGTTTTACTTTTTCTTTTTTTCAGTAGTTGTATCAGTGCTACTGTATGGCTGCACCACCTGGACCTGGTAATCTTCAACTTGTCCTTAGTAAATTCCTACTATAAAATAAACTAAACCCTCATTTATGTCCGTGTTTTTGCAATAAATGTTTTAATTTTCTTGCACCCGTTATTTTACAATACTGAAATATATTTTATTTATTTATTTAATATTCACTTCAATGTGTATATTCAAAAGTTTTTATTTTGTGAGAATGGTTAGTTTAAGGGTCCTGGAATGACATTAAACACTATCTGATGGTGAGGTTCCAGTTCTGGACGTCTGGGAAATGTGGAGCACCCTTTCATCACCATTGCTCCCAGGTCCACCCTGACCTGGAGTGATGGTATCTGTTAAGGTCCCATCTATGGGTTAAATAGAAAAATGTGTTTATTGTAATAAAATATTATATTAAATTAGAAAGGCTAATAAAACTAAATAAGAGTGCAGACAAAAAGATTTGAAACAGAGGGAGGTTTAATTGAAAAATAAAACAACTGAAACTTACTCTCCATCACTCTTGTCTTTCATTGCTAAATTTTCCTAATTCATCTTTTAATTAAAATCGGAAGTAAAGAATAAAATTAGTTATTTCTTCTTGTTAAGGGATTTCTTTTAAGATTTATCCCCGAGATTTTTGCTAATATTCATTAAGATAATGAATCTAAAATAAGATAGGAAATTATTTCACGTACGGGAAAATGAGCACCCCTAAACACTCAAAAAGTAAAGAACTTTTAAGAATTTTAAAAAAATCTGATAGATTGGTGTGTAAACGATAAAAATCCATTGAAGGAAGGAAAAAAAAAATTGTAGCGTTCCAATATTTACGACGAGGAACTCGAAAAATAAAGAACTTTTTAGAATTTTTTTTTTACAATCTGATAGATTGGTGTGCAATCGATAATAATCCATTGAAGGAAAAAAACAAAAATTAAAAAACAAAAATTTAGATGGGGTTCCAGATAGTCCTGTCCGGCCAGACATGACAAGATTTTGGAATTGCAATTTTTTTTTTTTTTTTAGTTAAAAAAAAAAATGTTAATTTAAAGATAAAAAGTGAGAAAACATCAATTAGAATTTGAATATTTTTAATTAAAAAGGATAATTGATTAAAAATAATAATAATGAAATGAACTTAACTTAACTTATTAGATATTGAATCTTTTGGTTAAATTACTGACACAAACAATAACTCTCCTGAATAGAGAGGAAGATATTTTATGTTTTTAAAACATAAAACATTTGGCTTCCATAGAATTATTGGTCAAACATTATGTTTTTTTGTTTTTTTTTATTGAAGATCAATTCAATTGTTTTAAAATATGTGGCCTTGATATTAAGTTTAAAATGTTATATTTTAGTTTCTAGAAATAAATATCTATTTAATGCAAACCTTACTTATACTCACGAGTTAATAGGTTTTGAAGAAAAATTCTATTTTCGCAGAAAAAATATCGATATATAATATTTTTTTAAATAAGATAATAGTCAATTAAATAATTATGGAAATGAGTAAAAAAGAAATCTCCTAAAAAAATTATTTTATATTTTTTTTTTACATTTTATTTTTCGATTTTCGGTACTTATTTTCTCATAGGAGCTCCACCGTAAAAAATTATTTTTTGTTTCTATTCATAACTTCGGTCTTTTATCTCTTTATTTATACTGTAATTAGTATCAAGTTAGGACCAACTTGAAGCAATGTTACGCCCCAACATAAGGGAGGTCAAAATTAAGTGACCTGAAAAAAATGAGAAAGTTTTAAAATAAAATAAATAATGCTTATAAAGATCATTCATTGATACATAAACACTGAAAATTTCATTAAAATCCGATAATTCCCTATTTTTTTGTAAATTATTTTCTGTAGGGCGGCTAAAGTCATTTTGTCAAAAAAGAATTTTAGCCTCTGTTTGCTAGTCCCTATAACGGATACTACCACTTCGGATCAGAGTGGACCTGGAATCAATGGTGATGAGGGGGTGCTCCACATTCCCCAAACCTCCAGAACTGGAACCTCACCATCAGATAGAGTTTATTGTCATACCGAACATGAAGACCTGAAGGTTTATCTATCTAAATTGTTACGAATGAAACAGGCCCGGAGTTAGTAGTGTATTCCTGTAATCTGAATCAGAGGCCGGTGTGGTGGCCATGGTGATTTTCATGGGTAAGTGGTACCGTCTGGACATGTACAACGGTATCCACCGCACTGGTAGGAGTTTGAAGCTGTGCTTTATCTCACTCAGGAAACCGGCATCGAATTCAACCGGGGTAATTTCTTACGATCAAGCCCTGGGGTCGATATTGATGGCCGATGCTCCTGTCAAAAAAACCGTCATGACCCACACATAACTTTTTAAAAAAGGAATTATCCGATTTTAATGAAAGTTTCACTATATATTTATTAATTAATGAATTTTATAATGCATCAGTTATTTTATTTCAAAACTTTAATTAAGTATTTTTGCTATGAAAAAAAAAAAAATTCCTTTAAAATATGAAAATCCTGATGTTAAGTTTAAAAATGTTTTATTTTGGATTCTAGAAATAAATATCTATTTAATGCAAACCTTATTTTAGGTGCAAAAAGTAATAGGTTTTGAAGATAAACTCTATTAAAAATTTAGCCTCCCCCTTTTTAAGCAGAAAAAATATCGATGTATAATTCTTTCTTTATAAACATAATAGCCAATTAAATAATTATCGAAATGAGAAAAAAAGAAATCTCCAAAAATTTATTTATTTTTTTTTACATTTTATTTTCCGATTTTCGGTACTTATTTTCTCATAGAAAATCCCCGTAATTCTTTTTTTCATAACTTCGGTCTTTTATCTCTTTATACTGTAATTTGTACAGAAAACTGACCAACTCGCCAAAATGTTACGTCCCAAATAAGTGGGGAGGGGTCAAAATTAAGTGACCGAAACAAATCAGAAAGTTTGAAATAAAAAAGAATGCATTATAAAGTTCATTCATTGATAAATCGACACTGAAAATTTAATTAAATCCGATAATTCCCTGATTTTTGGTAAATTATTTTCTGTAGGAGGGCTAAATTCATTTAGTCGAAAACGGATTTACGTCAATTTGGCTATACCTAAAATATACAGTACCGTATAAAAAAGTCTTTGGCTATTCTAAACCACAGTTTTTATTTCTTCTATCCACACCTTGGGTCTTTTGTCTTTTTATTTATGCAGAAAATAGTATCAATCATACCACACCAATATTTTGCACCCCTGCGGTCAATGTTAAGTGACCTGAAACAAATCAGATATGTTTGAGATAAAATAATTGATGCATTATAAATTTCATTCATTGATAAATCAACACTGAAAATTTCATTTAAATCGGATAATTCTCTGATTTTTGGTAACTTTTTTCAAACGGGGTCGGGGTCAAAATTGTATTGAAAAAACATGGATTTTCGACGAATTGGATATACCTACTTTATCGTTCACAAATATAAATATAAATGAAAATGAATAAACTTTTATGTTAAATATGTGTTGTTATTTTAACATTACTTGCATTCATAAATAAAATATTTATAGGACCGGTAAAAATAGCATAAAAGTAGGTTTGTCTATTTTACGAGGACCGGCTAAATACAGTCATGTTAGCTGTGGCCTTAGAATACACCGACTGAACCTCTGTAGAATAGTAAGACCACCCTCCCAAATGGGCCACCTGTTGGCCGTGGGTGACTATCTGTGATGCTTAATGACGGAATCCTGGTGGATTAGCAGTCCATGACATGCAACACTCCACTTTGGTCTTTACTTAGGCTAGACGGCGTCAAAGAGGCTGGTCAAGTCAAGCCCTAGCAGTGGATGAATTTTCCAACCCTATTGCCCTTATGGCAAGCCTAACACTTTTTATCCTATATGTGCTAGAATGCAGGGCTGAGGGTCTTCATGTCCTGGGTATATGTCTATCTGATGGTGAAGTTCCAATTCTTGAAGGTCTGGGGAATATGGACACGTGTTCATCACCATTGCTTCCGGGTCCACTCTGACCCGGAGTAGCATTACAAGCATTAGCTGAAAAACGCTGACATTTTCAAATTTGCGACTTAATCAGTTCAATTTGCAATTTCTCGAGTATTTCTTAACCAATCTTAAAAAGATTTATATAGTTGGAAAGAGAATAGAGTAATCTTCCTAATTATGTAATCGGTTTTCATCAATTGAATTATTTTTTACAGCGAGTTAAAACCGTATTTTCGGTCGAACAGCTGAAAACAAAAAAATGACCGGTTTATTTTAGGATAAATTTTACACGCTGTTTGTTTTTCAAAATCAAAGTAGGTAATCTTTATCAATATTCTTGAAATTTGGCACTCAAATAGAAGACACCTGGAAGTACAAACGATTTTTTTTTGTTTGTTTCTAGGGTCCGTGGAAACGAAAATACAAGGGCAAAGTTAAAGGTTATTTGTTTAAAAAATATGAAAGGCGCAAAAAAGACGCAATTTGTATGTAAAATTAGAGATTTCAAAATCATTTTCCTATAAATTTGTGAAATTTAAAGATTGCTAGATGCTTCGGGTTTTTCTCTGAAAATTTTGATTTTGAAGAAAAAACCGACTTTATTGATTTAAAATCACAAATTCTCGTATATTTATTGTTCAATCTTTAAAATATTCATATGGTTGAAAAGAAAAGAAAATAACTCTCTAAATATGTAATTTGTATTGTTTTTATTAATTGAATATTTTTTTACAGCGAGTTAAAAACGTATTTTGCTTAAAAACCGAAAATGCGTGATAGGAATTTTTTTCCGAGAATACATTTTACACTCTATATTTCTTTGGAAAATCTAAGTGCTAATCTTTATCAATATTCTTGAAATTTTGCATTCATTAGAAAACACCTGGAAGTACAAAAGGGAGCTTTTTTTGTTTCTAGGACCCGTGAAAGTAAAATTACAATAGTGCAAATCCAAGACTATTTGTTCAAAATAAGTATGATTTGCGAAAAAGACGCACTATGTGCGTAATATTAGAAAGTTTCAGCAATTATTTTGAATATAAAAATTATAAAATTTGAAGAATATTAAGTTCTTTGGCTTTTTATTCAAAGATTTGTATTTTGAAAAAAAATCTCAAATTTATTTGTCCGACGAGGCGTACGACGTACGCCTGTCTCCTCGGCTAGGCATTATGCACACAATAAAGTTTAAATTCATCGCTTATTTCTATCGCAAATTTTTAAAATATTTATACCTTTGAAAATAAAATACGAATCTTTCTAGATATTTAACTTTTATGTGTTTTTAACAATTGAATTATTGTTTACGTTCGTTTCAATTTTGGAGAGAAAAAAAACTTGAAATTACGAGAAATGTAAACAAAAGCAAAATTTGTAAACGTACAATGTACATCGTGCATCATACATTTCAAAACAAACTATGACCCAGGAAAAACAGAACCCACTAATTTTGTAATAAAACTATTAATTTTAACTAGGGGGAGGGGTTAGGGTTAGTTTAATGGGAAAATAAATAATTTGGGTTCTGTTTTTTTTCTGAATCTTTCTAAATATTTAACTTTTATGTGTTTTTAACAATTGAATTATTTTTTACGTTCGTTTCGATTTTGGAAAAAAAAATGAAATTACGAGAAATGTAAACAAAAGTACACACAGTTTGTGTGAAAACGTAAATAGATAATCTATTTCTTTTATGTAATTCAACATAAGCATTAAGAAATATATTTTTAAATTCAGTGATGTTACATATTCAAATTAATATTATATATGTCACATATATTTACGTTTGAAAAATCAGCCTATGCAAAACGTACAATGTACTTTTCAATCGTACATTTCAAAACAAACTATGACCCAGGAAAAACAGAACCCACAAATTTTGTAAGAAAACTATTAATTTTAACTAAGGGGGTTTAGGGTTAGTTTAATGGGAAAATAAATAATTTGGGTTTTTTTTTTCTGTGTCACCCTGTAATATAATGGGATTTTGATGAGAATTTAGCCGTAACCTAATATTTATTTAACATTCATTTTTGGCATGAGAATTTTAAGATTCACACGTAAAAAAATTTGATAATTATCGTATTTTATGGAAATTTCTGCAACAACGAAATTACTTTTTTTTTTCTGAACTTTTTTTAGCTATGTTTTAAAGTCAGTAATCCTTAACTTTTTCCTTGTAAATTCCTACCATAAAATAAACTGAACCCTCATTTTATGTCTGTGTTTTTGCAATAGATGTTTTATTTTTCTTCAAAGTGATGTTATTTATTTGACTTAATACTATACATGTATATACATGCAGTATTATAATGAAAATGTTGAATAATTGGGTGTTAAACTTAAAAAAAACCCAAATCGCTGCTATCTGTATCTCTTATTCTCTAAATAATGGGTTAAAGCATAGAGATACATACAATTTGAGTGCATAATCAGAAAGAACATACAATTTTACATAAGAATACCAAATTGTATCAAAATTGCTCCAAAAATAAAGAAACGGCGAAGAAATCACTGAATTTCTTTTTTTTTAATGGTCCGTGATTTGACATATTTTTGAAACAAAATCATGTCCACATTTGTACCCCCAATTTCGGGGCTTTAAATTCTCATAACTTTTGAACCACTGGAGATATTTACATAATTCAAACGGTTCTGAACTCCATTTACACAGCTCTATATAACTAATATGATTAAACAACAATAACCTCAAATAAAAAAAATCAACTGGGAATGCTAATTAGATACTTTTTTTTAAAAACAACATGTATTTACTAGTATGCACGATAATCTAACTGTAAAAATTATCTCTAAAATTATAACAAACATAACAGCAATAACCTCAAATAAAAAAAATCAACTGGGAATGCTACCCGGAGTGGTAGTACCTGTTAGGGTTTCATTTATGGGTTAAATAGATTAATTTGTTTACAAAAAAAATTGAGTTAAAAAATTTTCTTCCAAACTATCGTTATGAATCTTTCAGAACTTTGCCTGTATTAAATGACCCACTGAGGTTGATATGCCGTAAAACAAAAATTGGAGTCATGCTCTCCAAATTTGGTGTGGTTGGCGAAAAATGGCGACTTCTTGTAACCTACTTTTGTCTGTAAAATGAGTTCTAGAGCTTCCCTACTATTAAAAATTGGTTTATAAAAGTATTTTTACCCAAGGAATAAAAAAAAAAACCCACAAACACTCCAGATGGTTTTAAAAAAAAATTCAGCTCACGAAAATAATGACAATTATGAACGAAAAACAATGTTTACATTTTTGCACCGTTAAATCAATTGAAATTGATACGTAGCCAAAAACAAGTTATGACTAGAGGCGTTTTTAAATTTGCAAGTTTAAAAAAAATTAAAAATCGTTTTTTGTGGGTTCATTTTTTTCATATTTCATAAGATAGGGGGTGAGTAGACCTCGTAAAAGATATTTCCCCTGGTATATTTTAGGAAAAAACTATTTCAGACATTTTCATCAAAAGTTAAGTAATTATGGAAATTTTCGTAAAAATCGGACCACCATTTTTGATATAATTTTTAGAAAGGCGTCTAGTCGTAATTTGTTTTGGGCTACGTTAAATTTCAATTGATTTAATGGTGTAAAAATGTAAACATTGTTTTTCGTTAATAATTGTCATTACTTCCGTAAGCTTAAATTAAAAAAAAAATCATCAGGAGTTTTTTTAATGTTTCTTCTTTCGAATGGACAAAAGATTTTTCAAGTTAATATTAACCTTTATGCAAGTTTCATTGTGTTAATTAGGAGTGGGGGTAAATTTCACAGGGGAAATTGGTGGTACCTAGTATATTTTCATGCGGTTAACACACGAAACAGTACGTATAGAGTTATGTCCCTTGGTTTGATCCACGCTGCTAATTGCTTCCGAAATAAGACGAAGTTTTACATTACAGCGAATCGGCCGAAGTCGGGCAACTCCCCCTCTTCTCTACTCGATGAAGAAATTTTATTTAATTTTCTTAAAACATTTCTTATTATAATTAGTTAAAAAATGACGTCCGTTTCAATTAAAAAGAAAGAAAAAAAAATTAAAATTTTCAAACTACTTTCACTTTTCTTACTAGGTTTATCTTATCTATCTAAATTGTTACGAATGATAAGAGGCCGGGAGTTGGTAGTGTATTCCTGTAATCTGAATCAGAGGCCGGGTGTGGTTGCCATGGTGATTTTCATGGGTAAGTGGTACCGTCCGGACATGTGCAACGGTATCCGCCGTGTTTGTAGGACCTCGAAGCTGTGATTTATCTTACTCGGTGATAGTTAGCTTTAAGTTTTAAACCATCTGCGGCGTGGTAAAATCTCTTGCGAGACAGTCCTGGGTTCGATACTGAGTGGCCGATGCTCCTGACAAAAAAAAAAACCGTCATGACCCACACCTAACTTTTTTAAAACGGAAAGGCTACTTAGCCGGTTCCGGTAAAATAGACAAACATACCTTTAATCTTATTTAGCCGGTTTGTTTTGTTTTGTTTTACGGCATATCAACCACGGTGAGTTATTCTATTTAATACCGGCAAAGTTTTGAAAGAATCACAGCGATAGTTTGGAAGAAATCTTTTTTTAAACTCAATTTTTTTGTAAACACATGTTCTATTTAACCCATAGATGGGACCCTAACAGATACTACCACTTCGGGTCAGAGTGGACCAGGAAGCAATGGTGATAAAGGGGGTGCTCCACATTTCCCAAACCTCCAGAACTGGAACCTCACCATCAGATAGAGTTTATTGTCATACCCAGAACATGAAGACCCTCAGCCACCGTCTTCTAGCACATATATGATAAAAAGGGGTTGGGGTTGCCATAAGGGCAATAGGGTTGGGAAAATCATAAAGGTGTTAGGGATTGACGTAACCAACCTATTGATCGGAGGGGAGCCTCTCCGACCGCCCGTCTAGCCTAAGTAAAGAACAAAGAGGAATGTTGCATGACACGGACCGCTCATCCACCAGGATTCCGTCATTAAGTGACCGTACCAAGTGCACCAACCACAATTGGTATCACTTTGACCCTCATAATCTAACAGCTTTTTCAGTTCTCTGGCAAGGTCCAGGTGTTTGTACATCTTTTCGTTTTCCTTCATCTTCACCCTGTGATCTGCTGGAACCGGAAAGTCCACCAGTTGATAAGTTCTCTTTTTTCTATTAATCAATACTAGGTCAGGTCTCCTGGCTGGGCTAGGGTGATCCGTCTTTATCTCGAAATCCCAGAGAATTTCATGCGTTTCATTCTCAAGAACAGATTCTGGTTTATGCATATACCATTTTGTTGTATGTTCAAAATTTGATTTTCTTGCATAATTCCCAGTGGATCACCTTCCTAGCCCATTCGTGCCTAGTTTTGTATTCCCGTTGTGCTAGCTAGTTTGCTACATCATCATCATCATCATCATCATCATCATCATCATTTTTTACTTGTTTTTACCATCTTTCAATTCTTAAGCCTCCATGCTTCCTGTAATCCGCCGTCACTATACCTGATGACCCTCTCCACACACACATGCACACACGCACACACATACATGTATAATATTACTGTAAACTGTTCATGTTCCTGACACTAATACATTATTCTGTGTACTTGACATGAGACTTTGATGAGTTGTGGTGCATCTGAGCACTGTACACAATAAATTTCATTATTATTATTAATTTTTATTTATCTACTTAGTTATTTATTTATGCTACTAGGGATTCGATTGAAAAACAAGTTTAAATTTAATTAAAAAAAGATGAGGGATTTTCGTTTACTTCATACCCCCCGAAAAAAAACAAAAACAAAAAAACAAACAAAAAAAACAAACAAAAAAACAACAACAAAAAAAACAAAACAACAAAAGGGCGTATTCCTTCTGCTGCTAATTTGAAGCGAGCATTATTAAAAAAAAAAAAAATCTGAAAATATCAGGAGAGCGTTGCTTGAAGATAACCATAATTTAAACCTATTTGTGGATTTGGTTTAAATTCGTATCATGAAAAAGAAAAATACATTTATTTACCAATTTACTTAACTGCACGACCAAAGACAAAATTAAAAAATTTTTTTTAAGTCGGTCAAGTTTTTGTTGCTGTAGTAGTAGTAGTAGTAGTAGTAGTAAGTAGTGAAGTCGTCGGGTGGCCTAAAGTCGGTATCAGCCAGACAGCGAGGGAGTCTATCCCCTTTTCACTAGCGCTAGACCAAGGAGATTGTTTTGGCATCTGAGACGCTCTACCGACTGAGCTAAACCAGCCCTTCGATGAATTGGCGAAGGCCGGTATCGAACCAGGAACCTTGTGGTTACTAGGCGGACGCTCTACCGACTGAGCTGAAACCTAAACCAGCCCTTCGATGAATTGGCGAAGGCCGGTATTTGTGGTTACTAGGCGGACGCTCTACCGACTGAGCTAAACCAGCCCTTCGATGAATTGGCGAAGGCCGGTACTAGGCGGACGCTCTACCGACTGAGCTAAACCAGCCCTTCGATGAATTGGCGAAGGCCGGTATCGAACCAGGAACCTTGTGGTTACTAGGCGGACACTCTACTGAGTTTTTTTTTTTTTTAGAAATGTTTAAAATAAAAGTTAGATGTGGGTCAAAGAGGTTTCTGTCAGGGAGTTCTATAGAACTTTGAAGCCAAATCAAGGAAGATCCATGATAGGGCGGGTACCGTGACACACAACCGGGCGGTGTCAGTGACCCCAGGCGTCTACATTGGCGACCACACCCGGCCTCTGAAACAGATTACAGGAGTTCATCCCCAACTCCCAGCCGATAATCGAGCGTCACAATTTAGATAGATAAATCATGAAAAGTGAAAGTAGTGTAAAAATTTTCTTTTTTTTCTTCTTTTTCTTTTTCTTTTTAATTCAAATCAATATCATCTTTTAAATTATTGTAATAAATAATGATTTAAGAAAATTAAATAATTTTTTTTCATCGGGGAGAGAGGAGGGGAGTTGCCCGACTTCGGTCGATTCGCTATAATATACAACTTCGTCTTATTTCGGAAGCAATTTGCAGAGTGGATCAAACCAAGGGAGATAACTCTATACGTACTGTTTCGTATGTTAACCGCATGAAAATATACTAGGTTACCCAAAATTCGTCTGCTAAAGTCAGCTAACGTTTTTTTTAAAAACGAATTAAAATAAAATTAAATTGATTATTTAAGGTCAAACTTTTGTCTAAATCGATAAGTAGTAACACAATGACCATCAATAAGAAAAGAAAAATAATATTACACATTTAATTTATTTTTAATACATTTAAAACGATTTTTCGGTCAATTTCGATGGCTTTCGGCCATAAACACCTTTATTAGGCATTAGCATTTTTGTTGTCTGCTAGGAATTTTAAAAGCGAATTAAAAATAATTAAATCTATTATTTAAGATCAAACCTTGTCTAAATCGATAAGTAGTAACATAATGACCATCATTAAAAAAAGAAAAATATCATTACATATGCAGTTTATTTTTAAAAGATTTAAAACCATTTGTTTTGGTCAATTTCGACGCGATCCGCCATTCAGCCTTTTTTTTTCGATGGTTTTAAGTGCTTGTTTACAATTTTACTGTAACATTCGCGATTGCAAAAAAATTTACCAAAAATCAGGTAATTATCCGATTTTAATGACATTTTCAGTATTGATTTAACAATTAATGAATTTTATAATGCATCAGTTATTTTATTTCAAAACTTTAATTTAGTATTTTTGCTATGAAAAATTAATATATGAAATTCATTTAAAATATGAAAATCCGATGTTAAGTTTAAAATGTTATATTTTTAGATTCAAAAAATAAATATCTACTTAATGCAAACCTTATTTTAGGTGCCAACAGTAATAAGTTTTGAAGAAAAACTCGATTGAAAATGTACCCCCTCCCCTTTTAAGCAGAAAAACACATCGATGTATAATTTTTTCTTTTATAAAATAATAGCTAATTAAATAATTATCGAAATGAGTAAAAAAGAAATCTCCAAAAAATTAATTATTTATTATTTTTTTACATTTTATTTTTCGATTTTTGGTACTTATTTTCTCATAAAACAACAACCGTAAAATTTTGTTTTGTTTCTATTCATAACTTCGGTCTTTTATCTCATCATTTATACTGTAATTAGTATAAAAAATGATCCACTTGCAAAACATTTTACGCCCCCAACATAAGGGGGGTCAAAATTAAGTGACCTGAAACAAATGAGAAAGTTTTGAAATAAAATAAATAATGCATTATAAAGATCATTTAGTGATAAATAAACACTGAACATTTCATTAAAATCCGATAATTCCCTGATTTTTGGTAAATTATTTTCTGTAGGGATGGGGGGGGGGCTAAAGTCATTTGGTCAAAAACAGATTTTAGGCTCATTTTGCCAGTAGCTACTCTTTATAAATGGTGTATTTACAAAATTCATGAAACATTAGCAATTTTTAAAAAATTACCAAACATCAAGGAATTATCCGATTTTAATGACATTTTCAGTATATATTTATTAATTAATGAATTTTATAATGCATCAGTTATTTTATTTCAAAACTTTAATTAAGTATTTTTGCTATGAAAAAATATATATAAAATTCATTTAAAATATGAAAATCATGATATTGAGTTTAAAATGTTATATTTTTTGATTCTAGAAATAAATATCTATTTAATGCAAACCTTATTTTAGGTGCAAAAAGTAATAAGTTTTGAAGATAAACTCTATTAAAAATTTAGCCTCCCCCCTTTTTAAGCAGAAAAATATCGATGTATATATTTTTTCTTTTATAACATAATAGCCAATTGAATAATTATCAAAATGAGTAAAAAAAGAAATCTCCAAAAATGTATTTATTTTTTTTTTTACATTTTATTTTCCGATTTTCGGTACTTATTTTCTCATAGAAAATCCCCCGTAATCTTTTTTCTATTCATAACTTCGGTCTTTTATCTCTTTATTTATACTGTAATTAGTACAGAAAACTGACCAACTCGCCAAAATGTTACGCCCCAAAAATAAGGGGGTCAAAATTAAGTGACCTGAAACAAATCAGAAAGTTTTGAAATAAAATAAAGAATGCATTATAAAGTTCATTCATTGATAAATCAACACTGAAAATTTCCTTAAAATCCGATTATTTCTTGATTTTTGGTAAATTATTTTCTGTAGGGGGCTAAATTCATTTTGTCGAAAACGGATTTTACGTCAATTTTGGCTATACCTAAAATATACAGTACCGTATAAAAAAGTCTTTGGCTATTCTAAACCACAGTTTTTATTTCTTCTATTCACACCTTGGGTCTTTTATCTTTTTATTTATGCAGAAAATAGTATCAATCATATATATACCACACCAATATTTTACGCCCCTGCGGTCAATGTTAAGTGACCTGAAACAAATCAGATATGTTTGAGATAAAATAACTGATGCATTATAAATTTCATTCATTGATAAATCAACACTGAAAATTTCATTTAAATCGGATAATTCCCTGATTTTTGGTAACTTTTTTCAAACGGGGCGGGGTCAAAATTGTATTGAAAAACATGGATTTTCGACGAATTGGATATACCTACTTTATCGTTCACAAAATATAAATATAAATGAAAATGAATAAACTTTTATGTTAAATATGTGTTGTTATTTGAGTGAATTGAGTTTAACATTTTTTCTTCCAAATTATCGAAATGAATCTTTCAAAACTTTGCCGGTATTAAATGACTCACTGAGGTTGATATACCGTAAAACAAAAATTGGAGTCATGCTCTCAAAATTTGGTGTGTTTGGCGAAAAATGGCGACTTCTTGTAACCTACTTTTGTCTGTAAAATGAGTTCATGAGTTCTAGAGCTTCCCTACTACTAAAAATTGGTTTATAAAAGTATTTTTACACAAGGAATAAAAAACAAAACAAAACAAAAAAAAACACTCCAGATGATTTTTAAAAAAAATTCAGCTCACGAAAATAATGACAATTATGAACGAAAAACAATGTTTACATTTTTGCACCGTTAATCAATTGAAATTGAACGTAGCCAAAATCAAGTTATGACTAGAGGCGTTTTTTTCTTCAAATTCTATGAAAAATTAATTAATGGTCCAATTTTCACGAAAATTTCCATAATTACTTACCTTTTGATGTAAATATGTCTGAAATAGTTTTTCATAAAATATATTAGGGGAAACATTTTTACGAGATCTTCCCCTCCTATTTTATTTTATAAAATGAACCGTCAAAAATCAATTTTTACTTTTTTTCTATAAAGATAAGAGTCTGAATAATTATATCAGAAGATTTTTTTATAAGTTTCGATGCGAGAGCTTTTTAGTAAAAAACCCTGAAAGCAGAATTCTTCTAAAAAATATCAATAAAGAAACTGACCCTGTTGTAAAAAAACACAACAAAAAAACAAAAAACAAAACAAAAACAAAAAACGAACTGCTTTATTTATTTTTCAAGATAACGGTGAATAATTTTTCCCCAATCGGATAATTTGATCTTTGAATTAATTGTTTTTATTTGTAACAACTCTTTATGTTCGTTATTTCTTTTTTGCGAGATTAAAAAAAGTTCAAAAATATTTATGTTTCTTCTTTCAATATGGCCTAAACTGATCACATGACGTATTTTGGTGGTACCTATTATACTAATATTTTAGATATATTTAAACCTGAAAATCCTATGAAACAGTCGAGGTGGTCACTACTAGAATAGGCCTAGTCCTAATTAGTGATCATCCTCCACACATTAATCATTTGTTGCGTTTTTTGTAAAAAAATGTGTGAAAATAAACATATTTCTTTCTTTTTAAACAGTGTAGATCAAAAATAAAAACAATTAATTATTCTTAATTACTATATACAGCGTATGACTGAATTGCATTTCTTGAAATTGAATATATGTGAAAAATAATTAGTTTCAATAAATTGCCTACTACTTATATCTATAAATATACTCTTACTGATAATTTTCACCTTTAGTTGGCTAAATTCCTAGTATAAAATTGTGCGTGCGCATTATCTGAAATGAACTTAATTGTTATTAAGAACACATTTTATGATATTTTTGTGTTAAAGCATGCAGTTGTATTGTTTTCAAAAAAGTTTCTAAGATTTGTTTATTTCACATGGAGACTTTCAAAATGGCTACTGGCTTGTTTCAAAGTGAAAGTCAAGGGAGGTTACTCTAATTGCCTTATTTGCTAGGAATTTAGCCAACTAAAGGTGAAAAATTACCCTCTTACTGAGTTAGGACACATTCAAACCGGGTAGGCCACATGCTATAACAGAATCAAAAAGGTAGGCCACATACTATAACGACACCAATCAAATTTAAGTGAAATACTGTTTCTATAAGTTTTAATAAAAGATGATGAATTTACTTATCTAGCTAAACTTGTCTTGATTGAAAATTCATCTTTAAAGTAAATAAGAAAAAATAACTTGAATTGATGGATTGACATTATCAACATTATTCCATTAATTTCTATCCAGCAATTAATTTAAAACTTTAGAGAAATGGTGGCTATGAGGCTAATGTCCACAAGTACAACTATCTATTGTCAGTAAATCTGTCCACGAAGTAGAAATATATATCAGATATAATACTTGTCTGTTGATCTGTCCCTGAAGTAGAAAGATGTATCAGTTTTAATCCTTGTCTGTTGATCTCTCCTCGAAGTAGAAAGATGTATCAGATTTAATCCTTGTCTGTTGATCTCTCCTCGAAGTAGAAAGATGTATCAGATTTAATCCTTGTCAGTTGATCCTGTTGGTCTTTCCTTATAGCAGTTCATCAAGCAAATAATTTTAGAACAATTTATTAACACCATTAAATACATGTTTGGACGTTTTTGATTGGTTAATTCAGCTCCTCCTCTTTGGAACAGTCAATAAATATAAGTTGAGGCCTTTCGCACACCTTATACCCAGGATAATCTAACAGTCGGTGGTGACCACCGACTGTTAGATTATCCTGGGTATTATCCTGTAATGCTTTAGGCGGATTCCTGCTGGCTGAGCAGTCCATCGCATGCAACACTCCACTTCGGTTAGACGGGCGGTCGGAGGGGCATCCTCCGATCAATCGACTGGTCATGTCAAGCCACAGTACCTATATGATTGTTCCGACCCCTTTGAATCTACTCATCCAATTGTCCGTATGAAGGATTCATAAAAACCGAAACGTTTTAACTTCAAATAATTACACCATCTACAAATGAATGTATCATTTGGAAACCTTTTTTTTTTTTTTACTCTTGTACATATTAAATATATTTCTATACATCAGTCTGAGTTTTAATTTCTATACGTCATTAAGGGTCTTAGTTTATATACGTCATTAAGGGTCTTAAGGGTCTTAATTTCTATACGTCATTAAGGGTCTTAATTTCTACACGTCATTATAAATCTTAATTTCTATACGTCATTATGAGTCTTAATGCGTCATTATGCGTCTTTTGGTTCTTAAATTCCATACATCATTATAAGTCTTAATTTCTATACGTTATTATGAGTCTTAATATGTAAATACGAGTCTTAATGATTCTTAATTTCTTTACGTCATTATGAGTTTTAATTTCTATGCGTCATTTTGAGTCTAAATTTCTTTACGTCATTATGAGTCTCAATGAGTCTTAATTTCAATACATCATTATGGATAATAATTTTTGTACATCATTATGAGTTTTAATTGCTATACGTCATTATGGCTCTTAATGAGTCTTAATTTCTATACAGCATTAAGAGTCTAAGATAACTATAAACGTCTTTTTGGCAATGAATTATTCGTTGAATTTCTTCTTTCGTTGCAGGTAGATAATTCCACTTGAACTGATGCAGGACACGAATAAACAAATGCTGGTAAAATAAAAAGTTGTATCGAAAGACTGGGTTGCATCGTACAAAACACCTGAATAAAAAAAATGAAATAAAAAAAGAATATATTAAAAAAGAATAACAACTTATCCTTTATAAAGAACTACTAAAGTTATTTTCGTTTCAGCCGCTGTATCTTCCGGCCTTCTTCGGGTGTTCCCTACGTATGAAAGCATTTTTTAAAAAGTATATCTATTATTAAAGATATATATAAGATTTCAAGGGTCTGTTTACATTTTTTTACGAAAGAGCGTAGCAAAAATTAGTGTTCACATCGCACAAAGGGTGGTTTTTTTTTGCTAGTGATAAGAATGCGAAAACGTTGAAGAAAAATGAAGTTTAATGACTGAAGAAAATGGCACCAGATACCTGCGATAATCGGTAATATGGCATTTCCGGTGCCAATCATCAGACACAATGGAGAATATCCTTTGTCGATATTTTCTTTACCCAAAATGCAAGTCACAAGCGGAACCCGAAGGGTGAGGGTAAATCCTACAAAACAAAACATTTTCCATTAGAATATTTGAAATGAAGAATTCTGTTTAATGTGGTTCACAAGGGAAAAGAAAATTTACTCCTTGGGTTACTTGGGTTTTTAGAGGCCGTTGAGAACGAATTCCGACCACTACAAACAATATTCTAAATGACGACCAATGAAAGGGACGCTGGCTAGACAAAAATGGAGGAACAACAAATACGTGGTATATAGTTAACAACAACAAATAAATTTATTCCGTGACCGTGGTCGCCAGAAGTTTGGATCGTCAGCAGTTCGGGTCGAAACGGCCGGATCGTTGGTCAGCAAGAGGCTCGGTAAACTAGGAAAGGTGTTCGTAAGATAATTGTCGTTGGAGTATCGTCGGGTAAAATATAATCCGCGTATCTTGATGTTATTAGCATTTCTGGCTTTAAATTGCTGGATCGTGAAAGTGGTTGTTCCTTTTAAATTTAGTGTTTATCTCTCGTCAGTAATATTTCTCTTTTAATTCCGTTCTTTGTTATTGAAAAAAAGAAAACCGTTAGTTCAGTAACTATTACTTTATTTCCCCTTTAGTTTCTTTTCTGTGTGTAGGGTCTTTAGGCGATACGGTGACCACCCCAGCTGTGAGCCATATTCAAAAGGACAGGTTTTGCTTTTCACCGTCAACTTCCGATTGTTTGTTATCAGACGATTTTTCTACATTTGAATTTCACTGTCAGATTTTTAAAAAGATAGTTCATGTTTATTAACAAACCAAATATACGTTTTTATATTAAAATCATTTTTGATCTTAAAAAACAAATTACTTCATGTTGTTAATTTAATAGCATTTTTTTAAATTATAAAACTTTAAATGAAAGCCACGGTTTTTAGTTATTTCATGTTGTTGTTACTTTGGTAGGAATTTAAAATTATAAAACTATAAACGAAAGACATGTTTCTATATTAAAGACATGTTTTTTTTAGTTATTTCATGTTATTGTTACTTCTTTCATGTTATTGTTACTTTCGTAGTATCTTAAAAAAATATCAAACTATAAACGGAAGAACGTTTTTATATTAAAGAGACGTTTTTAGTTATTTCATGTTGTTGATAATTATATAGCATTTTTTTAAATTATAAAACTTTAAAAGAAAGACTCGTTTAACACGGGAATGGTTAATAGTAGGTTTACCCAAAATTGGCCTAAAATCCGTTTTTGACAAAATGACTTTAGCCCCCCCCTACAGAAAATAATTTACCAAAAATCAGGGAATTATCGATTTTAATGAAATTTTCAGTGTTTATGTATCACTAAATGATCTTTATAATGCATTATTTATTTTATTTCAAAACTTTCTCATTTTTTTCAGGTTAATGTTGACCGCCCCTTACTTTGGAGTGTAAAATCTCAACGAGTTGGTCCTTGTTTGATACTAATTACAGTAGAAATAAAAAGATAAAAGACCGAAGTTGTGAATAGAAAAAAAATTAAGTGGAATATCTTATAAGAAAATAAGTACCAAAAATCGGAAAATAAAATGTAAAAAAATAATAAATAATTAATTTTTTGGAGAATTATTTTTTACTTATTTCGATAATTATTTAATTGTCTATTATCTTATAAAAGAAAAAAATTACACATCGATATATAATCCCAAATAACGCTCAATCGCTCTGGCACCCGAGCATTATTTTAGCATTTTTTCTTTTTTAATTATAAAACTTTAAACGAAATACACGTTTTTATATTAAGAGGAATTACGGGTTTAAGGGGGGGGGGCTCTTAATTCTCCCAGTTGTTGGCAAATTGTTCGGACGAAAGAAGACAAACAAACAGTGGAAATTTAATACATGTATTGGCAAATAGTACAAGAATATGTTGAAAATTTTAATGGCATTTGCTACTAGACTTATCTGTGAGGTGAAATACTGTTCGTTGGAGAAGTGGCACTAACAGGGGTATTCTGGTCGCTGTGGTTGTAGAGTTTCTGTAGAGACGCGTCCGTTTTGGTCAGTTCTCGTACGATAGGTAAAAAAAGTGTAGGGAACGCCTTTTAGAAGCTACTCGCCTAAGTAACAATCTTTTAGATGACGGTTGATGGGGCCCTTTTTAAGTTGACTATTTAGGTCCTCAGCCTTCTGATAAGTATGCTGTTGAAACGGCCTTCAGAAAGTATGCTGTTAAAAAACGCCTCCGTCCAGGTCGACGGCCTACAGACAAGTAAAGTGTAAGGTGATGGGAGCGCTTATTTCAGCGTCTCTCCTCGATAATTGCTCCCTGATAAGTGAAGGAATTTGGTTTTGGCGCCAACATCGTATTGGTGATTCGCCCTCTAGCGGCAGGGGAAGATAATTTTTTATCAGATTTCCGATAATATTAAAATAGTTTTTATTTAATCAGAAGAGAAATGCACATAGGATGTTGTTCAGAAATGGTATGACACAATTTATAAAATTTATTTTCCATTTGTGTCTCTACATGGAATCCTATCTGAAATAATATTGTTATAATATCAATAGCAATATTAGTTTATTATTTGTGGAAAATTAATTTTTTAACATATCTATCTATTATATGGTGATTGTCTGTATTTCTGTCTGTAACAAAAACTACGTCATAGCTTTATGTTTACAAATAAATAAATACCTACGATTTTGTGGAAAATTGATGTGGAAAAATTCAAAATAATTGTTTGATTATTACATGCATGCAACATTTTATTTGAGAGGGACAGGGCTCAGTTTTCATTTAAAATTGTTTTTCTTTTCATTTACTCTTTTAATAAATATGAGGATTTTACTTACTTATGATACAAACCCTCTGACATTGAATTTTTAACTCCCACCCTCTCAGGCAATGTCTTTCAAAAAATAATTTTTACGACGCCTAGAGGGTGTTTTCTGTTGCTAGTGCTCACAATAACAACATGAAATAACTAATTTTTAAAAAATCAACTGTTCTTAGAGGCACATGGAAAAACTCGTCTGTTGATTTTGAGGTAATCCGAACATTAACTACATAAATCAGAGTAACTTCCCCTTGTTTCTTTCACTTTGAGGAAGTCGTCTGTTTTGGTCGGCCATTTTCATTTCACCGTAAATCTACACTGAAAATACGAATTTGTTTGAATCAATACAACTGCATGTTTTAACACAAAAATATCATAAAATGTGTTCTTAATTGTGCTTGCACATTATTTGAAATGAACTTAATTGTTATTAAGAACACATTTTATGATGTTTTCGTATTAAAACATGCTGTTGTATTGATTACAGTGAAATGAAAATGGCCACCAAAACATATGGCTCCTACAAAGTGAAATAAACAAGGGGAGGTTACTCTCATTTATGTAGCTAATGTTCATATTACCGATTTTGTTTACTAACAACCGGTGAAAAGCAAAATTCGTTCCTTTCAAATCTGACCTCGGCTGGGGTGCCTATTAGTGACCTGATCCTATGTTTCTTTTTCAATCATTTGTGAAATATGTAGAGGGCATTACAACCCTACTAACAATATTTTAAATGACGAGCAATTAAATGGACACAAGCTAGACAAAAATGGAGGAAAAACAAACATGTGGTACATAGTTAACAACAAAAAAAATTCCGTGATCGTGGTCGGCAGAAGGTTGAATTATCGGCAGGTCAGGTCGAATAGTTAGGACGTTAGTTAGCAGGAGGCTTGACTAAACAAGGAAAGGCGTTAATAACTCACATTCCTACGACGAATGTCTCGTTCGTCGGGTCGAAATGGTCGGATCGATTTGGTCTTCTTTTTGGCGGTAATGATTTACGACCTTCGTAGAATTTCAACACACGGACGTATTTGTAAGCTTCCCACATGACTTGCCTTATCCAATCAGATTCTGGTTATGTCAAGCCCTGGCACCTATATGATTGCCCTTATGGCAAGCCCCTTTTTATCATATGGGTGCTAGAAGGCGGTGGCTGATGGTCTTCATGTCCTGGGAATGACGTTAATCTCTATCTGATGGTGAAGTTCCAGTTCTAGAGGTTTGGGGAATTTGATGCACCCCTTTATCACCATTGCTCACTGGTCTGTTCTAACCCGGAGTGGTAGTACCTGTTAGGGTCCCATTTATGGGTTAAATACAAAAATGCGTTTATAAAAAATGAGTATTCATTAAGAATGAATTTATTTCAAAACTTTATCGGCATTAAATGACCCACTGAGTTGATATGCCGTAAAACAAAGTTTGGATAGGAGTTGTGGTTGGTGCGTCTTTTACATTCACTTTTTATTGGTTATAAAATATAGGAATTGTTGGATTTTATTGCATATAAGGTGTGCTAGATCCCCGCTTATACTTATAGACTGGCCAAGGTCACGTGGTGGACTCTTCTAACCAATCACTGGCAGTACTAGTGGCCTGATAAGATACTTAAACCCCCCATATTGGTCATAATTCAAATTTCCCTATTGGAGGACGCACATAGGATTGCCGGGATCTTTACGAATACTCACGAAGGACTTATACTATTACCAGTAACTGGGGACACTTTAGTAACCAAAGGATTCACATTGTCGACGGACTCTTTATCAAGGATTCCACTAGATAAGCGCTTCTGCTATAAGGCCCCGGAATGGCTCTTAAAAACTTAACAGGAATGTATCCAGGGGAGGAGAACAATTAGAGGAAGAAAAAGAAAGAAAAAAAGAACAATACAAGAAAGCAGTTCTAAACACTGCTCGCTCTCCTAAGCACTTCCTTTTCGTTTCACTCTTTCTTTCTCTCTTTCATTCATTCCTTATCTCCTTCTCTGTTTCGGCTGAAGTAATTCAATGTGAATCTGGTTCATGTATCGCTTTTCGGAAAACTGACTTTCTAGAAAATCATTATACTTTATTGGAGTGTTGTTTCCCCGAAGAATCAGTTTGTCAATTTCAAAGAAAGATATATTTTATATATGAATCATATCAAAAAAGAAGATCCTGTCTAGTTTTAAGATTACACCGCGTTGTAAATAATATTTGGTAATTTTCACTTTTAGTTGTTAAAATTCATAGCATAAAATTGTGCGTGCGCATTATCTGACATAAACTTAATTGTTATTAAGAACACATTTTATGATATTTTTGTGTTAAAGCATGTAGTTGTATTTTTTCGAAACAATTCTAAGATTTGTATATTTCGCACGGACACATTCAAAATGGCTACCGTCTTGTTTCAAAGTGAAAGTCCGTTGGCTAAATTCCAAGCATAAAACTATCTGAAATGAAATTAATTGTTATCAAGAACACATTTTATGATATTTTTGTTTTTAAAGCATGCAATTGTATTGTTTTCGAAACGATTCTAAGATTTGTATATTTCGCACGGAGATTTTAAAATAGATACCGGCTTAGTTCAAAGTGAAAGTCAAGGGAGGTTACTCTAATTGCCTTATTTACTATGAATTTTAACAACTAAAGGTGAAAATTACCTGATATTTTCTTATTTACGATAAAAATGTATCAAGAAGAATTTAGAAATTAAAATTCCCTTTTTTCCATGAATTCATCGTTTTATTTCATTTGCATAAAGTTTATTATTTCTAGTTCTATGATTTAGTTAAAAATGACATAAAAATCTGAACGAAAAAAAAAAAAATGATTGTCCCGATCCTATTGCCCTTATGGCAACCACACAGCCCTTTTTCTCATATGTGCTAGAAGGCAGTGGCCGAGGGTCTTATTGTCTTGGGTATAAAGTTAAACTGCATCTAGTAGTGAAGTTCCAATTCTTGAACATGGAGTACTTTATTGCCATTACTCCCAGGTCCACCCTGATCCAGAGTGGTAGTAGCTGTTGGAGTTATATCTATAGATTAAATGGATAACAAAATTAGTATTATAAAATGTGTTAAAAAAAAAAACTAGTTTGGAAGACTTCGAAAATAATCATTGCACCCTAAAAATATCAATTTTTGTTCGGACATTTTAAAACTTCTTTATCCACTCATAAACACTTTTACGTGGTAGTGTACTATCCCCGTATTGTGCTAAAAGCCTCCGATAAATTTCAACCTCTGACACCCCTTCAGACCAGAGAAATCGGGTGATTTCCTGGGTGCATACTGCTTAATGGAGCGGTCATGTTTACAGTGCCAAGACAGCAAGCAAAATAGCGCGATCAGACTCAAACTTCGATCGCATGACCACAGTATTGCCAACTATAAGCACGAACGCAGTGTTACAATAATAAAGACATGTTAAGACGAATGTGCGGATGATTTTTAACTCTTCCCCGTAATTTGATTTATTTTTAAATACAATAAAAATTAATAAAAGAAGAACTAGACTCCTTTGTCTTATATACCCCCATTGTTGGTTCTTTTGTGCCAGAGAGAGAGAGAGAGAGAGAGAGAGAGAGAGAGAGAGAGAGAGAGAGAGAGAGAGAGAGAGAGAGAGAGAGAGATGCATAACATTCTTTCTACTTCGCTTGTTTGGCCATTCGATCGTCTAGCTTCTCTTGTTGGTTGTTCATCTTAATTCATTTCCTTTCTTGGCCGGTCTTCTAACTAAAACATGCATCAACCAACAACGCCATACTGCTCTTTTAAAAACCTTTTATTTACTTAACTAAGTTTCTTTTCTTACTAACACACAGCGCACTGAGTTGAGCCAGCCGAGGCAAACGGGACGTCTCTCCTGCTCTAGATATCGGCTCGATCTGAGTAACTAAGACTTCATCAACCGTCATGGGTAGCGATGCATGCTGCTCGTCTTTTGTCAACTCGCCACGTGGGGTCAGGCAAGATAGAGCTAAATGTGAGGGTGATAAGTAGATAATTTTAGCCGTCGTGGGTTTGTTGGATCTAGCAGCCCGCTTTGTACCCAACAAGGGTTTTTTCATAGGTTGTTGTAGAGCAGTTATGCTTTTTTTTTATGTTGGCATATAATATAAAAATTACTTAGAGGATATTAATACCCGATGTGGAATTTAGGGGAATAATTCACAAGTAATTTATGAAGCAGAGAGAAGATAACGGGAATGTTTAAAAGACGAAGACAATTATAAATGCTATTAAAAGGCTTTCATGTGCATCAAAACGTACAAAGACATATATCCACATATAATGTTACAATTAGAAACGTAGAGGTTAGTGTTGTAGAGAGTTCAATATTTCAATTAGGTGGGACAAGACTACTGGTAAATGTGGTAGTTTGGTAAAGTTAGGGTGTGTTAGTGTTGCAGATTTATTGCCTGCTAAGGAATTTGTCGTAGCTATTCATCGTGGTAATAAAGTTCTGGTAGCCTTTAGTCTGAAAGTTAATATAGAGTAGCAGTTTTTAGCCGAAGGCCCTAATTTCCTAAGGGTGATATCAGGCTTTATCGACCGTCAGAGGTGTGTGATGCAAGGACGGTAGTCTTATACCTACTCACATCGGGAAGCAGAGAATTTAACCATCGCGGACTTAGTTGATGCCTAGCAGTACACCTTCTCTGGGCAAGGTTTATAGGAGAAAGAGAGACACCGAACTTTGCTGCCTTAACAAGGTCGGCAAGAGAAAGAGGAGGAATGTCGCTGGGCGCTTGCTTTTATAACGTGGTCCTAAGATGCTGCTGTTGCTAGCCGGCGAAACCGGATAACCATTCCCCTAATAAATTTCGAACAATACTCACCATGACAAATGCCGAACAGCGATGCGAACGTGGCGAACATAGGGAACGTGTCGCAGTGTGCAAAGGCCACTGTGGTGACTAACAGGCCAAACAACGAAGACGTCAAGATGTAGCTTTTAGGGATGTGAAAATGATCAGCAAGGAATCCCACAACAATGTTACTAAATGCAAGCACTCCCCCATAGAGAGACATTATCAAAGCTCCTTGTTCACGACTTTGTTCAACTCTCGCAACTTTTTGGGGAAGATACAACCAAATAACATCGGTACCTGCAAACAAATTTACAAAAAAACAAAAAAACAAAACAAAAAAATTTCAATAAAGCATAATTTTGAAACACATATTATAATGGAGGTTCGGTGTCTATAGACATTTTCATTGAAAATTTCTTTAAGTTTTTTGACAGTATGGGGTGCCCAATGAGGATCAAGATATGTATTATGCTTTCTATTTACAAACATTAACGGGCAAAAATTACATAACGTTACGTAATTAATATTTACACCGCCCAGAGGGTGTTTTTTGCTAGTCTTAAAACTTGATACTATAATATAGTTTGCTATACTTATGAGTAAAGACTGCCGAGAATCAATGATAGAACAAGTATATTTAAGTTAGTGTAGGGAAGACATGAAGACAACAGTACTTGGTAAATGACAGTTTATCACCTATGTTTTAATGAAAACACATCTTATTATAATGGAGATTCGGTGTCTGTCAGTAATCGAAAATACATCACTGCTTACATCACAATACCTAAAATCGTTAATACACAGAATATAGAACAATCCTGTATTAAGGTACGCTCAAAATTTTAGTATGCAACATTAGACGGTCGACATTGTTTATACACTTATATATATATTATATATATATATATATATATATATATATATATATATATACTAGAAAAGACGTGACCCGTTGGGTCACCCATTGTGCTCGGTTTAGATTGTTGGAAAAAATCACATGATAATATTATTTCACTAATTTAAAGTTTTCCCAAACTGTCCAAATAAGTTATTTAAACTGGAGTAAACATTTTCAAATGACCAAAGGAAGAACAAGAGAAGGGTCACTTGGTTAATTAATTTGTAATTAAAGGTAAGTAGGATTTTAATCATGGATATCCATGACAATCTCTAGCCAACCCTACCCTATCAATCATTGTTCTCAAGAGGTCCTCTTCACAGCATCCAATATCTGCACAGAGTTGGTCAATGTACATCTTTGCTCAACGGTCCACACTGGGGTGCCTGTCTGCTGGTTTCCATACAAAAACATCATGAGTTTGTCCTTGATTCTCCAGCAGTGTCCAGCATTTTACTCAGATTGTTTGTGTGATAAGTGGCAAGTGGCCATACAGCTGCTTTCTCATGGGGTGTTGCTTCCACAACCTTTTTGAAATTACATACTGCATTCTTGGGCAGTTCCCATGTAGCTTATTCTCTATGTGCTATGTTAGTGTCCAAGTGGTGCAGTTGTACAGTAGCAATGATACAGCTATGGTTGTGAAGAATTGTTGCTTTAACTTGTCAATGAGATCAGATTTCTATATGACTGATAGTCCATGGAAGACCATGCCTTTCACTATGCATTGATTAACATGGCTATCTTTAGATAAGATATTACTACCTAGCTACGTTAATTGTAACACCAATTTCCAGGGTTTATCATCGAACGTGGAGATGCCCCCTTAATTTTAAAAACACATGAACTTGGTTTTATCGGAGTTCACATAGAGGGTGATGTTCCATGCTGCATTCGGTGCAGAATATTGCCCGCTTCTTGCCTTTTAAAAAATAATTATTTATAACATCTAATGATGTTTACTTATGTAGTCTAGGCATATTATAAATATATATGGTGCTAACATATCTCCAAGAAAATATATTTAGTATTGTAAAATAATGGGTGCAAGAAAAATAAAACATTTATTGCAAAAACACAGACATAAAATGAGGGTTCAATTTATTTTATTGTAGGAATTTATGAGGAAATTGTTCTTCTTTACCCAGGTAGGAAGTTCATAAATAGCACGGTTCGAATTTTCAGAAGGCATCATGTAGCGTTTTTTAGGGCAAGGGGCCAGAATGCATTAATGCGATATGCATCAATATGTTTCGCGCGTTGATCCCCGTACCAAGATTTTTTTTTTTTGTACATAAATAAATTTTACATTTTTCGAAAGACAATTTAATGATGGAACATATGTAAAAACGATAATTCACTAATAAATCGGTTTTGGAAATAGGGCATCTTAAACATTGAAACTTAAATCTCGTAAATAAGAAAAAATATGTATCTTTTTCTTTTTTGGTGTTGTTGTTTTTTAATTGTTAGATTATTTTCAAAAGAATTTTATATTAAAAGTTCCTATTGTCTACATTTTTATTTTATTTTTCAGGGATTTTTAAAAATTTATAAAATGTAAAATAAACACTTGTACAATGTACAGCAAAATCGTATTTATTTAATCAAAGAAAATATTGTATAAAAAATATCTTGCTTGTGTTCTGGGTCCATAAGTTAATAGGTTAGAATCCATGACGCATGTATAATTATGCTCTGTAAAATAAAACTCAAATAAACAGTGTTTGAAGAAATTTATTATTTTATTTGGAAACAAATAATTCTCCCGTTTATATCCAGAAAGCAGATACTACTGTTCAGTTAAAATTTTATTATAAATAATTTCTAAAATTGTAATTCTGATTTTCCCAACTTTCTTTTTCAATAATATTAAGAATTAAATCGTGAGGCATCAAGGAAATGCTAAATTAGTAATTTGTTTTGCTTCATAAAATAATTTTTTATACGTTTAGCCCTTCATACTAAGATAAGGTGCACACGTCAAGATGCGATAACTGTCAACAAAGAGTGGGAATGTACGGCATTTTACTTTGAAATGCAAAAATGTAGGTTTTAGGTAAGAGAAATTTATTTTTTTTAACACATAAACTTGGAATTGTTCTTTATATTAAACGTAAAAGAAAACATTAAAAAGTTAATTTTCCATTTTTTATTGACGTTTTAAAATATTTTAAACAATTAAACGGACATTTTGAAAGTCCGCGGTTTGCACGTCTCTACCATTATGCATAACGCATCTAAAAAAACTAAAAAAATTAGCGGTGCAAATGTATATACACCTTCCTTTAAAAATATATTTTTTATTCTGTATTGCCACAAATACAACCGAGTTTGGCTTTAACTTTTCGGAAAAACGCCTTAAATCAGCTATAGAATAATATAATAAAGAAGAAATATGGCCAGATAATTTTAAAAATGTAAATGAATTTAAGTAGAATTAAATGTAAATGGCAATTAAAGTAAAGGAAAATAATTTATTTACTAAAGGAATAGGTATGAAATTATTAGTGAGACCTATATGGTCTTTAGGTACCACCAAACCGTTTAGGCCATCTTGAATAAAACGGAAATAGATATTTCCGAACTTTGTTTATCAAAAATCTCGTAAAAAAAAAGATCGTACAGGGTTGTTACAAAGAAAAATAGTTAATTCAAAGATCAAATTATCCGATTGGGAAAAATTACATCGCTATCTTAAAAAATAAACAAACCTATCCGTATTACATGCGAAAGGGTAATTTTCAGACCGTAATATAGACAGAAAAGTTACAAATTATTTCCCTTTTACGATTAACCAGTAAAAGTATGGAATGAAAATTTGAATATTTTTTCTAAGAGAAAAACTGATAAAATAATCTATTATACTTACTTTTTATTTTAATTATTGAAAAAAGTTAAATAAAATAATTTTTTTCACGCTAACACTGTCAGCCTAACAGGAACAAACTTCGGTTACTTAGAAGCGTCTCGTCTCTTTGTAAAACAAATACGTCAGCTATGCTCTTCCGTATATTCTAAGGATCATACATTGCTATTCAACAATAAAAATTACAAATTCTTTTAAAAATATTAATCGAGCTCGTATCGGACCAATGTTTAGTTCACCTGAATTATAAAATTCAGATTTTTAAATATCCGTGAAAAATTCGATTTTTTGACGCAGGAAAAAAAAATTTAATTTATTTCACGCAGAAAATAAAAATATTTAATCACACAAAAGATTGAAAATCTCTTAAAAATTAATTTCTTAAAAAAAAAAAAAATTTTTTTTGACAATTTAATAGAAGTACATACCAATTACAAAAGCAAAAAAAAGTTTTCAAATATTAATATTATGACATTTTTTAGCACTTTTTATTTCCGATTTCATTAATTTTTCCTCAAAAAACTACACCTCGTACATTCATACAATTTAATTGATATAGTTATTCAGACTCTTATCTTTATAGAAAAAAAGAAAAATTTTTTTCTGACGCGTCATTTTTATTATCTCATAAAATAAAATGGGGGGGGGGGGAATAGACCTCGTAAAAAAATATTTCCCCTAATATATTTTAGAAAAAAACTATTTCAGATGTATTTACATCCAATGGTAAACATTTATGGAAAATTTCGTGAAAATCAGATTATTAATTGATTTTTCATAAAATTTTTAAAAAATCCTCTTATCGTAACTTGTATTTAGCTACGTTAATTTTCAGTTGATTTAACAGTGCAAAAATGAAAACATTGTTTTTCAATCATAATTTTCATTATTTCCGTATTTAAAAAAAAAAAATCAACAGGAGTTTATTTTATGTTTTTTCTTTAGAATGGAAAAAAATTTTCAAGAAAATATTAAATATACTGTAAGTGTCATTGTGTTAAATATGAGGGGGGGGGGCTAAATTTCACAGGGTCAAATTGGTGGTACCTACTGTATTGCCACGAATTTTTAAACAAATACAACCGAGTTTGGCTTTAACTTTTCGGAAAAACGCCTTAAATCAGCTATAGAATAATATAAGAAATATGGCCAGATAATTTTTAAAATGTAAATGAATTTAAGTAGAATTAAATGTAAATGGCAATTAAAGTAAAGGAAAATAATTTATTTACTAAAGGAATAGGTATGAAATTATTAGTGAGACCTATATGGTCTTACTAATAATTTCATTTACCTATTCTTTTAGTAAATAAATTATGTCGTAGCTGACAATTTAAAGGTCTTACTAATAATTTCATTTACCTATTCTTTTAGTAAATAAATTATGTCGTAGCTGACAATTTAATTCTAAACAACTTATTTTCTAATAAACTCTTGATTTGTTTTCTATTAAAAACTGTAGGAAACATAATAAATTTTTTATAAGTATATATTAACATTACCGACAAAAACTTAGTTACAATTAAAAGGCATTGGTTTGTTTATGTGTGTGTATTATTTATTTCGTACATTTTTTAATCTCAAAACATCTTAAATCGGTTAAACTTGCAAATCGTCGTCAAAATGAAAACTTATTTGGGATTACAGTTTAACTACAGTGCATGAATTAATTTTTTTTTGCAAATTCTGTTACGGTTTAGGGGTTAAGGTAACTAAGTTTTTGTCGGTAATGTTAATATATACTTCTTATAAAAAATTTGCGAACTTTAAGCCACAAATCTTGATTTTAAAACAAAATAAGCTGATTTGAATTATTTCGCAGCTAAATTTATTTTTAATTTTTCCGAAAAAAACAAAGACAATTTATCTACTTACCAAATAAGTTGATTGATTCACTAATTTAAGATAGATAAATTACCAAAAATCAAGGAGTTAGTCAGCAATGTATTCTTTTAGTTTGTTTTAGTTTGTTTTAGTTAAACGATGGGGGGAGTCAACGTTTGCTCATTTGAATAAGATCCCATCACATTTAAATATATAACGACTTTTTTTTTTACCCAACATGAAATATTTTAAAGTAAGTTTAATAATCATGTTAAATTTGACTCTATAAATTAATAATTAAAGTAATTTAAAAAAATCTATTTTAAAGCCTGATTTACGCCACTTTATTAAAAAAAAAAAATTCTCTTTAGCCTGGAGAAATGAAAGGGGGGTGAATTGATAAGTCCGGAATATAAACAAGCTCTGAAGATGATTTTTATAAATCGAAATATTGTTCAATATTAGCTATGAAGATGATATAAAATCTTTTCACTTTAACAGCATTTTGTGTTGTTTTCATATCCTTTTATCTATACTTATACCGTCGGATTCATTTCCTTTCTCTTAACTTATATATATATATATATATATATATATATATATATATATTTGTGTGTGTGTGTGTGTGTATGTGTGTGTGTGTGTATATACACGCACAAACACACATATATGTATATATGAATACTTGTGCATATATATATTATATATATATATATATATATATATATTATATATATATATATATAGGGCATGTTTAGCTCACTGAGCAGACCGTCCCACTAGAAACCACAAGTTAATCCTAGTTTAATCCTAGTTTGTTTTGGTTGTTCAATTTTCAATATTCACATATATTAATTTACTGTTTCGAAACAAAGCTGTAAAATCAATTTTCCCCCCAAAAGATTTCTCTTAGAAGGTTCTTAAAGAGAATGATTTCAGATAATTTTTTTCATAAATTCTTAACTGGACAAACACACACACACACATATACATATATATATATATATATATATATATATATATATATATATTATATATATATATACGTTTTACATATATATGTATTATACGTTGTTTATCTATCAATCAATCAATCAATCAATCAATCTCTGTCTCTCTGTCTCTCTTTGTCTCTCTCTTTCTGTCTGTCTGTCTGTCTGTCTCTCTCTCTATATATATGTTTAATATTGTGACTTACCTGCCCAAAGAAAGTAAACAAATAGAAGCAATTTCATCCCCGATTTCTTAAGAACTTCCGGATCAAAGATCGTTAAAGGGAGATAACTACATTTACTCGTTAATTTCTTGGCAACGTTCTTTGGAGAATCCTTTTCAGAACGTTCTGGATTTTCATCGTCGTCAGAGTTGGTCTCCTGAAAATAAAATTTGATTGGATTTTATGGTTAGGTTCTTTGGATTTTACGGCATGTCAACCCTTGTTGGGTTATTTTATGCCGAAGATATTTTGTTTGTTTGATTCTTCATGGGCACTCAATTTTTTTTAAAACTCAATTTTTAAACACATTTTTAAACTAATTTTCTTTCTATTTAATCCATAACAGGTACTACCACTCCGGGTCAGAGTGGACCTGGGAGTAATGGGGATAAAGCAGTTATCCACGTTCTACATATGTCGTTATTTACCTTTGCTTTTTCTTCATTTTCACTATTCTCACTCGTCTTTTGATCGGGTTCGAACCCTGGATTTATTTCTCCTTTGATTGTTACTTCTGAAATGAGATTCATTGGATTAGTGTTTAAATCCAAAATTGAAGGATTATCATGGATTTGAATTTCGGTTGCGATAAACAGATAAAAACAAAAAATAAACAAATGGCCAAATCTCTTAGATGGGTGACCAATTAGTAACAGTAGATACTAAAAGCAAACTAAGGTGACCTACAGGTCTAAGTATTTAAGATTTGATATTACGAAATATCTTCTAATAATAATAATAATAATAATAATAATATGGTAATAGGGATGAGACTGTAAACCATGTACTCTGCGAATGTAGCAAACTAGCACAACGGGAGTACAAAACTAGACACGACTGGGTTGGGAAGGTGATCCACTGGGAATTATGAAAAAAAATTAAATTTTGACTATACAACAAAATGGTATATGCATAAACCAGAAGCTGTTCTTGAGAACGAAACGCATAAAATTCTCTGGGAAATAAAAACGGATCACCTTATCCCAGCAAGAAATCAGACCTAGTGTTGATTAACAAAAAAAGAAAGAACTTGTCAACTGGTGGATTTTGCAGTTCGAGCAGATCACAAGGTGAAGCTGAAGGAAAATGAAAAAATGGACAAATACCTGGACCTTGCCAGAGAACTAAAAAAGTTATGGAATATGAAAATCAAAGTTATACCAATTGTAGTTGGTGCACTTGGAACGGTCCCAAAAAGATTGGAAAAAAGTTTGTAAAATCTGGAAATCAGAGGGAGAATCGAGACCATCCAGAATATTGCACTGCTGCAATCTACCAGAATACTCAGAAGAGTCCTGGAGAAATGAGGAGACTAACGCTGATGTGAAAAACTCAAAAGGAGTGAATAATAATAATAATAATAATAATAATAATAATAATAATAATATCCTTTCAGCTAGTATGTTAGGTCTGAGACCAGTCAGTTGTTCCTTATAAACATTCATCTTAATTCCACAAAATATTTATAATCTTTCCACAGATTATCTAACGTTGCCTTAAAGGAGTTTAGAGATGGGGCATTCACTATTGATGATGGTAGTTTATTCCATGTATTCACTACTCTGTTACTAAAATAATTTTGTCTTGCATTTGCTTTGCAAATTTTTTAAAAGAGTTTTAATTTATGACCCCTGGTATTGATATTTTGAGCAATGTTTAGTAGATCAAAGTTCGTTGAATAAAATCTATGGGTATATTTGTAGACTTTAATCATATCCCCTCTTGTACGTCGATAAACCAAACTCGGTAAGTCACTGTTCCTAAGCCTTTCTATATATGAAAGGGTTTTTAAATCATTCACTTACCTTAGTAGCTCTCCTCAAAGCTTAAATTAGAAAGACCAACGAAATTAAATAAGGATTCATATAAAAATATTGCCTAACTGGATCAATGCAAGGTCTTTCTTAAATAGGGATTTTAACGGGGCATCCTGCGATGATCCAACTCTTTATTCAGTAATAATGGATCTGCGAAACTAACTTTTGCCCCCCTCTCTACCCAGGCGACGCCGGGAAGCCGCTTCTAGTCAATTATAATTAATTGATTAATTCAGTCACAACACTAACTGAGAATTATTCACTGGAAATGCAACTTAGCTTCAATCTTCATCTTTTTGGTGGTCGTAAGCGGCCGACACAAGGCGCCGTATACAAGAAAGTTCAAAATCAATCCACTCAATAATAGAAATGTTCCCCTCATACCGTAAAAGGAAATACTTCGTTCAATTAAATAATTGGGAGCAAAGACACCACTTATTGGAAATAAACTTACCTTCTGTCTTCTTCATCTTCTTTTTGGTGTTCGTAAGCGGCCGACACAAGGCACCGTATACAAGAAAGTTCAAAATCAGTCCGCTCATTAATAGAAATGTTCCCCTCATACCATAAAAGGAAATACTTCGTTCTATTAAGTAATTAAGGACAAGTGTGCCACAACCGATGCCACTAGTGGCTATTCCCACAGCCAATGTCCGTCTTGTTGTAAAATAAGATCCAACCATAGTGTTGGCGGCAAAAGATGACATCCCAATGAAGCAGCCTAAAATTGAAAGGAAAATTTGTTTTTTTAAATTTGAATTCCCAACAACAATGAATAAACAACTGCCGAGAACGAAGGCCACGGTACAAACTTACTTGGTAAGCTACAACCTGGAAGCCTTAAGATATTCCAAGAGAGAGAGAGAGAGAGAGAGAGAGAGAGAGAGAGAGAGAGAGAGAGAGAGAGAGAGAGAGAGCTATGGACCCTCACAAAGAAAAGGACTGAGTGTCTCCAAATGCTCCAAACTACTACAATGGCAGAATACAGTATATATTTACCAAGCAGGATGTAACAAGTTCAAATCTTGGACGAGGCAATTTGCATTTCACATAGTGCTTGGGAAAGGTATGTATCTGGCCATCATTTTAATATCCGGCTGGAATTGGTGTATGAATCCACCAAAGGTTTTAACAAGAGCGCTTTCTGCACTACTTAGTGCCATCGTCAGGTGTGGAACTTATGAGAGGTTTCTTTTTAAACAAATAGTAGCAGTATGAATTAGTAAGAGGAGGGACTCACAAGTTTATAAGAATGTTATGGAGAATGGTGGGAGGAGAATTGGCGGGAAATTATAAGCATTTGAGAACATATTGACTGGTTGAAGTTGTTCTTGTTTAAGGTGTTTTTTTGTATAATGTATAAGGCTTTGAATATTTGAAGTTTTTTTTCTTTGTGCAGTATAAATGTGTTTTCAGTTAAAACTTTTCGGTAATTAGAGGGGGGCATGAATGTGATTTTAAGTATTGTATTATGGGGCTTATATCCTTTAGATATAGTGTTAACCGGCGTAACAATGTCGTCGTTGTGTAAACAATGTACGTGCTTTCAACTTTGGAGAGGCGGTTTCCTACTGGAGATTTAAGTTTATACACAAGATTGGTCTCATTAAGACGAGTAGTTTTTTTGGATGAATTGTTGCATGTGACCAGTTTGGTAGTTTTAAACTTTTGGTAATAGGAAATTAGTTTAACTTTGTTGTTGGGGGCAGTGTCATATATATATATATATATATATATATATATATATATATATATATATATATATATATATATATATGTGTGTGTGTGTGTGTGTGTGTATACGCATGGGTGTAGTAGACCTCATCTTTGATTAATATTAATATTATGATTAGTACTATTAGTAATATCAGAATAACTATTATGGTTATGATAAGTAATGGTAAAGAGCAGTATGGATGTGTAGATGTATGTATATGTGTATGAATGTTGATATCTTATAGAAAACCCCAGGCCCCATAACTTAGATTAAATTTAACGTAATGCAATATAACTTATGCAGGTCCACCCTCCAAATAAAGAGTAAATAATATATAATTTGAATTAATTAAATTATTAAGTACAGAAAACAGGTTTTCTCGGATCTTCATATATATATATTTTTTTATATATGTATATATATATATGTGTATATTTGAGTGACTTTGAAAAGAAATAAAGAAAAAAAAAAGGAGTGAATAAATTAAATTAAAATAAAGTAAAATAAAATAAAATAATAAGAAAATAAAATAAATTAAGGTAGATAGGTACACATGAAGAATAAACAAACTAATAAATAAATGAACTGGGGTTGCCCATTTAGCTAAAATCTGGAATAGATTGATTTAACAGAAATTCCTAACAAATTACTGACAAGTAGTCAGATATCTTTTTTATTACCTTACACCTGAGCAGACAGGAAAATATAAAAAAAATCTGTTTTCAAATGCCTTAAAAGTAATAAAGAATCCATCATTCGCATCTGATGAGCTGGGAGAATTAGACACTTTGTCTAAGCTCTCCGAAATAGGCTATTATGCAAAATCTCTAAGTCTTTTGTTATTTCTTTACTTATATATATATATATATATATATATATATATATATATATATATATATATATTAATATATCAAGAAAATTGAAAAAACACAGGTTTAAATGGGTTAAGTGGTGAGTTTATTGGCCGACGCTGCAGTGTTTCGATCTATTAAATAGATCATCTTCAGGGCATAAGATAAGAAATTATATATCACAGAATGATGAGAAAAAGTGAGTGGTAATCCTTCTTATTCAGTCTGTTTAAAAATTTTTTTTCTGAAGTTTGAAAAAAGGAGACGGTTTTGAAATATGACATCAAATATTCTATTTTAAGGTGTGAGTATGTAGCGCTGTTAGTGTGTGTATTGAAGGAAACATTGTGCATTTTTTAGGTATGTGGTAATGTGTGTGTGTATAAATTTTTTTCTGTAGCGATAAACGACAGCAGAAGTGAAACCTCAAGGTTGTGTGTGTGTGTGTGTGTGTGTGTGTATGTGTGTGTGTGTGTGTGTATATATTGGTAAGAGGTAGGGGAGAGGTGTGTGTATATTGGTAAGAGGTAGGGGAGATGTCATGAAAATAAATTTTCATGTTTCATATTAAGAGAGGAGATGGAAGTTTGGGTGTGTGTGTGTGTGGGGGGGTTGGGGGTTGGGGATTTTTAAAAAATGAAAAATTTTTATTTTATTTCATTTTATTTGTTTATTTATTTATTTATTTATTTTTTTTAGAAAGAGTATTGTATTGTTGTTTTATAGTTAGTACTGATTATTTGACGATTAATATATATTAATATTACAATTACGTATAAGTGAATGAATTATTGTATTATTATTATTATTATTATTATTATTGTTATAGTTTGTTATTTTATTATATCTAAATACATTATATAATTATATATATATATATATATATATATATATATATATATATATATATATATATATATATATATATATTTTATTTAAAAAATATATTATTGTTGTAAAGATAATTGTTATAGTATATTATATTTATTATTTTATTATAATTTTTATTGAAATGTTGTTATTATTGTTATTGTAATATATATTAATATAATTATTGTTATTATTAATATTATTATTAATGTTATAATTATTACTTATATTTTTATTATTGTTGTTGTTATTATTATAATTATTAGTATTATTGTTATTATAATTTTTATTATTATTAAATTATTGTTATTATTATTATGTTATTATTATGATTATTCTGATGACAATTGTGTGCTAGTGAATGTTTATGCAAATAGTGTTAGTGTGGTTATAATTATGCGAAAATAATTATTGGTAAATAAGGATGTATATTTTTGATTATTATTTTTATCAGTAGTTATATTGTAATTGTGTCAATGGGGAGTGTAAATGTGTGGGGGGGTTTAAGGGGAAATATTGTTATATATAATTATTATCAAAAATATATTATTATTGTTGAAAAATCTTGGTTAAATGGGTAAAGTGTGATAATCTGTTGTGTGTTGAGATCAAATGGAGATTATCATGTTACTAAATAAGTGTGTGATCTAAGATAAAATGTTGGTGGTCATTCAGTAATAAATGGGGAGAGTTAATATGTAGAAATTAAATGAGATATTGTCAGATGTAGGGAATTTTATAATTCTTGAGAACAACCTTGGACAGGTAAGGTGATAGAAGGAAAAATCCGGGTCTCTGTTTGATTGTATTGAAAATGGAGATGGCGCTAGATTCTACAATTTTTCTTTCTTTTTTGTTGTGAATTCTGATTAACAACTTGGATTCTTTAAAATTGAAAGAATGGTTAGTTTCTGAGATGTGTTTTGTGAGTGCGTTGTTCATTTGACCATTTCTGATATCTCTCTTGTGTTCTCGGATTCGTTGGTCAATGTGTCTAGATGTCTCTCCTATGTATTGTTTGTCGCAATCCAAACATTGAATGGTGTACACACCTGCACTGGACCTTGTGTGAGTGTTGTTTTTTTGGTTATTAATAATATTTTTTATGGTTTTGGAGGAATTTGTTACCGTTTTTATTCCTAAATTATTAAGGTTTTTTTCAATAATAGCTGTGGCTGAGTTGTTGGGGAGAATGATGTATCTGTTTATGTAGTTGTTGTTGGGGGTATTGTTTGTTGGATTGGAGGGGAGGTGTTTGCGGTTATGGATTTTGATGGCTTTTTTCCTGGCACGTTGGATGAAAGGTTGAGGGTATTGTAGTTGAGTAAAAGATTTTTCTATGTGTTTGAATTCTTCGTCCAAAAATTTCTGGGTACAGATTCTAAGGGCTCTAAGGTAGAAACCTATAACCAAACCACTTTTGATTTTGGTATTATGATGTGAATAGAAGTGGATATGATCATTCTTATTGGTGGGTTTGTGGTATACTTTGAAATCTAAGTGGTTGTTGTTATTTATTAGTAATACGTCTAGGAAAGGTAAGGTATTTTTGTGTTCTAATTCGTGTGTGAAATTTATAGTTGGTTCGACATTATTTAGACGATTTATTATTTGTGATATGTTGTGATTAAGTGGATATATAAATAGAATGTCGTCGATGTAACGGAAGTAATGAGAGTCTGTAGGTAAAATGTATGTGAAAGGACCAGATTCTAAGAATTCAAGAAAAAGACATGCAAGGACGCCGCTGAGGGGCGAACCCATGGGTAAACCAAATTTCTGTCTGTAAAATGAGCCGTTGTATTTGAAAAAACAATTTTGAGTACATAATTTGCATATTTTTATGATTGTTTGGGTTGGCAGGGGTAAACTGATATTAGATTTTTTGAGATGGTTTTCAAGACGTTGGATGCATTTGTTAACAGGAATATTGGTGTATAATGATTTGATGTCAAGACTACTTAAAAGTTTGTTATGCATGTTTATGTTGCTGATTTTGTTTAATAGATCATTTGAGTTTCTAATATGGGAATTGCTAATGGTGCCTAAAAGTGGGGTTAGTAATTTGGTTATAGATTTCGCTATGTTGTGGGGAGCCGTACCGATACCAGAAATTATTGGTCGTAGTGGGAAACCGGGTTTGTGAGTCTTGGGTAGACCATAGATAGTGGGGATTGTGGGGTGGTATTCGATTATGGAGGACCAAGATTTGTTTGCATGTTTAACTAATTTTTTGTACGATTTGTTAAAAGAATTTGTGTTTTGTGTGATGGTTTGTAGGGTGATTTGTTCATAGGTGTTTTGGTCAGAGAGTAGTTCTAACATTTTGTCATTGTAGTTGGTAGAGTTCATGATGACAACGCCTCCACCTTTGTCTGAAGATGTAATGAGAATTTCTTGGTTGTTTGACAGGTTTTTTAGGGCCGTGATGTATCTCCGGGGGAGAACTGGGTCATCTGTGTCACAAGTGGTGGATGCTGTGATTAATCCCTGTATGAAACCTTTTTGGAAATCCGAATCATTGTGTCTGTAATTTATATTTATTAATTTGGTTAGGTTGTGTTTGTTTAACCCAGTAGCGAATTTGAGGCCGAATTGGAGGGCTTCATATTCTACAGGTTTGAGTTCGGTGTCAGATATGTTGTGGATAACATTGGATCTACCAATTTCTTTCCATGTGCTATTATTGCAAAGGGAACGTTCATTTTTTTTAAAATCCCCCCCCACACACACCCAAACTTCCATCTCCTCTCTTAATATGAAACATGAAAATTTCTTTTCATGACATCTCCCCTACCTCTTACCAATACACACACCTCTCCCCTACCTCTTACCAATATATACACACACACACACACACACATACACACACACACACACACACACACACACACACACACACACACACACAACCTTGAGGTTTCACTTCTGCTGTCGTTTATCGCTACAGAAAAAAATTTATACACACACACACATTACCACATACCTAAAAAATGCACAATGTTTCCTTCAATACACACACTAACAGCGCTACATACTCACACCTTAAAATAGAATATTTGATGTCATATTTCAAAACCGTCTCCTTTTTTCAAACTTCAGAAAATTTTTTTTTAAACAGACTGAATAAGAAGGATTACCACTCACTTTTTCTCATCATTCTGTGATATATAATTTCTTATCTTATGCCCTGAAGATGATCTATTTAATAGATCGAAACACTGCAGCGTCGGCCAATAAACTCACCACTTAACCCATTTAAACCTGTGTTTTTTCAATTTTCTTGATATATTACATACCGTCGGATTTACTTCCTCTCTTCATATATATATATATATATATATATATATATATATATATATATATATATAGAGAGAGAGAGAGAGAGAGAGAGAGAGAGAGGGAGAGAGTTTTCCAGAAAATATCAATTTCTTCTTACCTGTTAAAATTCCGTACGTGATATAAAGAACTTCAATTTGTTCAACAAATATGCTTAAGAATGTACTCATGGCACCAAAGAATCCTCCAACAATGATAACTTGGCGATGGCTTACATTGAACCTCATTATAAGCAAAATTAACGGACCTAGTAAAAGAAAAAAAAATTTAAAGTAAGAAAAACACATTTGTTTCAAACATGTATATTTCTTCTTCAATATTATGCTATTGCTCTAGCAAATACCGTGCTATGAATTGCCATTTTTGCTGTGTTACAAAAATTGTCTGTATAGAACCAAAACTACGTCACTGCTTACGTCACAATACCCTCAGGTATTGCGTAAATCTACCAAGGAGTATTCAATTTATAGTCAAAATCATTAATACACAGAATAAATCATATTTTTTAACGATGTCTCTTTTTGTCTGTTTTGAGGCAAATCAGACTCAGATTTCCAATGAGACATAGTTAATAAATAAGATTTATTCTATGTATTAATGATTTTGACAATAAATTGAATTCTCTTTGATAGACTTACACAATCCCTGAGGATATTGTAACGTAAGCAGTGACGTAGTTTTTTTGGTTACGAAGACAGACATAATTTCCATTTCCATTTGACTATAAATTAAATACTCAGATAAACTTACGCAATTCCGGAGGGTATTGTGACGTAAGCAGTAATGTAGTTCTGGTTACATATAGACACCGAATCTCCATTATAATAAGATTTTGGAATCGTGAATGTCAATGATGTGTATCATCTTTATTTTTCCGACTGTTGTCCACATCTTTATAGTGGTATGTAAATATTTTTAAATTTTTATTTTTTAAAGATGACGTCTCAAACAAGCAGTGTATGTGTTGAGCTATAGTGACCTCTTGAGTAGACCAAGTAAAGAGATAAACAAAATATGGGAACCAGTAATTGAAAAGGCTAGATTAAATTGTATTTTTTAAAGTAAATTACTTTCAGAATTAGAAATTATTTGGAGAATAACTGATGCCATAGGATTTTACGCTTCGGATTTCCAAGGAAAATACAATTCTAATATCTCTTGTGTGGTATTCTGCATTTGTACCAAAGTAAGACTAGAGGAATATCGAAAAACAGTGGTTCGAGGGCAAACAGAAAAGTCGAGTGTGGCTGACCCTATATGGGAAGAAAAGGGAAACCATCTACCTTTGTGGGATAATGTTAAAACGATAGGGAAGAACATTGGAAAAGAAGACATCTCAAAGAGGCAATGCATATGTTAGACTATAGCGACCTCTTGAGTAGACCAAGTACAGAGATGAACACAATATGGGAACCAGTAATTGAAAAGACGAAATAAAATTGTTTTTAAGGTAAATTACTTTTAAAAAATATCAGAAAATAATTTAGAGTTGTGCAGAAAACGATAAACATTTTTTAAAAATCGGAACGCTTCTCGTGATGCCTCTCAGATTGATAGGCGTGCAAAAACAATGACGTCAGTATTTGGATGAGATCTTCAAAAGTTCTTCGACGTCTTGTTTGATCAACAATCAAACTATACAACATGGTTTCTTCGGTTGGGCCATAGCTATGCTTGGATAGGCAGGGAACACTCGAGGAAGGCCGAAATGTTTTGTTTTTACATACCACAATAAAGATGAGGACAACAGTCCGAAAAATCAAAATATCTAATATGTTTTCCAACATTCGACAGTTTGTTGAAAAATGAGTAAGAATGAAAAATAAGAAATTGAGGATGATTTATTGATATTTGATAAAATATTCCGACACTTAGTGTTTCGATTAACTTACCAACACACATTGATGTCCCTGCAAGAAGAGATCCGACCATGGATGTTTTTGCCATGTTATCATTAAAGAGGTCAATCAGTCCAAGAAGGATAATTCCATTTGAAGCAACCAGACCAACTGCCGTAAAATTAATCATAAATCCGGCAAAGCAAACCACCCAACCCCAACCTCCATCGGGAATCCGGGGGTCAGTTCCATCTTCTGCTTCCGGTTTTGATTCCACTTCCGTTTTTGGGTTGTCACGTGGACATGGAGTTGTCTGATCCATTCTAAAAAAAAAAACAATTACAAAAATAATTTTAACACTTATTTTTATGGATTCATATTGATTAATTCGATTAGACTTAAATTAGAAAAGTTAATGAAACTAAATAAGAATGCAGATAAAAAGACTTGAAACAGAGGGGGATATAATCGAAAAATAGAACTGAAACTTACTCTTCCATCACTCACGTCTTTCACTGCTAAATTTTCCTAATCTAACTACTTAGTTAAATTAGTAAGTAAAGAATGAAATTACAGTTATTTCTTCTTGTTAATGGATTTTAAAAAAAGATTTATCCTCGAGATTTTTGCCCATATTCATTAAGATAAAACTAAACAATAAGAAATCAATAATACTAAAAACATATTTATCAAAATTAAATTTTTAATATCAATATGCAAATTAGCAAGCTCTTGGCTCCACGGTCATCTAGTGCATTATTTCTAAAGTCCAACCCCTCCCCATCGCGGCAGGATTGTGTAAACTTGGTACTGTTAGAGCCATACCGCCGGGAAGTTAAGTTCCATGTAGGTTTACCCAATGCGGATAGGTCGGGGATCCAGTGGTATTAGGGCCACAACACAATCAAAGAGTGAAAATCCAAAGGGCATCTCCATCATTGTCAGGAATCAACGGCTTTTGGCATATTTACAACTGCATCTGTGGAAAATCTGCAGCAAACAAGAGCATCTTCTTCCCCTGACTGGGATGTGCATGAGGGGTTTGGGGACCGCTTGTAAATTTCATTTCCCCCTTGTTACTCCTTCCTTGAATCCACCTCCATGTTATGTATGTTCTTCTCATATTCATTTTTGTACAAATAATGATTCAGAAATAAATTATTAAATTTCTAAAATAGGGAGTTACTTTAAAATCACCGTATATATATATATATATATATATATATATATATATATATATATATATATATATATATATATATAAACGCACACATTCGACCATTTACACCATTTCTGTCATTAAAAAAAACTATTTCGTTTACCTGATGAATGCTTTTAGCAGGAAACCATTGGTAGTAATATCGTTCCCAAATAAATGAATAAAAGCTAAAACTTTTATTTGTCACTTCATTCAACTACACACACACACACACACACACACACACATATATATAATATATATATATATATATATATATATATATATATATATATATCATAACCCCTATCAGATTACTACACACACAGCACAAACTCATTAATCACCAACTAACCAATCAGCATCCAGCATCTCCTCATCATCAAAAAGAGCATCCAGCAGTCAGGAAATTACTACTGCCCGCGGTCTTGAAGAAGGGAGTTCATCATAATCCCGAAAATTCACCACTGCTAGTAAATAAAGGAACTAAAGAAAAACAACCGGGTTTTCTGATGTTTATTCCCAGATGAATATATTATGATAACTACATTATTATAATATAGCACTTTAATGCTTCACACTAATGCCCAAAACTGATATATGTACTTCCGAAAAACGGATACAGATACAAAAATATATCTCAATATATATATATATATATATATATATATATATATATACAAAATTTTGGTACAGCTAAAATTATATATAATTTTGAAAATGATCAGCAATTTAAACGAAGTGAAAAAAAAAGAAAAAAAAAAGAAAGAAAAGAAAAAGGCGAAAGACGATAGAAACTTAAAGGCCCTTTCGATCGGTACTTTTTCAAAAGTTAACAACCGGTAGATCAATATATATATATATATATATATAGTATTAAGGTGTATATAGAAATAACCCACTCAAGTTTCACCATAATCAAGATATTGATTGATTAAAGGCAATTGCCTGTAATTAATCAATATCTTGATTAATTCACTACACTTAACTTGAGGATCCTTTATGGTGAAACTTGAGTAGGTCATTTCTCTATACACGTTAAAACTAAATCCGCTCTACTAACGTATTGAGCACTTTATATTCTTTATAACCCGGACTTATTCGATATATATATTTGTATCGACCGTCGGTATTGCGATTAACTCGATATTCTATTCCCCAGTAAGTCATCTTCTTTAACACACACACACACACACACACACACACACACACACAACACACACACACACACACACACACACATATATATATATATATATATATATATATATATATATTGAAGGACAGCAAATAAGAAAGGACTTTAAAACCTAAAATACAAGATAATGTATGCGCAAACACATATAAACACTATATATATATATATATATATATATATATATATATATATGTGTGTGTGTGTGTGTGTGTGTGTGTGCGTATAAGATAATGGGACAACGTAACCGTTACTCAAGTTTCATGTCTATTACACAATCCTCAGACGGATTAATAGTAAAATGTGGGTGGTCACACGTCACGCTTGACCACCCACATTTCACGTAAACGGTAACGGTAATGTAGTCCCATTATCTTGTATTGCACACACAATAGACACATGCACGCGCGCACACACACACACACATATACATATTGTGTTTATGTGTGTTTGCACACACACACACACACACACACACACACACACACACACACATATATATATATATATATATATATATATATATATATATATATATATATAAGCGAGAATATGCCCTCCTGGCGTAAGTATTTAAGTTTTAATGAAATAAAATATATTAAATTAGAAAGATTTACGAAATTAAATAAGAACGCATATAAAAAGATTACACTTATTTTAATTATATATTAATTGGTTTTTATATAAAATTATTCATAGGATTGATTTTAATACGTTGGAGAATAAAACAATAATATTAGAGATCAATAACACCTAGTAATGATTTATTAAACCCGGTTATGTTAAAACCAGTATGCAAATTAACCGCACCATATATTATATAAACCTTTATTTCTATAAGACACATTGTAAAATTTTAAATGCACTAATGCACTAATGACATGATTGGAGCCGGAATTTAAAAAAAAATTAAAATGCATATTCTGTGTTAAAAATAAAATAAATTTTATTTAAAAAAAATCAGAAGCATTATAATCCACAAGAAAACTCAAAAGAGTTTGTTGTAAAAATATATAAAAAAATGTATCAAAAAGTATCAAAAATGTTCATGATTGCTTCTGATTTAAAAAAATAAAATTTATTTTATTTTTAACACAAAATATGCATTTTTAAATTTAAAATAATTCCGGTCCCGAACATGAACGTTCGTTTGTACCCCTCCTGTTTGTAACGGTTTACTCATTCCGTCTCTCCATCATAAATATTTCGCTCTTGAAGAAGACCGCTTTATTAAAAGGTTGAAACAGATTCTGTCAGCGAACTAATAACATCATTTGTTTTTTCAAAAATTGTTTAATTCACACACATGTATATATATATATATATATATATATATATATATATATATATATATATATATAGATAGATAAGATAAAATACAAATTAGAAAAGTCCATAAAAAGTGCTCGATGCTGCTATGGCAGAGCAGGATAAATTGAAAATGCCCAGATTATGTACTCTTAGGCCGATTTAACTCTGTCGTTAGAACATCCACCAAGGAACCACAAGGAACGGGTTCAATATCAACCTTCAGCATCTCAGCGCATGAGTAGCATAGCTTCTGTGTGGAAAAGTTGGGAACTGATGGTAGGTGTGGCGCTACTACTGAGACTCAAAAACAATCTCCTTGGTCTAGCACTAGTGAAAAGGGGATACTCTGTCAACTTTATTGGTTTTTTACCTTTTTTTTTTCTACCTAAAACAAATGTTTTATGTATTTTTTTAATCAAATTCAAATCTGAAGAATTTGTTATAGGGGAGGATATTTCCCCTACAAGAAAGTTGGACTCGTCCAACGAAACATTAATTATAAGGATTATACGAGGGTATTAGTCAAATAGTTGAGTTAAAACCTCCAACTTAAAAAAAAATCATATCTGTGCTAGAAGGCGGTGGCTGAGGGTCTTAGTGTCCTGGGTATAACGTTAAACGGCATTTAATGGAGAAGTTCCAGTTTTGGAGTTTTGGGGAGTGTGGAGCACCTTTTCATCGCCATTACTCCCAGGTCCACTTTGACCCGGAATGGTAGTACATGTTAGTATCCCATTAATAGGAAAAACGAATTTTAAAATGTATTTAAAATATTGAGTTAAAAAATGGAATACCCATCAAGCATGAATAGAAAAAAAAAGTCTTCGGCATAAAATAACCCAACAATGGTTGACATGCCATAAAATCCGACAAACAAAACCAAACAAAGTTTCGGCCGCTGTGGCAGACAAATTATTCAAAATATTGCTATACTCGAACGGACAAGGTACACCTGAAAAAGGTCGGAGGATAAAACGGCCGAAACGTTGTGTTTTTACATCTGTTTATATTATTTAGATAATTCAGTTATTACACCGTTTGATATATTTACTTAAGAGCTATTGTGAAATAGTTCAATATGTAAAAAGTATGATAATCTTGATTTAACTCTCTGTCTCTCATTCTTTTTATCTTTCTTTTCTTCTTTTCGTCTTTTAATTATGTTCAATTGAAACAGGTTAGCGTTATCACTTCCGCGCACTCACCCACTCTTTCTATCTTTCCTATACTCCCTTTCTTTCTTTCTTTCTTTCTTTCTTCTTATTATATTTTTCTGTGTAGCATATCTTTTTCTTCTTTTTCTTTCTTTATAATAAAAAACAGAATCGTACATTATTTAGCTGAGGTGAAGACACACCTAAGAAATAAGAATTCGGCGGATAAGCAAAACCAGATAATCAGGATTTACATTTCTGCATTTCATCTTAGACGATTTGGACGATCTCATTTTTAAGCTGAGGGTGTTGCAAGATGAAAACAGTCGAAAGATTAAGAAACATGAGTATTATATTTATCATTTTGATTTTATTAAATACAAAACAAAAGTAGCAAAGTATGAATGAAGATTAAAAACAAAAATTAAATTTAATTAAAAACAAATTTGAAAAGTAAGGAGCATAAAAATAAAAAAAAATCCTCATTCCTATTTTATAAAATCTACATAAATTTCAGTCTCTGTCTGTCTATGTATAACCCGTTTGTGCATACACTAGTGATATGATCATAATGAAACTTTACACACATGTGAAGCTAATATTCAGAAGCAGGACTGGTTAATTGAATTTCTATAAAGATCAATAATCGTTCTTTCAGTAGTACAAAAATTCGTTTGTCAAAGTAAGGAACTTACGTTCAAGATAGTATGACGTAATTTCATTCACAAATGTTGTAAATTCGTTTATCATTTTGATTTTTTTAAAATACCAAATAAATGTATGAATGAAGAATAAAATGAAATAAAATTTAGATTAAAACAAATTTAAAAAAATAAGGAACATTGAAATAAAAAAAAATATTTGAGTTAGATTCGCTTTAAGACAACCCATGTCATTAGTGCATTTAAAATCTTGCAATGTGTCTTATATATCACTAAGAAATAAAGGTTTACATAATATATGGTGTGGCTAATTTGTATACTGGTTTTAACAAAACCGAGTTTAATAAATGATTACTTGGTGTTATTGATCTCTAATATTATTGTTTTATTCTCCAACGTATTAAAATCAATCCTATGAATAATTTTATATAGAAACCTATTAAAATATAATTAAAATAAGTGTAATCTTTTTATATGCGTTCTTATTTAATTTCGATAGTCTTTGTAATTTAATATATTTAATTACATTAAAACTTAAATACTTACGCCCTGAGGGCGCATATTCTTGCTAGTTAAAATAAAAAAGGAGACATTTGACTTACAAGAAAGATGGATGTCTTTAAATTACTCAGTGAAATATCCGTTCTTTTTCGCTTGAAAGCTGATAGAAATTTGCGATGATGATTCGGGGACGAAGGGGTTTTACTGCATCATGAAAAAAGAAGTGGGTTATTTCTTGTTTGTGTATGTGTATCAATTCTCAAAATGGGATAACTTGTTTACTTACGTAATTGAACAATAGTGTCATGGCGAATGTCTTTATTGGTCCCTTAGCGTTGTCATTTTAATTGAACATTGCAAAATTGTAAAGGAAATATGATAAATTGTACAATGTTAATGGGCCAGAATCTCACCTGGAAACCATCTATCGAAAATAGATAGCCCTATGTTGGAGGGAATTTGATATTCATTATACATTTGATATACACACAAAAGCGCAAAATAATCTATGGCTTTTTAATGCCATTCGTGTTATTCTTTTGGCTTCCATCTTGCGAAGCTGAAAATCTATCTATTTATCTATCTATAAAGGCTGGTTTAGCTCAGTCATTAGAGCACTTGCCTAGGAATCGCAAGGTTCCTGGAGCAACAGAATGGACAAACCCTAGCAACAGAGTAACAGCTCCAGAACTTAGCTTTCAGAAATCTTCTAACGAAGAGATCTTTATCCCGAAATATTAAGAATAAATCAAAGGTAAACGAATAACATTATAGTTAGCTCATTTTTCTTTACACTTTCTTAATACAAAGTATTATGAAAAGATGAATTTATTCTTGATGGTGAAGTCAACGTTATGACGTTTCGGTTTTTACAAACTTCACCGGGACTTGAACTATGTGGACTGTCTGAATGACTTGTGAAAACTGGGAGAATGGATGGTTATTTGTGTGGCGAAAGGGGCGTAACCTGGTCTTGCGTGGCATGAGTTCTGAATCACATGTAGATGTTTCGTGAAACGAATAGGGTATGGATTCCATGTATGGCACTGTTCTGGTCACGTGATTGAAGTTTGAAACTGATCGTGCCATTTTGAATGCTGTCTTTACAGTGTAAAAAAAAAAAATCAAAACAAAAATAAACTATTCTCTAAAATTCTATGAAAGGGAAAAATGAAATGAAAAGTGTGTGTGTGTGTGTATGTGTGTGTGTGTGTGTGTTGTCTTATATATATATATATATATATATATATATATATATATATATATATATATATATATATATATATATGTTAAATAATGCAGCCATTTTTGTCTGCAAGTTTTGTCCTTTGTTTTTTCGTATTGCCGGATTATTTTTGTAAAAATCAGGCGAACATTGGCTGATGTATTTGCCATATGTCAATACGAAAAAACCAAGGACAAAACTTGGAGACAAAAAATGGCTGCATTATTTAATATATGCCTACAAGAAAAAATGCTGCCTAAACACACACACACACACACACACACATATATATATATATATACATAATATATATATATATATATATATATATATATAAGTGTGTGTGCGTGTTTGTGTTTGTGTGTGTGTGACTTTCACGATCAAAGACATGCCGAATTTCGACTGATAAATTGCCATAATCAATTTCAGGTGAGATACATCAGACAATTCCAAAAGAAAAATAACGGCTAAACAACACCAAATCCTTTCACATTCATTTTTTTTCTTGCATTTGTTTCATTTCACTATTTTTTTTTCACACAGCCATTGTTATCAGATAATATCTTTATCTTTGAACCACGTATCTTTGAGAACCTGTGTTACGCCACAAAGATACGTGTTTCATTAAATTCGGTTAATTCCCTGATTTTTGGTATTTTTTTCTCTCAGTCGGGTGACATACGATGGTGGAATTTAGGTCTGTTAAGTTCGATTTAACCATAGATATCAGTGGGTAGAAATAGATAACCCGCAAAATGATAATTTTTTAAGCGCTTTTCTTTACCACACACACACACACACACACACACATATATATATATATATATATATATATATAACTATATATATATATATATATATATATATATATAATATATATATATATATATATATACTAGACAAAACATTAAGCTCTCGCTAGATGATTAGGGAAAAGAGTAGGATCTGCCAAAATATCATCTGCTTTTCATTTTAAAAATGAACTAAAATTTATTAAATTGATTATTTAAGGTCAAATTTTTGTCTAAGTCGAAAAGTAGTAACATAATGAGCATCAGTAAAAAAGCAAAATAATATTACACATATAATTTACTTTTGATATATTTAAAACGTTTTTTTCGTCCATTTTGATCAAGATGCCTGCCAAGAGGCTACTTAAAATCCGTTTTTACAAAATAAATTGTAACTTTTGCAATTGAAAAAATTCACACTGGATTGTCCAATTGAACACATATCCTAGTAGATAAAGGAGTTAGATTAAGACAGTTCTAAATGCCAGTTATCTCTAGACTGCAGGTTCAATCCTGGTCAGGGGCAGCAGTAACATAAATAATTAACACAGCTTAACACCTGTACCCCAGCTATGGTTAGTAGAATGAGAACAGGATATCCCCGTGGACCTAATAAAGGGTTGGGTTCAAAGTTCTGTGATGACTCCTGATTACAACAAGAAGGTTCCCGATTATGACAAGAAATACCTGAAGAAGGCCGGAGGGCACATCGGCCGAAACTTTGTACAGATAACAATGAAGACGAGGACAATCGTCTGAATAATACAAATAATGGTAATCTTTGCGGAGTTCCGTCCTGGCTTCCTGCCTCAAAAACTGCTAGCTGCTGACTGGTGGAAAAACACCAGCTATGATTGAAGTCTGTATCCGAAGCGGTATCACTTGAGATAAAAGAAAAAAAAAGAACCAACTTAGGGCATTTTCCACTGAAAACCCAACCCTAACCCTAAACCTCCCTAGTTAAATTAACTGTTTTATTACTTGTTGACTCAAATATCTATTCCCCCCCCTTTCTATTTTTTTCCTTCTATAGATAAATAGAAAATAAATAAAGACCCACGTGATAGACTTGTAGTTTATTCTAGTAGCCGACTTAAGAGAACTTCTTGCCAGCTGATGACGAAGATTTAAGCGCCCTCTGCTCCACTACAAACTGCACAAAGTGTCACTTCTTCCTCCTCCATTAGCGTCCTGTGTCCAGACTTCAAGTTGTAGTGTTTTTCTTTTCCTTGTGAACCTGTCTATAGCTCGTGCCTTTCAAACCGGCCAGCGCAGAAGATTACAACGTGGGGGGGTCATCATCATTGTGCAACGAAGGTGCACGAGCGCGAGTCGGGTATTGTCACATTATTACAACGTTTGATATGTTTACATAACAGCTATTGCGAAATACTTCAATATGTAAAATGTATAATAATCTCTCACGTTTTTTTTTCTCTTTCTTTCCTTCTTTTCATCTTTTCATTATGTTCGATTGAAACAGATTAGCATCATCGCATCTGCGCGCTCGCCACCTCTCTATCTTTTACATACCCTCTTTCATTATTTCTTCTTTGCTAGCGTGTCCTGATGATGATGCTAAGTTTAGTCAATGTCAACAGATTAAAATTGTACGTTATTTCCTAAAATTGCACACATCAATTTATTTATAGACTGCTGGACGCCCATTTTTACAACTATTACATTTTTCAAGACCCATTTTCTCTTAAACTAGCCTCTTAAAGATATTATCTTCATGTGACCACCTTGAATTGAAACTTTCAAGGTGGTCGTTAAGCCCTTGTACCTATACGATTATCCCGACCGTGTTGCTCTTATGACAAACCCCTAACACGTTTTGTTATATATGTGATAGAGGCTGTAGCTAAGGGTCCTGGGCATCTAGTGGTGAGATTCCTCTTTCCGAAGCCTTGGGGAGTGTGGAATACCTCTACATTGCCACTACTTCCAGATCCACCCTGATCAGGAGTGGTAGTACTTGTTAGGGTCTCATCTATGGGTTAAATGGATTAAAAAATCCAAACCAGACTAATTCTTATGCAGACAAGTATATATAAAATGTAGCTGCCTATAATTTTTTAGTTCTCCTGAAGGGGGTCTATCTTGAAAACCGAAACCGTGGTAGCGAGAAACCCTTTTTTCTATAACTATATATTTTATTTTTTACAACTGAAAAAAAAAGAAAAAAAAATTAGAGAAAAAAGGAAAAAAAAAAGAAAAACAACAAAAAAAAAAAGAAAAGAAAAAAGAAAACAAAACAAAAGCTAAGTATATGAATTTTTGTATTGACGGTTTTTATTTTGAATTTGACATGGCTACATTGTTGCAATATTCACCGGATGACAAACAGACAATATTGGATACAGGGTTCAAGCATTCGTTCTCAACAGACATTAAAAAAAAAGAAATTACAGTTATTCGCCCATTTCATTCATAACATGAGGAAAAAGGAAAGGAGGAGAAGAAGAAAGAAAAAAAAAAGGAGAGGAAAAAGAAATAAGAAGAGAAATTATAACCACACAAAGAAAAACGTAAGCACATACATTTCTGATATGAACCTCTGATGATGAAGTTTATACTTCGAAATCGATAAGACAAAAATAAAATCTTTTTGTTTTTATTTTTTATACGCATTGTAATTGTCTTCATATTATAATATATATATATATATATATATATATATATATGAAGAGACATGGAAGTGAATCCGACGGTATGTAGTATAGTGAGAAATTTGAAAAAAAAAACAGGTTTAAATAAAATGAGTAGTAAGTTTATTAGCCGACGCTGCAGTGTTTCGATCTGTTGAGTAGATCTTCTTCAGGGCTTTTGTTGATGCAAGCAAGGAAGAGTAAAAAAAAAATTTATAACAGAATAATGAGGAGACTGTGATAGTCCTTGTTTATCATTCTGTTCAAAAATGTTTGGAAAGGGAGTTAACGTTCTTAGAATAATTTGAAAATTAACGAAACGCTGGGAAAATATAGGCGCTGGAAATATATATATATATATATATATATATATATATATATATATAATATATATATAAGATTTTTGGATGTTTGTTTTTTAGAAGCATTGTTGAATAAAGTATATATTATATTTTTGGTTGAAGGCAACTACAATGCATGTATCGCATAAATTCGATACTTAATTTTTTTTTTATAGAAAATGAACTTGACAAGTATAATCCCGGCAAAGGATCGCTCGGTGTGTAGAACATCGTACAGACTGTTTCGACTTTATTAAGTCTCATCAGCGATGTATACTATATTAGTATACATCAAGTTCATTTTCTATTAAAAAAGTAATTAAAAAAAGTATCGAATTTTATGCGATACATGCATTGTAGTTGCCTTCAAGCAAATATATATATATATATATATATATATATATATATATATATATATATATATAAGGTGTGCTAATGACCATGGCTTATATTTATAGACTGTCCCAAAACAACGGTGGTGGAATTGGCCAATCAAAAACGCCCAAACATGCATTTAATTTACTATTTAAAGGCGTTGATAAATTGTCCTAAAATTGCTCGCTGCAGAAGGACTAATTTGAGGCCAGATCAACAGACAAAGATTCTACAACTTTCTACTTTATGACAGGATCAACTCAGCGATCAACAGCGTTGAAGACAGATCAACAGACATGGATTAAAACAGATACTACATCTTTCTACTTCCAGAAAGGATCAAACTTTATGCCACAAAGGATGTCCACTGTTTTAACCCCTTCAACTACAGCCCTAAAATGGCCACACGAATCGTAACAACCTGAGAGGCCAGAATTTTGGTCGTGGATTCCCCACTTCTATGTCACTGTTGACAATAAAATGTTGCAATTTCATATTTTGAATATACAGAAGTAATCCCAAAAGTAAGATCTTCAAAGCACCGGTGTTATATACCCCTTAATGTATCGGGTATATAATGAGAGAGAGAGAGAGGAGAGAGAGAGAGAGAGAGAGAGAGAGAGAGAGAGAGAGAGAGAGAGAGAGAGAGAGATATGCATAACTTTCTTTCTACTTCGCTTGTTTGGCCATTCGATCGTCTAGCTTCTCTTGTTGGTTGTTCATCTTGATTCATTTCCTTTCTTGGCCGGTCTTCTAACTAAAACATGCATCAACCAACAACGCCATACTGCTCTTTTAAAGAGAGAGAGAGAGTAGAGATGAGGTGATGAGGGCTCTTATTTGTTAACTCTTTCTACCTGTTAACTCGTCGGCTGCGATGTTTCTCAGAGCTGATTTCTCAGGGTTTTCTTTACTCGGTGTTGATTCTACTTCTTTTTTGTAACTCGGCTGGTCATCCCTTGTTTTAATTAATTAATAAAACAAGACTTGTTTTCCTTTTAAGTATTTTATTTAAAACAATCCAATCCACAAAACCGCAGTGGTGAGATGTGACATCTCTAAAGGCATTGTAAGAATTTTATGTTTTTTTATTACAAATTAATTTTGGATTTAATCTGTTTAAATTTTGTAAATGACATTAAGAGAAAGAAAGAAAGAAAGAAAAAGTAAAACGCCGTATTGAAATAGTTTTGTTTTCGATTAAGTTCAAACGAAAGTTTATTAAACAGCGCCCTAACATCAAGGGATGTTACCTTGAAAATTGACAGCAGAAGTTGAAACGCTTCCATCGTGAATGATCGATCGAGAAAATTTCTCTGTCTAAAGGGCGCTCGGTTATTTCCTATAACTCCAACCTAAAAACAGGGGAACCACACTGAATGAATTTTATCTGCTAATTAATCTACCCATTATTTTCCCATTCGCATGAATGACTACCTTTGCAAACCGAAGACGGTCGAATCTACCGAAGCAGCATTAGTTAGCGTCAGTCGCTATCTTGAACGAGTGTTTGATATTGTTATTGTGCAAATTCGTCGCTTTGTTTATGTTTATTCTTTATTTTACGGCTACTTTAACCCTTATTAATGGACCCTAAGAAAGGCAGCAATGATATTACTGGAAAGAGGAAAGAGGAAAGTTGTGAGAACTACGATAGAATTGAAGCAGGAGATAATCACCAATCCATTTGAGAATGGTGTTGATTACCTTGCAACCTAATATGAAATGGTGAAATCGGTTCTCGAACATAATTCCTTCCAAAATTATAATTAGGCTCCACTTAGTGAAGCGTAATGTGCGAAGGATTAGACAGAACATAAAAATTACCGGTTATTTCCTATAACTCCAACCTAAAAAAAGGGGGAGACCACTCTGAATGAATTTTATCTGTTAATTAATCTACCCATTATTTTCCCATTAAACTAACCCTAAACCATAAACCCTAACCCTAACCCCGTCTTCTTTTTTCCTAGTAGATCAAAATAGTAAAAAAAAAACAAAACTAAGTATCTTCAACTAAATTGTTTGTATTCGCTACATTTTGACAATTGTTGTCTGCGACCTTCTTCAGGTTTCTGTCAAATTTCGAAGCAAAGTAGTAGATCAATAAATAAATAAATAAATAATTCATCAGTCAATCAAAGTGGTTCCCCTTTTTTTAGGTTGGAGTTATAGGAAATAACCAAATTACCATTATTTAAATTCTTATATCTTTCTTTTTTCTTTCTTTTCTTTCTTTCCTTTCGTTGTTGGTTGTCAGGTAATTACCTAATAAATTAGCCACGGGTTGCATGTGACACAAGGTCACAAGTATGGAGTGCTCTCTTTTCGTTGCAGGTATATGATTCCGCTTGAAATAATACAGGACAAGACAAAACAGGCAGCAGCAAAACAAAATGTTACATCGTAAGAATGGGTTACATCGTATAAAACACCTGAAAAAAAAAAATGAATAGAAATAATATGTTAGTTGGCTGGATTTTACGGCATGTCAACCTCTGTGGATTTAATAAAAACTTTGCTTCGAAATTTGACAGAGACCTGAAGAAGGTCGAAGACAACAACAGTCAAAATGTAGCGAATACAAACAATTTACTTGAAGATACTTAGTTTTTTTTTTGTACTATTTTGTTTCATTCCATTACATTAAAACAGATCAGCGTTATCGCTTCCGTGCCCTGTCTACATTCTCCCACCCTCTCTCTTTCTTTCTTTCTTTCTTATATTTTTCTGATGTGTATCATGTCTGTTTTCTTCCCTTTCTTTCTTCACAATAAAAAAGGAAAAATCCATTATTTCCCTGAAGTGATGATACCGCAGTAAATCAACCCCCCCCACCTACCAACTCCTCAAATATGAAGCTTCTCCGGATCGGGTGGGGGTGTTAGAATTGATACACGTAGGTAGGTAGGTAGGTAATAGCGTATTAATACATAGATAATAATTAAAATAATATTTTGCAATCACATTATGAAAGATGCTATTCAAAACAGTTTAGAATTGCTACAAAACGTTTAAGATCTATATATCAATATTCATGTTTCTTATTTGTAATCCATTATCATCTTACAACACCCTCTTATTCAAAACAGTTTAGAATTGCTACAAAACGTTTAAGATCTATATATCAATATTCATGTTTCTTATTTGTAATCCATTATCATCTTACAACACCCTCTTATTCAAAACAGTTTAGAATTGCTACAAAACGTTTAAGATCTATATATCAATATTCATGTTTCTTATTTGTAATTCAATATCATCTTACAACACCCTCTTATTCAAAACAGTTTAGAATTGCTACAAAACGTTTAAGATCTATATATCAATATTCATGTTCCTTATTTGTAATCCATTATCATCTTACAACACCCTCTTTTTAAGAATTAGACGGTCCAAAATTGTCCAAAATAAAATGCAAAAATGTAAATCCTGATTATCTCGTGTTGCTTATCCACCGTAATCTTGTTTCGTATGCGTGTGGTCACCTCAGCTAAATAATGGACCATTCCGTTTTTATTATAAAGAAAGAAAGGGAAGAAAAGGGACATGATACACAGAAAAATATAACAAGAAAGAGAGAGAGAGTAGGGGAAAGATATAGAGAGGGGGTGAGTGCACGGAAGTGATAACACTAATCTGTTTCAATCAAACAATGAAAAGATGAAAGAAAAATGAGAGAGAGAGAAGAGAGAGAGAGAGAGAGAGAGAGAGAGAGAGAGAGAGAGAGAGAGAGAGAGAGAGAGAGAGAGAGAGAGAGAGTTAAATCAAGATAATACTTTTTACATATTGAACTATTTTACAATAGTTCTTACGTAACCATATTAAACATTGTAATAATTGAATTATCATACTGTGGTATATCAACAGATATTATGGTATATCAACAGGTCCTGCTGGTTATATATTATGATAGGAATGCGAAAACATTGAAGAAAAATGATATTTAATGGCCGAATAAAATGGCGCCAGATACCTGCGATAATCGGAAATATGGTATAAGCGAAACCAATCAACAGACACAATGGAGAATATCCTTTGTCGATGTTTTCTTTACCCACAATGCAAGTCAAAAGCGGAATCCTGAGGGTGAGGCTAAATCCTACAAAACAAAACATTTTCCATTAGAATTTTTGAAACAAAGAATTTTTTGAAATGAAGAATTTTTTGAAATGGAGAATTTTTTGAAATGAAGAATTTTTTGAAATGAAGAATTTTGTTCAATGTGTGTAAAGTAGGAATTCAAGAGTATATCGCCCGACCATTTTGAATAGTTTGACTGTTGAGTAAATAAGGCATCAAAGAACTTCTGAAGATCTCATTTAAATAATAACATTTCGGCCACTGTATCCTCCGTCCTTCCTCAGGTGTTCTCTGTCTACCCGAGCATAGCAATGACCCAAACTGGGAAATCATTTTGAATAGTTTGTTCATCAAACAAGGCGTTGAAGAATGAGATTTTTTAAAGGTCCTTCGACACCTTGTTCGATCAACAGTCAGGCTATTCAAAATGATTTTCCAGGTTGGGTCATTACTATTCTCGGATAGACTGGGAACACATAAAAAAGACCGGAGGATACAGCGGCTGAAACTGGATTTCAAGGAATACAACTGGATTCTCTGCTACTAGGAGATACACTGTTGGTGTATCTAGGATTTCAAGGAATACAACTGGATTCTCTGCTACAAGAAACTACACTCTTGTTCTATCTAGGAATTCAAGGAATACAACTGGATTCCCTGCTACTAGGAGATACACTCTCGGTGTATCTAGGAATTCAAGGAATACAACTGGATTTTCTGCTACAAGGAGGTACACTCTAGTTTTATCTAGGATTTCAAGGAATACAACTAAATTCTCTGCTACAAGAAGCCACACTCTTGTTCTACCAAGGAATTCAAGGAATACAACTGGATTCTCTGCTACAAGAAGCTACACACAGGACACTTTGTGGTTACAACTACGGTTGGGATAATCATATAAGTACTAGGGCTTGACGTGACCAGCCGATCGATCCTAAGAACATCCCCAACCGCCTGTCTAACCCACGCAAGGGCCAAAGTGGAGTGTTGCATATCATGGACTGCTCAACTACTAAGATTCCACCCTTAAGCATTATGAAGTAATTTGATTTACTCCTAAATACTTACCATGACAAATGGCGAACAGAGACGCGCAGACAGCGAACATAGGAAAGGAATCGCAGAATATAAACGCTACACTGGTGATTGACATGCCAAACAGCGATGACGTCAGGATGTAGCTTTTAGGAATTCGAAGATTGTCTGCCAGGAATCCAACCACAATCTGGCTGAGTATAAGAACTCCGCCATAGATGGACATTACCAAAGCTCCTTGTTCTCGGCTTAGTTGAGCACTCACAACTATCGGCGGAAGATACAACAAAATGACATCGCACGCTGACAAAAAAAGAAAAGAAATTCGAATAAAACATTTTAAGCCTCGACCAGAACTTGAACTCGGCTCACCAATCCCATTATCTGTGCCACTAGAACATACAGTGTTAGAACACCGAAGTTAAGCAGTGATGAGCCTGTTCAATACTTAGATGGATGACCATTTAAGGAATAGCAGGTACTGTAATTAAACCGAATATCAAAATGACTTGATTCGGCATTAAATGACCCGATAAGGGTTGATATGCCTTAAAAAGCAACCACACAACAATTAGTTTTAAAACAGAATGATTACTTACAAACTATTCCCTTACATACCATATATATTTTTAAAAATTGGGCATTAAATAACCCACAGGGTTGATATGACATTAAAAAAAAGCAAGAAGACTCGGCTGGAACTTGAACCCATTTGCTGCGACACTTGAACATACAGTGTTCTAACTTACCTCCCCAAAGAAAGTAGACAACAAGAAGCAGTTTCATTCTAGAATTCTTCAGAACTTCCGGAGAATAAACGACTGAGCGAAGTTCATAGCATTTATTGGCTATTTCCTTCGTCCTGTTTGAACCATGTCCCGGATGTTTAGAGTCGTCAGCATCGGTTTTCTGAAAATGAAGTTAATTGGACCTTTTGAAAAGCTTGAGTTATAAACATTATCTTATATAGTAGTGTAGAATAAATAACTAATTTTGAGTCATGGAAAATATCCCTAAAGATGACAGACAAGGCTTAACCTTTCATTAATCTGGTAGCTAGTCTCTGATTGGTCAAGACAATCGTGAGGACAGAAATTTTAGTTTTAGCTGTTATGTGCCCCCCCAAAATGGCTAATTCTCACACCACGCATGTTAAGTTTAACTTATAGTAGTGTACCCTTAATAAATATTGTGCTATTTATGAGTAAAAAGTAGTAAAGTCGTTGGGGTGGCCTAAAGTAGGTATCAGCCAATCAGCGAGAGTCTATCCCCTTTTCACTGGCGCTAGACCGAGGAGATTGTTTTTGCGTCTTGAGGTGGAGCGCCATGCCTACCATCAGCTCCTTATTTTACCGCACAGATCCCTGTGCTACTCATACGCTGAGTTGACGAGGGCCGGTATCGAACTAGGAATCCTGTGATTCCTAGCCGAACGCTCTACCAACTGAGAAAACTTTAATATCTCAGTAATTCTAATTAGGAAAACCCAAATGAACTTTGTGATTGACATTCAACATTTGACAATCCACACATGCGTAATGTCACAGTGGAACGTCATAATTTGCTGTATTCAATCCATTTTTTCATAATGGGATCCAGAGCCGGTGCCAGATTATTTGGCACCCCAGGCAAACGTCCTTTAAATGTTTTGATAAGCTAATATAGGTATAATAACCCATTACTACATACCTTGATGATGATGATGATGATGAATTCCATTTTTGTCTCACACTATTTGTAATATATTGTCAGATCAGTGTACCCAAGGACCAGGCTGAATAGGAAGTGCATGGAGGCCAGGTGCAGCCTGGAAACGAAAACAGGATGTAGCCCTGACCTGACCTTTTGCACCTGGAAATGCAGGTGAATATTTGACATGATTTCGGTGCAGAAATCTGTAGGCGTAGCCCATAGCCAATGAAAACAGCCTGCGTGGGCGAAGAGGCGTGTCTACAGAAAAACTGCATTGGTGTCACGAACAAAGAGGCGTGACACCGGGGGTCAGACTACAATAAAAGAATCCCGTAAAGATCGATTAGAGAGACAATGATCAGGTTCGAGATCACTTGAAAAGAACTCCCGAAGGCTCCACGTTTGCGTCACCCTGCCAACGACTCTCAGCTGTACACAACCGGGGAAAATAAACATCTCATCTTACATTTTCCTAAATACAAGTGTTTGTGTTCTTTGACGGGTCCAGTGTGTAACATATTAATCAACACAGTCCTACTAAGCTAAGTACATATTTTTGTTTTTGTAATTATGTACCTGTATTCGTAAGAATTGTTTTATTAAACACGAGGGTGAGGCTGAAAAGTTCATATAATGACGTCATATCTGCTGTTGATGACTTTTTTGACCAATGGGGCCCAGACACTGAAACACCAATTATTGATGTAATTATAATAAATTAGGGTAGGGCTGAAACGTTCATAGGCTGAAACGTTCATAGGCTGAAAAGTTCATATGATGATATTATATCTGTTGTTGATGATTTTTTATAATTATTTCTTTGAAAAGCACTTACCTTTCGAAGCGGCCGACAAAAGGTTCCAACCAGAGGTATGATCAATATCACAAGACCAATTACCAGAAATGTCTCCCTCATACCATAAAAGGAAATGCATCGTTCTATCAGATAATTTAGCGCAAATGCACCAAAACCACCACCACTACTAGCGATACCCATTGCCAAGGTTTGTCTTTTCTGAAAATAGGCTCCAACGATTGTGTTGCCGGCAAAATAACAAATTCCAATAAGACAGCCTAAAAATGAAAGAAGAAGAAATGAGAAAGAGGTTGGTTGGATTTATAGTATGTCAACCATTGGGTTATTTTATGCCGAAGAAGTTTGTCTTCTCATTCAGTATTCAAATAATCTAAGCTCATTTTTTGGAAAATATATATTGTGATAATCCAAATAATCCAAATTATCAAGCGTCATTTCAAAAATTCAGAGAAATTGTTATGACCTGTTTAAGTGTCAATAAATAATAACTCAATACTGCGATAAAATGTAGAGAACAGATGTATTCAGCAATATATCAACGTACAATGAAAAGGGTTTCCTTGTTACAGCGTGCACGAAGAACATGTATCTGCTACTTCTCACTTGAGTAGCTTTGCTCTGTTAAATGTACCCTTTGGGTAAGTCAAATGTTCGTGTCATAGGTGAGTCACCCACAACAGAAATAGTATTTTAATTCTATACAGAATAATTTTTATTAGGTAAACAATGCATACCATGCTTTTTAGGAATACATTTAAAAAAATTTTTAATAAACATTATTATCATATACATTCACTCAAAAGTTCTATTTTAAGACCCAAGTTTTGGATTAGAAAAATATGGGAGAAGACATCTACAAAAGTGATTGTTTATTTAGATTGAAATATAAACATAATAGGAAGAAATAAGAAGAGTTAGAATACTCAAATATGTACACACATACATATCTAACAGGTTGTGCTACTCAGGTTCAAAGTTAGACACCGGTCATATTAGCAGTTAGAAATTCATTTCCACCGATATATATATATATATATATATATATATATATATGAGTAAAGAAATAACAAAAGACTTAGAGATGTAGCATTATAGTCTATTTCAGGGAGCTTAGACAAATAGTCTAAATCTCCCGACTCATCAGATGCGAAGATTCGTATCTGATGAGTCGGGAGATTTAGACTATTTGTCTAAGCATCCTGAAATAGACTATAATGCTAAATCTCTAAGTCTTTTGTTATTTCTTTACTCATATATTTGCTCTGTGACTCTAACATTAAGAGTACACATTGAGCTCTCAAACTGCGACTTGGTTTTGTTTAAATAAAACTCTTGTGTTGTAAGGAAGATTTCTTCTCTGGACTTTTGGATTATATATATATATATATATATATATATATATATATATATATATATATATATATATATTTGTACCATTTTGTTTGTAACGGTTTACTCACACCGTCTTTCTATCACAAACATTTCGCTCTTGATGAAGACCGCTTTGATAAAAGGTCGAAACAGATTTCTGTCAGCGAATTATAACATCATTTGTTTGTTTTTTCTAAAAAATATTTATTTCATACTGTCGGATTCACTTCCATTCACTTTTCATACTGTCTTTTGAAAAAACAAAATACCTGGATTTCTACATCTTTCCGGAGGCTAATGTGGTCTGCAGTGGCTGGAATCATGAACTTTTTGATACTTTTTTTTACATTTATATATATATTTACATCAAACTCTTTTGAGTTTTTTTGTGGATTATAATGCGTCTGATTAAAAAAAAAAATCATTTTATTTTTAAAACAGAATATGCATTTTCAAAATTAAAAAAAAATTCCGGCTCCGAACACGAACGTTTGTTTGTACCACTTTGTTTTGTGATGGTTTACTCACACCGTCTTTCTATCACAAACATTTCGTTCTTGATGAAGACCGCTTTAATAAAAGGTCGAAACAGATTTCTGTCAGCGAATTATAACATCATTTGTTTGTTTTTTCTAAAGATATTTATTTCATATATATTATATATATATATATATATATATATATATATATATATATATATATATAAAGTAAGTAAAAAGTAAAGTTGGCGAGTGGCCTATTGTCGGTATTAGCTGAACAGCGAGGGAGTCTATCACCTTTGTTGGTTGGATTTTACGTCATGTCAACCTTTGGCTTATTTTATGCCGTATATGTTTGTTTTATTCATTCTTGTTGGGTATTCAATATTTTTAAAACTCATTTTTTGATCTGGAGATGAAGCATCAAGATTAAGAAGAAACAATTTTGAAGAAAGAATTTTACAGAAATTTTTTGAAAGGAACAAAATTTGAAGATGAATAACTACAATTTTTGCCTTTAAAAATTATTTCTTCAAAATCGTTTCAGTAATTCTTTTTTTCATTTCTTCAAAATTTCTTCAAAATTTAACGTCAAAATAGGTTTGTTATAGGCACTGGCAAAATGAGCCTAAAATGCGTTTTTGACAAAATGACTTTACCTGATTTTTGGTAAATTATTTTCTGTAGGGGGCTACAGAAAATAATTTACCAAAAATCAGGGAATTATCGGATTTTAATGAAATTTTCAGTGTTTATTTATCAATGGACGATCTTTATAATACATTATTTATTTTATTTCAAAACTTTCTCATTTTTTTCAGGTCACTTAATTTTGACCCCCCCCCTTACTTTGGGAGTGTAAAATATTGGCGAGTTGGTCCTTGATTGATACTAATTAGAGTAGAAATAAAAAAAGATAAAAGACCGAAGTTGTAAATAGAAAAAAACAAAAATTTAAGTGGAATATTTTATACGAAAATAAGTACCGAAAATCGGAAAATAAAATGTTAAAAAATAATGAATAATACATTTTTTGGAGATTTCTTTTTTACTCATTTCGATAATTATTTAATTGGCTATTATCTTATAGAAGAAAAAAATATACATCGATATGTTTTCTGCTTAAAGGGGGGGGGGGGGCTACATTTTCAATAGTTTTCTTCAAAACGTATACTTTGATTGACTAAAATAGGGTTTGCATTAAATAGATATTTATATCTAGAATCTAAAAATATAACATTTTAAACTTAAAATCCGAATATTTTTATTCTAAATGAATTTTATAGATTAATTTTTCATAGCAAAAATACTAAATTAAAGTTTTGAAATAAAATAACTAATGCATAATAAAATTCATTAATTGATAAATCAATGCTGAAAATTTCATTAAAATCGGATAATTACCTGATTTTTGGTAATTTTTTTTCAATCGCGAATGTTATATTAAAATTGTAAACAAGCGCTTAAAACCGTTGAAAAAGAGACAGAATGGCGGATCGCGTCGAAATTGACCAAAACAAATAGTTTTAAGTCTATTAAAAATAAACTGCATATGTAATGATATTTTTCTTTTTTTAATGATGGTCATTATGTTAGTACTTATCGATTTAGACAAAGTTTGACCTTAAATAATAGATTTAATTATTTTTAATTCGCTTTTAAAACTCGTAGTATCCGATATTTTTTGCCAGTGCCTAGTTTGTTATTATGACGGAGAAAATTCCTGTTCATCGTTTCACAATGAAAGGGAAACAAATTCTGTCGACTCATCCCAGAGTAGCGTCCCTTGTACCAGAACGCTAATCTGAGATAAGACTTAAATTTTAAACGTAAGTCAAACTTAAATCTTTCAACATTGCGTTCTGAATTTTGACCTTGAAAATTTTTTCTGCTATATTTAACAGGGCGTCTATTTACCTTATTAGGCTATGATTTTAAAAATAACTGTTTATCATAAAAAAAGCGTTGGTAATTTTCCTTTCTTCTTCTAATATATATATTTTTTAAAAATTTTGACAATTCAATCAAAATTTAATTTTTTGTCAAAAATAAATTTTTTACACTGTATATAATATATATAATATATAATACACTATATATATATATATATATATATAATAAGTCATCCACAGATACGCCTCTTCAGTGTGGCTAGGGTCGAACTCAGACTGACCGTATTATAGCCCGATATCGTATTCCCTCGTCCACTGACAGCCGTAGTGTATGAGTGGTGTTTTAAACTATTAAGTACATAGGTTTGTTTATGTATTTTACAGTCACTGAGAGATCAAATTTCCAGGGAAACGATCATTGCTTACATGCTTAGTAGAGAGAGTTAATTTAAATTACCAATTAGAGAGCTCATACCAAATTTATGGGAGAAATATTCGTGTGTGTGTATGCGTGTGTGCGAATCTGTGTGTTTGTATGTGTGTGTTTTTTTTGTCTGTGTGTGTGTGTGAATGCCGAGAGGTTCTCGGAAGCGGGGAACTGGCACATGGTAACAAGTACAAAATAATAATAATAATAATAATAATAATGATAATAATAGAGAGAGAGAGAGAGAGAGAGAGAGAGAGAGAGAGAGAGAGAGAGAGAGAGAGAGAGAGAGAGAGAGTTTTCCTCTTACCAGAAATAACTGAATAGGTGAAATAAAGAACTGCAATTTCCTTAGCGAAACGCATATTACAGTTGACAGAGTAGCAAGAGAGCCACCAAAAATGATCATTTGACGATGGCTTGTATTAGATCTCGATAGAAGTAGAACAAGCGGACCTGCAAAATAAATTTTAAAGAAAATAAAAATCAGGAATAAAAAAAAACACCTGTAAAAGAAAATTAACATCAGGAATACAATTGAATTATCTCGGCATAAGATGTACATCAAATTCCCACTCATATTTATGAACTTTCCCCACATCAACAGTAGACACTTCCGGTAAAAATTGGCCAATCAGAAACAATATAGAACGCATTTAAGGTCGTTGGTATTTGTCCTACAATCATTCTCAAATTGAACTTTTTACGATCAAGACCAACAGAGTGAGGATTTCAAGGAATGCTACAAATTTTCTGCCACAAGAAGTATCTACTGAAACTACATTCTTTTTTATCTAAGATTTTAAAGAATACTACAAGACAAGGATTAACCAACTGAACCCAAACTCAAACCCGATGTCTCTAACACTCTTTGCTCGTGATTGAACCAGCGACTCTTCTCTTGTGACCTACAGAGCCCTGTTCTCCTCCTCTCCCAGTTCCTCCACTCCTCCGTTTTCTGTTCCACATCTCCTTCGTTCCTCGTTTGATTTACGTCGTTGCTCGCTCTAGTCCATCGACTGAATTACCATTTTTTCTCCCCTCCCTCTCAGAGAAGCAGACGTTTTATCTCCAATCTCTACCCATAATGTCTCAGGCGTTTCTATATAGAGGCCTTTCCTTCTCCTCTCTGACTTTTCGATGTTGCATGCCTGCTTGCACCCACCCCTCGTTCACCCGTTCAGTTCCGATGTCTCAGGCAAGGTGGACTTGCACGCAAAGCAAGTCCTTGTTCGTTTTCCACGAGGTAAGTCTCTTCTCTCACTACACCTGACTTGGATTTACCAACAGAACAATTAAATTTAAAATGGCGACCAGAATTTTAATTGTCATATGTATATATATTTTTCTTTTTATTAATAACAATTTTCGATATTTTCGTTAGTTTCGTAACTTACCAACACTCATCTTTATTCCTTGATAAATGGATGTGACTGGGGCTGTTGATGATATGGGTTCGCGAAAAAGATCGAGGAGTCC
>CM042147.1:24012271-24057271 GCA_023376005.1 Doryteuthis pealeii | reverse complement strand
GAAGCTAACTGGTATTACCACATCAGGTCAGAGTGGACTTGGGAGGAATGGCTATGAAGGGGTACTCCACACTCCCTAGAGCTCCAGAATTGGAACCTCACCATTAGATTCAGTTTAACGTCATACCCAAGACACAGCTCAAGACCTCAGCGGTACTTTATGAGGAAGACCGTCCCGGTTTCCTGTCTCAAAAATTGTTACCCGGTGACTGTTAAAATAACGACCCCAGCTACGTCGTCGCGGCGGTGTTGAAAAAAACCCAACCAACTTAGGGCGTTAAATGTATTGGGTGGGGGGCTTCTTTTATTTGTCGTAATTCTTGTTTATTTATCGTAATTTGTCGTAATTCTTGTTTATTTATAGAAATTTGTTGTAATTCTTGTTTATTTATATAAATTTGTCGTAATTCTTGTTTAGATATGAAGATGGATATATAGTTTTGAATAGACTGAGATAGATAGATAGATATTTTCGACAAGTAAATGTATTGGGGGGGGGGACATTAAACAAACATGAATAAAAGAAAATCTTAGTATTTAAAGTAATAGAGATATATATGAACAAATTGAGATAGATAAATAGGAATTACGACAAAAAAAGCCCCCCCCCCAAATACATTTAACGCCCTAAGTTGGTCGTTATTTTAACAGTCACCGGGTAGCAATTTTTGAGGCAGGAGACCGGACGGTCTTCTTCATAAAGTACCCTTCAGCTACTGCTTTAAAGCGTATATATGATAAATGGATTTGGAGGTTTACGATAAGGGCAATAGGGTTGGGACAATCATATAACTGACGTGACATGACAAGCTGATTTTTCAGAGGAGACCTCTCCGACTTCCTGTCTTACATAAGTAAGGGCAAATCTTGGATTTGCATGTCATGGACTGCTCAGCTATCAGGGTTCCATCTTTAACCATCACGGGTGGCACTCATGACCAATAGGTGGTCCTATTGGGGGATTTCACCCCTTTGCAGAGGTGCAGTCGGTGTATTCTTCTGTCACAGCCAACAGGGCGGAAAAATGATATTTTAACCATCTATTTAACTGTCTTGTTTCTAAGTTAATGAATGGTGCATTTAATATTGGCGGGGATATGAAAATCTTGATTTATCAGAAATAAACTTATTCTGGCTACTGATTTCATAATGGACAATAATTACAAATAAGGTCTATACTATATATTGTAATAGTCTCTCTCTCTCTCTCTCTCTCTCTCTCTCTCTATATATATATATATATATATATATATATATATATATATATATATTCATCATCATCATCATGTCGCGCATGCAGCACGGGTATCCATGACAATCTTTTGCCAACCTTCCCTATCATTCATTGCACCTGGGAGCTCTTCTACGCAGCATTCAGCATCCTCACATAGTTGGTCAATGTAGGTCCTTGCTGGGTGCCCCACACTTGCATTACCATGTGTTGGCTTCCACAGGAGAACGTCGCTTATGAGTTCATCCTTGCTTCTCCAGCAGTGTCCTGCATGTCTTGTCCGTCTCACTCGGATAGTTTGTGAGATGGGGGGCAGGTGATCGTACAGCTGTTTCCTTATGGGGTGCTGTTTCCATGACTTGTTCAAGACTGCGCGCAGCATCCTTGTGCAGCTTCCATCTAGCTTATTCTCAAGACGCTTTGTTAGGGTCCAGGTGGTGCAGCCATACAGCAGCACCGACACAACCACAGCCTGGAAGAACTGTCGCTTTAGCTTGTCAGGGAGATCGGACCTCCATATGACTGATAATCTATATGTGGCCGACCATGCCTTTGCTATCCGTGTATTAACATCGCTCTCTGTGGATGAGATATTACCACCCAGGTACGTGAATTGTTTTACTGGCTTAAGAGGCTTGCCGGTGTGGAGATGTTTCCTTTATTTTTGAAACATGAACTCTGTTTTATCGGAGTTCACATAGAGGCCTTTGCTGCCTCCTCTAAGCTATGTAGCAATCACTTGCACACTTGGTGAGTTAGAGGTGGACTAAGTTTTTTGATGCATTATTTGTGGAGTGCTCAATATCAGTGACATATATATATATATATATATATATATATATATATAATATATATATATATATATATATATATTATAATCACATGGGAATATATATATATATATATATATATATATATATATATATATATATGAAAATAAAATGGAAATTAATCCGACAGTATGAATAAGATATAATGAAAAAACAAACGATGTTTACAACTGAAATAGGCTCATCAGAAGAGAAAGTGTGCAAACCGTTTCGGGGCCTAATTCTCTTGACGGTTTAAAAAGCAACACTCGGCCCATCCTCAACTAATGCAACAGTCATTATAATGCAATAGGGTCCTCATATTAGTTGAGGATGGGCCGAGTGTTGCTTTTTAAACCGTCAAGAGAATTAGGCCCCGAAACGGTTTGCACACTTTCTCTTCTGATGAGCCTATTTCAGTTGTAAACATCGTTTGTTTTTTCATTATATCTTATTCATATATATATATATATATATATATATATATATATATATATATATATAATGTCTAGCCACACTGAGGAGACTTGATAAGTCGAAAACACGTGTCTGTGGATGACCCTATATATGCTCCCCATCCCCTAGGGTTGAGCACTCTGGGGGGGGATCTTGCTGACGGCCGCCAACTCAAGCGTAAACGCAACGCTCTTCTAAGGAATGGAGCACTTTGTGACGGCCTTTACACGCAAAGCGATGTGTGTATTAAAACAGTTAAAATCCCCTTCCCATTCTGTAAGTGAAGACAGTCTAATGGTTACGGTGCCGGACTGGCACCCAACCGATCGGATTTCAATTCCGGCTGTAGGTAGCTTACAAAATGTCTAGCCACACTGAGGAGACTTGATAAGTCGAAACACGTGTCTGTGGATGACCCTATATATATATATATATATATATATATATATATATAATATGGCTGCTATATTTATAAGTAAAAAAATGTCAATATCGTTGATAGAGCATTTATATGTAAGTTAGGTTAGCGTGGACATGGAGTCTACGGCTTTTGGTTACTGTCAGTTTCTCGCCTATGTGATTATTCAAACCAAGTTGGTTTGAATAAACCCTAACAAAATATTGAAGGAGCAAATACAACAATCTCGACTAGCATTTTCCCAAGAAACAAAATGTCCGCAGTGTATCCAAAGTTTCAGAGCTAAGATCGGCCTCATCAGCCACCTATAGACCCATGGGCAGGATTAAGACTAGAAGACCTCGAGGGATCGCCAATGATATATATAAGTAGCTTTTCTCTTAAGTATATATATATATATATATATATATATATATATATATTATGGACTCTCTCGTCGATTTTCGACGCATGAAGGTTCATACATACAATGAACACCCACACAGTGATTTGTTTATAGTGGTGAAGGCTTGTGTTGGACCATCCACACTTTTTGGCACAGTCGATAGGAAAGAATTGGTGCATCAAGGGTTGCTACAAACCCAATCAACGACCGACCTCAGGAATTTTGAATTCAGAGTTATCCCTCGCCTAGACTGGTTACCTACCCAAGGGTGAAGGGCCCAGTCTGCCCTACTATTTAACCCATAGCTGGAGGGAATTTTGAATATACATATTTAACTGAAACGATATAAAAACAAGAAATATGAAAATAATCAGAATAAACGTTACTTACAATGTCGATGAAGGAATTCAATGATCTCTGTAGAGAAGTTGATATTTTTTTAGATTGGAAGTTGAAAAAGATGAAAAGCCGAAGATGAAGCAACTTGCTGCGTCTTTGCAATTGTGAGAGGTGAGCGTCAAAGCAGATGAAAGATGCATGTGAAAATGTCACTCTCTTTGTTAGGTTGTGAAATTATATATATATATATATATATATATATATATATATATATATATATACACACACACACATATATATATATATATATATATATATATATATGTGTGTGTGTGTATATATATATATATATATATATATATATATATATATATACACACACACACACATATATATATATATATATATATATATATATATAGTTGTAGAAAAAGATTTTCTATCTCTAAATGCTCTATATTTTAGGAAATATATTGAACACTTTTGGTTTAAGTACTAATGCAAAAACAATGAAAACTTTGTAGCAACTTAATATATATATATATATATATATATATATATATATGTATATATATATAAATATATATATATATATATATATACATATATATATATATATATATATATATATGTGTGTGTGTGGTGGGTGGGTTGTTGTATAAGCATATTTTATATTAAGCGTGATTCTGTAAAAATCACAGACACCATCGAGTAACCCTATCTTTAATGTTGGTTTTCATACAATATTCCTTTCACTCCAATGGAAAACCAATCTCTGTCAGACGGCAAATGATACCAAATTGAAAATTGCGTAGCAAACATCAGAAAGTTAATATGATCTTTTTTTAGGTTGTCATTGCGATTGAGAAGAGAGAGTTATTGTTTTGTGAAGGTTATCTTGAAGAGATATTGCTTTTAGTGTCGGTATTCAATTTTTTTTTACACTAGACGAATTATGTCATCCAGGCCATGTCACCCACCCCCTTCAATTTTCTGAAATTTTGTACAGGTGTGGACTAGGTTAAAGTTAGACAATCCCCCAAATTTGAGCTTCTAATTCGAAAAATTGGATTTCACAGCATTTCAACCCTTGTTGGGTTATTATATGCTGAAGACGTTTTGTTTTATTTATTCTTAATGTGTATTCAATCTTTTTTTAATTGAAACTTTCTTATTTTAGCTCAATGTTTTTAAATACATTGCTTTAAAACTCATGTTTTTCTATTTAACCTATACATTGGACCCTAACAGGTACTACCACTCAGGGTCAGAGTGGACCTAGGAGTAATGGCGATGAAGGTGCACTCCACCCCCCAAAGCTCTAAAATTGGAACTTCACCGAAATAGATGCAGTTTACCGTCATATTAAGGACACTAAGACCCTCAACCATCACCTTCTTGTGAACGGGTTGGGTAAATAAGGAAGGCGTCCGATGGTGTAATTGTTAGCAAGATAGTCTCACCGATCCATTACTGCTGAATTCTGAGTTTGATCCACGTTGTATGCCCTACACTTGCAGCTTTGTGTCACATCCTACCCATATCGAATGGTTCGGGTAAATAAGAAAGCTGTCTTGTAACGGCTAGCAAGATTGTCTCGCATAACCATTAGTTCGATCCTTGTTTCCTATCCTACCCGAGGTGAATGGCTTGGGTAAATACCTACATTTAAAACATCAATTTAAAAAGGGTCAACCTAAACTAGAGAATGATTTGAAAATATTTTTCTCTACAGGTTAGTTCTTCCTTGCCGGGTTGAGTTACAATAATAGAAAATCTATTCGTTTATTTTCTTTTTTACCCTATCAAAATATATCAATAAAAATAAGCTATAAATAAAAAATGTAACATTTTTTGTATTACAATTACTTTTTTTGGTTTACATTTAAAATAATGTTTAAAAAAAAAGTACCCTTGTTTTGAAACATTTTTATGTTTTTTTATAGTTCTACAAAAAATTAAGATTTTCTTTTTTACAATTAGTACTAAATTACAAAACATTAATTTGATTGGAATTTGTGTGATATTTAAACATGCCGGTTCTTACAAAGACTTTTTATACTTATTTCTGAAGAATTGTCGTGAGATTTTGTACTTTTCCTTATCATAAACATATTAAAATATATACGACATTGCATTTCAACAATTACATTTTTAGGCATACATCGACACGTACATATCAAAACAGAGGCACCTCATCATATATATATATATACTAGCTAAAGTAACCGGTCCATGACCGGACTAAAAAAATTAGGAACACCAGAGAGTGTTTTCAGAAATATTTACATCCAAGGGTAAATAGTTATGGAAATTTTCGTGAAAATCGGACCATTAATTGATTTTTCATAGAAATTTAAAAAAAAATTCTTGTCGTAACTTGTTTTTGGCCACATTAAATTTTAGTTGATTTAACAGTGCAAATATGAAAACTTTTTTTTTCAGTCATAATTTTCATTATTTCCTTAAATCAGGAGTTTGTTTAATGTTTCTTCTTTCGAATGGAAAAAGTTTTTTCAAGATAATATTAATTTTTATGAAAGTTTCATTGTCTTAAATATAAGGGGGGGGGGTAAATTTCACAGGGAAAATTGGTGGTACCTAAATAAGCCCGTTTATCTTAACGGTTTTTAGAAAAAAAAAGGAAGTGGTGACTTAATTTAAAAAAAAATCTGTCTATTTATTTATTATTAGAATTATATTTTCAAGTTATTTGTTTAATGTTTAAACACTAAACTTTATATAAGTTATTCAACTACCTCGTATTTTTACTTTTAAAATCTTATTATCGTTTTATACATTTACTTATTATTGTAATTTTAAAAAACAATTCTATAAAAAGATGTTTGTTTATTATTAAAACATCGTAACAATTGCAGTAGTTTGTATTTCACATTTAAATGTTAAGCTAGGTATACAAAAAAATCGTTTGCTACGTTTTTAAAAACGAATTAAAATTAATTAAATCTATTATTTAAGGTCAAACTTTTGTCTAAATCGATAAGTAGTAACATAATGACTATCAAAAAAGAAAAATATCATTACATATGCAATTTATTTTTAATACATTTAAAGGGATTTGTTTTGGTCAATTTCGACGATATCCGCCATTCTGTCTCTTTTTCAATGGTTTTAAAGCGCTTGTTTACAATTTTTATGTAACATTCGCGATTGCAAAAAAATTACCAAAAAATCAGGTAATTATCCGATTTTAATGAAATTTTCAGTATTGATTTATCAATTAATGAATTTTTAGTGCATTCGTTATTTTATTTCAAAACTTTAATTTAGTATTTTTGTTATGAAAATTTAATATATAAAATTCATTTAAAATATGAAAAGCCAGATGTTAAGTTTAAAATGTTATATTTTTAGATTCTAGAAATAAATATCTACTTAACACTAACCTTGTTTTAGTACTTCAAAGTATACGTTTTGAAAAAAAACTCTATTGAAAATATACCCCCCTTTTTAAGCAGAAAAAATATCGATAATATCCAATTAAATAATTATCGAAATGAGTAAAAAAGAAATCTCAAAAAAATTAATTATTTATTATTTTCTTACTTTTTTTTTCGATTTTCGGTATTTATTTTCTCATTTTTTTTCTATTCATAACTTCGGTCTTTTATCTCTTTATTTCTACTGTAATTAGTAAACTATAAGACCAACTCGAAAAAATGTTACGCCCCCAACATAAGGGGGGGGGGTTTCAAAATTAAGTGACCTGAAAAAAATGAGAAAGTTTTGAAATAAGATAAGTAATGCATTATAAATATCATTCATTGATAAATAAACACTGAAAAATTAGTTAAAATCCGATAATTACCTGATTTTTGGTAAATTATTTTCTGGAAGGGGGGGGGGGGCTAAAGTCATTTTGTCACAAACGCATTTTAAGCTCATTTTGGGTCTACCTATGTTAAGCTAAGTGGGTAAAGAAGAACAGTTTTCTCGTTTATTCCTACCATAAAATAAACTGAACCCTCATTTTATGTCAGTGTTTTTGCAATAAATGTTTTATTTTTCTTGCACCCGTTATAAGCCAAATTTTATGGTAGGAATTTACGAGTAAAAAGTTGAATATTACCTTTTGTTGTTATTATTTCTTTTCTTTTTGGCTTTGGTACTCTAAAATAAAAACGTCAGATTTTAATCCTCGTCGACGAAAAAATAAAATTACGGTCATAAAAGGAGGATCCAATTTATGCCTAAATTGTAAAACGAGCCCCCAATTTAAAACTAACCATTCTCACAAAATAAAAACTTTTAGAATATACACATTGAAGTGAATATTAAAATAAATAAAGAAAATATATTTAGTATTGTAAAATAACGGGTACAAGAAAAATAAAACATTTATTGCAAAAACACGGACATAAAATGAGGGTTCAGTTTATTTTATGGTAGGAATAAACAAGAAAACTGTTCTTCTTTACCAGCTAAGTGTTACTAAAAAACTTTCAACAACCATATTTATGTATTTATTTAGATATTTCTTTATCATTCTTTTACTGTTTGACAAAAAAGAATTTCGTAAATAACTTACAAAATTCACACAAACACTTATCTAAAATAAGTAAACAAACAGTGTTTGTGTGAATTTCGTAATTTTGAGGATAATATTAACCTTTATTCAAGTTTCATTGTGTTAAATATTCCCCCACCCTTTTTAAGCGCTAATAATTTGCGATTTTTTGTTTACAACATTGAGAATAATATTCTAACTTTTTCGTACGTAAATTTTAAATTCAGTTTTTAATTGCTTGTTTGAGTTAGAAATGAAATGTAACATTGTAATTTATTTATGAATTTATTTGAGCAACAAAAACAACAAAGACAACTAAATATTATATTTCGCGTTTGAATGTCGTTATTCTTATTTCAAAAACGTTTTGAGTTTCACTGGACATATTTAATCCATATTATATTCTAAGAAATATGAAAATAATAGTATGTGGGTATATTTATATCCCCATTTTTTAAACGCTTGAAGGATTTTTTTCAAAAGCTTTTTCGTACGTTAAGACAATTTCAAATTCAGTTTTTCTAATTGCTAATTCGTATATTAATTCAAATTTGATTCGCCGATTAAAAATGGATATATTTTATTTTAAGAAATATGAAAGTATTCGTAAAAATGTTGATAAAAAGGTTTTCATCTTTTTTGTACATAAGCATTCAACAACGCAGTAGAAATAGAGCGGGCATACGGAAATAGGGAACAGAGTGGGGCGTGCGTGCTGATTGTAGCTGGAATATCAGCAGTAGCAGCTATTTTATAGATTTCAAAAAATCGTTTGATTTTGGTTTAATTAATTAATTATATCCCTTAATCAGTAAAAATCAATAACCATATTTGGAGTGTTTCTTAGATAGAACGATATCAATGTGTATGCAAGATTTTAAATCTGAGTGACCTCCCGTTTTAGAGTTATACGTTGACACGTACATACCAAAATCTCTCCTTTATATATTAGATATATAATCCAAAAGTCCGGAGAAGAAATCTTCCTTACGACCTAGGAGTTAAAAAAAAAAAACCTGTCGCAGTTTGCAGAGCTCAATGTCTGCAAATTTATAAGTAAAAATATAACAATAGACTTAGAATTTTTGCATTATAGTCTATTTCAGGAAGCTTAGACAAAGTGTCTAACTCTCCCAAATTATCAGATGCGAATGATATATATATATATATTAGTCGCACACATCCATGGGATGCATTCCTTATTTACTCGACCCGTTCGCCACGGATAGGATGCAACACAAAGTCACAAATATGTGGCATACAGCGAGAATCGAACTTGAGCAGCGAGACTACCTTGCTAACCGTTACAACACGATGAGACGCCCTTTTCATTATGCAACTCGTTTTTCCCGCGTAGGATGCGACAAAAGTTCGCAAGTGTGGGGCATGCAGTGAGAATCGAATTTGTAATTCAGTAGAAATTGATCTGCGAGACTTCTAGCGTCTGGACTTCGTCTTGATGGTTGGTCGTCCCTGATTCATTTCTTCCTCTAGGTCAGTCTTGTTGCCAAGACATTCATCAACCACAAAACCATATTATTTATTTAAACTTTTATTTACTTAACTAAACACATTTCTCTAACTAAACACAGCGCCCGTATGCAGGTGAGACCCAGCTAAGGCAGATAGGCCTTATCTGCCTGACGTCCAAGCTGAAACTGAGAGCCAACCAGGTCCTACGTGACTTCACGTATTTCGCGGGCTTTCTGTAATATTCCATGGAAAGTCCCGCCAGTGATATGAAAAGGAGCCATCCCTTCAGAAATACAAGGGGTTGACAATAATCTATGCATAGATTATGTAACATTATTATCAATCATTGTATATGAAAAACTTAAAAGAAAATGAAAATAAACCATAGCATATGAATACTGGATTTTCCACTAACAAATAAGAACACATTTTAATTCTTAGCTTCTTTGTAAAAACAAATACATTTTTTTCATTGTAAACTCAACGGGCAATTGGGAACGGAATTTAATTTTTTGTCATCTAAAGACTTATTTCTTAGAACAAAATATATTAATTTTCAATCAGTGTAACTCAAAAACGTAATAGAAACAAAGTATCATCTCTATTAATAATGGAGATTCGGTCTCTATTTGTCTGTAACCAAAATTACGTCGCTGCTTACGTCGCATTACCCAAAATCGTCAATGCATGGAATAAAGAACCTTGTTTAAATGAATTTGAATTTAATTATGAGAAACTTCATTTTATGAGAAAGAAAACCTATTTATTTGAGTTGTTTTTTGTTGTTTTTTTTGGGGGGGGGTTGTGGTTGGTTGGTGGAATGGTTGGTTGGGTTTTTACTGCATGACAACCATTGTTGGGTTATTTTATATAAAATACACTTTGTTTTATTATTTATTGATGGGTATTAAATCCATTTTAACTCAATCTTTTTTAAACACATTAAAAAACTTATTTAACCCACAGATGATACCTTAACAGGCATTACCACTACTCGTCAGAGTGTATCTGGGAGCAATGGTGATGAATTTTGTACTCCACACTCCCCAGAGGTCCAAAATTGGAACCTCACCACTAGATGCAGTTTAACGTAATACCCAGGATACTAAGACCATCAACCACTGACTTCTAGCACATACATGATAAAAAGGGTTGTGGTTTGCTATAAGGTCAATAGGGTTGGGACAATCATATAGGTGCTATGACTTGACGTGACCAGCCTATTGCTCGGAGAAGGCCTCTCTGACTGCCCGTGTAGCCTAGGTAAGGGCCAAAGTGGTGTGTTGTATGATGCAGACTGCTTAACCGCCAAAAATCCACCCTTAAACATCTCAATTCGCCACCAACAAGTGGCCATATTGGGAGAATTTACTCTTCTGCAGAGGTGCAGTCGGTGTATTCTTCTGTCTCAGCGAACAGGGTTTTGGTTGTGACTTGATATAAAATAGAAGTCCTTGTTATCTGAACCATACGCAACACAATTTTCCTGCAGCACTGTGAAGGGTTAATGTGTTTTAATGTCGGTGTTCACACCAGATTCTTTTCACTCGAGAGGAAAGACAATCTGTTTTAGATGGCACATGACACCAAATAGAAAATTGCGTAGAGGACATCAGAATGCTAATACGATCTTTTTTTAGGTTGTAAGTCGATCTGAAATAGAGATTGATTGTTGTCAATACCTAACCAATCGAATTTGTTTATTACGGTACGATTTATAAGAAAGAGATGATTGTTTTATGAAGGTTATTGTGAAGGGTTATCGTTTTTAGCATCGGTATTCAATTTTTACGCACACACACACACACACACACACACACACACACAATATATATTATTATATATATATATATATATATATATATATATATAGCCGGTTTAGCTCCGTCGGTTTCTGGTTCGATACCGGCTCTCGCCAACTCAGCGTATGTAGCTCAGGGATCTGTGCACTTAAGTGAGGAGCTGATGGCAGGAGTGACGCTCCGCCTCAAACGCCCCAAACAATCTCCTTGGTCTATCGCTAGTGAAAGGGGGATAGACTCACTCGCTGTTTGGCTGATACCGACTTTTGGCCACCACGACGACTTTGCTACTTATATATATATATATATATATATATATATAGATAGATAGATAGATAGATATTGTCAACGACGAAATTATTCGTACACCCATGAATATTGAGTATTTTGGTCCATATCTTAGAATTTCATACCCATATGATGACAGACGTTTTATATCTTATTAAGTACCAAAAAACAAAAACGGAATATAAAACTCACTTTTAAGAGTTATAGGTTAAATGAGAAGAAAAATAAATAAAAGAGCAAAAGAAAAATTATTGGTACAGTATGAAAAAATTGAACAATTTTCACAATATTTATCGTCAATAGAATGGCCTCTCATCTTCATAACTTGCTGCAATTGTTTTCTAAAGTTTTGATGAAATTGGAACAAGTCTTTTCTGGATTTTTCTTCCATTCTTTAACGATTACTCGTTCTAATTCCTGAAGGTTTTTGGTGACCGACGATTTATTTAACTTACAATTCTTTCCATAGATTTTCAATAGGATTCAAGTCAGGACTGTAATCTTTTTTCTGAATACACACAGTCAGTTATTTAGATGTATGTTTGGGATCATTATCTTGCTGGAAAGTAATTCTCCGACCTAGATCAAGATGTTCTGCTAATAGATTTTCATCCAGAATTTTGATATAGTCTTCAGATTTCATTATTCCACTCATGGCAATTAATTGTCCAGAACTTCTTGAGCTAAAACAACCACCAAACATCATCGAGAGCCGCCTTCATGTTTTAATCTTGACACTGTGTTCTTTGGGAGGAAAGCCTCATCATTCTTGGACCAAATCTTCTGTAGATCATTATGCCCTAAAAACCTCAATTTGTCTTTCATTCCTTCATGCTAATTGTTCCCAAAAGCAATTTTCTTTGACCAAGAACGTTTTTAGAAAAATAAAATTGTTTCAAAGTACTCACGAGTTTAGGATTACATTTAAACCGAGTAACAATGTGACATGGTTTGTGAATTGCGGTTCGTCGTAGTCGATTTCCATACAACCCATTTCTATTTAAACAACGTTGTATTGTGCGAATACATACGCTGATACCCATAGTATCCAAACTTATGGTTTCATGCCTTCCTCATAGAATTGTCAAAATTCTAAGAGCATTATTTTCTTGTATATATAAATGCAATTGCATATTATTAGTAATTAGATATGGCCACCAGTATTGATAATGTAAAATAATTTTATTGATAATTGAGGTTTAAATAAAAATAAAATGCATTGGAGAATGTGACATAAATGACAAAGGAAATTGTGACTTGAGTAGTGACATAGTTTCGGTTCCAGCCCGAAAAACACACAATCTCAATTACAATAAGATTATATTTTTTAACTAAACTTTTAAAAAAGTCTAAATTCTTTTTCAAGTGTATCGATAAACTGGTAGATCTATTTGACCCATAGATGCGTTGGTTAGTTGTATTTTACGGCATGTCAAACTTTGTTGGGTTATTTTATGTTGAAGACATTTAGTTTTATTCATTCTTGTTGGGTATACACTCTTTATTAAAACTCAATTATCTTTTAAACACTTTTTAAAACTCATTTTTTTCTATCTAACCCATAAATGGGTTAGTTGATTTGTTAGTTGGATTTTACGGCATGTCAAACCTTGTTGGGTTATTTTATGTTGAAGATATGTTGTTTTATTCATTTTTGTTGGGTATACAATCTTTATTAAAACTCAATTATATTTTAAACACTTTTTAAAATTCATTTTTTCTATCTAACCCATAAATGGGTTGGTTGATTTGTTAGTTGGATTTTACGGCATGTCAAACCTTGTTGGGTTATTTTATACCGAAGACGTATTTTTTAATTCATTCTTGTTGGGTATTCAATTCTTTTAAAAACACATTTTTAAAAAAAATCTATATGAAAAATAGATGGAACCCTAACAGGTACTTCAGTACCATTTTGGGTCAAAGTGGACCTAGTAGTTATGGCAATGAAGGGGTACTCCATACACCCCAAAGCATTCATATTTTTGTTTATATGTTTGTTTATTTATTTAGTTTTACGGCATATCAACCTCCAGAACTGGAACCTCACCATCAAATAGAGTTTAACATCATTCCCAAGACATGAAGACTCTCAGCCACCGCCTTCTAGCACATATATGATAAAAATGTTGGGGGTTTGCAATATGGTCAATAGGGTTGGGACAATTATATAGATGCTAGGGCTTGACATGACCAATCGATTGATCGGAGGGGGCCTCTCCGACCGCCCACCTAGCCTAAGTAAGGACCAAAGTGGAGTGTTGCATGACATGTCAAACGACCTACCGAGGTTGTCCTAGACTGCTCAAGCACCAAAATTCTGTCTTTAAGCATCACAGGTCTCCCCCCCCCACGGCCAACAGAGGGTCTTACTCTTCTACAGAGGTGCAGTTGGTGTTTTACTAAAACCCCAGTCAACAGGGCTTTCATCTTTTTGACCAAGCCAATTGTTTCTAATGCATTTTGATGTGTGGATTTTGTCGAATAGGAACAAAATGGGTTTAGATTTCATGACCGGGCCGATAAAGAATTGGACACTTTGGTGAACTGCGAAAGATATAGTTTTCTTTTTGGTTTTATGGTTGGCAACCTTCCGTCTATTTTAGACGATGGTGTATTTCTCTCTCTCTCTCTCTCTCTCTTCTCTCTCTCTCTCTCTCTCTCTTACTTACAGCTACGTGAATGGCTGAAAGACCGATCCTCGAATGTAGTCTCTGGTGCAATGACTGCAAACAAAAGGTGATGTTTTCTGTAGGTGTTGGGGTGCTGCTGTTTCACCTTTCTTTTAGCTCTCTTTTCTGTGGCAGCTTTTTTCCTCTCTTCTTCACTTCTTTTTGTTCCTTGTTTGATGAGGAGGCGCCAGGTTGCACGGTCTTCTGCACAAGCCTCCCACGTGTCTATGTCGATGCGACATGTCTTCAGTTCTCTCTTGCAGACATCTTTGAAGCGTAGGCGTGGTCTCCCTGCCGGTCGTGTGCCCTCCACTAGTTCATCATACAGTAGGTCTTTGGGGATGCGGCCTTTGTTCATCCTCCTGACATGGCCAAGCCAGCGCAGGCGTCTCACCCAGGTGATGGCGGCATGCTGTTTATGTTTGCTCGTTCCAGCACTTCTGTGTTAGGCACTTTGTCCTGCCAGCGGATGCGTAGAATGCGGTGTAGGCATCAGAGGTATTTCATAACCGGGTCGATAAAGAATTGGACACTTTGGTGGACTGTGAAAGAAATAGTTTTCTTTTTGGTTTATAGCATTATTATCTATTATACCTGACCTACGTTCTCTTGCTACCTTTTCATTTAAGTAAGATTTTGACTTAAACTGTATAGTTATTTATTAAGCTTTGTTTTATTGTGTGCACAAAGTCGGAAAAACGAGGCACTCAGTGAGAATCGAATTCAGGAACATTGGACTCTGTAAGATGCCTTGACCTTCTTACTACAGTTGGTCATTTAAGTAAGCCCTCCCACGTCCCCAACAACACACGCGTCCTGGAATCTGCACCGGATGACACTGATTAATCCCTCTTCTTCATATAGAAACAGAACTTCTCATATTCCGTAAGTCACCCACCATCTTCATACAAGATTTCACCATGTGTCCTGATGAAGGTTGCATAAACCGAAAGGTTATAATGTCGATATCACCATCAAGAATAAACTCATCTTTTGGAATACTTCGTGTTTTTTCTATTTTTTCTACATTTAACTATGTCAAATAAATTCTCAGCTTTAAGACATTTAGTTGGCATAAAATGTACAACATATTCATATTGTGAAAATACATTGCAGGGCATAAAAGGTGCACGTGGTGTAATGGTTAGAGTCGTAGAAAATGGACTCGTCGACCCGAGTTCAAATTCTGGACGAAGCCGTTTGCATTTCACATAGCGCTAATACCCTTGGAAAAGGTATGAATCCTACTACTCTCCTTCCAGCGCAAATAGTAGAGCGGACTGGTCTCTTTAACCATGGCTAGGTAACCTGTCAAGGGGAAAGAAAACTCTGAATTCAAACCTGTTAAATCCCGCTTAAGAAATTGGCCTTGTGTCACATCCGGCTCGTGCGGAGGGGTTGGTAAATATATAAAAGCAAAAGCAATTGTTGCAGCTTCATCGCTGTTGTTAGATAAGCCAAAAATATAAACACCCTTATAATCAAAAGAAGGTTTTAGGTGAATTTCACCAATAACTAAAGATATTGTGGTATCTTTATGTACTAGTAACTTAAATGTATTTCTAAAATGGAGATTTGGTGTCTGTCTGTCTGTATACAAAACTGCGTCACTGCTTATGTCACAATACACAAAGGAATTGCATAAGTTAACAATGAGTAATTTATAGTCAAAATAATTAATTCATAGAATAAATCTTATCCATTAACGATATTAACGATATCTCTGTGAAAATCTGAGTGAGACATGCCTCAAAACAGCCTATATTATCAGTGCGTTTAAAATCCTGCAATATCACTAAGAAATAAAGGATTACATAATATACGGTGTGGGTAATTTGCATACTGGTTTTAACAAAATCAGGTTTGATAAATGATTACTTGGTGTTATTGATCTCTAATATTATTATTATATTCTCCAACGTATTTAAATCAATCCTATGAATGATTTTTTTATAGAAACCAATTAAAATAGAATTGAAATAAGTGTAATCCTTTTATATGCGTTCTTATTTAATTTCGTTGGTTAATTTAATATCTTACATTACATTAAAAATTAAATACTTAAGGGTGCGTAGTCGTCCTAGTTTATTTTTTATATACATGAGAAAATTGTTATCATGTTGCTCAATCAAAGGATTCATATATTTTGATATGGTTGGTCTTTTAATGGCTGAATATTTTTTCTGCCGCTCATTTAGGGGAGCAGTTATATAACAATGAAAAAAATATCGTCAGATAGTCTTGTGCAGAGTTTTTCAACCGGTATGCCACGGCATACTAGTGTACCGTGATGCTTCCGTAGGTGTACCGTGAGTGTTGAGGACGGTTGATCATCCTCTTAGATTTTTATTTTTAATTAATATTTTTTGTTTAATAAATATTTTTTTTTTTTAAATTTTTTTTGTTTTAATTAAATATTTTTTGTTTTAATTAAATATTTGTTGTACTCTTAGAACAGAGTTTTTCAACTGTCTTAGAAACAGGTATTTTTACTTTTACATGATTAATTTTTTGTGAAAAAAATTTTTTTTCACTTTATTTGATAATTCATTTTATTTTACTTTAACATTTAAACATTTAACTTTAATAGACTTTTTGTTTTTATTATTTTAATGTTTTTGCACATTGGTTGAAAACTTTTCTTCGAAACTCTTATTTCTACTTAAGTAATTTTGTGAAAATTTATACCATTTATTCCATTATATACTGATCAATTTATTACCCAGCTCACTGTGCCGTGAGATGAAAAGGTTGAAAAAAATGAATTCTAAAAACATTAGAACATTACCCTTCACGGTAGGGGAGATCGATTTTGGAACTGTAACGTCTCCCCTGTGGTGAAGTTGCAAATAAAACATAAAGAATTACTCCAAAAACATTTTTTTTTCAAAACTTTGCCTTCATTCGAGGAAATAGATTTCAATATATTAAAATGTTATCCTGTTACAGATTAATTAATGAGATAAAAATCAGCATATTAGAGGGGTCGGTGATGATGGGGGAATATTTTCAATTTTTATTTCTAGTTATAATATCTTATACGTTTCATCTTAGTAAAATAAATTTCTGTTTTAGATATTGAAATTGCAAAAATGTTAAACCAATTTCTGGCCAAATGTTGTGAAAACGAGGATTTTTAGTGCATTTTAACTGACGATCTTTGAAGATATTTCCTCAAACAATGGTCCAAGTAAGAGATCTAGTTTTTGGTATCAGTATTCAGTACACCAACACATTCGCTGTTAGAGAGAATTTGATATTAAAAAAAGTGAAAAATCAACCTGTAATATTTCACAATAGCCTTCAAAAACAATCAAGTCTCTCTCTCTTCTCAATCGTACTGAAGTAGACAAATTCGATTGATTAAGTTTACATAACAATCGATGCGTATATGACCTAAAAAAAAAAAGATAGCATTCACATTCTGATGTCCTCTACGCAATTTTCTCTTTGGTGTCATGTGTCGTCTAAAACAGATTGTCTTTCCATTCGAATGAAAAGAATATTGTGTAAACAACGACATTAAAAACAATAAACCTTCACAATGCCGGAGGAAGATTGTGCTATCTGTATTTTGGACAGAAAGTCTGCTTATGAATATATATATATATATATACGAGATATCTGGGAAACCAGCTAGTGTAATGGTTCGAATCCCCGCCTGCCTGCAGTCAGGGTTCGAATCACACACAGAGCAGTTTCCTGTCTGCTGATGAGGCATAATATGCCGAAATGTACATACAGCGATCGACTTTTTCTCGATTTTTTACGCCTTACATTTGAACAGATATGCTCGCCTAATTCATTAATTATCAACTAATTAACTTTCAATTAGGTATGACTTCAATTAAGCACTTATTCTCCCATAATATATATATATATATATATATATATATATATATATATATATATATATATATATATATATATATATATATATATATATATATATATATATATATATATATATATATATATATATATATGATATATATGAATATATATATATATATATATATATATATATATATATATATATATATATATAATATATATGATATATATATATATATATATATATATGATATATATATATATATATATATATATATATATATATATATATATATATATATATATATATATATATATATATATATATATATATATATATATATATATATATATATATATATATATATATATATGTCATCCACAGACTCCGTGTATCAACGTAACACGTCTCCTCAATATGGCTAGACTCTGCAAGCTACCTCCAGCCGGGATAGAAAACTGACTGATATTCCGTCAGTTCGACGTCTTAACCACTTGGTCATCAGCCACCTACAAAGAAGTGCTAAATTTTAACTGATAAATACATACATAGGTATATATTTTACAGCCTTTAGGAGCTCACATCCAGTTTATAGGAGAGCCTTGCCATTTAAGCTTAATTTACGACTGACAATCAAATTTTACCCCAGAGAGCTCAACTAACAAAGAGTTGGGAGCATATATATATTGTCATCAACCCCCTCATATATATATATATATATATATATATATATATATACTAGCAAATATATGCACCCTCCGGGTGCAAGTATTTAAATTTTAATGTAATAAAATATGTTAACTTAAAAAGACTAATGAAACTAAATAAGATGCCGATAAAAAGATTTGAAACAGAGAGGGAACAACTAAAACTTGCTTTTTCTTCACTCCCGTCTTTCATTGCTAAATTTTCATAATTTAACTATTTAGTTAAATTAGGATAAAGAGTAAAGAATAGAATTAGTAATAAAGTAAAGAATAGTATTAGTTAATATGTTAATGGATTTCTTTTAAGATTTATTCCCGAGACTTTTTATAATATTCATTAAGATAAAACCAAATAATTAAAAATCAATAATACTAAGCACATATGTATTAAAACCAAATTTTTAATATTAATTTGTAAATTAGCCTTTTCATTCACACTGCAAACCGCCATTTTGTTGTATATATAAATACAATTGCATTTATTAGAATGTAGATATGGTCAACAGTATTAATAATGTAAGATAATTTTATTAATAATTGAGGTTTAAATCAAATCATGGAGAATGTGATGTAACTATGTGAATTGTGACTCGATTAGTAATATAGTTTCGGTTACAGGCAGAAAAACACACAATCTCCATTATAATATATATATATATATATATATATATATATATATATATGAAGTAAATGGAAGTTAATCCGACAGTATGAATTTAACATTTTTTGAAAAAACAAATGATGTTAATAGTTTTGACAGAATCTGTTTCGACCGTTTTAATAGAGCGGTCTTCATCAAGAGCAACCTATGAAGGAAAGACGGAATAAATAACCGTTAGAAGGAGGTACAAACTAACGCTGATTTTCGATGTTGGAATTTTAAAAAAAAATGCGTATTCTGTGTTAAAAATAAAATAAATGTTATTTTTAAAAATCAGAAGCATTAGAATCCATAATAAAATTCAAAAGAGTTTGATGTAAAAATATATAAAAAGTATCATAATCATAAGTAATAAGTATCAAAAATATTCACGATATATTCCAGCAACAAAAGTTAAAAGTCCACAGCACAATTGAAGAAAGATGTAAAGTTTCAAAGGTTTAAAGTTTCAAAGAATTTGTATTGTTGACAAATCCGTAGTGTTGTAGATCATCAAAAAATGTTAAATTCATCCTGTCAGATTCCATTTACTTCATATTGTCTATTGAAAGAACAAAATATCTGGATTTTTACATCTCCGGAGGCTAATATGACCTACAACACTACGGATTTGTTAACAATACAAATTCTTTGAAACTTTACACCTTTGAAACTTTACACCTTTCTTCAATTGTGCTGTGGACTTTTAACTTATTTTTTGTAGCTGGAATATATCATGAATATTTTTTATACTTATTATACACTTTTTTTTTATATATTTTTACATCAAACTCTTTTGAGTTTTATTATGGATTCTAATGCTTCTGATTTTTTAAAATAAAATTTATTTTATTTTTAACTACGCATTGAAAACCAGCGTTATTTGTACCTCCTTCTAACGGTTATTTATTCCGTGGTTGCTCTTGATGGGTATTAACATCATTGTTTTTGCAAAAATGTTAAATTCATATATATATATATATATATATATATATTATATATATATATATATATATATATATGTGTGTGTGTGTGTGTGTGTGTGTATATTAAAACAGTTAAAAATCCCCTTACCATTCTGTAAGGGAAGACAGCCTAATGGTTAATGTGCCGGACTAACACTCAACCGATCGGATTTCAATTCCGGCTGTAGGTAGCTTACAAAATGTCTAGCCACACTGAAGAGACTTGCTAAGTCGAAACACGAGTCTGTGGATGACCATATATATATATATATATATATATATATATCCGTCTATTGGTGTTATATATGTTTTGTTTGGGCTTTAGTGTAAAGCATTAAAAATATTAGAAACTCGGTGTTTTAAGTGTTAAGTTTCATTTATTGAGTATATTTTCGAGAGTGTTATCTTCTCTTCGTTCGACTAGTTGGTAATATAGTTTGCTATATTTAGAAATTAGAGTTCTCAAAATCATTGATAGAGTATGTATACTATGAAGTCAACGGCCCTTGGTAACTGAAGGTTTTTCACCTATGTGATTTGCAAATCAAGTGTTGTTGAGAAACCGTCAGTTACCCTAACTATATATATATATATATATACCCTAACTTATATTATATATATATATATATATATATTATATATATATTATTCATATAAACAAAACAATACAGATGATATATATATATATATATAATATATACAGATGAGGTATATATGATTACATACATACACACACGCACACACATACACATATATATATACACACACACATATATATATATTTATATTTATATTAACAACACAATACATATGAATTTAGGGGTTTAAGTGGGAATAAAACAGAAAGGATATTAGATCGTGGATGAGATGATGGAAAGATAAAAAGGAGAGAGAGAGAGAGAGAGAGAGAGAGAGAGAGAGAGAGAGAGAGAGAGAGAGAGAGAGAGAGAGAGCGGGGAGACGGTGAGGGTAGGGATTTTCTACTTCAGAAGATGGTGATGTCCTAAAGAAAGAAAGAAAGAAAGAGTAAGTGGGTGGGAGTGAGTAAGGTGTTTCTATTGTTCTTTTTTCTTTATCTTCTTCCTGTAACTGTTCTCACATTATGGGGTGAACCTGGGTGACCTGTTCTAACATTGTGTCAGTGTGTGTGTGTGGTGGGGGGGGGTGAACCTGGGTGATAGGTTCTTGTATTGTGGGGGGTTGGGGTGGGGTGAACCTTGGTGACTTAAAGACAACAATTTCTTTTTCTTTGAAAACCACATAAAACATTTTTTTTTTCGTTTCAGATATTCTAATGGAAAATGTTTCGTTTTGTAGTATTTAGCGCGACCCTCCGGGTTCCCCCTGTGTCTTCCATCGTAGGTAAATAAAACCCCAACAAAGAATATTATCCATTCTGTCATTTGATTGGTATAGTAAATACCAGATTCCCGATTATCGCAGAGATCTGGCATCATTTCTTTTAACATTAAACCACATCATTCTTCAGTATTTTCGCATTCTTATTATAACTAGCAAGAATATGTACCTTCCGAGCGCAACTATTTAAGTTTTAATGTAATAAAGTACGAAGATGAGTAAAAAAGTAAGGTAATCCTTAACTTGTTCCTCGAAAAATTACGATTATGAAAGAGACAAAAAGAATTATAGAACTAGATGCCAAAATGTTTCCCTTTTTTTCAATGTTTTTTTTTTTTTTGTTTTTTTCTTGTTCCTACCTTTCAAAATGGGGTCACATTTTTATATCACAGAAAATAAAATAAACATTTTTGAAACAAAATAAACATTGTTAATTTTTGGTTTGTTTTTGTTTTATTTACTTTTTTATTTAGTCATTCATTTTTTTATTGGTTTTTTATTTTTTGGGTTGTTTTTTTTTGTTGTTGTATATTGTGGCGTCCCTAATAGGGTAAAAAAGAACAGTTTTCTCGTTTATTCCTACAATAAAATAAACTGAACCCTCATTTTATGTCCGTGTTTTTGCAATAAATGTTTTATTTTTCTTGCACCCGTTATTTTACAATACTAAATATATTTTCTTTATCTATTTTAATATTCACTTCAATGTGTATATTCTAAAAGCTTTTATTTTGTGAGAATAGTTAGTTTTAAAGTGGGGGTTCGTTTTTACACTTCAACTTTTTACTCGTAAATTCCTACCATAAAATGCCCAAGCCTAATTTTATGGTAGGAATTTATGAGTAAAAAGTTGAATATTACCTTTTGTTGTTATTTCTTTTCTTTTTGGCTTTGGTACTCTAAAATAAAAACGTCAGATTTTAATCATCGTCGACGAAAAAACAAAATTACGGTCATTTAAGGAGGATCCAATTTATGCCTAAATTGTAAAACGAGCCCCCACTTTAAAACTAACCATTCTCACAAAATAATTTTTTTTAGAATATACACATTGAAGTGAATATTAAAATGAATAAAGAAAATATATTTAGTATTGTAAAATAATGGGTGCAAGAAAAATAAAACATTTATTTCAAAAACACGGAAATAAAATGAGGGTTCAGTTTATTTTATGGTAGGAATTTACGAGGAACAAGTTAAGGATTACCAAAAGTAATGCCATTTTGTTTAGGACAATTACCAATACAGAAACATGTATCAATGAACATTGTATCATACATCAAAATGAAGCTGGTCCTCTTTGGATCACCTTCGGGTGAGAGCATGTATCCTTGTCCCGTAAAATTCTGTTGACTGTTCTTGGAGCCACTTATTCATTACAAATTACACTTTCTCGTCACTTGAATAATGTTTGCCTCTCATGGGGTCGAAGAGAGGCAAACATTATTCCAGTGACGAGGAAGTGAAATCTATAATGAAGAATTGACTCAAAGAACAGTCAACAGAATTTTTACGGGGCAGGGATACATGCTCTCATTCGAAGGTGGAACATTGCTATTGAAAGGAACGGTGACTATGTGGATAAGTAGGGATGTGATCCACAGAGGACCAGCTTCATTTTGATGTATGATACATGTTCCTGTGTTGGTAATTATAACTGTCCTAAACAAAATGGCATTACTTTTTACTCATCCTCGTATCATATTAAATGAGAAACTAACGAAACTAAATAAGAATGTTTCATGTTTTCTGAAAAATCATGATAAAAGCAAATAATCAAAAATTATATATATATATATATATATATATATATATATATATATATATATATATATATATATAAAAATTTAATATACCAAACTTATTGGTAAATCTCGCGGTGAGAAAAAACCCAGCAAATAGTTTGATTGTAAAAATATACTACCAAACATCAACCTGGAAGAAAATTTTTTTTGGGAAAAAAGAAACGACCAAGATAATCGTACCAACAAAAAATAATCTATTGGTACATATTTTTGGCCAAAAGAAAAACAATTTATATGTATATATATATATATATATATATATATATATATATATATAATTCATATTCATATAAAACCGCCAGGAGACTAAAGCTAATAAGTAAAAAGTGCTCAATACCTAAGTAGAGTAAATTATACATATAAATCTAATGAGTCAGACGAAACTTTTAGTAGGTTCGTCTGACTCATTAGATTTATCTTTATATATATATATATATATATATATATATATTATATATATATGTATGTGTGTGTGTGTGTGTGTTAACGTAGCGTATACATGGAGTTAACGGCTTCTGGTTACTGACAGTTTCTCACCTATGCGATCATCAGTCCAAGTATTGGTCACAACCAGGTGCCGTTGACTCCATGTACACGATACCTTTACTTAAATATAAATGATCTATCAATGATATTAAGCACTGTTTACTTATAGATATAACACCTATATATGTATATATATATATATATATATATATATATATATATATATATATATACACGCACGCACACACACACACACACACACACACACACACATATATATATATATATAGATATAGATATATAATGGAGATTCGCTGTCTATCTGTCTGTGACCGAATCTAACGACACAAAACCCAATACCATCATCTTCTCAGCCTTTTTTCAGTAACAAGTGTTAATTAAAATGTTTACAGATAAATAAATACCCACGATTCTGTGTAAAATTTATGTGTAAAATATTCAAAATAGTTATTCATTAATAGATGATTTTATTTGAGGTGACAGGACTAAGTTTCCATTTCAAAATTGTTTTATTTTTTTATTCCTTTAATAAATTTCATGATTTTACTTAATTATCATACAAATCCTTTGACATTGAAATTTTAACTCCCATCCCTTCAGGCGATATCTTTCAAAATCTAATTTTTACACCACGCAGAAGTTGTTTATTTTTTAATATATATATATATATATATATATATATATATATATATATATATATATATATATATATATATCAAAGTTACCTTTAAATCCACCAAGAAAAACAAATATATTTACTTCTGGATTTAAAAAAAAAGAAAGATTTAAAAGTGCTTAATATAAAGAGCTAAAGATGCGTTTAAAAATGAATGGCTTAAAATTTCCGACTGCAGTTTCTCGCCGAAGCGCAAATTTTCAGGGTATTATACCCTGAAGATTCGCACCACGACGAGAAACTGCAGTCGGAAATTTTAAGCCATTCGTTTTTAACGTATATATATATATTATATATATATATATATATATATATATATGGGAGAATATGTGCTTACATTATTTAGCCTTACATTTGAACAGGTATGTCCGCCTAATTCATTTGTTAATTTTCAAAATTAGGTACGGCTTCAATTAAGCACATATTCTCCCAAAAATTGTCGAAATAGAAAAGAAAACACACTTTGCGCACCATTTCATTAATATATATATATATATATATATATATATATATATATATATATTATATATATATATTATTATAAAAATGGGTACAAGGGATAACCTACTCGAATTTCACCATAAGGATCTCCAGGGTTAAATCCACTGAATTAATCGAGACACCGATTAATAGCAGTCGATCTCACGTGTGTGGTCATTGCATTAAAATGTTCGTTGCGAAAGAACGCTGACTTTCGATTCAAAAAAGTCTCACACCGGATGTTGATTTTTTGTGGGTGTTCGAAAAGTAAACAATAAGTTAGAATTGATTTGTGATAATCTATTTACTAGGATGCAGCTGTCTAACAATTGTATGTGTCATAATGTTTTTAAAGGGGAGGGGGTTCAAATCTATTTATATTGTTTTGTTTTGATTTGAGTTGTTATGGAGTGAGCGTAGCGATATGTATAGGTGTAAAATGCATTCACAGTAATTTCGTTATTCTAATCGAGTCTTAAAATAAATAAAAAATAAATTAAAAATAAGATCAAAGGGCAATGAATGTTGAATGAATTTTGGTTTTGTTAAAACATGTTTTGTTAAAACATATTTAAATTTAAGTAAACTTTTCCTTTATATATATATTATATATATATATATATATATTATATATATATGAGAAGTAAACAAACAAACAATGTGTTTGATATGGCTTTTTTTAGCCGACATGATGTGTTTCAGATTTTTTAAAATCCTTGTCAAGCTAATATAATTGTGTTTTGTGTTGGGATTGTTTTCGGAAGTGATAACGCTAATCTGTTTCAATAGATTAGAATGGAAGAGAGAGAGAGAGAGAGAGAGAGAGAGAGAGAGAGAGAGAGAGAGAGAGAGAGAGAGAGAGAGAGAGAGAGAGGGTGGTGGTGATGGTAATAAATCACACTGGTTAATTCCTGTCTCTTCTTTCCTTTGATCTGTCCCCCTTTCCTTTCTTCTCGTCTAGTGCATACAGGTGTGTGTGTGTATGTGTGTGTGTTCATTCTCTTTCTTTCACTCTCCTCTTTCTTTCAGTCTTCTGATCTTGATCTAACTATCTCTTTATTTCTCTCTCTCTCTCTCTCTCTCTCTCTCTCTTTCTCTTATCTTCCCATTTTAATCCATTGAAACAGATTAGCGATATGACTTCCGCTCGCTACTTCCTCTTTATTTCCCCTTCGAGAAGTTCCATTTAAGCTGCTCCGGATCGATACTTCCCTAACCACTGTCCCCTCTCATCTTACCCACCCCCTTCCTTCTACCTAAACCCCTCGCCTCTACCAACTCCCCCAAATACGAAGCTTCTCCGGATCGGGAGTGGTGTTAAACTTTAAATACCTTAGAAGAACAAGGGAGAGAGCTAATGGCTTGAATTGTCAAATGACCAACTGACACATGATGTGGGAAGCCCCACCTACAATCCAAGAGGGAGGCAATTATATTTTTTGTTCCAACAACTTCACAAGATATAGAAAATAAAGATAGAAAAAACAACTATACGAATATTTCAAGCAACAAACTAAGAGAATTAAATATGAGATGACCTGGATATGGCTATGAAGAGGAAACCTCAGGAAAGAAACTGAATTTGCTAGTCGAAGTACCCGGTCCATGATCAGACTAAAAAGATTTTACGAACATCGGAGATTGAGAGATTTCTTATGATTAACGTTTTTTTTTTAATGCCGGTCACATAGCCAGCCACCAGGATGTCGGGAGGTGGTTGCCTCATTGCTCAAGTTTGAGGGAAATAGTCTAATAAATGAAAAGCCGGTCTCACAATATTCCGACAATTGTCACCTTTTACAGAAGCTTCTGAAGAAGGCCGGAGAGTACGAAGTCATGGAAACGTCACCCTTAGCACCTCTCCTAGAAAAGATAGAGGGACATAGTCTAATAAGAAAACCCCATTTCACAATATTCAAACAATCGTTACCTTTTCTAGAATCTTCTATTGATTCAACGAGAGATAAGTAATCATTATTTCAAATTTAAAACATATTTGTCACCCTGTGAGAATTGAACTCACTAACACTGATCAACTAGCTTAGTTCCCTAACAATGCTACACGTCAAGCAACAATTGGCACGGAAATTTGGATGACCTATGAATCTAAATTACACCTTATCCAAATAAAATTTTTAAATTATTTCAAATTTAAAACATATTTGTCACCCTGTGAGAATTGAACTCACTAACATTATTTTTGCCCGTACTAAGGATTGAACATGCGACCTACAGATGATTGTCACTTAGAATTAGATCCATGGTTCCAGGTGTCTAAAGTTAACGGAATGAGGTTTAGGGTAGGTTGATTTTTCACCCTTTTTTTTTTAAAGTATCAAGTTGTTTGTCCGTATAATGAAGAGTTAGTAAAGTCGTCGGGGTAACCTAAATTCTGTATTATCAAGACAGAGAGGGAGTCTATCCCTTGTTCACAAGCGCTAGATCAAGGACATTGTTTTGGTGTCTGAGGTGGAGTGCCACACCTACGATCAGCTCCTCACTTTACCACACAGATACCCGTGCTACTCATACGCTAAGTTGGCGAGGGCCGGTATCGAACCAGGAACCTTGGAAAGCAAACAAGAAAAGGAACAACAAGAACAAATTGGACACAAATTGAGGGATTATTTTATAAGAATATTCCTGGAAAACCAAAATAAAGACAATTACAATTTCTAATATTTAAAATCCATTTTTAGTTTAGTAGAACAACTCATCAGTCTAGTAGAACAAATATTTTGAGTGGTAATTTTTTAAGTCAAGTTGCATCTTTTGAGAGAGAGAGAGAGAGAGAGAGAGAGAGAGAGAGAGAGAGAGAGAGAGAGAGAGAGAGAGAGAGAGAGAGAGGTTACAGTTCCAAAATTATCGTTGAACTTTTAAAAGGTAAACTTACATCGGCCACTGAATCAGGTTAAGCGTCGATCTCAGGGGGCCGTCCCCCCAGGCAATGCCTACCCCCTTTGGGACAGGGCTGGGTTTATTGCCCAGCGCCTGAGGCGCCCCCTTGAGGCCAAATGCCGAAGGGATGGACGCAATTTTTGTTATTCCCCACCCATGAGCTTCGGCTTGTGGGTGGGCCCACGTTAAAACGAGGCCTTGTGTCCAGCCCATACAAGTGGGGTATGAGGCAAATACCCAAATACCCTTACATATTAAAACTTGTTTAATAATATTGTTCAAATTTAATACAATTTAATATGTACTCAATGCATCAAGTTACATTGTTGGGCTGAAGACCTAATTAAGTGCACCTCAAAAGCTACTATATATATATATATATATATATATATATATATATATATATATATTGGAGAATATGTGCTTAATTGAAGTCGAACCTAATTTTTGAAAGTTAATTCATTAATAATTAATTAATTAGGCGGGATTACCTATTTTAAATGTAAGGCTAAACAAATCGAGAAAAATCAATCTCTGTATGTACATTTCTGCTGATGAGGCCTAATAGGCCAAAATGTACATACAGAGAAGGTGTGTCAAAAAGTATCGAGATTGAAGGTACCTTTTTACACACTTTGTATTCTGAAAAAATTAACGTTCCATTCATTGTTCATTTTTTTCTTTACGTGTCGATCTATAAATCAGAAACGAGGCGTCACTCAGATTCGAAATCTTGCATATAGATTAATATCCTTCTAACTAAGAAACACACCAAATTTGGTTGTTGATTTTTTACTGATTTAAGGATATAATTAATTAATCAAACAAAAATCAAACGATCTTCGAAAACTATCGCATAGCTGCCCCTGTTGATATGCCAGCCTCAATCAGCAGACAACCCCTACCCTGCTTCCTGTTTTCGTATGTCAGCTCTATTTCTGCTGATAAGTCAACATTGTTGAATGTGTTTGTTTATATGTAAAAAAAAAAATGAAAACCTTTTTATCAATATTTTTACTAATACTTTCATATATCTTAGAATAAAATATATCCATTTTTAATCAGTGAATCAAATTTGAATTAATATGCGGATTAGCAATTACAAAAACTGAATTTAAAATTGTCTTACGCACGAAAAAGTTTTAGAAAAAAATCATTCAAGCGATTAAAAAAAGGGGATATAAATAAAAGTGGATACTCACATACTATTATTTTCATATTTCTTAGAATGAAATGTGATTAAATATATCCATTAAATATATCCAGTGAAACTCAAAACGTTTTTGAAAGAAGAATAACGAAATTCAAACGCGAAATATAATATTTTGTTGTCTTCTTTGTTATTTTTGAATAAATAAATTACATTGTTACATTTTATTTTTAACTCAACAAGCAATTAAAAACTTACGTACGAAAAAGTTAAAATAGTATTCTCAATGTTTATTGAAATTTTATGTTACCAACTACGGTCTACACCGGAACTTGCCCCTAGGGGACTGTCACAGCAGCAGCAGCAGCAGCAGCAGCAGCCATCATCATCACCGTCAAGGGGTGATCTCTATAAATAGCCCTGACCATTAGTAATTCCCGCTCTTTCTAGTTGTAACCTTCTGAGGGTCAGTGCTGGGTCCGGCCATCACGTGTCCCTCTCCCTTTGGTTGAATCCTTCTGACTACTACTACTACAGGTAAGAGCTTTGCTCTATCTCTCCCTACGAACTAGGTTTACTGATAGAAAAACCCACGACGGACTTTCTACCATGTTACCAAACCCGGCATCGGACGAGAGATAGCTGTCTTTTGACCCATGACGGCTGACAGCAAATTACCAATATCACCAGGATAACAACTGAGGGAGCCGACGAGATAATTTGCAACAACGGACAAGCTTCACTTTGATACCATTGCAGTCAATAGGCTGCTAGCAGAATAAACTTTTGCAGCCCTAAACTACCTTAAACAAACCCATAATAACATTACGGCTTATACCTAAACGAGGAGGTGCCGCTAGCTTCTAAAAGAAGTTATTAAACCTCGCGAAGCTTGTCCGAACTAAACCAGAACACTCTTCTTCTCTTGTTGTACTTTTTTTATGTGCATATATATATATATTAAAACTGTTGCATTTTCATTTCGTTGTACGCTCGTTCCTTAATGTCATAATCCGCCTATTCTCTTCTGCCTTCGTTAACCATTAATTTTTATATGTTGTAAACAAACAAACAAAAAAAATCGCAAATTATTAGCGCTTAAAAAAAGCCCCCCTTTTGACTATGCACTATATAAACAAACACATACTATTATTTTCAAATTGCTAACTGGATTTATATTTAACACAATGAAACTTGAATAAAGGTTAATATTATCTTCAAAATCTTTGAACCATTCAAAAGAAGAAACATTAAAACAACTTCTGATGATTTTTCTTTTTAAATTTCAGCTTACAGAAATAATGAAAATTATGAACGAAATCAATGTTTACCTTTTTGCAACGTTGAATCAATTGAAATTTACAACAGCGAAAAGTTATGACTACCGGCTTTTTAAAAAATTCTATGAAAAATCAACTAATAGTAAAATTTTCACGAAATTTTCATTAATTATTCATCTGTTGATGAAAATATGTTTGAAATAGTTTTTTTTCTTAAAATGAATTAGGAGAAATATTTTATTTTATGAAATCTGAAAAAAAAAAAAAAAAAAAAAAAGAATGAAAAAATAAAAAACGATTTTTTTCTATAAAGATAAGAGTCTGAATAATTATATCAGAAATTTTTTATAAGTTTCTATTTTTTGAGTAAAAAAAAAAAAAAACGAGAAAAAACATGAATTCTAAATTCTAGACACAATTCCGTAAGTATGTGACATCCAGGAAAGATTGAACTCACTATTCAGTAGTAATGGATTTACGAGACTACCTGGCTAACTATTACACAATGATGGGACCTCATTTTCTTTACCCACTCTGTTCGTCACAGATAGGATATGGTACAAGGTCGAAAGCAAAGGGCATCTTTATTATTAAAATCGCTATTCAGTAATAATGTGAGTCTAACTTGCAAAGCACAATGGGATGCTATTAATATTTTAAAAATTAAACATCAAAAACAGGCTATTCCTAAAATAAACTAATATTATAATACACAAACAATTAGCTTTGTTTAATAAATAATAATGTTTGACATTGTTATAAACAGGGTTAGTATGAAGCATATGGTGGCAAGGAAAAACAAACACAGATTTTATGTTTTTTAAATTGTATTAAAAAAAGGAACATGAAAGGCGACGAAAAGCTGAAAGTGAATTTAAGAGAGAAAGTCTAATTTTGGTGATAGTTGCGATGTATGTGAAGGGTCCGGTGGCCGAGTCAGTTGTAGTGGGGTGATGACAGGGCAGAATTTTGTTTTTTGGTATTCTGAAGTCGATAGCGGGTTTATATCGTGTATGGAAGTTGGCGTATTCTGGTTGTTGAATGATGTGGAATTGTTCGTCTGTTGACTGCTGGTCGGTCAGATTTAGGATAGAGGTAGGTGAAGATGTCGGTCGGCCGCCTTGTGATGTGCTCGGTGATGTCGCCGCTGGTGTCTGTCTTGTCGGTTTTTCAAACCCGATTTATATAGGTTGTCGGGACCCAAAATCGGATCCACTGAGATCTTTTTCATTTCACCCGAGAATCGTTTGGATAGGATGATAATACGAATTTTATTTACAATATTATTTTTATTATTGTTTAGGAATTCTTGTTTTCTAGACGGAAGTTCAGCTGGAGCCTATGCTTCGAACCGTGTTATTTTGGTCACTTCGTTTTAGGCTACCGTTGAGTTAAGTTCCGTTTGGCGTCAGCAACTTATGTTTTGTTTTGTTGGCGAGTGTATGTATCTTTATTGTGTGCGAATTGAACTGCTGAATTAGTGAATCGAGAGATATCTATATTTGTGTATATAACAATATTAAATATATAATTTTTGTTCTAATGAAAATAATTTTTTTATTCTATTCTACCCATAGATAGGTTCCTAACAGGTACTACAACTCTGGATCAAAATGGCAATGAAGGAGTATTCCACACTTCCGAGAGATCCAGAATTAGAACCTCACTATTAGATGCACTTTAATGTCATACCATTTTTAGGAACACTGGTGTTTCTAAAAATGTTTATATTTTGCACCGTTAAATCAACTGAAATTTAACGTAGCCAAAACAAATTACGACAAGAGGATTTTCAAAAAATTCTATGAAAAATCAATTAATGGTTCGATTTTCTCGAAAATTTCCATAACTATTTACCTTTGGATGTAAATATGTCTGAAAACACTCTCTGGTGTTCCTTTTTTTAAAAATCCGGTCATAGACCGGGTACTTTAGCTAGTATATATATATATATATATATATATATATATATATATATATATATATATATATATATATATATATATATATATATATATGTGTGTGTGTGTGTGTGTGTGTGTGTGTGGTAAAGAATAGAGGGGAAAAGTGGACAAAAAGAGCAAACTCAAACAAGTCGATGTAGTACATCTACTTGTGTGAGTTTGCGTAACTTAGCTGAAATCCTCGAGTTCTGTTCCTAGTAACCTGTTGAGCCCTGCATAATGGGTTTTAGGTGGGCGTTTGTCGCTCCAGCTTCTAACGAGGTGAGGGTTCCGATTCATCGCCGTCTGAGGGCTTTTAACGATACGGAACAAGTGTAGCTAGCCAATGCTAGAGGCAAAAAGAGGCCGAATTCTTCGAAGACCCCTCTTTTATAGTGGGTATCATGTGACCCTAAGGGCTTATAGGGAATATGAAATGATGAGATGAAGAGAAATAAAAAGACACAACTCTTTCGAAGTATAGATGGAGACTTTTTTATCAGACCGTTAACGCTGGACGCTAGAGTCCAGACGCTCAGAACTTTTTATTTATTTATTTAATTTTGATTTAATTTAATTTTATTTAAATCCCCACAGGCTGCTGTTGGTGTCCGGTGAAAGAGGATCACAATTCCCTTAATAAATTTTCACAATCCAGCAGTGATTAGGTTTGAGTAGGCACATTTGCGAGAAATGCTTGATCATCTGCGTTGTCCGCATCAGTAATAGTCTCTGCAGGATATCACCGGTTTTTTGCCTTTTTTAGGGTGAAGTTTTGTTTTCTTTTATTAAATCTAACACCGTTTGAAGTACGTAATCTAGTCATATCACAAATATATATAGTGCTAATGTATCACCTTGTAGAACTCCAGGAACAATGACAAAGAAATCTGTCACCATCATCTGAAAGATCCATTGCTTTTGTGTCTTTGTAGAGCATCATTATAGCGGGGACAGTTTCTTTGGGAAGACCATATACCAGCAGTATTCCCCCCCATATTTCCTCTGTGAATGGAGTAAAATGCCTTGGAGAAATCTACAAACAGTAGTGTTGCCTCGAGATTTATTGTTCGAACCCCTTCTACGATTCGACGAATAGTCAGGATCTGAGAAGTTATGGATCTATTTCTACGGAACCCGTTTTGGTCTTCTCTACTTTAGGTCAAATGCGATTAAGAAGAAAGGTATTATAAAAGTTAGAATATATGGCAATAATAGTTATGCCTCTGTAGTTCTTAGTGATTCCAAGGTCGCCCTTTTTGAGGAATGGGAGGATGTAGACTTTCGTCTATTTTTTAAATATTGTATTTTGTTTTACACTGCATTGCATGATCTAGAAGTATATAATCAAATTTCCTTCCTGGTGGAAGCGTGTGGTGTAATGGTTAAAGTCATTGGAAATGGACTCGTCGCTACGAGTTCAAATCCTGGATGTGGTAATTGCATTTCACTTAGCGCTAATAGCCTTGGGAAAGGTATGACTCCTACTCTCCCTCCAGCTATGGATAAATAATAGGGCAGACTGGACTCTTTAACCTTGGTTAAGCAACCGGTCTAGGAGAAGGAAAACTCTGAATTCAAACCTGTTGAAGTCCGCTTAAGAAATTGACATAGTGTCACATACTACTCGTGTGGAGGGGTTGGGAAATATATATAACATTTCCTTGTCGTCTATACTTCTGGTGGTATTTAATCGAGACCTGCGGCTTTTCTACTTTTTATTTTTTTAGGACTATTGAGTTCGTCCATCGTAAAGTCTCTTAGCTCGATATATAGTTCGCTGTCAGCGATTTTTTGTATTATTTTCTTTGATTTTAGGAGGGGTTTCCAGTAGTTTCTGAAAGTGTTCTTTCTCCTTCAGAAGTATATCTTCTTGGCCGACTGCTGTTAGATGTATTCTATTTATTCATTTCTCTGTTTAGTTGGCTATCAACGATTTTTGTATCATTTTCTGGGATTTTAGGAGGAGTTCCCAACAGTTTCTGAAAATTTTCTTTCTACTTCTCAAGTATATCTTCTTGGCTGCCCACTGTTAGATTTGATCCCGAGATGCTTTTCCCATCACTTTCTTCATTTCCTGTCAGCTATGTTAATTGCGATTGTCTATCTTTTACAGAATTTCTGATTTAAAAAGAATTGGTCTTGGATGTATACTATTCATTATTTTTTGTAAGTTTTAGCTTTCTTAAGATTTTGTACATTGGCGTTAGTTAGTTTATTTTATTACGTAGGGATGCTTTTTTTATATTATTTCTCTTTTCTCTAATTGTTTTTCTCTTCCAGGGGATATTGAATTTAGCTCTTAGTTTAGTCGGTATGCATTCAGCAACTGCTAATATAAAGACACTAAGAAAAGGTTAATCAGTGTACAAGGATAATCCAAAAAGTAAGATCCCCCAAATATTTAGAAATTACAGAAACGTTCATAGTTTATTGTCAATGGCGTTTACATCATTTTAAATTTTGAACATGTCCCTATTTTTTTTTTTTTTACATAATCACCAATTTGGTTGATGCATTTTTGTCGGCGCTATGTCGGTTTTTCTATACCCATGTCATACCAGCTCACCACCATGTCGTTGAGGAAGCGTTGAACCTCGTCGGCGCCGCAAACTCCCGACACCACTAATGAACGTTTTTTCTCCATTCATACACTTCCGTTAATTGGTGATGAATTTCAATCGGTTTAATGCCTTTTGGTTTCAAAAACTGAATAACTGCACAAACTTTATACTTGGCGGTAGTATCAATCGGGAGCTTCATCAGAAACGACTACCAAACCAAGACTGAGCCTAACAGCGAGGCGCACACAGGTGCAGGTACATGCAAAACAAACACAGAAATGTTGCAAATAGCCGCACGAACAGTTTCCCTGTCTGTCCAGCGCTTTGGAGATCTTGCTTTTGGGGCAACCTTCGTATAACAATGTTCATATTATGTAAAAAAAAACAAACATTCAAACTAAGATAGGTTGGCTGGTTGGTTGGATTTTACGGCATGTCAACCTTCTTGGGTCATTTTATGCCGAAGACATTTTGTCTTACTCATTCTTGATAGGTATTTAAATTTTTTTTTTCGAAACTCAATTTTTTAAACACATTTTTTACACTCTTTTTTTCTATTTAATCCATAGATGTGACCCTAACAGGCACTAACTCTCCGGTCAGAGTGGACCTGGGAGTAATGGCGATTAAAGGATACTCCACACTCTCCAGAGTAGATGCAGTTTAAAACTCAGATAGATTCATAAAATGAGATTGTGATGAGGGATTTTTTCGTTTTTTTCGTTTGTTTTTTATTTTTGTTTATTTATTTCTTTAATTACACTACATATAATGGTGCTATTCGCAGAATTGCGTCCCGACCTTATGCCTTAAAAACACTAGGCGGTGATTGCTGAAAAAGCAACAACAAAAAAACAACCCGCTCTACGAATGAATGCGATATTTACCCCCTCCAGTCTTTTTTCGACAAGTAAATATAAATATTTTAACCCTCTCCTCTTTAAAATATCTAAAAAATATCTTGATTTTTTATTTGTAATTGATTGTCAAAAAAAAAAAAAAATGAAAATACCGAAACCCAAAAAAAAAGATATTTTTTAGCGGATTGAAGGCGTTTTTATCGACAATTTGCTTTTTAGTGGTTTGAAGCCGTTAACAGTAAACCATGTTTTTATCGACAAGTAAATGTAAATATTTTAAAGAGGTGGAGGTTTAAATATTTACATTTACTTGTCAAAAAAAGACTGGAGGTGGGGGTAAAATATCGCATTCATTCATAGAGCGGGTTGTTTTTTCAGCTATCACCGCCTAGCGTTTTTTAAGGCAGGAGGCCGGGACGCAATTCTGCGAATAGCACCCGTATAATTTTAAAATGGCGGCCATGAAGAAAAAAATCCGTTATGACGGGAAGCTGATAAAGACGTTTACAAAAAATGTCTTGGTCAACAGAAAATATTGAAATCCGGTCAAGAAAGAGAGAAACAAACAAACAAACAAATAAAAAAGAAAGAAAGAAAAAGAAGGAAAAAAAGAAGGAATGAATGAAAAAAGAAAGAAAGAAAGAAAAAAGAAAAAAGTAAAAAAAATCTCTCAAAGACACGGATCGAGTGAAAGATGCAAATTCTAAAATAGCGATCATGAAGAAAAAATTCCGTTATGGCGGGAAGGGAATAAAGAATTTTAGAAATGAATGATTAAAATTCCAGCCTGGAGTACCGGTCACCCGCAAAAGAAAGTACTTTCAAATTTATGAAGGTCGGGTCAAATTAAGTTGAAGGATTTTTTCGGTGACCCAAATCAAAATTTTTTTAAAGAAAGAAAACCACAGGTAGCTATCAGACTGGGAATGTGGAAGACACATCCCCAGATTAACATTTATGACTTTTTAATTATATATTTGGATATATATAGAGAGGCCCCCCTCCAAAAAAGAAGGTCTTTGACCGTCAAGTAGTCAAAGAGACAGAGGGTTTTTTTTTTTTAGATCGCCACGCCCCTCGGAGAGAAGAGAATTTCAGTTGTAAAGAGAAAATTTAACAAACTCTCCTCCTTCTTACCGACTTAACCCCGCCCCGTCTCTCTTTCTTTCCCCTCTCTCTCGCTTTTTCCTCTCTCTCTCTCTTTATTCCTTTGTGTCAGTGTCTTTCTGTCTCTTTCTTTCTTTGATTCTCTCTCTCCCCCCTCTCTCTCTCTTTGTTTCGTTCTCTGTATGTATCTTTCTGTATCTTTCTATCTTTTTTACTCTTTCTCCGCCCCCTCTCTCTCACTCTGTTTCCCTCTTCCTTTCTTTCTCTTTCTCTCTTTGTTTCTCTCTCTCTCGTTCTCTTTATTTCTTCTCTCTCTGTGTCTTTCTGTTTTTTTTCCCTCTTAGTCTCTCTTTGTTTATTTCTGTGTATGTATCTTTCTATCTTTTTTCCTCTTTGTTTCTCTCTCTCTACCTCTTTATTCCCCTCTCTCCTCCTCTTTATTCCCTTCTCTCTCCCTCTTTCTATCCCTCTCTCCTCCTCTTTCTATCCCTCTCTCCCCTTTTATCCCTCTCTCATCTTCCAAACTCCACGAATGAAATAAACGTAGCCATGACACTAAAATTCCTTGCATTTTCATTGGTCAACTAGCAAGGTAAATGTTTATGTTTACCAAATGTTTATCCACAAATGAGTCAATGGCCTTAGTCCGCTTTTCAGGAAGACAAGAAATAAACAAAAGTTCGTTGGGTCAAGGGTCAAGCGGTGCTTTGTGTGTTTCACGGTCTACTCTCTGAACTGGCTCCCCCCCCCCCTGAATTAGCAGGCCCGGCGCTTATAAAGTATTCGCATGGACGAATGAAGACCAGTCACTACAAAAACCACGTGGGACAACACACCTGCGAACCACAGACATCAACAACGACCAACTCTCAGGGTTACAGAGGGTTGTAAAAAAAGGAAGCAGTCATCCTCCCCCTCAAACCTCATCCTCCTCCTCATCATCATTGTTGTCTTCTGTCACTGTAGTTGCATTCAATCGTTCTTCATTTAAAGCCATTTTGGTCAATTCATTTGCCGTGTTTCTGTTGTCGTAGAACAGAAGAACTCAGCACTTCTTCAGTTGAGGCCACGCTGTCCTTTCCTTTACGAGCGCACTTTGCCAGATCTTTGGGCTCACAGTAATTACAGGACTGGGAAGAGCCAAACAGACAGATTAACAGACTCTAAAAAAAGACTGAATAAAACATATAATTATTAAGTGAAAAAAAAAAAGAAAAAAAAAGAATAAGGTAAGTGTCTTCTCATTATTTTTCTATTGCATTTTCATGTTCTATATATATGTTGTCTTAATTAAAAAAAACCAACAAAAACAAAAACAAAAAAACAAAAAAACAACAACAACAACAACAACAACAACAACAACAAAACAATGGAATCCCAAATATTCAGATAATCTTTTCTAAGCCCCATTGCGCTAGATCAACGAAGTTCTTCCGCGATGAGCCTGTTCAATACTTAATTAGGTGACCACTTAAACAACAGAAGGTACTGTAAGCAACCCGAGTACTAAAAACCCGAAAAGGATTGATATGCTGCAAAACAAAACAACTAAACAATATTTATACCTCCCCCCTCTCTCTCTCTCTTTTAGTCTGTTCATATCTATTACGGTCAGGTCATGCTGAAAGTGCCGGTTTCTGCAAGATCACCGCTGTCACCCAGCCTCCTGTAAACCACCTGTTACGGTATGCGGATAATCTTATCTTATTATAATGGAGATTGTGTGTTTGTCTGTCTGTAACCGAAACTATATTACTAAACAAATTACAATTCCCTTCGTTATTGACATCACATTCGCCATGATTTTATTTAAACCTCAATTATTAATAAAATTGTTTTACATTCTTAATACAGTTGACCATATCAACATACTAATAACATGCAATTGTATTTATATATACAACAAAATAGCGGTTTACAGTGTGAATGCGAAGGCTGATTTGCATATTGATATTAAAAATTTGATTTTGATAAATATATGCTTAGTATTATTGATTTCTAATTATTTGGTTTTATCTTTTTGAATATGAGCAAAAATCTCGGGGTTAAATCTTTTAAAAAATCCATTAACAAGACGAAATAACTAATATTATTCTATTTTAACTAAATAGTTAAATTAGGAAAATTTACCAATGAAAGACGGGAGTAATGGAAAATGATGGAAGAGTTACTTTCAAAGTTGTTCTATTTTTCAATCATACCCCCTCTGTTCCAAATTTTTTATCTGCATTCTTATTCAGTTTCATTAGCCTTTCCAATTTAATATATTTCATTACATTAAAACTTAAATACTTGCACCCGGAGAGTGCATATATTTGCTAGTAATAATAATAATAATAATAATAATAATAATAGTGATGATGTTGATGTTGCTGCTGCTGCTGATGTCTACAATGATGTTGAAGACGAGGACTTTATTTACTTTTCTTTTGTCACCGCTCTTTATAGATTCTCTGTCCCCTTAAGTTATTTGACACAATTTTCGGAGTTCGAATAAACTGTTCAATACTTAAATGGGTGACTTCTGAAATAAGAACTGGTACTACAAGAAACTTCAGTCCTTTATCAAAGTTACTTGATTCATCATTAAATGAACCGAAAAGAATTGATGTGCCGGACCGGAAAATAGGTTTTGTTCAGAAAATTATTGGGAATAATGGGAACACATCCTGAGGAGAATAAAAATGCTCCAGGAATATTACAAGGTGAATTTCTACAATAAATGTTCCATACCATAAGACTCGCAGCAAAAAGTCAAAAGTTCCATACCATAAGACTCGCAGCAAAAAGTCAAAAGTTCCATACCATAAGACTCGCAGCAAAAAGTCAAAAGATACCATAAGACTCGCAGCAAAAAGTCAGAAGCTGAGCGGCTATTTCAAAATGATTGAGAGCGACGCATTCAGAGATATCTCTCGTTTGTTTTTGCAATTTTGTAATATTCTAAAGAAATTCAAAGAAATATTCACTTTTATACTTGAAATAACCTTTCCCAATATTCATTTGAAGTACAACACTTTCTGACTTAACTATATCATTTTATATTTACTAGCAAATATATGCACCTTTCGTGTGCGAGTATTTAAGTTTTAATGTAATAAAATATTATATTAAATCAGAAAGGTTAATGAAACTAAATAAGAATGCAAACTAAATGATTTGAACCAGAGGTGGGTAAAATAAATAAAAAAATAGACATACTGAAACTTACTCTTCCTTCCCTCCCGTCTTTCATTGCTAAATTTTCCTGAATTAACTATTTAGTTAAAATAGTAAGTAAAGAATAAAATTACAGTTATTTCTTTTTACTAATGGATTTCTTTTAAGATTTATCCTCGGAATTTTTGTTCATATACATTAAGATAAAACCAAATAATTAGAAATCAATAATACTAAGCACATATGTATTAAAATCAAATATTTGATATCAATATGCTAATGGCGTTCCTGTTCATTCTGTAAACTGATGTTTTGTTGTATATATAAATACAATTGCAGGTTATTAGTATGAATATATGGTCAACAGTATTAATAATGTAAAAATATTTCATTAATAATTGAGGTTTACATAAAATCAAATTATGGAGAATGCGATGTAAATAACTAAAGAAATTGTGACTTGAGTCGTAATATAGTTTCAGTTACAGATCTCCATTATAACAAGAAGATTATAAAAAGAAATATCTATTGTAAAAACAATCATTTTTTTGTTCGAAAAAAAAAAGAAGCTTTTATTTACACGTATTGAATTACCATTGATTTATAAAAAAATAAATAATATTTTTAGAATTTAATCCAAATTCCTATTTATCTATTATTTTAATTCGCCACCTGCAGGTTTATTTTTTCTTTATTTTTGTTCTCTAAAATGATTTATTCAGAAATTACCATCTGAATTAAAAAATTAAAAACAAATTCATTGACGTTTAAGTGTAAATAAATATATTTAAATCACTTACGTTAAAATCTTTATATATATATATATATATATATATATATATATATATATATATATATATATATATAATGAAGAGCAGTTGTGTGTATGTATGTGTCTATGTGTGTATGTCCGGCTGGAACTACGAAAATAAAAGAAATTAACGGAAAATTAAATATATATACACATATGTTTTCACCAGGTCTTGGTTATATATCAATCTTAATATATATATATATATATATATAGATGAGAGATATCCAAAACTTGGTAGTAAGGGATGATTCTATATGTGATTTCTAAGATACACTGTATTATTATTGTATGATCCAGTATGTATAAATACAGTGAATCTTTAAATCACTAAAGAGAGCTCAATGTATAATAAACTTTTTAGATTATATACAGAGCAATATTTATCTTAAAAAGGAAGGAAAAACTCAACACCGTAATTCCATAAGAAATTTATTTCGACCAAAATTGGGGCCTATATAAATCTAAATTTATTAATGTAGCTCACCAAAATCCAGTCTCATCAGATGGAAGATCAGGTTCAGATTCATTCAATAGTTTAATTTTGTCTGACGACCATCCCCACAAGAAACCAGAACTTGAAAAGTATCCTTTTTTCTCATTTGACTTCCTGTCACCATGGTGACAGTCTTACAATATAAAAATGTTTTTATTTTTATATATATTTTTTTCATTTAAAATTTTTTTTTTTTTGAGAAGTAAAATCTTTCAGTTATTCAATTCAAATAACCTGATCTTCCATCTGATGAGACTGGATTTTGGGGAGCTATATTAAATCAACTTAGATTTATATAGGCTCCAATTTTGGTCGAAATAAATTTATTATGGAATTACGGTGTTGAGTTTTTCATTCCTTTCTAATATATATATATATATATATATATATATATATATATATATATATATATATATATATATATATATATATATATATATTTGTGAATAAAAAGGCCTTAAATACCATGGCTATCGTGGTTATGGACTATTTCCACTCGTGGGTATCTAGGGCCCACGGGGCTTCTGTCCTTTTTATTCCCAAATAACTTTGCTCTGTTTAAAATAATTAAACTTTGAGCTCTTATACGGAACCTGAACTTTACAACAAACTACTGGTAGAGAATAGGATCAGCCGTGAATCATATTGTACCAAGAAACTTGGTACCGCACCAAAGTATATATATATATATATATATATATATATATATATATATATATATATATATAGGTTGTGTTTATTATTGTTGTTGTTATTATTATAAACATTATATTATTATAAACATTATATTATTATACACAAACATGTAAACAACGACTAAAAATCTTAGAAGCACTGCACATTGGACACAAAAATCCAAAACTAAACAAAATAAACTTTGATAATAGCACCATTATTCTAAAATGCCTATAATTACATTAACAAATTATAAAAATTATAATAATACTAAAAATGACAATAAAACAATAATAATAACACTTATATATATATATATATATATATATATATATATATATATATATATATATATATATATAAATTTTAGGAAAATAATGGAATCATTATTTTTGAAAGAAAAAAGAAAAAGCTTCAAAGACAATAGGGATTCCGTATATATATATATATATATATATATATATATATATATATATATATATATATATATATATATATATATATATATATATATATATATATATATATATATATGCATATATGCACCCTCTCTATCTATCTATCTTTCTCTCTCTCTTAGCTTTGTAATAGTTATACTTAGAATTTATCGAGCGAACGAAAACATAAGAAATAAAATTGTTTTCTTGCTGTAAAAAAAAAAAAAAATAAAATTAATGTGATGTTTTAAAATAGATTTAAAAAAATACTTTAATCAATAATTTTTAAAACTTATAGGGTCAATAATTGTGAGTGAAAATGTAGGAAGAGTATTGTTAACTCAAACCTAATTTTATGCTTATTTTACCAGCCGCGTAAATATTCTTCATGTGAATGCAATTAATGTTAAAATAACAACACAAATTTAACAAAAGTTTATTTACATTCATTTATAGGCTGACTTCTGATTTAGGTCGGAAAATTAAAACGGAAAGGTTTTAGTGGTACCCAATGACAGTTTAACTACAGCCTATGAATTAACATTTTGCGAATTGGGTTACGGTTTTAGGGGATTATGGTTGTTTTTAATTACGTACTGCTTAAAAAAATAAACAACAAAAACCAAAGTTACTATACATTTAAAGTTGAAAAATATTTTTTAAACTAAAATAATTGAAATTATACATTGCAATACTAACACAAACAACTGTCTCAATAATAGATTCAATAATTAATTTCAATGGTTAAGTATAATAAGGAAAATATCAGACACTGGCAAAGTTGACGTAAAATCCATATTTAGCAAAATGAATTTATCCCCACTCCGCGCCGATTGAAAAAAATACCAACAATTATCTAGGGACTGTCAAAATGCGCCTAAAATGCGTTTTTGACAAAATGACTTTAGCCGCCCTACAGAAAATAATTTACCAAAAATCAGGGAATTATCGGATTTAAATGAAATTTTGAGTGTTTATGTATCAATGAATGATCTTTATAATTATTTATTTTATTTCAAAACTTTCTCATTTTTTTCAGGTCGCTTAATTTTGACCCCCCTAATGTTGCGGGCGTAACATTTTTTTAAAGTTGGTTTTATATTGTACTAATTACAGTATAAATAAAGAGATAAAAGATCGAAGTTATGAATAGAAACAAAAAAAAATGGCTATTCTATGAGAAAATTAGTACCGAAAATCGAAAAATAAAATGTAAAAAAATAATAGATAATTTTTTTGAGATTTCTTTTTTACTCATTTCGATAATTATTTAATTGGCTATTATCTTATAAAAGAAAAAAAAAAATACATTGAAATTTTTTCTGCTTAAAAAGGGGCGGGTACATTTTCAATAGAGTTTTTCTTCAAAACTTATTACTTTATGTGTCTAAAATAAGGTCTGCATTGAATAGATATTTATTTCTAGAATCTAAAAATATAACATTTTAAAATTAACATCAGAATATTTTTATTTTAAATGAATTTATATATTAATTTTTCATAGCAAAAATACTAAATTAAAGTTTTGAAATAAAATAAAAGATGCATTATAAAATTCATTAATTAATAAATCAATACTGAAAATTTCATTAAAATCGGATAATTAACTGATTTTTGGTAAATTTTTTTGCAATCGCGAATGTTATTTAAAAATTGTAAACAAGTGCCTAAAACCATTGAAAAAGAGGCTGAATGGCGGATCGCGTCGAAATTGACCAAAAACAAATAGTTTTAGATCTATTAAAATTAAACTGCATGTGTAATCATATTTTTCTTTTTTTAAAAATGGTTATTATGTTACTACTTATCGATTTAGACAAAGTTTGACCATAAATAATTGATTTGATTATTTTTAATTCGCTTTTAAATTTCGTAGCAGATGATAAAGATGCCAGTCCGTAGAATTATCTGATTTTAATGAAATTTTCAGTGTTGATTTATCAATGAATGAATTTTATAATGCATCATTTATTTCATTTCAAAACTTTCTGATTTTTTCAGGTCACTTAACTTTGACCCCCCCCCATGTTTTTTGGTGGTGCGCAAAATATCGGTGGGGTTATGTAAAGTTGAAACTAATTACAATATAAGTAAAAAGACAAAATACTGAAGGTGTAAATAGAAGGGAAAAATTAAGGGAGCTATCCTGGTAGAAAATAAATACTGAAAATCGAAAAATAAAATGTAAAATAAAAACTAAAAAAAAATAATTTTTGTAGATCTTTTTTTTTTTACTTTTTTGGATT
>CM042147.1:23994771-24007271 GCA_023376005.1 Doryteuthis pealeii | reverse complement strand
ACCGAAGGTCGAAACTAGTTGAGATTAAACAACAAACAAGAAATATTCCTGATTGTCTTAATAATAATTTTTGTTCACACACACTATATATATATATATATATATATATATATATATATATATATATATATATATAGAGAGAGAGAGAGAGAGAGATTCTTTAATTTCTATAGTAATTTTTGTCAATTTGAGTCTATAAAAACGAACTTTAATATTAACGATTCTTTTTCTTTTATCTTTTCGTTTTTTAAGAATTGAATAGATAAGTCAACTTGGAAGACAAATGACGCGAGGAGAATCAGAAAGAGAATCCGATGGCGGAAAAGTCGTGGAGGCCCCGATGGAGGTTGGGGTTGGGTCGTTTGCTTTGCTACATTCATGATCAATTTCACTGCGGTGGGTGTGGCGACCTCCACTGGAATTATTGTCCTTGGACTAATGGAGATTTACGATTGTCCCCTGTCGAAAACATCACTAATCGGATCTCTTTATTCGGGAATACCGATGTTTGTTGGTAAGTTTGACAATTGAACTGGAAATTGCCATATTCTCTAAATTAAAGAATTTTAAGTGCATTGCTCTATCAAATAGTTTGCTAGGTGTGCCATCTTTGTTCTAAATGAAAGCATTTTTTTCATCAAATTAAAGAATTTTAAGTGCTCTATCAAATAGTTTGCTATGGTGTGCTATCTTTGTTCTAAAGGAAAGCATTTTTTCATCAAATTAAAGAATTTTAAGTGCATTGCTCTATCAAATAGTTTGCTACGGTGTGCCATCTTTGTTCTAAATGAAAGCATTTTTTTCATCAAATTAAAGAATTTTAAGTGCATTGCTCTATCAAATAGTTTGCTATGGTGTGCCATCTTTGTTCTAAATGAAAGCATTTTTCTCTAAGTTATCGCTAGGCTGCAGGTTCAATCCTGGTTAGGGGCAGCAGTAAATAATTAACACAGCTTAACACCTATACCCCAGCTATGGTTAGCGAAATGAGAACACAATACTACCGTGGCTTGAATAAAGGGTTAGGTTCAAAGTTCCGTGATGGCTCCCGATTACGACAAGAAGGTTCCCGAGTTCGAAAAGATTCCCGAGCCCGACAAGAAATACTTGAAGAAAGCCGGAGGGCATATCGAGCAAGATGCTAATTATGATTAGATAATGATTATCATTCATAATCATTGATAATATGACTTAAATAACTAAGGAAATCGTGACGTTAGTGGGGATGTAGTTTCGGTTACAGACAGACAGTTACATAATCTCCATTATAATAATATGTAAACATCATTGACAATTAATAATAAACATTTCTGTGATTTCTGAATATTCTAGAAACGTTGCCTTTGTGATTATACGCGAAATAACAATCTTGTTTCTGATTTGAAAGTTTCCTTACTTTTTTTATTTTTCAGGTCCGTTAGTTTTGATTTTGATGATGAATAAAGATGAGGACAATAGTCCGAATCATCAAAATAATACTACTCGTATAAATATTTGAAACAATCTTGTTTCTGATTTGAAACTTTATTTTTATTTTTTATTTTTCAGGTCCGTTAGTTTTGATTCTGATGATGAATAATGCGAGTCACCGTCAAGTGATCATTTTGGGAGGATTTATTGCTTTTCTCTCAACCATTGGCAGTGTATTTGCCGGACAAATTGAAGTCATTTATCTAACACACGGAATACTATCAAGTAAGAAAAAAACTTTATGTAAACTAGCAAATATATGCACCCTTCGGTTGCAAGTATATAAGTTTTAATGTGATAAGATATATTCAGTTAGAAACATTAATGAAACTAAATAAGAATGTAGATAAAAAGATTTGAAACAAAGGGAGGTATAATATAGAAATAGAACAACTTTGAAACTAACTCTTCCATCATTTTTAATCACCCCCGTCTTTCATTGCTAAATTTTCCTAATTTAACTATTTAGTTAAAATAGGAAGTAAAGAATAAAATTACAGTTATTTCTTCTTGTTAATGGATTTCTTTTAAGATTTATCCCCGAGATTTTTGCTCATATTCATTAAGATAAAAACAAACAATTAGAAATCAATAATACTAAGCAGATATTTATTAAAATAAAACTTTAATATCAATATGCAAATTAGCCTTCCTGTTCACAATGTAAAACACAATTTTGTTGTATATATATAAATATAATTGCATGTTATTAATATGTAGATATAGCAAACAGTATTATTAATGTAAAACAATTTTATTCAATTATGGTTTAGATAAAATCATGGAGAATGTGACGTAAATAACTAAGGGAATTGTAAGTTGAGTATTGATATAGTTTCGGTTACAGACAAACACACAATCTCCATTATAATAAGAATTTTAGTCTTTCTACTTTTCCTCCGGTTTAGCTCAGTCGTTAGAGCGTCCGACTATGAACCGCAAGGTTCCGGGTTCGATACCGACCCTCGCTAACTCAGCATATGAGTAGCACAGTGATCTATGCGGTAAAGTGAGGAGCTGATTTCATCACCATTACTCCTAGGTCCACTCTGATCCGGAGTGGTAGTACCTGTTAGGGTCCATCTATGGGTTAAATAGAGAAACTTGATTTTTTAAAAAAATTGAGTACCCATCAAGAATGAATAAAACAAAAATGTCTTCGGTATAAAATAACCCAACAAGGGTTGACATGCCGTAAAATCCAACTAACCAACTAGTATGAATTAATTAAATTTGCTTGAGATGACGTTTAAAAACTAAGTATAAATTGTTTATCTGTTTAAAATGATTGTGAACTTTATTAATACATTGGCTTTTAAAACATTGATATTGCAACTAAGTATAAAGTGTTTACCTATTTAAAATGATTGTGAACTTTATTAATAAGCTGACTCTTGAAATATTGATATTGCAACAAAATATCAAGTGTTTACCAGTTTTATAGGATTGAGGACTTTATTAATACATTGACTCTTAAAAGGTTCGTATTGCCAATCAGTAAGAAAAATTGACGTTTCTGATACTTGTGAACTTTATTAATACAGTAACACTCAAATATTGATATTGAAAAAGAATATGAAGTGTTTATTAGTTTAGAATAATTGTGAACTTTATTAATACATTGGTTCTTAAAATATTGATATTGCCAAACAAAGTATGAAGTGTTTATTTGATTAAAATGATTGTAAACTTTATTAATACATTGGTTCTTAAAAACATTGATATTGCAACTAAGTACGAAGTGTTTACCTGTTTAAAATGACCCTACAGAGTTGACATGCCTTAAAACCCAATCATTCAAGCAACCAATCTAAATCATTTTTACAGGTTTTTTCACCGGAGTTTCCTATTTTGCCGGGACCACCATCCTTGGAATTTATTTTAAAGAGAAACGGACACTGGCTGTGGGATTGGCTAGTAGCGGCACCGGGGCCGGCGCTTTTGCCCTTAATAATTTAATAGAACAAAGTATTTCCTTTTATGGTATGAGGGGAACGTTTCTATTAATCAGTGGATTGTTTTTAAACATTTGTGTGTATGGTGCATTGTGTCGACCCCTTAAGACTGTCAAAAACAAGAATAATAATAATACAGGTAAGTACGTTTCAAAACTGAACATATATATATATATATATATATATATATATATATTTGGGGTGGGAGATTATATGCTTAATTAAAGTCATACCTAATTTGTTAATTAATTGATTATAATTAAATGAATTAGGCGTGCATATCGGTTTAAATGTAAAGCGTAAACAAATCGAGAAAAAGTCGATCTCTGTATGTACATTTCAGCCTATACAGAGATCGACTTTTTCTCGATTTGTTTACGCTTTACATTTAAACCGATATGCACGCCTAATTCATTTAATTATAATCAATTAATTAACAAATTAGGTATGACTTTAATTAAACACATAATCTCCCAAATATTGTCGGCCTTCGCCATTTCAAACACATTGTTTGTTCACTTCATATATATATATATATATATATATATATATATATATATATAAGTGCTTTATAATTTGCTTGATGCATTGTGTTTATATTGGTTGGTTTTGAAGGCTATCACAATGCAAATGTAAAGAAAAATAAGGTAACTATGGCGTTCTATGTTAACCTTATTTAAATTAAATTAACAAACAACGCCATAGTTACCTTATTTTTCTTTACATTTGCATTGTGATAGCCATTAAAACCAACCACACAATGCCAAGCAATTATACATATATATATATATATATATATATATATATATATATATATAGTTGTAAGTATTTCGCGTATGCTTCGAATATTTGTATTATAAAAAATTTAGTGTTGTTCGTAAGAACAAAAGGAGAGATAGGAAGAGCGTATGTGTGTGTGTTGTGGGGGGGGGTGTATAGAATAAACTTTGGTGGTATGTCAGTAGAAAATAAATTCGAAGTCTTTGAAAGTGTTGTGTTTATCTTAACGGTAATATTAAACTAGGAGGACGGTTGCTCAAGAATCACAAATTCCATTTTAATTTGTAAAATTTTGTCGTAGGTCATAATAGATATGACTATACAGCTGTTGTATAGCATATATACCCTTCTGCCACACTCGGTATATAATAGATAGATAGATAGATAGATAGATAGAGAGAGAGAGAGAGAGAGAGAGAGAGAGAGAGAGAGAGAGAGAGAGAGAGAGGGAGAGGGAGTTTGATCTTACTTGCTTGTTTTATTTCTGCTTGTTAACTGATTCCTGCTATCTTGTCTGGCCGCCATTATTCTTTGGACGTGACTTCTATCTCCTGTTAAGGGTTGATTTTTTCTTGTTTATTCTTACTTATTTGAGATTAACTAAGCTGGTCATTGTCTTAATAATTTAGAAACAAGACCTTGTTTGGTTTTGATCAAGTTTTATTAGCCCATTTAATTGATTCTACCGCGGAGATGAGATTGGACCTCGGGAGAGACGATCCCTCTCCTTCAAAAGCTAGGACACATCAAACTCTAAACTATATCACGTTACAGTCATGGCGCCCAAATCGAGCGCCTCTAAGGAGTCCAAGGGTTACCAACTGTCACCGGTAATTTTCCACGGACTCCCTGATTTTAAAGTAACATACCTCTATTTAAATATTCATAGCTCAAAGAACGAATAAGAAGAAAGAAAGAAAGAAAGAAAGAAAGAATGAAAGAAAGAAAGAATAAGATGACAAGAAAAAAAAACTAACAATGGACAGAAGAGAAAAAAGAAAGAATGGGAAACTAGAAAAAGAATGAAAGAAAGGAAGAAAGAAAGGAAGAAAGAAAGAAAGAATGTATGAAAGAATAGGGACGTAAAACCAAAGAAAGAAAGAAAGAAAGAAAGATTGTGAAGCATAGAAAGAAAGGGAAAAGAATGGAAAGGCTAGAAGGAAAGAAAGAAAGAAAGAATGAAAGAAATGAAGAAGAAAGAAGAAAGAAAGATTGTGAAGACAAAAAGAAAGAAAGAAAGTATGTATGAAGGAATAAGGACGTAAGATCGAAGAAAGAAAGAAAGAATGAAAGAAGGAGATGACAAGAAAAAACAAACAATGGACAGACGAAAAAGAAAGAAAGAAAGAAGAGAAACTAGTAAAAGAAGAGAGAAAGAGAAAGAAAGATTGTGAAGACTAAAAAGAAAGAAAAAAGAATGAAAGAAAGAAAGGAAGAAAGAATGAAAGTTTGTGAAGACTAAAAAGAAAGAAAGGAAGAAGAAGGAAAGATTGTGAAGACTAAAAAGAAAGAAAGAAAGAAGAAGAAAGGAAGAAAGGAAGAATGAAGATTGTGAAGACTAAAAAGAAAGAAAGAAGGAAAGAAAGAATAATTCACATCCTTTCATTTCAGTAGAAACTGTGCAATCTGGGAACACCCTTCAACCTGAAACGAATTTAGGATTTGAATCTGACGAACAGATACCACAAAATAATGAAGAGATAAATGTAAGTATCAATGATTTTTTTTCTCTTCATTCAATTTTTAACGGAAGATTTCAACTGTTGTTACATAATTTATGCATAGATTATTGTCAACCCCCTGTATTTCTGAAGTGATGGCCCCTTTTCATATCACGGGTGGGACTTTCCATGGAATATTACAGAGAGCCCGCGAAATACGTGAAGTAACGTGGGACCTGGTTGGCTCTCAGTTTCAGCTTGGACCGTCAGGCAGATAAAGCCTTTCTGCCTTAGCTGGAGCTCACTGCACACGCGCGTTGTGTTAGTTAGAGGAAGATGTTAGTTGAGTAAATAAAGGTTTAAATAAATAATATGGTTTTGTGGTTGATGAATGTCTTGGTAACAAGACTGACCTAGAAGAAGAAATGAATCAGGGACGACCAACCAGCAATAACAGAGACATTAGAAGAGACGCTAGAAGAAGAAGGTAAGATACGAAAGATGAGCAGAAGAATAATAGAAGTAAAGAAAGGGTATACAACACTGTTTAACGATATTTTGGATGCTATATGAGAGAATAATAACTGATTGTATAGCAGTCAATTTATTTATACGAGGGCAGCCGGAAAGGATCTAAATTAGAATAGCGTAGATTCACAGTTAACGGCAATTAGTAACTTGCCTATGTGATAATCAGATGATCAGACCAAGTGCTATTGACTCTGTGTCTACACTATTCTAACTTTGATCTATATTGGCTCTGTTAAAGATATTGAGCACTCAACATTTATAGATATAGTAAACTACATGTTAAAAAATTCTCCCCCTTACTCCTTCCACTAAACTCACCTAGTGACCTAGTATCACTCAACTCTCCCCTCCTCCTTATCTTCCCCTGACATCTAACACACCACTACCAAGAACATTACCCTCCTCCCTTGACCTACCCCTGTGCCCATCTACTCACAACCTACTCTCTACTTCCTGTAAACTATCCCCACATTTCATGTCAGCCCCTATCCTCCCTCCCTTCACTTCCGCTACTAACTCACCCCCTCACCAAATCACATGTACTTGCACGTAATTTTGCTTTCAATAAAAAATCTTTGACTGAGGATGTCCGTATAAATCGGACGAAATATTTCAACTCTTAGATTTGTTTTGAGTTATCATTTCTTGTTCACTATCCTTTTACCAACCTCATACTGTCGGATTCTACTACATCCATCCTATCTTCATATATATATATATATATATATATATATATATATATATATATATGTGTGTGTGTGTGTGTGTGTGTGTGTGTAATAGAAGCGGCTACCAAGCTTTGTCTAGGTAGAGGGGGGAAACTCTTATGTATTGATTTATTTACTTTTGAGATTTACAAATATTGGACATTTTTATGTAAAATTTCAATGCTATTTCTATGTATATTTTAATTTTTAAATATATTCGAATATAAATCAAATCTTCATAATTTTTGCACAAAAATCAAAACCAGTAATATTTAATGTCTATATATATTAACGTTGTAGTTAATTGCTTTATTTTCATAGTTTCATCAGGACATACATACACACCAACTGCCCTTTATATATGTATAAATAGATGTGTGTGTATGTGTGTTTGTGCAATAGTAAAAATTCCTCGTTTGGCAAAATTTATCCTTTGGAAATCGAGGATTTTTAGTGCATTTTAGTAGACGATATTTGATGCTATTTCCTCAAACAATGGTGCAAGTATAAAGGATCTAATTTTTGATATCAACATTCAGTATACTAACACACAACTTTCGCATAGATGCACAATTTTTTTATTTAAAAACAAAGTGAAAAATCGACCTACCCTATTCAAGGGTATCCAGAAATTGGCTCTGAATTTACTTGTTTCGGTTTGTTTAACTCACCTTCGTAAGCGTCGGCTTATTAAAAATCATTCGTTAATGAAACTTGTGTTTTTTTCTTCAATTTTTATAATATTACATATTGTCGGATTTACTTCCACTTTTCTTTATATGAGTAAATGTATTTATAAAATCCAATCAATTTGATTTTCAGACCACCAAATCTGATGATGTTGAAAATCAGACCACCAAATCTGATGACGTTGAAAATCAGACCACCAAATCTGATGACGTTGAAAATCAGACCACCAAATCTGATGACGTTGAAAATCAGACCACCAAATCTGATGACGTTGAATATCAGACCACCAAATCTGATGACGTTGAAAACCCGGGAACTTCTGAAAAGATTCCTCCAAGGAAAAGGAGCCAGATAATCGCGAGTAAATGCAAACATCTCGCCTTGTCCCTTTTTGATCCGGCCATTCTGAAGAATATAGGAATGCGATGGCTTCTTGTTATCTATCTGTTTTGGGCAGGTGAGTCACAAAATCTTAATTAATCTCTAATCATCATAATGGAGATTCGGTGTCTTTCTGTCTATAACCGAAATTACGTCACATGCGTGTAATCTATCTTGGGGCAGGTGAGTCAAAAATTAATCTCTAATCTTATCATAATGGAGATTCGGTGTCTTTCTGTCTATAACCTAAATTACGTCACTGCTTAGGTCACAATACCCTCATAATTGCGTGTTATCTATCTGTGTTGGGCAGGTGAGTAAAAAAATCTTAATTAATCTCTAATCTTATTATAATGGAGATTCGGTGTCTTTCTATCTGACGTAAACTACGTCACTGCTTACGTCACAATACCCTCATAATTGCGTGTTATCTATCTATTTTGGGGAGGTGAGTCATGAAATCTTAATTAATCTCTAATCTTATTGTAATGGAGATTCGGGGTCTCTAAAAAATAAATGTGAACGTCATTAATTTTGACTTTAAGCTAGTAAATGATAATTTAAATGTCTATTGATTGAGGCATCAAATAGGGTAGCATATTCATTTTTAATGTAGTGTAAAAAAGTGAATTCAAAAAGTTTAATTTTAGATTATCTAGATCAGATTTTCTCAACCGGTGTGCCGTGGCACACTGGTCGACCGTGAATCTTCCGGGGGTGTTCCGTGAGTGTGGAGGACGGTTGATCATCCTCTTAGATTTTTATTCTATTACTTTAATATTTTTTGTTTTGATTAAATATTTTTCTACTCTTAGAAATAAATGATAAAATAATTATATGTTTATATACTGATGGTGTACCTCGATCAATTTATTGCCCAGCTCACTGTGCCATGAGATGAAAAAGTATGAAAAACTCTGCCCAATAGATATGAAAATACTTTTCTTAAGGTGTTAATTTAATCAGCAAAAATTTTATATATATATATATATATATATATATATATATATATATATATATATATATATATATTATTGTTATTATCATTGAACAATATATTGTGACATTTGTTATATATATATATAATATATATATATATATATATATATATATATATATCAACCCCTCCGCACGAGCAGGATGCGAGACAAGGTCAATTTCTTAAGCGAAGTTTAAATTCAGAGTTTTCCCTCTTTTAGCCTAGCCAAGGTTAAAGAGACCAGTCTGCCCTACTATTTACCCATAGAGAGTAATTGGATATATACCTTTCCCAATGGTATTAGTGCTATGTGAAATGCAATAGTCTCGCCCGGGATTTGAACTCGGGTCGACGAGTCCATTCCCCGACACTAACCATTACACCACGCACCTGGGACTGTGTAATACGCCGACTGCACCTCCGTTGAGGAGTAAGAATTAAATATTTACAATTGTCCGAATTCCATTTTTTTGGTTTATAATAGTGTTTTATTTGTTTATTTATTTTCTAAAACTCTTTTGTACATACGAATTTATCAGTTTGATTTATTTCCTTCTTTAACCCCGAAAAGTAACAAAGTAGCTAATAAGTAAACATTACCTCATTTAATGATATTTATTTCATGAATAGTTTCTTACAAAAAAGATTTTAGTAATACTGATTGTTCTAAAATTAAAGTATTAAGAAAAAAAAGTTGAGCTATCGTTAAAAATTTTCGTTTGATTTGTTATTTAATTCATTGTAAAAAATAATTCATTGTATAAAACACATACAAATTACATATTTAGAAAGATTATTTTATTTTATTTCTAACCAAATTAATATTTTTACGATAGGAATAAAAAGATTGTGATAAATGAGATTTGATTTTTCGTTAAAATTTAGTACGAAAAAAAATCATACTTCTATCCGAAGCAAAATATTTTTTTTAACTCGCTGTAAAAAATAATTCAATGCATTAAAAACACAGACAAATTACATATTTAGAAAGATGTAAATCCTGGTTATCTGGTGTTGCTTGTCCACCGAGTTCTTATTTCCTATGAGTGCCCTCGGCTCAGCTAAATAATGAACCATTCTGTTTTTATCAAAAAGAAAGAAAGGGAAGAAAAAGGATATGCTACTCGGGAAAATATAACAAGAAAGATAGAAAGAGAGTAGGGGAAAAGATAGAGAGAGGGGGTGAGTGCGCGGGAGCAATAATGCTAATTTTTTCAATCGAACATAATTAAAAGATGAAAAGAACGAAAGAAAGGGGAAAAAAGAAAGAGTGAGAGAGCGTTAAATGAAGATTATTATCATTTTTACATATTGAAAGTATTTCGCAATAGCTCTTAAGTAAACATATCAAACGTTGTAATAATTAAATTATCACACTGTGGTATAACCACAGGTCCTGTTAATAATAATAATAATAATAATAATAATAATAATAATAATAATAATAATAATAATAAGCGAAACACAGGAGAGATCGCTCACCAGAAGACATGGACATGGCTAAGAAGGGGAAACCTCAAAAGAGAAACTGAATCCCTGATAATTGCAGCACAAGATAATGCCATAAGGACAAATTACATAAAAGCAAAAATAGATAAGACACAACAGAACAGCAAATGTAGAATGTGTGGGAAAAAGACGAAACTGTCAATCACATAATAAGCGAATGCAGTAAACTCGCACAAAGAGAGTACAAGAATAGACACGACAGGGTGGGAAAGGTGATTCACTGGGAACTGTGCAAGAAATTCAATTTTCACCATTCAACTAAATGGTATATGCACAAACCTGAATCTGGCCTGGAGAATGAGTCACACAAAATTCTCTGGGACTTTGAGGTACAAACGGATCACCTAATTCCGGCCAGGAGACCAGATCTTGTCTTGGTTGACAAGAAGAGGAAGACTTGTCATCTCGTGCACTTTGCCGTCCCGGCTGATCACAGAGTGAAAATGAAAGAAAACAAAATAATCGATAAATACTTAGACCTTGCCAGAGAACTAAAAAAACTGTGGAACATGAGGGTTAAGGTCGTGCCGATTGTGATTGGAGCCCTTGGAACAATCCCAAAGGGGTTAGAAAGGAGTCTGGATGAATTAAAAATCGGAGGAAGAATCGAGACCATCCAGACTACAGCATTATTGAGATCGGCTGGATACTCAGAAGAGTCCTGGAGACCTGAGGAGACTTGCTGTCACTCAGCCTCCAGTGAACCACCGGCTTCTGCAGGGGTCAAAAAACTCGAATGGAGTGAAATAAGAAGTCGGCTGAGAGGCCTATTTTTGGTATCAGCTTGACAGTGAGAAAGCCTATCCGCTTTTCATTAGCACCAGACCAGGGAGATTGTTTTTGCATCTGAAGTGTATATCAAACGTTATAATAATGAAATTATCACACTGTGGTATATCCACAGGTCCTGCTAGTCTATTAATAATCATTTCGGGAATTAAGTACGTATTTCAGTGATTATTTAATTTATAGTCAGTATCATTACAACATAAATATATTAAAATTCTATGAAAAAACAATTGATTGTCAAATGTTCACGAACATTTCGATACTTATTCACCTTTAGATTAATTTATGTTTAAAATAGTTTTTTTTAAATAAAATATATTAGGGGAAATATTTTTTTTACTAGGTCGACCCCACCTTTAAATATTAAACTGTTTGTTTTATTTATTTAATTTTCCTGCCCCCAGCACCTAAGGCAATATCTTTCCAGAAGTTGTTTTTTTTTTTTTTGCTAGTTATTATAAAACCATGTTTTACAAAACTATGTTTTATTCAATGTTTTTTCTTTGCAATTTTTTCTTGACAGTAAACGAAGCAGTTTTGTTCTTCCTTCCGTCAAAAGTCGTAAACTCTGGATTAACTCGTGAACAGGGAGCGTGGGTAATGTCCACCTACGGAGCAGTGTTTGCCGGAAGTCAAATAGTGGTTGGAATAATCGCCGATGTATTCCACATCCCCAAGTGTCAACTTCTGATGTTTGCAATGTTTGGTTCTTCGATTAGTTGTCTATTATTTACATATTGCCATACTTTCACTTACTTCTGTCTATGCGCATCTATGTTCGCCATGTGTAATGGTGAGTATTATATAATTTACTTTGTCGTTTTTGGATTGATAATTTTTACTCAGAGAATTCTATTTACTATACATTACTTTTACACAGTAACACTTTCTTGTTACGACATTATCTATCTATCTATATATCTATCTATCATAATCTGTTCATAATCTATTTATCTATCTTATCCCCCACAGTTCATATGTATGTATGTATGTATATATGTACGTATCTATCTATCTATCTATCTATCTATCATAATCTGTTCATAAT
>CM042147.1:23984771-23987271 GCA_023376005.1 Doryteuthis pealeii | reverse complement strand
ATTCATCTTTGATTATCCATTCTGTTCTTTCTTTTCTTTATTCATTCTTCCTCATATTCGCTAAGTGCTCTTCAGGGCTAAGATCCGACTAAAGAGATTTGGATCAAACTCACATTTATACAAACCTACCACCTAGGCACAAATGAATTAGCATAGACTAAACTAACCAATAAAAGAAAAAGACGGAACACTGTATAAATCTATTATTTTATTCATTTATTTATTTATTTAATTTTTATCTATTTAAAATTTTTTTTATATATATATGAGGTAAAATATAAGGAATAAAAGAACAAAACTCAGACAAAAATGTATAGTATATTTCGCTGGAGAATTGAAATCGGCTTCTTCAGCTTTTATTGAATTATTCGGATCATACAAGTGTTTTATAAAAGGGGGAAGTAGGTAGGTGGTAAGTTTTGTGATGAGGGAAAGATTTGATTGGTTATAGGGGACATCTTTGGGGAAGATGAGAAGGAAATCAGATGGGAAGAAGTTGAGGGATGTACTTAATAATTCAATAATTCAATAAAATTCAATAAAGCTGAAGAAGCCGAGTTCAAACTCCAGCGAAATATACTACACATTTTTGTCTGAGTTTTGTTCTTTCATTCCTTATATTTTACCTCATTCTGTCGGATTCATTCCAACCATTTTTTCCTCGCCAACACATGGACATGCTAACGTAGGACGCCCACCGAGGACCTACATTGACGGCTATGCGAGGATTCGGGATGCTGCACGGAGGACCTCCCAGGGGCAATGAGTAATAGGGAAGGATACCCGTGCTGCTTGCGCGACATGATGATGATGATGATGATGATATAATATTATATATATATATATATATATATATATATATATATTGCAGAATAACCTCCTTGACTGAAATAAAAGACTTTGTGAATTTAATATTATTTGGCATATATTTGATCGTCTTTTTCTATTTGGTCATTTACCTCAACTCTACCCACTCAGTGTCAATTACGTAATGCCCGGTTTGGGTGTCGTATGCAGCATAATACAGATATCTTTCCACTTCATTCACTCTAGTTGAACAAATTAAACATCGATACTTAAAACAATAACCCTCGACCAGTGTTTTTCAACCGGTGTGACGCTGCACCCTAGTGTACCGTGAAGCTTCCGTGGGTAAGTGTTGAGGACGGTTGATCATCCTCTTATATTTTTATTCTGTTACTTTAATATTGTTTGATTTAATTTAATATTTTTTTTGTTTTAATCTAATATTTTTTGTTTTAATTATGCTACACTTGTAGCAAATTTTCACTATTCCTTTTCTTTTACAATTTAAATGATGAAATAATTATATGTTTATAGACTGATGGTGTACCTCGATCAATTTATTGCCCAGCACTCTGTGCCGTGAGATGAAAAAGGTTGAAAAACTCTGCCCAATAGATATGAAAATACTTTTCTTAAGGTGTTAATTTAATCAGGGAAAATTATATATATATATATATATATATATATATATATATATGAACTCTCCTTGACATGGTACAGACGCAGCAAAATTTTATTGGTTAACGTTCGGCTTCCATTTTTTCTTATTTCATATCAATTTACAACCCCAACTTCAAAAAAAAAAAAAAAAAAAAAAAAAAAAAGAAACTTCGATATTTTCACAGCGAACTTCAGTGTCTTCAATACAACGCTCGGTTTGGTGTCGTACGTTACGAAATGCACTTTTTTCTTACTTCATTTACCAGATGTATATTACATATATATATTCTGTTTGAGGTGGTGCGCCACACCTACCACCAGCGCCTTACTTTACCACAAAATTGTGCTACCCATCCACTGAGTTGGTAAGGTCTGGTATCGAACCCAGATCCTTGTGGTTCCTGGGCGGATGTTCTACCGACTGAGCTAAACCGATTATTCATCATTATCAGGTATGCGCCGACAGCACAGATTCCCATGACTCTCTCTCACCACCCATCCCTATCGGTCATCACTCCTTGCACAGCATTCAGAATCAGTACATATAATTGCTCGTATAGAGACACTCACACAATAACTCTTGACAATGTTGCAGGAAGATTGTGTAGCTTAAGTTTTGGCCAACAACAAGTACTTTTTTATTTTTGGTTTGGCGGTTGGTTTTGAGGTCTATCGCAATGTAAGTGAAAAAAAAAAAAAACGAGGCAACTATGATATTGTTCATTTAACTTTGATTTACTTTCTTAATATTTCGGGATGAAAAATCCCTTCGTCAGAATATTTCTGAAAGCAAAAGGGAAGAAGTTGACTGCTACTAGAGTCAGCCCATTTTTTTAAATATATAAACTGACAATCTAAAAAAAAAAAGCAACATTTTCACGCCGATACTTCATCTGCTTCGTAAGTAAAATATCTTTTGTTTATTTCATCTTTCTTGTTTTTTTATTTCGTTTTAATCAAAACAGAACTTATCTGTATTTCATAACGAATCATTCTTAATAGAAAATTGTTGCTTATATATACTACACACACA
>CM042147.1:23972271-23979771 GCA_023376005.1 Doryteuthis pealeii | reverse complement strand
ATTATATATATATATATATACCAACATAAAAACATAACTGTCCTACAACAACTTATAGAAATATTCTGTGTTAATGATACAAAAATATTTCATGCTGACGAAAATATAAAAAGATTAAAAATACTTAATGCTTTCAACATAAAATTTAGACAATCCAATATTAATCGAATTAATTACGAAATCGTCGATAATATTCTTTAATATTTTTCATAAATAGAAGAATTTTTATTCAACGTTGCATATCTCATCACATATTTTGAAAAATTGTATCCACCCCCCAAAAAAAACAAAACAAAAAACGTTAGTGTTATTTAGCGTCTCCGTAACGACATAAACGATACAATTGATACAAACAACAATGATAAAGAAAAATTGAAAAGAGAAAGAACAAACTACAAAATTTGGATTCTGTTGTATTCAATAAAATTTGTTCGAACATATATATATGGTGGACTTACCCACGAATTCCATCCAAATATTAAAAATTTGGCCAGAAAATTAGAAAAGATCAAAAATAAAATTGTTAAACAGGAGATGTGACTTTTGTTTAATTCAACATGTATAGATGAAAGAATGCTGCCCAAATACACACACACACACACACACACACACACACACACACACACACATATATATATATATATATATATATATATATATATATATTTACGTTTAAAATCGAATGGTTAAAAAAAAACTACCGACTATAGTCCCTTGCTATAGCGCGAATCTTCAGGATCTTGGTGGATTTAATGGTAACTGTGATATATATATATATATATATGAATGAGATAAAGACAAAGATAAAGAATTTTAGAAATGTGTATTGTCCTTCTGAGCTGTCCTCAGTTATTTCCTGGGAGTTCCTGAGTTTTCCCCACGGTCAATACCCTGTCCCCATGGTAACAAAGATGTCGGTGAGATACACATAGATTTCTATGCCACAATGTAAAAAAAAATACTACTAACAATAATGTATGAGTAAATTATATTGAGAATCCAGGTTCAATAAAACCACCGTAGGTCACAGGGGATTTCGGTCACTGTATATCACATCCCCCTACCCAAGTGGGCCCCACAATGAGTATAGTCAACGATTCCCCAGTCCGTCAATAACAAAGGCTCAACGCGCACGCATGACCTGACGCGAAGAAACACGCAAAGATCCAAGAGAGTGAACCAATACATCATGACAAAGTTGAAAGTGTTTTTTTATATATCTTGTGGTCAGTGCTCAACAGCGGATTATGCTCCACCCACTCTCTTCGGTAGGCCTGGGGGTATTTCTTCTGTTGGTTACTTGTAGCATTGATTTATTCATGGTGGTCTGGGGTGCTAACCCTAATATACCTTGAGTGCCGATGGGATAAACATAACTTGCTATATAACACACACACACACACACACACACACACACACATACATATATATATATATATATATATATATATATATATATATATGTGTGTGTGTGTGTGTGTGTGTGTGTACGAAATCTGGGAAATGTTTGTTTCCCAAATCTTACAAAAAATACGGCCTGAGAATTTAAAAAAAAACTTAAAATGTTTTATATTTATTGTCAGGCCGTATTTATTTAAAAAAAGTTTTAATTCATTTTGAAAGTCAAATTTCCTCATCCCAATTACCAACCCAGAGCTCAATGGGTAACCCGGGTCACGTTTTTTAGTAGTAATAGTAGTATATATATATATATATATATATATATATATATATATATATATATATATATATACGATTTAGGTAGCGTGGACATGACGACAACACTGCTTGGTTACTGACAGTATCTTGCCTATGCGAGAATCTCTAATCTAACTTATAATATACATGCTCTATCCACGATATTGAGCACTATTTACTTATGAATATAGCCCATCATATATATATATATATATATATATATATATATATATATACACTTGTTAATATTATGCTTGTTTATATTATTTGATTAGAATGAAAAACTAACCCTTAATTGCTTCTGACTCCAACTCTGAGACCACGACTCTCACTACACAGGCTTGGTATGAACCACCCTCATCCCCCGGCTATGGGTTAGATAGTACAACTACTGTTCTCTAAAGCGATGGTTTTGATATGAAATAACCCACGTAAATACAAATAAATTACCAGTAAATTACACGATATTGCCAATATTGAAAATATACCCCAAACTGTATTTCTTCTTTTTTGATCTGTTTCTTCTATTTTGCAGGCAGTCTTTTCTGTAGATAGGAAAAAAATAGAGGGTGAAAATAAAGATTTAACTCAACAAGCTTTTTTTGAGGGGGGGGGGCAAAAAGAAGCGAGTTCAACGCCTTCTCGCAGGCTAAACTTTCTCTTTGCAAACACCCACTTCTTCTTCTTCTTCTTCTTCTTCTTCTTCTTCTTCTTCTTCTTCTTCTTCTTCTTCTTCTTCTTCTTCTTCTTCGTCGTCGTCGTCGAATTCTCTTGCAGCTACCGTAGCAACGCTCGTTTCTGCCCTGCCGCTTCTGGGTGTTTCCTTATATTTATGCACAGGTCCGCTTCTATCACCCGGGCGTCTGTGCTTCACATACGGGACTGTCAACTCAATCCCAGTTGACGGAATGTCCGCAGCTATCATCCGGGCATCTGGTGTTCACATACGGGACAGTGGCATCTCGATTTCGGTGTCCGCGCCAAAGTGTCGCCTTTTCGCATTCTGAAGGACGCGGGTTCGATCCTAAGTCAGTCCTACACGCCAGGCAAAGCTTAGCCCGCTTCCTTCGAGAATACGGCAAGTTTTCATGCCCGCCACTCAACTTGTATCCTCTGTCACACTGTATTCTTCTCTGATGCGACTGTGATTCAGGTGCTCACCATTTCTACCTAAATTCCACAAAGTTTAATTGAGAAGAAAACCCATCATATATTTTGCGACCATTATTTTTTTTCTATTAATGATGATTGTGAAATATAAGAAAAATTACTTTTTCTTTTATTTCTAGTAAAAACACATCGATATGTAATTTAAAAAAAATCCAATGATGTAGCGAGATCGAACGGCAAAACCCACAATCCTGTGATGAGCCAACAACGGTCCGTCGGTCGAAGAGACAGCGAGTGGCATGTTGTGTGTGTGGGCGGAAGCAGAGAAGGTGAAATGTGACGAGTTCGAGGCGGGCACGAGACGAGTTGTGAAGGAGGTGAAAGCATGAGTGTCATTGAGGCCGTTATTTGTAGTTTGCAAGTCTCGTGGCTGGCGAGACGAGAGTTGTGACGTGTCTCGGCCAGACCTAGTATAAAAGGTTGGACAGTGGCGAGGAGTGAACACGACGGACTTAGTTTATCAGAATTCTTCTCAAGGTTGCGAAACGTAAATTTGACGTGTTTCTGGTAGAATACAGAGGTGAAGCTTAGGCGTTGGCAGTAGAGCTTATTTAGGCCAAGTGTTACGTTGTCTTTGCCAGAATCATTTCAGAAGGATTTCTTAATATAGGAAAAATATTTTTTTTATATATCACATACATACCACATCCAATAAAGATTTTAAATCTAGGAAACTTTTGTCTTTCTATCTAAATTAATGAAGTTTTGAAGACTTGGCATTCAATAAATCTTTCTAACCTCACTGCATAAACAAACCGGATAAATAATGTAAACAGTTATTTTATCTTATTATAATGGAGATTGTGTGTTTGTATGTCTGTAACCGAAACTATATCACTACTCAAGTCACAATTCCCTTTGTTATTTACGTCACATTCTCCATGATTTTAAATTTATTCAAACCACAATTATTAATAAAATTGTTTTAAATTATTAATACTTTGGCCTTATCTATCTCTAATAACATGCAAATATATTTATACGTACAACAAAATAGCGGTTTGCAGTGTGAACAGGAAGGCTAATTTTCATATTGATATTGATAATTTGATTTGAAATATGTGCTCAATATTATTGATTTCTAATTGTTTGGTTTTATCTTAATGAATATGAGCAAAAATCTCGGTGATAAGTATTAAAAGTAAACCATTAGCAAGAAGAAATAACTGTAATTTTATTCTTTTCTTCCTATTTTAGCTAAATAGTTGAATTAGGAAAATTTAGCAATAAAAGACGGGAGTGATAGAAAATGATAGAAGTTCAAAGTTATTATATTTTTCAACTACACACCCTCTGTTTCAAATAATTTTATCTGCATTCTTATTTAGTTTCATTAGCCTTTCTAATTTGATATAATATTTGATTACATTAAGACTTAAATACTTGCGCCCGAGGGTGCATATTTTTGCTAGTAAGAAATAATTTACAAAAATAATGTCGTCTTGGCCAATGATATAAAATAAACTGATTTTTTTTCAGTCTTTTTAAAATTTTTGAAACCAGACCAAACCAGTCGTTTGAGTCATGTCTGGCGAAATTTCATATTAGACCGGAAGTATTGCGCGGTGTACATGATAACTTTTTTTATTATTTGTATTATTCGGACTATTGTCCTCATCTTTATTGTTATCTGTACAACGTTTCAGCCGATGTGCCTTCCAGCCTTCTTCAGGTATTTCTTGTCGGACAGCGAACCTTCTCGAACTCCGGAACCTTCTCTTCAAATCCGGGAACCTTCTTGTCGTAATCGGGAGCCGAATAATCCAAATAATCCAAATTAACAAGCCCCATCTAAAAAAAAAAAAAAAAAAAAATCAATAAAATAAAAAAAATCAGAGAAATAGAACTTATTTTCTTTGAAATTTTATTCGAAAAAATACTGTAATTATTCTTTGTTGTTTTTCATCTTCTAGGATGAGGATGGAAGAGACAAGTTCAAGAAAAAAACCGATGAAGAAAGTGGAAGCAAAAAGAGAACAAGATGTGGGGGACGTCGTACAGATTCCGGATGGGGGTTGGGGTTGGGTCGTTTGTTTTGCTACATTCATGATTAATTTCATTAATGTGGGACTTGGTACCTCATGTGGGATCATCGTCCTTGGACTAATTGACCTTTTTGATGAAACCATGTCGAAAACATCCATGGTCGGTTCCCTTTTCCAGGGAATAAAGATGTGTGTTGGTAAGTTTCCACATCTATGAATATATTAAAAGCTTGTTTGCTTGATTGGTTAGATTTTACGGCATATCAACCCTTGCTGGGTTAATTTATGCCGAAACGTTTTGTTTGATTCATTCCTGTTGGGTATTCAAATTTGTTTTTAAACTCATTTTTTAATCTATGTATCTTATAGATGGAACCCTATCAAGCACTTCCACTCCGGGTCAGAGTGAATCTAAGAGTAATACTAATGAAGGTGTAATCCACACTCCTCAGGGCTCCAGAATTGGAACCTTGCCACTAGATGCAATTCATGACCCTCAGCCACCGCTTTCTAGCACATGTATGATAAAAGAGTTGGGGATTTGTCATAAGGGCAATTGAAGAATACGGTCGGGACAATCATATAGGTGCTAGGGTTTGACGTGACTATTCGTCTATTCCAAGTAAGGAAGCTGGAGTGTTGCTTGTTATGGACTGCTCAACCACCATGATTCCATCCTTAAGCATCACGAGTCATCACCCATAGCCAACAGGTGACCCCTTGGTGTATCTAAACGCTCTGCAAAAGCGCAATCGGCGTATTCTACACCCTCAGACGACAGGGCGAATTAAAAGTTTGTAATTAAAAAAGGAATATAGTCGTTCGAAAGAATCGTATTTCTGACTTGAATACTTATTTTTCCTTTTTCAGGTCCGTTAGTTTTGCTTCTGATGATGTTTGATGCTAGTCATCGCCAAGTCATCATTTTTGGAGGATTCTTTTCGGCTATATCAACCATTGCAAGTGTATTTGCAGAGCAAATTGAAATTATTCATGTTACGTTTGGAATTCTCTCAGGTAAGAAAGACACTGTTACATTAATTAATATGTTACATTAATTAATATGTTATATTAATTAATATGCCACATTAAAATGTAATTAATTAATATGTTACATTAATTTATATGTTACATTAATATGTTACATTAATTAATATTGTAAAATTCTAAAAAATTTAAAATTCTTAAAGTTATTTAAAATTCTAAAAAATACATTAATTAATATGTTACATTAAATTAATAACTTAAATTGATAACATTAATTAATTAAATAATTTAATATTAATAACTCAAATTAATTAAATTAATGAATTAATAAATTAATTCTAAAAAATACAATAGTTAATATGTTATATTAATTAATATGTTACATTAATATGTTACATTAAAAATGTAATTAATTACATAATTAATATGTTACATTAATTAATATGTTACATTAATTGGATACTAATGCAGAATAGCGCGCAAGAAATATCATTAGATTACGTATAAAAGCATTAAATTTCACGGAAATGCCCGAAACCTTTGAGATGCTAGGGTTAGGGTTAAGGTAAGGGTTAAGATTAGTGTTAGTATTAGTGCTAGTGTTAGGGTTAGTGTTAGGCTATTTTGGGAATTTTCGACATTTAATGCTATTTATACGTAAAATGCCATTCTAATGATATTATTATTATTATTATCAGATGTCGGAAACTCCCGAAGTTGTCTAACCCTAACCCTAACCCTAACCTTTTCTTTTAAAGATTTATCACCGAGATTTTTGCTCATATTCATTAACCAAATAATTAGAAAACAATAATACGAAGCACATATTTATTAAAATTAAATGTTTAATATCAATATGCAAATTAGCCTTCCTGTTAACCCTGTAAACAGCTATTTTGTTGTATATATAAATACAATTGCATATTATTAGTATGATAAGTTGTAAACACGGTATGTTTGGAATGGCTTTTTTGCCGACAATTTTTGGGAGAATATGTGCTTAATTGGAGTCGTACCTAATTTTGAAAATTAATTAATTAATAATGAATAATGAATTCCCGCCTAATTCATTATTAATTAATTAATTTTCAAAATTAGGTACGACTCCAATTAAGCACATATTCTCCCAAAAATATTATTAGTATGTAGACAAGGCTAAAAGTATTGATAATGTAAAAGAATTTTATTAATAATTGACAGTTAAATAAGAATAACATCATGGAGAATATTGCGTAAATAATTAAAGGACTTGTGACTTGAGTAGTAATATAGTTTCGGTTACAGGCATAAAAACACACAATCTCCATTATTATAAGATGTGTCAATAGCTGTGGATTTTTAGCAACAAGTAGCCAAAGAATTTCAATGTATGTTTTTAGAACCACAAACATAAAATTTCCTTTCTTCCACCAATTTTACTCAGCTTTCATTACGTTTCCCGATCTTTCCTTTCAGCTGGAATTTCATTGGAATTTCATATTTTGCCGTCAACACCATCGTTGGATCTTATTTTACAAAGAAACGATCGTTGGCAGTAGGAATCGCCAGTAGTGGGGGTGGGTGTGGTGCCTTTGCCCTCACTTATCTGATAGAACGAAGTATTTCCTTTTATGGTATGAGGGGAACATTTCTATTAATGAGCGGACTGATTTTGAACATT
>CM042147.1:23957271-23967271 GCA_023376005.1 Doryteuthis pealeii | reverse complement strand
CCTAGCTGTTGACCTATACCCGGCAACAGTCGTATCTCACCGTTGACCCACTTTCGGATTAATTCTTCTTGTTTCACGTTTCATCTTAAGGTTTCCCATGCTCCACGCTTGAATGATTCACATCGCATCCCACAGAATCTAATCTCCAGTGACAACCCGGGACAGGATGGCTTGGATGAGGCCGTCTGTTTGATTTATCGCGTACGTTGACCTCTCCAGTTTAGCCGGGGTTTTATATGATGTTCGTTGGAATTTATGGCATGTCAACCCATGTTGGGTTATTTTATGCCGAAGACATTTTGTTTTTATTCATTCTTCAGCCCTTCCCCTGTTAGACAAGGAGAGCAGGTGCTGCGTGGTGGTGGGGGTGTTGGCTCCCTGAGATATTACCGGTCCAATGACCGAAGCCACTAGACACAGGACCCGAAGGTCAGGTAAGTAATTCTAATTAAAGTATGTAGAAACTTTATTTATTTGTTTATTTTTGGTTGGTTGGTTGGTTGGTTTTACGGCATGGCAACCCTTGTTGGGTTATTTTATGCCGAAGACATTTTGTTTTATTGATGGGTATTGAAAAAAATTTAAATTCCGTTTTTTAAACAGATTTTTAAAAATCTATTTAACCCATAGATGGGACCCGGGTCAGTGTGGACTAGGGAGTAATGGCTACGAAGGGGTACTCCACACTCCCCAGAGCTCCAAAATTGGATCTTCACCATTAGACGTTGAAGATAAATACACGAATTTATTCGTCTCCGGTACTACACTTGTCGGTTTTTGATAATGGGAATTTTTCTTCTAATAAATTAAAGAAATACTATTAGCAGATCTTGTGAATATACCACAGTATGGTAATTTAATTATTACAATGTTTGTTTACTTAAGAGGTATTGCCAAATATAAACAATATATATATTGTTAAATACTCATGGATAAACTTACGCAATTACTGGGGATAATGTGATGTAAGCAGTGACGTAGATTCGTTTACAGACAGACAACGAATCTCGTTCTTATTTCAATGGAGATTATGTAACTGTCTGTAGCCGAAACTACGTCACGACTGATGTCACGATTTCCTTAGTTATTCAAATTATATTCTCAACGATTATGAAACAATCATTATTTAATCTTATTTATTAACGATGTCTCTATAAAGTCTAGTTGAGTTAGATTGTCGCAAAACTGCCCATATTATCAATGCATTTAAAATCCTGAAATATGTGTTATATATCTCTAAGAAATAAAGATTTACATAGTATATGGTGGGAATAATTTGCATAATGATTTTAACAAAACTGTGTTTAATAAATTATTCTTTGATATTACTGATTTTTAATACTAACAAGTTATTTTCAAACATATAAAATATATATAGAAGCATTCCTATGTATGGTTTTATATAGAAATCAATTAAAATATTATTAAAATAAGTAAGATTATGCCTAAGTAATATATATATATACTCCTCTTTATTTTTCGGCGAATTTAATTATAAAATAATCCCCAATTGCTAACTGAAAACTGAGTCCATTTTATTGACCAAACTTGCCTGCTGACCTTTTACATCTCTAATTCTTTTCTTTCAGGAGCCTTGTTTGATGCATTCCGCTCTTTTGATGGTGTCTTTTTCTTTGTTGCCGCCATATTTTTCATATCAGCCACGATCTCATCTGGAATTCTCTACATGCAAATGAAAGGAAAATTTCAAGAATAATTCAATGAAAAGGAAATAAAAATAGATTCGAAACTGTTTCTTGTTTATTTTCATAAATCATTTTGTAAATAAATTCCAATGCCACATGCACGTATCATTTTAAATATTTACACCATAAGTTGCTCGGAATTCCATCAACTGATCTTCCTCGGAACTCTTTTGGTATGGCAGAAATAAATTCATGTATTCGTCCTTCAAGTTCTTCCAAAGTCGTTCGTTTCATAGGGTAGACTTGCTCCTTCAAGCAACCCCAAAGAAAAAGTCACAGGGTGTTAAATCGGGGCCTCTGGTCGGCCACGTCTATCGCCCATCTCTAAGGAAAATGGTGATTCAGCCATTCACAAACAACAATAGCAAAATATGGAGGAGCACCAACAACAGCAGATATTTAATTGCCATATATATAACTTTAAAAATTGAGAAAAATGTAACTCCATATAAAAAAATTATGAATAGTTTAAAATAGGGGGTTACTTTTCAATCACGCTATATATGTGTGTTTATGCTATATTCAAAAGTAAAGAGTTTTCAATATCATTGACAGAGTATATATTTGGTTTGAAAAAGAAGTGTTAACTATTTTAAGCTCACGATTTTTTATTGAGAAAGAAATTTAGAGTTTAGTTTCAACTTCAAGAAAGGAGTTATCTAAAGTTACATTTTTCAGGGTGTTAAGATGGGCCATAAGATGGGACTTTGAATGAAAGGAAACATCATTCCACATGTTGAGAGTCTCTCAAACTAAATTTCAACATCCACTTTGGTCCTTACTTCGGTTAGACGGTCGGTCGGAGAGGACCCCTTCGATCAATCGGCTGGTCACATCAAGCCCTAGCACCTATATGATTTTCCAACCCTATTGCCATTATGGCAAGCCCAACCTTTTTTTTATCACATGGGTGCTAAAGGCGGTGGCTGAGGGTCTACGTGTCCTGGGAATGACGTTAAACTCTATCTGATGGTGAGTTCTAGTTCTGGAGGTTTGGGAATGTGGAGCACCCCTTCATCACCATTGCTCCCTGGTCCACTCTGACCCGGAGTGGTAGTAACTGTTAGGGTCCCATCTATGGGTTAAATGGAAAAATGTGTTTATAAAAAACATTGAGTATCCATTAAGAATTACTTTATTTAAAAATTTTATCGGCATTAAATGACCCACTGAGGTTGATATGCCATAAAACAAAACAAAAACAAACAAACAAACAGTATTAATTCTCAACAATGAACAAATTGAAAGATCAAACAATTCAGAAGACAAAATATTGACCGAGATTGAAAGGACAGAAATTATAACGCGAAATTTGTTTCCAGATTGTTGATTGCTTGTATGGATTTTACGGCATTATTTTATTCATTCTTGATGGGTATTCAATTTTTTTTAAATTGTTTTTTTAACTCATTTTTTTCTCCGTTTAACCCATAGATGGGACCCTAACAGGTAATACCACTCCAAGTCATAGTGGACCTGGTAGTAATGGCGACAAAAGGGTATTCCACATTCCCCAGAGCTCCAAATTTGGTTCATCATTAGATGTAGCCAATTGATCGGTGGGGCGTTTCTCCGCCCGCCCGTTTTGCCTAAGTAAGGACAAAAGTGTGTGTTGTCTGACATGGACTGCTCAGCCACTAGATATCGTCTAGCATTATGGGTTGCCACACAGGGCCAATAAGTGGCCACATAGGAAGGGGGGTCTTACCCCTCTGCAGAGGTGCAGTTGTTATATTGTATAGCCTCAACCAGATTTTTTATATGTAATTTTAGGCTTTGTTCACAGACTTCACTTTTTACTTACATAAATATCAGTTAACACGGATATGATACAGTTTAGCACGCTTTCGTCTTCTGTCATCACCTGTCAACTCGTTTTTGTAGAGACAGATTGAAAGAGTAAAATAACAATGAAATCAATACGGTGAAAGCGAACCTGTTAGATAAATTCAGGGTTGGTGTATTTTAATCGAGATACTTTAGCGAAGAAGAAGAAAAAAAAACAAACATAACAGTCGACACGCTCACCCAACAAGGTCATGAATTGCAAATAGATCTACCAGTAGATACTAGCAAAACTAAAAAGAGCTGAGCATGACGACAATAAGATAAACTCGATTGATGAATCAAAATATCTTCGTTTGTTACGCAACCGGAAAAAAGGCAACTTGAAACGCGTCTTTCAAAAAAAGAAAAAAAAAAAGAAAAGAAATGTACTTTTGGACGGTCTTATTTTAACCAGAGGGGGTTGCATGATGTTGTAACAAAAGTATGCGCCCCCTAGTCGCAAATATTTAAGTTTTAATGTAATAAAATAGTACTAGCAGGACCTGGGGATATACCACAGTATGATAATTTAATTATCACAACTTCAACGTTAAATAGCCGAACAAGTAGCTATGGCCAAAATGTTCATGTGTCCTCACCCCGTGCAGAAATTAAGATTTAACAAAACACAGAAAAATTAAATTAAACTTAATGTAATCATTGCAATGGATATACCGCAGTATGATAATTTAATCATTACAACGTTTGATATGTTCACTTAAGAACTATTGCTAAATAATTCAATATGTAAAAAGTATAATAACCTTGATCTAACTCTCTCACACTCTTTTTTTCTTTCTTTCCTTCTTTTCATCTTGTCATTATGTTTAATTGAAACTGATTAGCGTTATCGCTTCCACGCGCTCATTCACTCTCTCTATCTTTACCCTTCTTTCTTTCTTTCTTTCTTTCTTTCTTATTATATTTCTTCTGTGTAGCATGCCCCCTTTCTTCTCTTTCTTTGGAAATGATCTGAGGTGACGACATCCATAAGAAATAAGAACTCGGCGATCAAGCGACACCAGATAATCAGGTTTTTGCATTTCATCTTGGACAATTTAGACGGTCTCATTTTTAATTTAATTCATTAATCAAGTGATTACGGTCAGAAGATTATGGAATAAGAATATAAATAATTAAATAAAATGTTATCATATCAAATTAGAAAAACTAATGAAACTAAATAAGAACGAATATAAAACTATTACACTTGTTCTAATGTCATTTTAATTGATCTCTATATAAAATTATATATAGGAATACTTTTAATACGATTGAGAATAACATGATAGTATTAGAAATCAGTAACAACAAATAATTATTTATTAAACTCAGTTTTGTTAAAATCATGATGAAAATTATTCCCACCATGTACTATGTAAATCTTTCTTTCTTAAAGATATATATAACTTATTTCAGAATTTGAAATGCAGTAATAATATGGGCAGTTTTTTGGAAAATCTAACTCCGCTAGACTTTAATAGAAACATCGTTAATAAATAAGATGCTAATTAAGATTAAATAATGGCTATTTCATAATCGCTGAGAATATAGTTTAAATAAATAAGGAAATCGCGACGTCAGCTGTTAAATGTACAAAATCATCTATATCAGTGGTTTTCAACCGAAGTGCACATGTACCCAGGGGACCATGTAATATTACTAGGGATCCATACAAGAAATACCGAACTGGGGATCTTCTGTAATATTGTGGTCCATAGAGAAATTCTTGTTCAGAACAATTGTTGGTATTACTGTTTCCCCGAAAATAAGACAGAGCTTATATTAATTTTGACTCCAAAATATAACACTAGGGCTTATTTTCGGGGGATGTCGAGTGTTTGTGTCGCGCGATGTGATTGTGATGAATGCTTATTTCTTTTGTCTGTCTGCCACTCTCAACTAGGGCTTATTTTAAGGGGAGGGCTTATATTAAAATCAAACTGAAAAATCATGCTAGGTCTTATTTTGCAGGTAGGTCTTGTTTTCGGAGAAATACAGTATTTAGATTTTTCGGAGTTTATCGTGATATACACAGCGTTTCGACCGACGTGCTCTCCGGCCTTCTACAAATGTTTCTTGTCGAACTCTGGAGCTTTCATGAAACTTCGAAACAAACCCTTTATTTAATCCATTGGGTAGATTATTCCGTTAACCATGAAACAAGGACAACCGGGCACAACTGTTAAGCTATGTTATGTATTCTATACTGGAGTCAGGATTGAACCTGCAACCTACAGATGATTGTCATTTAGAACCGCATTAACTCAACCCTTATATCCGTTGCACAACGTGTCCAGCTGGAAATTATAAACCCAACTATTTTTTTCTAGAATTTCATTTTTATCTTAGTATGTATGATTTTTTACCCAACTCATATTGTAATTTTTTAAAATGATAATTTACTTTAGCCATGTTATTACTTAGCATTAAATTTCTCCAGTCATCTACGCCATATTAAAATGCTAAAAGTAGAAATATTCATGGAGCTATGATTTTTTATGGCAATCAAGTAGAAGGAAATAACTTTACATTTGTCAATGTTGTAAATTTAGAACAAGCGGCTCTGGGGGTACACAAAAAAAAAATTAAGAGGAAAAGGGTTAACAAGTTGTGAACCTCTGATCTATCTATATATCAGTACTTGTATTCCTTAATTGTACTACCGTTATCATCTTGCACCCGCCTCTGGGTAAAATTGAGACCGTCCAAATCGTCCTAGATAAAATGCAAAAAGTATGTTGATACAGTCCTTCGTAAGAAACAAAAAAAAATGAATGTAACTTTTTGCATTACTAGATTAATTGCTGTATTTGTGAAATGATCTTTTTGTTTTTTGTTTTTTATTTATTGTGAGTTTAAGTAAAAAGAGTATCCAGTTCATGGCGCGCGTAAGAAGATATAAATGATAGATGTCAGCAGGTCTTGTCAGGAAACAAAATTCTGGCTGGTATCAAATCTCGAAAGGTTAGAAAACCGAGACTAACAAGATAGAAAAATTGACTTTTTTTCATCGAATGAGAGCAAAGGTTGCGATATATTTTCGGGGCCTTTTTTGTTTGTTTTGTACAGAGGCGCGTGCCAATCGAACACGAGAGATAGTTACACTATTGTCGAAATTAAAAGGAGTTATATAACTGAACGGAAGAGGTGTGCTCTTTAACGGCCATTGACCTATTATTCTCAAAAAGGGGAACGCTCGCCCCCCACCCCCAGAGGAGAGGGGGATGGGTGGATGGATACCTAGGGGACGAGCCAATAACAATGTCAAACACCAAAACAGGAAAGCAGAGCAAATTCTACTTCCATTACCGAAGTAAACAATTATAGTTTCAGGTAACTATTCTTAATACAAGTAATTTACAGGTATCAATTATTTCTATCTGATAATTTTCAAACAGATCTGGTTTTCTGAAATGGATTGGCTGATCGGTTTACATCTTAAAGTCCCAGAGAATTTCAAGTTTTTTATTTTCGAGGTTATTATTATTATTATTATTATTATTATTATTATTATTATTATTATTATTATGTGTGTGTATGTGTGTATATGTGTATGTATGTGTGTGTGTATGTGTTAGTTATGAACGAAGGAATAGGCATATAGGCGTTGTAACAATATATGTATATTTTTTGTAACAATGTAATATATATATATATATATATATATATATATATATATATGTGTGTGTGTGTGTGTGTGTGTGTGAGAGAGAGAGAGAGAGAAATAAGAGGAAATTAAATTATTATTATTATTATTATTATTATTATTTATTATTATTATTATTATTATTCGAGTCCCTTAAAAGTACGACCGTTATCATCTTGCAACACCTCTGGTTAAAAATGATACCGTCCAAATCGTCCAAGATGAAATACCAAAATGTAAATTATTATTATTATTATTATTATTATTATTATTATTATTATTATTATTATTATTATATAAAAACGCCCTCTGGGTGGCGTAAAAATTAATTTTTGAAAGATTTCGTCGGAGGTAAGTAAAATCATCAAATCTATTAAAGGAGTAAAAAAATAAAACAATTTGAAATGGAAACTTTGTTTTGTCTCCCCTCAAATAAAATGTTGCATACATCTATTAATCGTTAATTAAATAATTATTTTGAATATTTTACACATAGATTTTACACTAAATCGTTATTATTTATTTATTTGTAAACTTTTTAGTTAATCTCTTAATACTAAAAAAATTACCATTTTTTATTTGTAAATAATTTTCTCGTAAACATCTATACGTAAGATAACTTCAAATATATATTGAAATAAAACAAACTATTAGTAAATATATAATACCGGACATATATTTATCAAGACTTAAAAAAAACCAGAACAATAAGGACTGTCTAAGTTAGAATTCTCAAATTTTGAGTGTATATAATATAAGCTTGTTCTTTATTCTAAGTATTGACGATTTTTGGTAATGTGATGTAAACGGTGACGTAGTTTTGGTTTAAGAAAAATAGAGTCCGAATCTCCATGCAGTGTTCTGAATGGTTTCAACCCTTCCTCTGATTTCCAAACATTCCAGACCCTTTTCCAATCCTTTTGGGACTGTTCCAAATGCACTAACTACAATTAATATCACTTTCACTTTCATATTCCATAACTTTTTTTAGTTCTCTGGCAAGGTCCAGATATTTGTCTATATTTTCATTTTCCTTTAGCTTCACCCTGTAATCTGCTGGCACTGCAAAATCCACTAGTTGACAAGTTCTTCCTTTTTTGTTTATCAACACTAGGTCTGGTCTTCTTGCTGGGATAAGTGATCCGTTTTTATTTCAAAGTCCCAGAGAATTTTATGCGTTTCGTTCTCAAGAACAGATTCTGATTTATGCATATACCATTTTGTTGTATGGTCAAAATTAATTTTTTTGCATAATTCCCAGTGGATCACCTTCCCAACCCAGTCGTGTCTAGTTTTGTATTCTCGTTGTGCTAGTTTGCTACATTCGCAGAGTATATGGTTTACAGTCTCGTCTCTATTACCGCAAAGTCTACATTTACTATTTGTTGGGTCTTATCAATTTTCGCTTTTATATAGTTTGTCCTTATGGCATTATTTTGTGCAGCAATTATATGTGATTCAGTTTCTCTTTTGAGGTTTCCCTTTCTTAACCATGTCCAAGTCTTTTCATGTGCAACCTCTTCTATTTGTCGTTTGAAGCGTCCATATAATTGTTTTTCTTCCCATTTTTGTTTTCTAGTCTTTGTTGTTTTTCTGTTTGTCCATCTGTCGCTTCTACTATTGTTGGCCGACATAAGTAGTTTGTCTTTGCTCTTTCTTGTGTAATCTTCAAGTTGTTGGATTGTGGTTTCTACGCATTCCTCTATGTTGGCAAGACCTCTTCCCCCTTCCTTTCTTGACACATATAATCTATTTCTATCATCTCTAGGGTGGAGAGCCTTGTGCATGGTCATTAATTTTCTCGTCCTTTGGTCAATATGTCTGAGTTCTTCTTTTTCCATTTTAAGAATGGTCCTGAGTATCTTATAATGGGGACAGCCCAGGTATTAATTCCTTTGATCAGATTTCTGAATATCTCAGGAGAACTAGAAAACTTCTAGAAACCAAACCGAGTCGACCGACTCCACCTTTACAAGATTCCCCAATGGGACCACTTATTGTCCGTGAGTGGCGACCAATGATGTTTAAGGAAGGAATCCTGATGGCTAAGAAGTTCATGACATACAACACTCCACTTTGGTCTTTACTTAGACTAGACCTGCGATCGTAGAGGAACTCTCCGACAATCGGATGGTCACGTCAAACCTATATGATTGGTTCAGCCGTATTGCTCTTGTGACACATTCCTAAGTATGTTATCATATATTTACTAGAAACCATCTCCTGTATTATCTCTGTATTTCAACACTTCTGTTTAACCATGAAATGTATTGTCTCTGTATTCTAGCACTTCAATCTAACCATCCATTATATTGTATCTATATTTGTAGCACTTAAATTTAACCATCTCCTGTATTGTCCCTGTATTTCAGCACTTCAATTTAACCATCCAATGTATTGTTTTTGTATTTTTAACACTTCTTGTTTACCACTGTATTGTCTCTCTATTCTCAATACTGTTTAACCATAGACTATATTGTCTCTGTATTTTAAACACTTCTATTTAACCCTCTACTGTATTGCATCGGCATTTGTAGCACTTCTTTTCAACTGTCCACTGTATTTTCTCTGTATTTTTACATCCAATGTACCGTTGTCTCTATTTTTAGCACTTCACTTTATCAATCTATTGTAATTCTATTTAGTTATTCAGTGTAATTTTATACTTGCATTATAATCTCAACATTTTAGCGCTTGCATTACAAATACCAGTTACAATTCAAATATTCAAAGTACAATGTTTGTTTTCATGAAGTTTAAATATTAATTCAGAGCCAGGCAGCCAATTTGACTTTCAGTTGTCTTAATGGCCATTTCA
>CM042147.1:23929771-23952271 GCA_023376005.1 Doryteuthis pealeii | reverse complement strand
AGAAATATATAACAATATAGTAATAAATTTCCATTCAATGATTTACAATCTAAAAAAAAAAAGATATAAATGATGCAATTAATTCAATCAATCAATATTATATTTCAAAGCGAAAAAAAAAAAAAACATACAAAAAAAAAGAAAAAAAAAAAAAGATAAACAAATAACATGCAAATGATTTCCCTTTTGTTACTTTTCAAATTTGAATTTTTAAATATCTTCCCAAATAGAAATCAAATCTTCATTATTTTTGCTCAAAAACCAAACCCTGGTGATATTTAATGTGTATATATATATATACATTGTTGTTAATTGTTTTATTTTTGAAGTTTCCCCCGGACATACATATACACACCAACTGCCCTTTATATAGGTATAGATAGATTATTGGGTATTCAAATTATTTCTAATTCATTTTTATAAACATTCTTTTTAAAACTCCTTTTTTAAAAATCTATTTAATCAATAGATTGGAGCTGGAGTGGTCGTACTTGGTGGGCCCCAAAAGTACTACCACTCCGGGTCGATGTGAGTTTGGGAGTAATGGAAATGAAGAGGTACTCCAACTTCCCAGAGCTCCATAATTGGAACCTCACCACTAGATTCTGTTTTACCATGAGAGCAAAATATTAGGGACAATCATATAGGTGTCCGGGCTTGACATAAACAGCCTATTGATTGGAGGAACCTCTCCGACCGTCCTGTCTAGTCCAAGTAACGGTCAAAGTGGAGTGCTTTATGCCATAGACTGCTCAGCCACCAGGATTCCGTCCAAAAGCATCACGAGTCGTCATCTACAACCAACAGGTGGCCCAATTGAAGGCGGTTTTACTCAGCTGAGTGCTGTCGGCGTATTGTACTGCCTCAGTCGATAGAGCTAAATGAATAAGAACACATCATACTCAGCTCTTTTTTAATTAGTCTCTCTCTCTCTCTCTCTCTTCTCTCTCTCTCTATATATATATATATATATATATATATATATATATATATATATATAATGGTTAATAACGGATTTCCTAATCACGTCATTGTCAAACGAATCAAACAGACCATCCAAAAAATAGACGCTAGCCACAAGGAAAAACATACTACAGCAAATACTTCTTCAAATAACATTTATTATCGCAACCAGCTGCACAGGAATTACAAACTTGATGTAATATATATATATATATATATATATATATATATATATATATAGAGAGAGAGAGAGAGAGAGAACAGAGACAAAGAAAGAAAGGGAGAAACAGGGAGAAAGAGATGAGTAGAACAATAGGAAAATGAAAGAAAGCGAAAAGATAGAGAAATACTTTAACCTTGCCAAAGAGAATAAAAAGATTAGAACATGTGATATATATATATATATATATATATATATATATATATATATATATATATAACACCAATTCCCAAAAATCCAAACTTATATATATATATATATATATATATATATATAAGTTTGGATTTTTGGGAATTGGTTTAGGGTATAAAGATCAGCTAGAATACTCAGAAGAGTTCTGGAGATCAATGGTCTGATATCTTTACTTTTCTAGAATGTGAAACCCTTTACTTTTCTAGAATAATGTCTGTCTTTGCTTTTCTAAAATGTCCGGCAGCACGGACATCCATGCTAATCTCTCGCCAACCCTCACCCAGGTGGTCCTCTGTGCAGTATCCAGAATCGATGTAGGTCTTTGCTGGATGGCCCACAATGGTGTGTTCGTGTGCAGGTTCCCACTGGAGTATGTCACTTATGAGTTCGCTCAGCAGAGTCCGACATGTTTTGTTCGTCTTATTCGGATGGTTTGTGTGACAGGGGGCAGGTGGCCATATAGCTGCTTACTTTTCTAAAATATCGAAATCTTTACTTTTCTAGAATGTCAAAATCGTACCTTTTCTAGTATATCTGAACTTTTACTTTTCTAGAATTTCGCATTATCTACTTTTCTAGAATATTGTAATCATTCCTTTTCAACAATGCCAAAATATCAACTTTTCTAGAATGCCTGGAATTTAGCAATATTTACTGTTCTAGAATATCGTAATCATAACTTTTCTAAAATGTCAAAATTTAACTTTTCTAGAATGTGTAAATCTGTACTTTTCTAGAATAAAGTAAAAATGTATCTTTTCTAGAATGTCGATTATCTGACCTTTTCTAGAATATATGAATGTTATTTTTCTAGAATATCGTAATTTTCTAGAATCTTTAAATCTGTAATTTTCTAGAATGTCAATTATCTTTACTTTTCCTTTTCTTTTCTAGAATGTCGAAATCCGAAGAGAGCAATGACACCTTAAACGAGAGAATAAAAGAAGAGAGTAAAGATGAAGATACCGTCGTTATTCCTGATGGTGGATGGGGTTGGGTGGTGTGTTTTGCGGTCTTTTGGCTCAACTTTTGTGTGGCAGGATGTGGAACCTCAAATGGAATTGTTCTTCTTGGATTAGTCGATCTTTACGGTGAATCAGTCTCAAAAGCGGCCATGGTCGGTTCGCTCTTTATTGGATCGTTAATGTGCGCAGGTGAGTTTTTATTACATTTAATTATTTGCATCTGTAAAAATAATCAATTACGAAATAAATTAATTTAAGGGTATTAGCGTTATGTGAAATGTAAATAGCCTCGTCCAGGATTTGAACTCTTCTCGTCGTGTCTATTTCCAACTATAGTAAACATTACGCCACTTTTAAAAACATTCTTAATTTTTTTTTAGATATTTAAATATTATAAAGGAGATTCGATGTCTGTCTGTCTGTAACCGAAATTACGCCACTGCTTACGTCAAAATACCTTCTGGAATTGCGTAAGTTTATCAATGAGTTTTTAATTTATAGTCATAATCTTTAATACATAGGATAAATCTTATCTACTAAAGATATCTCTATAAAATTCTGAGTTAGATTTCCTTCAAAACAACCCATGTTGTTAGTGCATTTAAATCCTGCAATGTGTCTAATATGTCATGTAGACCTTGTATATTTTGTATATACATAACCCAAAATTGCTGTCGAAAACATTTTTTTAAGACTGGTGAATCTGTAATTGCTACCCAGAGAGCTTTTTGTGCTCATTTCATGTTATGTCAGAATGATGCTGTTCTGGATAGAATTTTCAACCCATAACAAATATCAATTTTTCTTACACTTAATTTCATTTTCCTAATTTTTCATCAGGTCCGTTGGTGTTGATTCTGATGGCGTTTGATGCCAGCCATCGCCAGGTGATCATGTCGGGAGGACTCGTAGCTTTTTTCTCAACAATTATTAGCGTATTTGCTCCGAAACTACAAATACTTTATTTCACTTACGGAATACTTACAGGTAAGTAGTATTAAATTTACCTATCAATTTCATGCTGTAAGTCTACAACTGACACTGCCTTTAATTGGTTCTTCCCGACCTCTTGCATGTTTTTAAGAGCTGGGTTTTCATAAAGACTCAGATTAGAAAATTATGTCGGTCGGGACTGTAGAATAAACCAACTGAACCTCTGCAGAGAGGTAAGACCCCAACCAATGGGGCCACCTGTTGACCATGGGTAACGACGACCCTGGTGGCTGAGCAGTCCATGACATGCTCCATATTTTTTATTAATTCTTGTTGCGTACTCAAGTTTTTTAAAACTCCTTTTTTCCCTATGTAAACCATAGATGGGACCCTAACAGGTACTACCACCTAGGGTCAAAGTGGACGTAGGAGTAATGGCGATGAAGGGGTACTCCACACTCCCAGAGTTCCAGAATTGGATTAGATGCAGTTTAACATCATACCCAGGACACTAATACACTCAGTCCGTACATTCTAGCACATTTATGATAAAAGGGGTTGGTATTTGCCATGGGGGCAATACGGTTGGGGAACTCATATAGATACTAGGGCTTGATGCAGTTTAACGACATTCCAATCATTATCGCGCATGGAGAAGAATTGATTTTACAGATCCCGCCATCTACAGAAAGTGATGTCAATATACGCAAAGCTCCTGAAATTAATTAGCCTGTCAGCTGGGGTTTTAGAATACACCGACTGTACCTCTGCAAAGGAGTAAGACCCCCCCTAATGTTGGCCGTGCGTGACGACTCGTGATGCTTAAGGATGAAATCCAGGTGGCTGAACAGTCCATGACATGCAACACTCCACTTTAGTCCTTACTTAGGCTTGACGGGCGACCGGAGAGCCCCCTAATCAATCAGCTGGTCATGTCAATCCCTAGCACCTATATGAATGCCCCAACCCTTTTGCCCTTATGATACACCTCCAATCCTTTTTATCTTGTATGTGCAAGAAAGGCAGTGCGATGGTTGAGTGTCTTAAACTCAACTCACTAAACTGCTAAACTTTCCCATAGATTGACCCATCATGTGACATTCTCAACCAATGAGAATATCCCGTCTAGGTCAGTCAGGGGTCAAAAGCTGTCTGTTATACTGTATGATTCTTATTGCATTTTTCCAGAATCAAATTTGTTTGGATTTTTGAGATGAGCTTGATAATTTGTATTATTTTGATTATTCGGACTATTGTCCTCATCTTTATTGTTATAACCCCAACGTTTCGGTCGATATGCCCTTTGGCCTTCTTCACGTGTTTCTTATCGAATTTGGTAGCCTTCTCAAACACATGGCGAAACGGATATAAGGGTTGAGTTAATACAGTTCTAAGTGACAATCATCTTTAGGTTACTGGTTCAATCCTGGCTAAGGGCGATTATAATATAGAATACTTAACATAGTTTAACACTTGTACCCGGTCATGGTTAACGGAATGAAAACTGCCTAACCCAGTGGATTGAATAAAAGTTTTGGTTCAAAGTTTCTTAAAGATTATCGAGTTCACATGAAACTCACGAGTTGGCCAAGAAAATTCCCGAGTTCGAAGAGAAGGTTCCCAGTTTCGACAGGAAACACCTGAAGAAGGCCGGAGAGCACATCGGTCGAAACATTGTGTATATACGAATAAAGATGCGGACAATTCAAAAAGTTTAATTTTGGATTATCTAGATTATTCGGTCTGAATAATCTAGATAATCCAAAATTAAACTTTTTGAATTCAATTGTTACACTACATTACAAAATGAATGGGCTACCCTATTCCTTATGCAACAATTGTTTAAGAGCAATCTTCTGCTTTCTAGAAATATTTTTTGATCTTTCTATTATTATTATTATTATTATTATTATTATTATTATTCCTTTCATTTTTTTCTATAATTTATTTCTAAGGAGGTTCCGTGGGAATGGCGTATTTTGCTGGTAACACCATCCTTGCGTCGTATTTCAAGAAAAAGCGATCTCTGGTCGTCGGGATCGCCTTCAGTGGCGGAGGCTGTGGTGTATTTGCTCTCAACTATTTAATAGAAAAAAGCATTTGTTTTTATGGAATGCGAGGGACATTTCTATTATTAAGTGGATTGTTTTTAAATCTGACAGTTCATGGATCTTTATGTCGTCCACTCCAAAGATTAAAAAAGACGAAAAAATGCGCCACAGGTAAGTTCTTTTTGTTTGTCTTTTTTACTTTAAAGAGAGGAGTTATATGTCCTTAGTTTAGTCTTAAAGTTAGACAGTGCACACTCCTTATACATAGATAATATAAGATCATGGCTTTATATTTACTTGTGGGACCTGTGGAATTTCCACAATACGAAACAAAAATCAAGAAGAGCTATTTAAGCCAGAAACAATGATTTGCAATTTCATTACATATAAATCCTACTGTTTTCTTTGCAATAAACAATACAAAAGTAAAAGTGACAAAAAAAAAAACAAAAAAAAAAACGACTCAGAAAAAGAAATTCGCCTGACGCTCGTTCGCTAAACCATAGCGTAAATTAGAACGGGACGACATATGATAAAAATTACCAAAATATCTTTTGTAATTCACAATTTCAATATTACAAATAAAACAAACATGTAAATTCTTTTTTATTTCTTTAAATTTTACGTCGAGCATTTAAGCGACATCAAGACCACTTGGAATGTTTCATTTTTAAAATTGGGGGAAATAAAATGGGACAAATAAGAAATATGCGATTAAGCGATATCAGATAATCTGGCTTTCTTGGATAATTTGGACGGTCTCATTTTTAACCATATGGTGTTTGCAAGATGATAACGGACGGAAGAATTAAGAACACGTGTATATAATCCCGTACTTAAATTAAGAGGAGTGTGAGATGCTTTACTTTAAGAAGAGGAGTAGTGGTGAAGCTCTCTAAAAGTAGTTTGAGTAACGAGAAGAAAACTCCTCAGATTTGAATTCAGAGTTTTCCTTCTCTTAGACCGGTTGCACTTGTATTGTGATGTTAGTCCCAACAGTAAAAAGAAGTCAAGTCGAGATAGGGTAAAATAAGACAAGTGTTTTTACAATCAATGGTACATGTACGACTAGCTTGTCGTTATGCTACCTTTCCACTCGGTGTCTCACTATTTATAGTGAGAACCGGTGCATGTTCTCCACTGTAGGAACGGCCGGTACAACAACTTGTCAAGATTAAAATGCACAGAGTAGCGTATTATTTATCCATAGATAGAGTGAAAATATTTGCGATCATTTATATCATTTTTCTGGACTGTTTTCCTCCTCTTTATTGTTATATACACAATGTTTTCATATTGTAATCGGGATCCCTCACGGAACTTCAATCTGAACCCTTTATTTAATCCATTTCGTTAACCATGACTGGGGACAAGTGTAATGCTATGTTAACTATTCTATGTTATTTTCGCCCAGGGTCAGGATTGAACCAGCAACCTAGAGATGATTTTCACTTAGAACTGGATTAACCCTTATACCCGTTTCAACAAATTCAGACAAATAATTTGGCTTATATATTTTCCAGGTATCCCACGATTAACATAAATTATTGTTAACATATGGAGTCGGAATCGGTAAAGCTATACCGACTCCGACTCCAGTTGATTTTACACCTTAGATGCTCTTAGTTTAGTCTGTGATGTTATACAGTGCACATTCCATTTAAATAGATAATGAAAATGTTATATTCATTTGTAGACCATAATCACTTAATTACATAGAGAGGAATCGGAGTCTAAGGGGCAAAAATAGATGAGTCGGAGTCGAAGATTTTGTGTTTCGACTCCTCAGCCCTGTTGCGATGGTCCCGTCCTTCATGTGATTTTCAAATCTCCCGGTCTGTTTTGGGATGTACCCTATCCCGAAAACTGACTTTCAGCGCTACCCACATATTGGACATGGATGGATACGGGTGTAGCGTTAGTTTCGTATTTGCCTGGGAGAGTTGTCTGCCCGTTAGTTTGCCGCCGGGTTCATTTCGGCCTCTTTTCCTGTTCCTGATACTACGAGACACATGGGCTAATTAAGGTCTAACCACGTCTCGTAGCTGTTCTTCACACAGCGTGCGACCTCTTTGTATCTCGTCATATCCATGTGCTGTACTGTTAAGTCATGTATCCATATATAACTTTGAACCTTTCTTACACGGGTCTGTTCGCGTGTCTGAGAGCATGCGTACACGTAGTGTTTCAAAAGTCATCATGGCCGTGATGAGATGTCGAATTCCATCCCCCGCGGTCTGCTACACGTGTCTCCAATTCCCCTAAGAGAATGGCACTTTTTAAAAACCTTTTTTGGCCCGTGATGATATAGATTAATATATGTCACCGATATGTTAACATATATGGCACCCTAGTGACTACTGTTTACAATACAGTTGTAGAAACAACATAATTTTTAGTCCCCATTTTTCGGTGACCGACAAAAGTCACAAGAAAACACATTTAAAAACGTCTATCGAATTTAGTTTTGACAGAACATATATCTACTATATACAACAAAACATCATATCTATTATTATACTAAAGTTTTAATTAAAATGGATTTTTTTAAAAACATTTAGTAATCCTAAAACTAAGGAATAAATTAGTATAAATTTTGTGTCATTAAACCACCAGGAAAAAAACCTTTAGACTTTAAAAGGAGAAAATCTCAGCTTTAGTATAATATATATATATATATATATATATATATATATATATATATATATATATATAACCTAAAAGAGACAGAAACTACCTACACAGGTTTCACCTAACGGGTCTTCAGGATAATTCTGTTTGAAAAGGGTTGGCACAAACGACATTTTATTATTAAATAATAATAATAATAATAATAATAATAATAATAATAAAATGTTGTTTGTGTTAACCCTTGCCAGAATTATTCTGAAGATCCGTTAGGTGAAACCTGGGTAAGTAGTTTCTGGCTTTTTTAGGTTTCATAGTTTTGCTCTACTTAGTGTATTGAGCAATTTTACATTAACTTTGCAAATCTTTCGGTGTTTTTTTCTTTATCCACACACACACACACCACACACACACACATATATATATATATATATATAATATTATATATACTCTACTTGTACCACATTTCTTTATTTTAAATTTGATACATATATTGTTCTAAAAGTTCTTTGTTTTACTTAAATTATATCCACATTTCAGAAATGAAACAAAACTCTGTTAAATTTCGACAAACAGAAACGAACCTGGGATTCGAACCCGAACAACCAGCAGCAAATGTAAATATACATTTTTATTCTTTTACTATTTTCACATTGTTATTGTCGTGTATTAGAAGTCAGAAATACAATATATACAAAATATAAGTAAAGTTGGCGGAGTGGCCTATTGGTGGTATCCGTCGGAAAGCAAAGGAGTCTATCTCTTTTTCGGTAGCGTTAGACCAGGGAGATTGTCTTGCTGAGGTGGAGGGCCGCACCTACCGTCAACTCGCCACTTTACTACAGAGATCAGATTACCCAATCTGCGCTACGCCTACGTTGAGGGGCCGGTATCGAACTCAGAACCCAAGGAGAGTGCTTTACCGACTGAACTAATAAAAGATATACTTTTATATATTAACATAGCTTATCTTAGACATAACCGTAGAGCACCCAGTAAGGATCATACTCATGGCCTGACTGATTGATTCGCTAACAACTGCACTAGAGTAGGTGCCCTAAAACTAGATTCTTGCAGCACAATCTGAAATTAGAGGAAAATGAGGTAAGAAAGAGTAAATCTTCAAAGTAAGAAGAACCCAACTCGCCTAGAAAATCAGCTTTTTAAACCTTAGTATCGACCTGGGATCGAACTCTTGCCACTATTACTTGTGGACAAAGTCGCTTGAACTTAGCACAACGCAAAGTTAAGTGAGAAGAACAAAGGGAACGAAATTCCGTCTTCCAAATACAAAAACACCGCCTTGCCTTGAAAATCAGCTTTCGAATACTCAAGGGAAAAGCAAAAGCTCAAAATACTAAGTCATTGCGATATTATATAACTGTATAGATACATATTATGAGTGAGTTCACGAGAGAGAGAGAGAGAGAGAGAGAGAGAGAGAGAGAGAGAGAGAGAGAGAGAGAGAGGGGAGGGAGAGGGAGAGAGAGAGATCGTATTTATTGTGAGTGTTTTTATATGAGTACGTAAGAGAAAGTGATGGATAGATCGATAGATAGATCGATAAATTGATAGACAGATAGGTGGGGAGAGAGTATGTACGAGTGAGTACCTGTGTAGGTGTTAGAGAGAGAGAGAGAGAGAGAGAGAGAGAGAGAGAGAGAGAGAGAGAGAGAGAATGTGTGTGTGTTTGTGTGACCGTATTTATTGTAAGCAAGCTAGATATTTTATTGTTTGTATAATATATGTATAAGTAACTAAACAGGCCATAAACATTCGCCATTCCCACCCACCCCCTTTCAGCTTTTGTCTTCTATCTCTCTGACTCTAACATCATTTTTACAGATAATCACCGTCCACGCTGGTAGTAATGGCGTCATTGAAGATGTGAAATCCCTTCCCGAAAAACATCATCCCATGTTGACCAAAAAAAGTTCAACCAAATGTAAAACAATTTTCTCATCTCTTCTTGATCCAGTCATTTTCAAAAATCATGGATTACAAATTCTTCTCGTTATTTATTTCATTTGGTCAGGTAAGTCTATCTTCTCTCTCCCAGCGCAGATTTCAATGCCAATAAACCCTTTCTGCATAATATACGAGACTCGAAAAGGGAAGATGATTTTGTTTTGCGTTAAAACTTAATTTAACTAACATATCTTTTTATCTCCTCTCTTGTAAAACGTCATTACTTTTCGAACAGCCTATTATCTTTAGTAGATATGGTCTAAGAATCTTTTTTTTGGCACATTTGAACTCTCTTTGAGGTTCCAGTTCTGTAGTTCTGGAAAAAGTAATCCTTCATTGCCATACCCACATCTGACCCGGAATGGTACTGCCTTTTAGGATCCCATCTATGGATTAAATAAATAAAAAATGTGTTTTAAAAATAGCTAAAAAAAATACAACTATAAAGTACGGAAGACGTGGTCAGCAGTTCAAACGTCGAGAGCCGAATTGCAAATGGCCGCTTCTGTTTTGTTTATCTTTCTCTCAAGGACAGATCACTCTGTTCAGACTAAGCACAGGGGCAGATCACTCTATTCTAATTATACACCAACAAAAATGAATAAAACAAAGACGACTTCCTCATAAAATAACCCAATGTGTTGACATGCCGTGAAAAACCAACCAACCAACCAACCAACCAACCTTTTCTCTCAGATTTCAATTTCAAGCAACCCTTTTGCATAATATACCAGATTTAAAAAAAAGGAAGTTGATCTTGTTTTAGGTTAAAAACTTCTACTGAGTAAATTTAACTTACATATCTTTTTATATCCTCTCTTGTAAAACGTTATTACTTTTCGAACACCCTAATATTTTAGTAGATATGGTCTAAGAACCTTTTCTTGTCACTTTTGAATTTTCTCGACCGTTTCACATTCGTTCTATTTTATTCAATTCTATTTCATTTTGAGCGTGTTTCAGTAAATTGTTATACCTTAAAAATAAGACCATTAAGAAATAAATGGTTTTGAGAAATGGTTTACAGTAAGTCAACCATATCATTAATAATTCGATTGAAAATATTACTTTCTTCGCTGTTATCTCACCACAATAATTCACAACGATATGAATTTAGCATATCTGCTTGAATGCTATACTGCCTTTTATTTTGTCTTGTCTCGCGGCATATCCGTGGTTTTACATTTTTTGGACAAGAAGGATACATAGAAATGTAGATGGGATGGTTGTAATCAGAAGTTTCTGAAATAAGGAAGATGGTTGACAGGATGTCATCTGACTTAACGGCAGGTCATATTATCTATTTACGCCTGGTCAAATGAACTGACCACCAGTCCATTTTGCCAACGCCCCTCCGAGCACTGAAGAAGCTTATTAAGGGAAATTTGTACTGCCACTTAAAAAAAGAAAAAGAAAAACACTGTAATTATTGGACCTGGTATGACTGTAGAGGTTGGGGAAAGAAGTTTTGTAAGGCAAAAGTTTAATAGGAGTAGATTGATCAAACAACAGTAGGTTTCCGGAGGGATATGCCACGAGATAAGACAATGGTCTTATTTTTTAAGGTATAAAAATTTACTGTACACCGCTACCCTCCAACCACCCGCCAACAACAAAAAACAAAACAAAATGAAAGTGAAACAGTTAAAAAAGTTCAAGTTTTCTCTCTCTCTTTCTCTCTCTCTCTCTCTCTCTCTCTCTCTTTCCTCATCTCTCTTTTTCTCTTTCTCTCTCTCTCTCTCTCTCTCTTTCCTCATCTCTCTCTTTTTCTCTTCTCTCTCTCTCTCTTCTCTCTCTTTCCTCATCTCTCTCTTTTTCTCTTTCTCTCTCTCTCTCTTTTCTCTCTCTTTCTCTCTTCTTGCTCCAACTCTCGCTTTCTCTTGCTTCCTCCTCTCCTCCCTCCCTCCTATTTTTCTTTTTCTTTTGTAATAACCTTGTATTTCTTCTTTCTTTCCAGCCGGAGAGGTTCTTCCGATTTTTCTTCCCGCCAACGTTGTGAATGTCGGACTGAGCCGAGAGGAAGGCGCCCTGGTCATGTCCATATATGGGGCAACGTTCGCTTTTGGCCAGCTCATCGTCGGAATGATTGCAGACTTTCTTCATGTTCCCATCAGTTATATTTTAACCTTTTCAATGCTGGCCCTTACAGTCACTTCACTCGCAATTCCGTTCTGTTGCACCTTCATTGCATTCGCTTTCTGCACAACGATATTTGCAGTTTTTCATGGTAAATAATTATGAACTATTCAATTATTACTCTCCCCGGTCGGCTGCGACAGAATAATACACCGACTGCACCTCCACAGAGGGGTAAAATGCTCCTTCCCCAATGGGACCATCCGTTGATATATATATTATATATATATATATATATGATTGTGTATGTATGTATGTATGTATATATATATATGTGAGTGTGTGTGTGTGTGTGTGTGTGTGTGTGTGTATGTATGTGTGTCTGTTGGTGTGGAGACCACATATACTTCTTGTTGGCATATCTGATGAGTAACATTTTGTGTATATTATATATATATATATATATATATAGGAAAATAATTATTTAAGTTTTAATGCAAAGCATGAGGGCAAAATCATTTTTAAAAATTTATTTTAAACTTTTCTCTCTCACACACACACAAACACTTCTGTACTATATATATATATATATATATATATATATATATATATATATATATATAGTTTTTTTTTCCGTAGTTAGGGTCTTTCCATGTGTGGTTTAACCAAGCTGATGCAGGTAGACCATATATATATATATATATACTCAAACACTTTTCTGTTATATATATATATATATATATATATATATATATATATATATACATACGCAAACACTTTTTTGTTATATATATATATATATATATATATATATATATATATATATAACAGAAAGTGTTTGCGTATATATATATATATATTATATATATAATATATATATATATATATATATATATATATATATATATATGTTTGCGTATATATATATATATATAATATATATATATACACACACATACAAACACTTCTGTACTATATATATATATATATATATTATATATATATATATATATATACATGTACTTCTGTACATTATATATACACACTTCTATTATATATTTTTATATCTGTATATACACATACTCTTCTGTACGTTATATACACACACCTCTGTAATACACATATACTTACATCTGTATATTATGTATATGTATACAAACACACATATATATATATATAATCCGTGACCTACCCTAATGTTGTCGCGTTTAAATTTTATTTCCAGGTTTTACGACTGCTCTCCGTGTTGTGCTCGCTGCTTCTATTTTAGGCGTAAGAAACTTGAACAAAAGTTACTCCCCTGTGTGCCTTTCGATTGGAATTGGATACATCCTTTTCCCTCTCATAACAGGCAAGTCTTATTTTGATCATCAGAGCTAGAATACACTCTAACTTTATTTGACTCACGCATGAATAATTGTTTGTTCACCCATAGTCTACAATATTGAGTCAAAGTTAAACTCTGTCATCCAATTTGTTCTAGTATTATTGCCTTTAATGAATATAGAATACATGCCTTCTAAGTTTCTTCTTAGATGATAGCTTTTCCCATCACTCCCGGTTTTCATGGCTATTTTTGTCTTATTTGACTATTTAAATAGAAAATAATAAAATTACAGTTAATCTTGTTAATAGATTTCTTTTAGGATTTATCGACGGGATTTTTGTTAACTCTTATTAAAACCAAACAATTAAAAATCAATAATACCAAACAAATATCTATTATATTCAAATTTTAAAGATCAATATGTAAATTAGATTTACCGTTCATACTGCAAATCACTATTTGGTTATATATATCAATACTATTGCATGTTATAAGTACTAGCAAATATATGCACCCTCTGGGGGCAAGTATTTAAGTTTTAATGTGATAAATTATTACATTAGCTCAGAAACGCTGATGAGAACTAAATAAGAATGCAGATAAAAAGAATTTCAAACAGAGGGGGATATAATCGAAAAATAGAACAACTGAAACTTACTCTTCCATCACTCCCGTCTTTCATTGCTAAATTTTCCTAATTAACTATTTACTTAAAATAGGAAGTAAATAATAAAATGACAGTTATTTCTTTTTGTTAATGGATTTCTTTTAAGGTTTATTCCCAAGATTTTTGCTCTTATTCATTAAGATAAAACCAAATAATTAGAAATACCTAACACATATTTATTAAAATCAAAGTTTTAAGATCAATATGCAAATTAGCCTCCCCATTCACACTGTAAACCGCTATTTTGTTGTATTTATAAATACAATTGCATGTTTTTAGTATGTAGATAAGGCCAACGCCGTGGGTCCAGTGGCTTTCCTCCTGAATCTTTAAAAGTTAATAGCGTCGATCCAGGGGCTATATCCCCAGGAAATACCTGCCCCCTTGATTTAAAGGGGCAGGCTGGGTTTATTGCCCAGCGCCTGAGGCGCCCCCTTGAGGGGAATGCCGACGGCCTCAACGCAATTTTTCCACCTGCCACCCATGAGTCTCGGCTCGTGGGTGGTCCCGCATAAAAATGAGACCTTGTGTCCAACCCATACAAGTGGGGTATGAGGTAAATAAATGTAGATAAGGCCAACGGTGTTAATAATGTAAAACAACTTTATTAATAATTGAGGTTTAAAGTAAAATAAAATCATGGAGAATATGACGTAAATAACTAAGGGAATTGTGAGTTGAGTAATAATCTAGCTTCGGTTCCAGACAGACAGACACACAATCTCCATTATAACAAAATTAATAGTATAAAATGATTTTATTAATAATTCAGTTTTAGGTAAAAATAAAACCAACGTGATTGGTATATTCTTATACCCTCACAATTTAAAATCTTTTTTAAATGCGTTTTTATTTAGTTTCGTTAGCCTTTCTTATTTAATATAATATTTTGTTAAATTAAATCTTAAACATTCGCCCTAGGAGGGCGCATATTTTTGCTAGTATTAATAATTTCTTTTTTCTTTTAATTTCAGGAGCCGTATTTGACGCTACACAGTCTTTTGGTGCCATTTTCTACTTTGTCGGGGGTAATTTGTTCTTTGGACTGATTGCATCGGCTGGAATCATCTATATGCAAGTGAAGGGAAAATTTGAAGAATAATAATTTAATATGTGAAACGCTGCAAAGATTCTTCGAATTGATACAAATAATTTGAATGAATGAAACTTCTGTTTTGTGAAGTCGCAGACATTTGCAGGAAGAGAAATGTCATCCGTAAATTATTTTAGTTATTTTTTGTTTAAAGAAGCGAACATGATCAACCGCAAGCGTCACCTGCAACAAGGGAGATAATTCTGAATTTAAACTAGCTAAGGAATTGAGAGTCAGTATTGAAAATCAGTCATCATATCCTCCCCGTGACAAACGGGCTGTTGGGTAAATACATAGAGATATTAAAACATCAATTTCAATATCCAATTATATTTATTTAAAATAATCCTGTCTATTCACATATAAAGGACAGTTAGTGCGTATGTATGTATGAGTGTATGTCCGGAGGAAACTATGAAAGTAAAACTATTAATGACAAAGTAAATATATATTTACACATTCACTATCACCAGAGCTTGACGTTTTTGTTTTATTCATTCTTGTTAAATATTCAATTCTTTTCAATACATTATTTTTAACACAAAAACTCGCTCCTGAATCTATTCAACCCATAGATGGATAGGCAGTAGGTACTACCACACATTCACTATCAGCAGAGCTTGCTTTTTGTAAAAAGTAATGGAGATTTTATTCCTATTCGTTGAATATTCAAAAATTTTGTATTTGAATAGTAAGAGAATGGAAAATTATTAGTGGCGTTCATGATTAAAACATAAACAAATCAATTATGGAAGGCCAAAACATTTAATAGATCTGCGATACTAACTTCTTTTTTATCTCCTTTCTCTACCCAGGCAACGCCAGATAGCCGCTTCTAGTATCTTATAAAAAGTTAGAACTTTCCTGCCTTGCAGATTATTCAAATGTCTCATTAAAAAACCAATCGTAAGGTTTTCAGTTTGAATATAAATACATTCTCATTAATTTATATTAGGTATGAACAAAAACGGGCACAACTTTAAAAAAAAGATATTTTGAAATATTTTAAAACGTTAATAAAAATGGAAAATTATCTTTTTACTGTTTTTTTTTTTAAATCTTTTTTTTTTACGTTTGGTATTGTTAGAAAGGCATGGTCGGCCACAAACAAATTATCAGTCATATGGAGGTCCGATTTCCCTGACAAGCTGAAGCGACAGTTCTTCCAGGCTATGGTTGTATCAGTGCTGCTGTATGGCTGCACCACTTGGACCCTAACGAATCGTCTTGAAAATAAGCTAGATGGAGCTGCACAAGAATGCTGCGTACAGTCTTGAACAAGTCGTGGAAACAGCAACCCACAAGGAAACAGCTGTACGGTCACCTGCCCCCGATCTTACAAACTATCCGAGTGAGACGGACAAGGCATGCAGGACACTTCTGGAGAAGCAAGGATGAGCTCATAAGCAACATACTCCTGTGGAAGCCAACACATGGACATGCAGGTGTGGGGCGCTCAGCTAGGATCTACATTGACCAGCTATACGAAGATGCTGGTTGCTCCGCAGAGGAGCTCCCAGGTGCAATGAATGCTAGGGACGGTTGGCGAGAGATTGTCATGGATATCCGTGCTGCATGATTATGATTGTTAGAAAAAGAAAAAGTTCTGAAAACATTTATTTATCTGCAATCTTCGAAGGGAAGAAGAACTCGAAGATTTCCTAATTTATATTCTTATATATGTTGTTGTTGTTACTAACCCCTTTTCCATAGATTTGATTGGTTGAAAAGATAATGAATGTATCAGTACCTATTAATTTAGGGAGTCTCTCTTATTTTCGTGCGAATAATAATTGGCAGACCGCTCGAAAGCAAAAGCATTGGATCATTTGTTTCATTTCTTATTTAACTACAATTACGAGACCTACGGTTTGGTTTATTCGTTTAACGGCCTATTAATTCCCTATGGGTTATTTAATGCAGAAATCTGAGGGCTTTTTCCAAGTAAAACCCCTGTTTATGAGATAGCTATACTTACCTGTATAACTAATGCAAATCTTACCCGATTTAGTTTACCGGCCGAGAAATAAAAAAAAATTTTTCTTTCAATTATCTCTCTTGTCCAAGACCCCTTCTTCATTTAATTCTAGAAATAAGTCACTTTTTATACGAAGCACATATAAGTACCTTCAACAACCGGAACTTAAATAGGGAAGGAGGGAGGGAAATATACAGGTAAGTATAGATATCTCATAAACAGGGGTTTTACTTTAAAAACTCTCAATTTATATCAACATCTATATTTACTTGTATAACTAATGCAAGAAATAGAATTTGTCCAAGAACTGAAGGAGGTGAGAAAAGAGTAAAATGAATATACTCACTTATTCTTTTGCAATTCTGTTTCTAAGATGGATACTCCTGGAACATTTCCTTCACCCAAAGCAAAATCCCTTAGGTAAAGTGGTGAGCTGATGGTAGGTATGGTGCCTAATTGATTCTCAAAGATCACAACAAAGCATTGTTCCAAATAAGGTAAGTCGAGTTTTTTCACCTTCTTCCTAAGGTTGCAGGTATTTTGATATGATCCCGCGCGCCTCGGATTTGGTGGGTTGCTTTTCTGCCACAATATAAAGAACAATTCTCAAGTTTCTGCGTTAAAAAAAACAAACCAAAAACAAAACAAAAAACTAATTTCTGTTACACATAACGTACATTTTTTTGTTTTAACTCATTTTTTGCTTGCAATTTTGTTGTAACCTAATAAAGGTTACTAAATGAGAAATAACCAAACGGAGGTTGGAAATGAAATAGAATCTTTATAACATTAAAAAATACAATACTTGCCAGCGGCGTGAACAATGTAAACTACTGCTATTGGTATAAGACTACTCAGTCAGTATATTAATCCCGTATTTATGAGGATTGGGACATAGTCATTAATGTTCATAGGTAGAATATATGAGGATTGGGACATACCCATTAATGTTTATAGGTAGGGTATATGAGGATTGGACATATCCATTAATGCTCATAGGCAGGGTATATGAGGATTGGGACATATCCATTAATGTTCATAAGTAGGGTATATATGAGGATTGGACATACCCATTAATGTTCATAGGTAGGATATATGAGGATTGGGACATACCCATTAATGTTCATAGGTAGGGTATATGAGGATTGGGACATATCCATTAATGCTCATAGGTAGGGTATATGAGGATTGGGACATACCCATTAATGTTCATAAGTAGGGGATATGAGGATTGGGACATACCCATTAATGTTCATAGGTAGGGTTTATAACAATTTTCAAAACTGCCATAGCACTCTACCATAAGCCACGCCTACTTTCAATTGCCACCAGAAGTGTAATTTATGTTTGATTTACAGTTAATTGGCGACACTTTCAGATAAATAATTTGTGATGGGAATTCCCTTACTAAGCAGAAACTGAAACTCATTGGATTATGTCCCTTACAAATGAATTAAAATAGAAAACCATTTTTACTTAAAAAATTATATTCAATATTTTTTTCATAGAGACCAATGTAATGGAATCTCATTATTTTTAGCTATATATTTTTAATGCAATATTTTCTTTAATTAAATAAATACGCCTTTGTCAGCCAGTGAAATGGATGACAAAGATATAGTTAGGTCAGGACAAGACAGGTCTTCTTTCTTACCTGCTACTAGTACCATGTAAACTAGTACTACCTGTTTCATGGTCGAGTTGTCGTCGACTAAACTGCCACTCCCATCAGACATTCATCGACTTGTCTGGTGAGGTGGGTGTTGTGGACATTCATCATCACTACAAACAAGAACTGTCAAAGGACGGATGAACTCCAAGGGAGTCAACGGCCATCCACACTGATTGTAGTAGGGTTAGGGTACTTACTGCTCACATAAATCCCCAATACAACCTGGCACTAGGGATCAAGCACTGTGGCTTCTGGGGAGGCTTGCCTCTCGTGGAGTGACTCAATATTACCTGAGGCAGCACCCTGAAACAGCTCGGCAGTCCAGTCGTCTCGGACCTGCCATTGGACCAACTGCCGGACTGCCAAGAGAGTAGACTGAGGTCTGTGAATCCTCTTTCCTCTTAAAATATCTCACACGAAAGTTTCACTTTATGAAGTGAGGTCATCGTCGTCCGCGACGGACTTCTATAAGCTAGCAAGTAAGCAAGAAATGAGAAAATTAAAAAAAAATCAGCTGTGAATCTTTTATTTTACAGTTATTCATTTTAAAACATCTCTAAAATAAAATTAATAAGATAGTTAAGTTAAATTTCTAATATCACATTTCTTAAATGAGCTGAACTGTCACCAACATTTGAGTACTACTTTCTTTTTATATATAAATATCAATATAAGTATGTCTACATATGACATTAGAATAGACAGCAGATTTTCTTTCTTTCTTTCTTTTTTCTTTTTCATTCCGTCTTCATTTGTCCATTTCTTATTTTCTTTCTTTTTTCCGTTGTTTGTTTGTGTGTTTATTTCTTTTTTCATCTTTCTTTATTTCTTTTCTTCTTCTTTCTTAGTTTCTTACTTTCTTATATTTTCTCCTTTTTCCTTTCTTTCTTTATTATTTTCTTTTTTCTTTCTTCTTTCATTTCTCTCTTTCTCTCTCTTTCTTTTCCTTTCCTTCTTCCTTCATTTCTTTTCTTTCCTTCCTTTTCTTTCTTTTTCCGTTTTTCCTTCTTTTTCTTTCTTTCATTTATTCCTTTTTTCCCTTCTTTTTTCTTTTCTTTCTTCCCATTCTTCCTTTCTTCTTTCCTTTATTTCCTTTTTCATTTCTTCATCCTTTCTTTTCTTCCTTTCTTTTCTTCCTTTTTCCTTTATCTCTTCCTTCATTTATTTCTTTCGTTCCTTTTGCGCCATTCTTTTTTTCTTCTACTCTTCTTCCTTTTCGATTCTTTCTTTAGTTCCTTTCTTTCTTTACCTTTTATTTCTTTCTTTTTTTCTTTTTTTTTTCCTTTCTTTCTTCTTTCTTTCTTTCTTTCTTTCTTTCTTTGTTCATCCTTTTTATTTGTTTGTTTATTTCTTCTCTTTCTTCGCTTTCTTTTCTTTCCTTCCTCTCTTCCTTTCTGTCCTTCTGTCCTTCTTTATTTTTCTTGAATTCGAGCCAAAGATTCTCGGTGTTAAAATTGGGAACGCACCAATAAGCTTTAACATCACCTGGTAATAACAACGTCAGACAAATCAGGTGCAGCTTGTCGTTGCCACATCTAAATTTTTCCACATCTTAAAAGAATGTTATGACAGTTTTAGAGAGAAGCGGTAGAAAAATCGCTCTTCATTCGACTCTCATAGAACCGCAATGAATTGTGGGATACAAATCAATAAGAAGACATTTCCCCTGGGTCCAAAAGACTCGCTAACAAATCAACTTTGGATGCTGTAAATTTAGTTGAGAATATCGCAGAATGGAATGAAGAATTCTGATAATTTCAAAGTCCATTGGAATTGGATAGAACTCTACCTCAGCCATAATACATGTGAGTTGTCGCTATTTTTAGTTTTCTAACTTTTATTCCACCCAAGCAGAATCGCACGATGTCTTTTAACTCAATAAGACATACCTGTAACCACTTGCAATTAACTAAGCCACACACCTGCTATCGGGCAAGTGTATCTGCTACAAACCCGATTCTCATGAGCATACTTCTTTTCATGTATACCGTTATCCAGAATGTTTATTAAAAGTTACTAGAAAGTATTCAAAGTTTAATATATATAAATATATTGAACGAGAAAGACAAATGAAATTAAATAAGAACATAAAAAAGATTACACTTATCTTTACTTTATTCTAATTCATTTCAATATAAAATTATGCATAGGATTACTTTTAATACACTTGAGAATAAAACAATGATATTAGAAATCAATAACACAAAGTAACTACCTATTAAACACTGTTTTGTTAAAATTGGTACGCACATTATTCACGCTATGTAAATATTTACTTTTTTAATGATATATAACACACATTGCAGGATTTTAAACACATCAATCATATGGGCTGTTTTGAGGCAAATCTATCTCAGCTAGACCTTTACAGAGACATCGTTAATAAATAGGATGCTAATTAAGATTAAATAATTACTATTTCATAATCGTTGAGAATATAACTTAAATAAGTAAGAAAATCATGACGCCAGTGATGATGTAGTTACAGTTACAGACAGACATTTACTCCATTATAATAAGGTTAAATAACTTTTTATTGACTAAAATCAATATTGCATGGTGAGAGACAATTGTGCACATTTTGTGATCGTAAAAAAAAGCGTGAAACATGCAGTTACTACGCAGAGCGACTTTCTGAGTTCACACTATTTATATTTACACACCCTCTATCCCTGATACTGTCTATCCTTCCCCATGAATAATTATTAAAAATATGTCTAAACAGTGATGGGAATCTTTTCGAAATGAAACAAGAGATGGGAAAGTATTCGAGAAAAATATCGTTTTTTCCCATTAGCAGCATTCTTCTTTTTATGTGTCGTTTCATTTTGAAAAGATTTCCATTACTGCTTAGACAAAACTTTATTCATCCAAATGCCCTGATGAAGATTTTAAAAACCCGAAATGGTTTAATGTCGATTTCACCATCTTACAATGAATCAATGAATCTATCTTTTTGGAATACTTTGCTTTTCCTATTTTCTACGTATCGTCGGATTTATTACCATATTTTTCACGCCCCCTAACTATATATATATATATATATATATATATATATATATATATATATATATATATATATATATATATATATAAAAGATTGTATATTTTTAATACTTGGAATTGACAGTTATGAGGCAGCTGTAGAAGGGTGAGTAAATTTTGGGAAAGCGTTTATAAACGATTTGTTTGTTCAACCACACACACACACACACACACACACACACACACACACACACATATATATATATATATATATATATATATATATTATAATAATGGTACACACGTATTGAGCACTTTATATTTGTTATTCGCTGTCTTATCATTGTGAAACTTGCATCCTAAAACCATTGTGACCTGATTCACCGGTAAGTCACCTTTTCCACAAATACTATATATATATATATATATATATATATATATATATAGAAGTAACTGGAAAAAAATCTGTAAAAATGTAAAAAATAGATGGAAAGTTAAGTTTGTTTTGCTTTATATACCTTCCTATTTATATTTTTTTTCAAACACACACATTATTATTTATTGTTTTTGTGAGTTTTCACATCAGCGTGAGCTTATGGTCTTTCACTGGAGTCTGAGTGACAGCAAGTCTCCTCATGTCCCAGGACTCTTCTGAGTATTCTGGCAGATTGCAACAGTGCAGTGTTCTGAATGGTTTCAACCCTTCCTCTGATATCCAAACTTTCCAAGCCCTTTTTCTAATCCTTTTGGGACTGTTCCAAGTGCACCAACTACAATTGGTA
>CM042147.1:23919771-23924771 GCA_023376005.1 Doryteuthis pealeii | reverse complement strand
GAGATGAGACTGTAAACCATAAATTACTCTGCGATGTAAGCAACTAAGCACAACGGAGAATACAACTAGACACGAACTGGGTTTGGGAGGATGATCCACTGGGATATGCAAAAAAATTAAATTTTGACCAACACACAAATGGTATATGCATAACCAGAATCTGTTCTTGAGACGAAACACATAAAATCTTGGGACTTTGAAAATAAAAACGGAATCAGCCCTTATCCCAACAAGAAGACCAGACTAGTGTTGAATACAAAAAAGAAAGAACTTGTCAACTGGTGGATTTTGCAGTGGCCAGCAGATAACAGGGTAAAGCTAAAGGAAAATGAAAAATGGACCAAATATTGGACCTTGCCAGAGACTGAAAAAGTTATGGAATATGAAAGTGAAAGTGATACCAATTGTAGTTGGTGGCACTTGGAACAGTCCCCAAAAGGATTAGAAAAAGAGTTTGGAAAGTTTGATATCAGATGAAGGGTTGAAACCATTCAGAACACTGCACTTGCTGCAATCTGCCAGAATACCCCAGAAGAGTCCTGGAGAAACTGAGGAGATTGCATGTCACTCAGAGCTCCAGTGAAATACCATCAGCTTAACCACTGGTGGTGAAAACTCAAAAGGAGATAATAATATATAATATAATAATAATAATATTAATAAATAATAATAATAATATACAAATGGTAATATGCATAAACCAGAACTGTTCTTGAGAACGAAACGCATAAAATTCTTCCTGGGACGTTGAAATAAAAACGGATCACCTTAAATCCCATAGCAAGAAAGACAAGACCTAGTGTTGATTAACAAAAGATAGACTTGTCAACTGGTGATTTTGCAGTTTCCAGCAGTCACAGGGTGAAGCTGAAAGGAAAATGAAAAAATGGACAAATAACCTGGACCTTGCCAGAGAACTGAAAAAATTTATAGAACATGAAAGTCACAGTGATACAATTTGTTAGTGGTGCACTTGGAACATCCCCAAAAAGGATTAAAAGGGCTTGGAAAGTTTGGATATCAGGGAAGGGTTGAACATTCAGAACACTGCAACTGTTGCAATCTGCCAGAATACTCAGAAGAGTCCTGGGGACATGAGGATGACCTTGCTGTCACCTCAGACCTCCAGTTTGTGGAAAGACCATAAGCTCACGCTGATGTGAAAACTCACAAAAACAATAATAATAATGTGTGTGTTTGAAAATATAATAGGAAGGTATATAAAGCAAAAACAAACTTAACTTTCCATCATATATTTTTTAAGATCATTTTACAGATTTTTTTCCAGTTAACTTCTATAATATATATATATAATATATATATATATATATATAGTATTTGTGGAAAAGGGTGACTTACCGGTGGAATCAAGGTCACAATGGTTAGTTGATTGCAAGTTTCACAATGATAAGACAGCGATATAAACAAATATAAAGTGCTTCAATCCGTGTGTACCATTATTATAATTATATATATATATATTATATATATAATATGTTGTGTTGTGTGTGTGTTGTGTGTGTTGTGTGTGTTGTGGTGTGGTTTGAACAAACAAATCGTTTATAAACGCTTTCCAAAAATTTACTCACCCCTTCTGACAGCTCCTCATAACTGTCCATTCCAGTATTAAAAATAATACATCTTTTTAATATATAATATTATATATTATATTTATATAATATATATATTATTATATATATAGTTAGGGGCCGTGAAAAATATGGGTAATAAATCCGACGATACGTAGAAAATAGGAAAAGCAAGTTACAAAAAGATAGATTCAATTGATTCATTGTTAAGATGGTGAATCGACATTAACCATTTCGGGTTTTTAAAATCTTCAAATCAGGGCATTTGGATGAATAAAGTTTTGTCTAACAGTAAATGGAAATCTTTTTCAAAAAAAAAATGGAAAACCCGAGAACCCAAAAACATTTAAAAAAAGAAGAAATGCCTGCTAATGGGAAAAAACGATATTTTTTCTCGAATACTTTCGCCATTCTTTCTTGTTTCATTTTCGGAAAAGATTCCCATCACTGTAGACAATATTTTTAAATAATTATTCATGGGGAAGGATAGACAGTAATCAGGGAATAGAGGGTGTTGTTAATATAAATAGTGGTGAACTCAGAAGTCGCTCTGCGTAGTAAACTGTCATGTTTCCACGCTTTTTTTTACGATCACAAAATGTGCACAATTTGTCTCTCCCATCAATATTGATTTTAGTCAATAAAAAGTTATTTAACCTTATTATAATGGGAGTTAAATGTCTGTCTGTAACTGTAACTCATCATCACTGGCGTCATGTTTTCTACTTATTAAGTTTATATTCTCAACGATTATGAAATAGTAAATTTTTAATCTTAATAGGCATCCTATTTATTAACGATGTCTCTGTAAAGGTCTAAGCTTGAGAAAATAGATTTGCCTCAAAACAGCCCTAATGATTGAAATGTGTTTAAAAAATCCTGCAATGTGTGGTTATATATCTTAAAAAAGTAAATATTTTACTAGCGTGAATAATTGCGTACCAAAATTTTAACAAAACAGTGTTTAGATAGGTAGTTACTTTGTGTTATTGATTTCTAATATCATTGTTTTATTCTCAATTTTGTGTTATAAAAGTAAATCCTATGCATAATTTTATATGAATGAATTAGAATAAGTAAGATAAGTGGTAATCTTTTTTATGTTCTTATTTTTTTCATTTGTCTTTCTCGTTCAATATATTATATATATTAAAAACTTTGAATACTTTCTAGTAACTTTTAATAAACATTCTGGATAACGTATATCATGAAAAGAAGTAATGTCATGAGAATCGGTTTGTAAGCGATAACTTGCCCGATAGCAGGTTGTGTGGCTTTAGTTAATTGCAAGTGGTTACAGTATGTCTTTTAGTTAAAAGACATCGTGCGATTCTGCCTGGGTGGATAAAGTTAGAAAACTAAAAATAGCGACAACTCACATGTATTTATGGCTGAGGTAGAGTTCTATCCATTCCATGACTTGGAATTATATGAAATTCCTTCATTCATTCTGGGCGATATTCTTACTAAATTTACAGCAATCCAAAGTTGATTTGTTACGAGTCTTTTGGCCCAGGGGAATGTCTTCTTATTGATTTGTATCCCACAATTCATTGCGGTTCTATGAGAGTCGAATGAAAGACGTTTTCTACGCTTCTCTCTAACTGTCATAACATTCTTTAAATGGGGAAAAATTTAGATGTGGCACGACAAAGCTTACACCTGATTTGTCTGACGTTGTTATTTTACCAGGTGATGTAAGCTTATTGGTGCGTTCCAATTTAACACGCGAGATCTTGGCTCGATTCAAAAAAATAAAGAAGGACAGAAGGACAGAAAAGAAGATGAGGAAGGAAGAAAGAGAAAACGAAGAAAAGAGATAGATAAACAAAAAATAAAAAAGGATGAAGAGAGAAAGAAAGAAAGAAAGAAATGAAAGAAAGAGGAAAAAAGAAAAGAAAATAAAGGTAAAAGAAAAAAAAAAAGAAAAAAGGGGAAAAACTAAAGAAGAATCGAAAAAGGAAAGAGCGTAGAAGAGCAAAAAGAATGGTGGCGCAAAAGGACGAAAGATAATAAATGAAGGGAAAGAGATAAAAGGAAAAAGAAGAAAGAAAGGAGAAGAAAGGATGAAGAATGAAAAAAGGAAATAAAGGAAAGATAGAAGGAAAGAATGGAGAAAGAAAAGAAAAGAGAAGGAAAAAGGAATAAATGAAAGAAGGAAAGAAGGAAGAACGGAAAAAGAAAGAAAGGAGGAAAAGAAAAGAAATGAAGGGAAGAAGGAAAGGAAAAGAAAGAGAGAGAAAAAGAGAGAAAATGAAGAAGAAGAAAAAAGAAAATAATAAGAAAGAAAGGAAAAGGAGAAAATATAAAGAGTAAGAAAAAAAAAAAAAAAAGAAAAAACCTAAGAAAAATAAAAAGAAAAGAAGAGAAAATAAGAAAGATGAAAAAGGAAATAAACACACAAACACAACGGGAAAAAAGAAAGAAAATAAGAAAATGGACAAAAATGAAAAGACGGAATGAAAAAGAAAAAAAAAGAAAAAAGAATCTGCTGTCTATTCTAAATGTCATATGGTAAGACATACTTATATTGGATATTTATTTATAGAGAAAGTAGTACTCAAATGTTGGTGACGTTAGCTCATTAGAAATGTGATATTAGAAATTTAACTTAACTACTTATTTAAAATTTATTTTAGAGATGTTTAAAAAAAAAAAATGAATAACTACTGTAATTAAAGAATTAAGCCTGATTTTTTTAATTTTCTCATTTCCTTGCTTACCTTGCTAAGCTTATAGAAGTCCGTTCGCGGACGACGATGACTCACTTCATAAAAAAAGTGAATTCGTGTGATGATAATTTTTTTAAGAGGAAAGAGGAATTCACATGACCTTCAGTTACTCCTCTTGGCAGTCCGGCAGTTGGTCCATGGGCAGGTCCCGAGACGAACTGGACTGCCCGAGCCTGTTTCAGGGTGCTTGCCTCAAGGTAATATTGAGTCCTGCCACGAGATGGCAAGCCTCCCCGAAGCCACAAGTGCTTGATCCCTAGTGCCAGGTTGTAAAGTTGGGGATTTATGTGAGCAGTAAGTACCTAACCCTACTACTAATAGTGTGGATGGCAGTTGACTCCCTTGAAGTTCATCCGTCCTTTGACAGTTTCTTTGTTTGTAGTGATGAATGATGTCCACAACACCCACCTCACCAGATCAGTGAATGGAATGTCTGATGGGAGTGGCAGTTTAGTCGACGACAACTCGACCATGAAAAGGTAGTCTAGTTTACATGGTACCTGTAGCAAGGTAAGAAAGAAGACCTGTCTTGTCCTGACCTAACTATATCTTTGTCATCCATTTCACTGGTGACAAAGGCCGTAATTTATTAAATTAAAGAAAATATTGCATTAAAAATATATAGCTACAAATAATGAATTCCATTACATTGGTCTCTATGAAAAAAATAGTTGAATAT
>CM042147.1:23891692-23919671 GCA_023376005.1 Doryteuthis pealeii | reverse complement strand
ATAAATATATATATATAATATATGCTACTGTTTAACCAGCAGTCATATGAAGTTATTAAAGAGAGAGAGCGAGAGAGAGAGAGAGAGAGAGAGAGAGCGAGGGCGAGAGCGAGAGATGCTCCTTTGGCGAAAACGCCATTTTGCGGTCTGTTCTATCCGTCACCCCAGTCAAAACTGATTTTCGTAAACTTTCTATTCTCATGTTTGGCCTCCTGACAAGGTCAGGGAAAGGTTAAGTCTTGTCAATCAAGTCTTGCATTGTATTTCCATGATACAGAAATTGCCGTTATTTTTTTTACACTACTGTACATAATTCATGGTAACCTACCAATTATGTTAAAAATTATCTCAATCAAAATTTATAATTTAAAAGATTAAAATACATTTTCTGCATTTAAGGGTTCGGTTTTTTTTTAATACTATATATGATATTATATATAATATATATATATATGTGTGTTGTGTTGTGTGTGTGTGTGTGTGTGTGTGGTGTGTTGCGTGTTGAAAAAATTGCCAATAAACCGTAACTAACAATAAACCGCCTGGAACAATCAGGCGACTACAACCAATAATCCCACCTAATACGACCAGAGGACATGGTTGGAAAGCGCTTGGCTAAAAGATATGGAAACAACCTTCTTATTCATCGGACACGATATAGGGAAAAACAAACAAGAAAACTTTAATGTTCTAAATTAAAGATCACCAAGAAGAAATATTGCGTGGTCTTTAACAAAACCTACCGTAAAAAAAAATGATGATAATTAATAATAAATATAAAACTAGCTGGACTTATGGATATACCACAGTATGATAATCTAATTATTACAATGTTTGATATGTATTACATAAAAGTTATTGCCCAAATAGTTCAATATGTAAAAAGTATAATAATCTTGATTTAACTCTTCTCTCAGTTTTTTCTTTCTTTCCTTCTTTTCGTCTTTTTCATTATGTTCGAATGAAACAGATAGCGTTATCGCTTCAGCATGCTCATTGGTCTCCCATATATTTCCCCTGATCACTTTCTTTCTTTTATATTTTCTTGTGTAGCAGGTCCATTTTCAATTTTTCCTTTATAATAAAAATGGAATGTTCCATTACGTGCCTGAGATGACAACACACATTCAGAAAATTAGAATTCGGCGGATAAGAGACATCAGATAATCATGAGTTTCCTTTTTTTGCATTTCATCTTTGACGATTTTACGGTGTTCTTTTTTACCAGAGAATGTTGCAGATGATAATGGTCGGAAGATTAAGGACCAAGAGTATCAATATGTAGATAATATAATAATAAATAATAATAAAATAATAATAAATACATAACGACAAATAGAAAGAGGTTGCACATGGAAAAGACTTGGACATGGTTAAGAAAAGGAAACCTCAAAGAGAAAACAGAATCATTAATAATTGCTGCACAAATAATGCCATGAAGACAAACTATATAAATCGAAAATTGATAAGACCCAACAAAATAGTAAATGTAGACTTTGCGGTAATAGAGATGAGACTGTAAACCATATACTCTGCGAATGTTAGCAAACTAGCACAACGAGAATACAAACTAGACACGACTGGGTTGGGAGGATGATCCACTGGGAATTATGCAAAAAATTAAATTTGACCACACAACAAAATGGTATATGCATAAACCAGAATCTTGCTTGAGAACGAAACACATAAAATTCTCTGGGACTTGAAATAAAACGGATCACCTTATCCCAACAAGAAGACCAGACCTAGTGTTGATAAACAAAAAAGAAAGAACTTGTCAACTGGTGATTTTGCAGTGCCAGCAGATCACAGGGTAAAGCTAAAGGAAAATGAAAAAATGGACAAATATCTGGACCTTGCCAGAGAACTGAAAAAGTTATGGAATATGAAAGTGAAAGTGATACCAATTGTAGTGGTGCACTTGGAACAGTCCCAAAAGGATTAGAAAAGAGTTTGGAAAGTTTGGATATCAGATGAAGGGTTGAAACCATTCAGAACACTGCACTGCGGCAATCTGCCAGAATACCCAGAAGAGTCCTGGAGACCTGAGGAGACTTGCTGTCACTCAGACTCCAGTGAAAATACCATCAGCTAACACTGGTGTGAAAACTCAAAAGGAGATAAAAATAATAATAATAATAATAATAAAATATAATAATAATAATTAATAATAATAATAATAATAATAATAAATACAAAATGGATATGCATAAAACCAGAATCTGTTCTGAGAACGAACGCATAAAAATTCTCTGGGACGTTGAAATAAAAACGGATCACCTTATCCCAGCAAGAAGACAAAGACCTAGTGTTGATTTAACAAAAAAGATAGAACTTGTCAACTGTGGGATTTTGCAGTTCCAGCAATTCACAGGGTGAAGCTGAAGGAAAATGAAAAAATTGGACAAATACTGGACCTTGCCAGAGAACTGAAAAATTTATAGAACATGAAATTCAAAGTGATACCAATTGTAGTTGGTGCACTTGGAACAGTCCCAAAAAGGATTAGAAAAGGGCTGGAAATTTTGGATATCAGAGGAGGGTTGAAAATTCAGAACCTGCACTGTTGCCAATCTGGCCAGAATACTCAGAAGAGTTCCTGGGGACATGAGGAGACTTGCTGTCACTCAGACTCCAGTAAAGACCTAAGCTCACGCTGATGTGAAAACCACAAAAACAATAAATAATAATGTGTGTGTTTGAAAAAATATAAATAGGAAGGTAATAAAGCAAAACAAACTTACTTTCCATCTATATTTTACATTTTTACAGATTTTTTCCAGTTACTTCTATATATAATATATATATATATATATAATCTATATATATATAGTATTTGTGGAAAAGGTGACTTACCGGTAAACAGGTCACAATGGTAGTTGATGCAAGTTTCACAATGATAAGCAGCGAATAACAAAGTTAACGTGCTCAAATACGTGTGTACCATTATTATAACTATATATATATATTATATATATATATATATATATATATATATATAGTATATGTGGTGTGTGTGTGTGTGTGTGTGTGTGTGTGGGTGGTTGAACAAAAACAAATTCGTTATTAAACGCTTCCAAAAAATTTACAATCACCCTTCTACAGCTGCCTCATAAAAACTGTCAATTCCATATTAAAAATATACAATCTTTTTATATATATTATATATATATATATATATATATTATATATATATATATATTATATAGTATTATATATATATATATATATAGTTAGGGGCGTGAAAAATATTGGTAATAAAATCGACTATAGCTAGAAAATAGGAAAGCAAAGTATTCCAAAAGGGGGATAGATTCATTGATTCATTGTAAGATGGTGAAAATCGACATTAAACCATTTCGGGGTTTTTAAAATCTCAATCAGGCATTTGGATGAATAAAGTTTTGTCTAAGCAGTAATGGCAAATCTTTTCAAAATGAAACGACACATTAAAAAGAAGAATGCTGCTAATAGGAAAAAAACGATATTTTTTCTCGAAACTTTCCCATCTCTTTTTCATTCGAAAAGATTTCATCACTGTTGTAGACCATCTTTTTAATAATTATTCATGGGGAGGATAGAACAGGTATCAGAGATAGAGGGTGCTGTAAATATAAATAGTGTGAACTCAGAAAGTCGCTCTGCGTTAGTAACGCATGTTTCACGCTTTTTTTTACGATCACAAAAAATGTGCACAATTGGTCTCTCACCATGCAATATTGATTTTAGTCACATAAAAAAAGTTATTTAACCTATTATAATGGAGTAAATGTTCTGTCTGTAACTGTAACTACATCATCACTGGCGTCATGATTTTCTTTTACTTATTTAAAGTTATATTCTCAACCGATTATAAATAGTAATTATTTAATCTTAATTAGCATCCTATTTATTAACGTGTCTCTGTAAAGGTCTAGCTGAGATAGATTTGCCCAAAACAGCCCTATCCTTAATGTGTTTAAAATCCTGGCAATGTGTGTTATATATCATTAAAAGTAAATGTTTACATATCATATAGCGTTGAATAATTTGCGTACCAATTATTCACAGTGTTTAACTAGGTAGTTACTTTGTGTTATTGATTTCTAAATCATTGTTTTATTCTCAAGTGTATTAAAGTAATCCTATGCATAATTATATTTGAATGAATTAAATAAAGTAAAGATAAGTGTAATCTTTTTATGTTCTTATTAATTTAATTAGTCTTTCTCGTTCAATATATTTAGATTTATTAAAAGTTACTAGAAAGTATTCAAAGTTTAATATATCTAAATATATTGAACGAGAAAGACTAATTAAATTAAATAAGAACATAAAAAAGATTACACTTATCTTTACTTTATTCTAATTCATTTCAATATAAAATTATGCATAGGATTACTTTTAATACACTTGAGAATAAAACAATGATATTAGAAATCAATAACACAAAGTAACTACCTATTAAACACTGTGATAATTGGTACGCAAATTATTCACGCTATATGATATGTAAACATTTACTTTTTAATGATATATAACACACATTGCAGGATTTTAAACACATTAAGGATATGGGCTGTTTTGAGGCAAATCTATCTCAGCTAGACCTTTACAGAGACATCGTTAATAAATAGGATGCTAATTAAGATTAAATAATTACTATTTCATAATCGTTGAGAATATAACTTAAATAAGTAAGAAAATCATGACGCCAGTGATGATGTAGTTACAGTTACAGACAGACATTTACTCCATTATAATAAGGTTAAATAACTTTTTATTGACTAAAATCAATATTGCATGGTGAGAGACAATTGTGCACATTTTGTGATCGTAAAAAAAAGCGTGAAACATGCAGTTACTACGCAGAGCGACTTTCTGAGTTCACACTATTTATATTTACACACCCTCTATCTCTGATACTGTCTATCCTTCCCCATGAATAATTATTAAAAAGATGTCTAAACAGTGATGGAAATCTTTTCGAAATGAAACAAGAGATGGGAAAGTATTCGAGAAAAATATCGTTTTTTCCTATTAGCAGCATTCTTCTTTTTATGTGTCGTTTCATTTTGAAAAGATTTCCATTACTGCTTAGACAAAACTTTATTCATCCAAATGCCCTGATGAAGATTTTAAAAACCCGAAATGGTTTAATGTCGATTTCACCATCTTACAATGAATCAATGAATCTATCTTTTTGGAATACTTTGCTTTTCCTATTTTCTACGTATCGTCGGATTTATTACCATATTTTTCACGCCCCCTAACTATATATATATATATATATATATTATATATATATATATATATATATATATATATATATATATATATATATATATATATAAAAGATTGTATATTTTTTAATACTTGGAATTGACAGTTATGAGGCAGCTGTAGAAGGGTGAGTAAATTTTTGGAAAGCGTTTATAAACGATTTGTTTGTTCAACCACACACACACACACACACACACACACACACACACACACACATATATATATATATATATATATATATATATATATATATATATATATATATAATGGTACACACGTATTGAGCACTTTATATTTGTTATATCGCTGTCTTATCATTGTGAAACTTGCATCAACTAACCATTGTGACCTGTTTCACCGGTAAGTCACCTTTTCCACAAATACTATATATATATATTATATATATATATATATATATATATATAGAAGTAACTGGAAAAAAATCTGTAAAAATGTAAAAAATATAGATGGAAAGTTAAGTTTGTTTTGCTTTATATACCTTCCTATTTATATTTTTTTCAAACACACACATTATTATTTATTGTTTTTGTGAGTTTTCACATCAGCGTGAGCTTATGGTCTTTCACTGGAGTCTGAGTGACAGCAAGTCTCCTCATGTCCCCAGGACTCTTCTGAGTATTCTGGCAGATTGCAACAGTGCAGTGTTCTGAATGGTTTCAACCCTTCCTCTGATATCCAAACTTTCCAAGCCCTTTTCTAATCCTTTTGGGACTGTTCCAAGTGCACCAACTACAATTGGTATCACTTTGACTTTCATGTTCTATAAATTTTTCAGTTCTCTGGCAAGGTCCAGATATTTGTCCATTTTTTCATTTTCCTTCAGCTTCACCCTGTGATCTGCTGGAACTGCAAAATCCACCAGTTGACAAGTTCTATCTTTTTTGTTAATCAACACTAGGTCTTGTCTTCTTGCTGGGATAAGGTGATCCGTTTTTATTTCAACGTCCCAGAGAATTTTATGCGTTTCGTTCTCAAGAACAGATTCTGGTTTATGCATATACCATTTTGTATTATTATTATTATTATTATTATTATTATTATTATTATTATTATTATTATTATTATTATTATATTATTATCTCCTTTTGAGTTTTCACACCAGTGTTAGCTGATGGTATTTCACTGGAGTCTGAGTGACAGCAAGTCTCCTCAGGTCTCCAGGACTCTTCTGGGTATTCTGGCAGATTGCAGCAGTGCAGTGTTCTGAATGGTTTCAACCCTTCATCTGATATCCAAACTTTCCAAACTCTTTTCTAATCCTTTTGGGACTGTTCCAAGTGCACCAACTACAATTGGTATCACCTTCACTTTCATATTCCATAACTTTTTCAGTTCTCTGGCAAGGTCCAGATATTTGTCCATTTTTTCATTTTCCTTTAGCTTTACCCTGTGATCTGCTGGCACTGCAAAATCCACCAGTTGACAAGTTCTTTCTTTTTTGTTTATCAACACTAGGTCTGGTCTTCTTGTTGGGATAAGGTGATCCGTTTTTATTTCAAAGTCCCAGAGAATTTTATGTGTTTCGTTCTCAAGATTCTGGTTTATGCATATACCATTTTGTTGTGTGGTCAAAATTTAATTTTTTGCATAATTCCCAGTGGATCATCCTCCCAACCCAGTCGTGTCTAGTTTTGTATTCTCGTTGTGCTAGTTTGCTACATTCGCAGAGTATATGGTTTACAGTCTCATCTCTTACCGCAAAGTCTACATTTACTATTTTGTTGGGTCTTATCAATTTTCGATTTTATATAGTTTGTCTTCATGGCATTATTTTGTGCAGCAATTATTAATGATTCTGTTTCTCTTTTGAGGTTTCCTTTTCTTAACCATGTCCAAGTCTTTCCATGTGCAACCTCTTCTATTTGTCGTTATTATTATTATTATTATTATTATTATTATTATTATTATTATCTACATATTGATACTCTTGGTCCTTAATCTTCCGACCATTATCATCTTGCAACATTCTCTGGTTAAAAAAAGAACACCGTCAAAATCGTCAAAGATGAAATGCAAAAAAGGAAACTCATGATTATCTGATGTCTCTTATCCGCCGAATTCTAATTTCTGATGTGTGTTGTCATCTCAGGCACGTAATGGAACATTCCATTTTTTATTATAAAGGAAAAATTGAAAATGGACCTGCTACACAAGAAAATATAAAAAGAAAGAAAGTGATCAGGGGAAATATATGGAGAGACAATGAGCATGCTGAAGCGATAACGCTAATCTGTTTCATTCGAACATAATGAAAAGACGAAAAGAAGGAAAGAAAGAAAAAACTGAGAGAAGAGTTAAATCAAGATTATTATACTTTTTACATATTGAACTATTTGGCAATAACTTTTATGTAAACATATCAAACATTGTAATAATTAGATTATCATACTGTGGTATATCCATAAGTCCAGCTAGTTTATTATTATTATTATTATCATCATTTTTTTTTACGTAGGTTTTGTTAAAGACCACGCAATATTTCTTCTTGGTGATCTTTAATTTAGACATTAAAGTTTTCTTGTTGTTTTTCCTATATCAGTGTCCAGATGATAGAGAAGGTGTTCCATATCTTTTACCCAAGCGCTTTCAACCATGTCTCTGGTCGTATTCAGTGGGATTATTGGTTGTAGTCGCTGATTGTTCCAGGGCGAGTTTTATTGGTTAGTTACGGTTTATTGCAATTTTTTCAACACGCACACACACACACACACACACACACACACACACACACACACACATATATATATATATATATATATATATATATAGTATTAAAAAAAACCCGAACCCTTAAATGCAGAAAATGTATTTTAATCATTTTAATTAATAATTTTGATTGGAGAATAATTTTTACATAATTGGTAGGTTACCAATGAATTATGTACAGTAGTGTAGAAAAAATAACGGCAATTTCTGTATCATGGAAAAATACAATGCAAGACTTGATTGACAAGACTTAACCTTTCCCTGACCTTGGTCAGGGAGCCAAACATGAGAATAGAAAGTTTTAGAAAATCAGTTTTGACTGGGTGACGGGATAGAACAGACGCAAAATGGCGTTTTCGGCCAAAGGAGCATCTCTCGCTCTCGCCCTCGCTCTCTCTCTCTCTCTCTCTCTCTCTCGCTCTCTCTCTTTAATAACTTCATATGACTGCTGGTTAAACAGTAGCATATATATATATATATATATATATATATATATATATATATATATAGAGAGAGAGATAGAGAGAGAGAGAGAGAGAGATAGATAGATAGATAGATAGATGAAGAGATTAGATAGGTAGAGGTAGACGGAAAATCCAAAAACAGACTGGAATTTAAAAAGTAAAATAATCCTTTGTAAACAAGTTTTGCTTCGAATTATTCAAATTTCAACGTTAAATAACCCACAAGGAGTTGATATGCCAATAAATAAACCAAACCGAATGAAGTCAAAGCAAGAAACAAAAAGCAACAGTCCATAATTCAGTCTACTATACAACATACACTTTGATGGAGGACACGAGTGTGAGGGACCGGAAATGACGTTTTGATTGTAGGCAGAGCACATACACCACTGGTGAAAATCTTAAGACCAGATACAAAAAGGGTTAAAAATATTTGTTAAAATATTGTTACTTTAATCAATTTGCGAAACATTTACATTAAATTAAAAATGTAGTTTATCAACAAACAAATGGAAATTTTAAAGCTTTTAATTTAAACCAACATTGAAAACGTAATCTTTTTTTTTCACGCACAGTCTTATCAATAAAAAAAAAAGTTTTCAATGTTTGTTTAAATCAATCAATTAAAAAGCGAAAAAAATTAACTGAGGTGACGACACTCTTAAAAAAAAAAGAATTTGGCGGATAAGCAACACCAGATAATCAGGATTTACTTTTCATCTTGGACGATTTGGACGGTCTCATTTTTAACAAGAGGGTGTTGCAAGATGACAAAGAGTATTAATATATAGATGAATTTTATTTGCAATGCTCCCAAGCGGTTATCCCTATGACAGAAAGGAATAGAACGCATCGAAAAAGAAACAAAGAATAAGAACAATACAAACAATAAGGATAGAGAGATTTCGACTGTGTATAGCGATTCTGCTTCAAGTTACATATAGATATAGTTTTGATTTTTGGACCTTATCCAAATCAGGGTCACATCTACTTAAAATAGTTCTTTTTTTATTTTTACTTGTGAACCTTCCTGCAAACATTGCAATCAGTTCATTTTCCTGTTTTTATTTGCAATTACTTTTTGAGAGCATTCACCCAGAAAAACACAAATTCTCAATTAACTCTTGTTTATTTATCTACTTAATTGCCGCTCGATAAAGCGGCTTTTAAGCTACTTTAATAATTTTTGTTGCCATAATTCTAGTGATGTTTTGCCATAGATAAATTGTCTAAATTGCAACATACTCTGGTTAAAAAAAATAACACCATCAAAATCGTCAAAGGTGAAATGCAAAAAGGAAAATCCTGATTATCTGATGTCTCTTATCCGCCGAATTCTTATTTAGCCAAATTTTACTATAAAAATGAGCTATTTTTTGTTGATTTGCGTGTAATTAATAGAAAAAAACCGTGATAATATAGATTCTAATACTCAAGTTATGAACTTTAAAAATTTTTACTTTGGAAGGAGTTACCTCCAATTAGGGTGTCTTAATATTATGGAAATTTTGTGAAATTTTGTGTATAGGTATTATATTTTGTAATTTACTCATGGTTTATACAATATTAATACAATATATATATATATATATATATATATATATATATATATATATATAGCAGGACCTATGTATATACCACAATATGATAAGTTGATTATTATAACGTTTGATATGTTTACTTAAGAGCTATTGCAAATAGTTCAATATGATAATCTTGATTTAACTCACTCTTACTCTTTTTTTTCTTTCCTTCTTTTCATCTTTTCATTATGTTCGATTGAAACAGATTAGCGTTATCGATTCCACGCGCTCACCCACTCTCTCTATCTTTCCCAGACCCTAATTCATTTATTCATTCATTCATTCATTCTTTCTTTCTTTCTTATAATGTTTTTTTCTGTGAAGCATGTTCTTTTTCTTCCCTTTCTTTATTCATAATAAAAAACCCGGAATGGTCCATTATTTAGCTGAGGTAACGACACTCGGTAATCCTTAACTTTTCCTCGTAAATTCCTATCATAAAATAAACTGAACCCTCATTTTATGTCCGTGTTTTTGTAATAAATGTTTTATTTTTCTTGTACCTGTTATTTTACAATACTAAATATATTTTCTTTATTTGTTAAAGAATAAAGAATAAAGAAAATATATTAGTATTGTAAAATAACGGGTGCAAGAAAAATAAAACATTTATTGCAAAAACACGGACATAAAATGAGGATTCAGTTTATTTTATGGTAGGAATTTACGAGGAAAAAGTTAAGGATTACCCGACACTCATATGAAATAGAAATCGGCGGATAAGCAACACCTGATAATCAGGATTTCAATTTTTGCTTTTCATCTTGGATGATTTGGACGGTCTCATTTTTAACCAGAGGGTGTTACAAGATGATGGCTGTTGTACAAATTAAGGAACACGAGTATAAGGGCTATAAAATCTCTTAAAGGCAATGTATTTAAAAAAATAAATTTAAGCAAGTTATTAACATTTCAGATTCTCTTCTTTGGATAATTCATTTTCTTCAGTGCGTCTGTAATATTGCAATTACAATGTTTCGACCATTCAATTCAGTAGTCTTCTTCAGGTGTATTGTTTGTACTAGCAAGAATATGCACGTAAATATCTTAGTTTTTAATGTAATGAAATATATTAAATTACGAAAACTAACCGAATTAAAGAGAATTCATATAAAAATATTACACTTTATGATTTAATTGGTTTCTATGTAAAATCATTCATAGCATTGAGTTTAATATGATATATGATATAATATGATTTTAATATTAAAACAATAATATTAGAGATCAATAACTCATAGTAATTATTTATTAAACCCGGTTTTGTTAAAACCAGTATCAAAATTAACCACACCATATATCATGTAAAACTTTTATTTCTTAGTGATATATATGACAGAGGAAACGCGTGGTGTAATGGTTAAAGTCATGGGACTTCGTCGCTCCAAGTTCAAATCCTGGATGTAGTAATTGCATTTCACTTAGCGCTAATACCCTTGGAAAGGTATGAATCCTACCCTCCCTCCAGTTATGGATAAATAGTAGGGCAGACTGGGCTCTTTAACCTTGGTTAGGCAACCGATTTAGGAGAAGGAAAACTCTGAATTCAAACCTGTTGAACTCCGCTTAAGAAATTTACCTGGTGTCACGTCATGCTCATGCGGAGGGGTTGATATATATATATATATATATATATATATATATATATAAGACACATAGCAGGACTTTACACGCTCTAATAACGTGGTTTGTTTAGAGGCAAATCAAACCTAAATTTTAATAGAGAAATCTTTGATAAATAAGATTTATTCTAATTAAGGATTTTGACGATAAATTAGATACTCATTGATAAATTTACGCAATTTCTGGGATTATTGTGATGTAAACCGTGACATAGTTCGGTTACAGACAGATAGGCATTGAATCTACATTATAATAAGAGATGTAGAGTAAGGGTCTCTTTTTCTATTAGAGTGAAGCGAAATGACAATGAACATAAATTTAAATTACCCGGTCATCAAATAGATTCATGGTTGATGCATTCTATGAGTTCATTTTGTTTTCTGTTGTATTCTACATTTTGGCTTTTCCGTGATATAAGAGTATCACCTTCAGTGTTCAGGGTTCATTCAGAATGGTAGTACCTTCTAGGGTCCCATCTATTGGTTAAATAGATCTAGGAGAGAGTTTAAAAAAATGAGTTTAAAACAATGAGTTAAAAAAATAGATGCAGTTTAGTGTCATATCCAGGATATCCCTTCCTGCAGGGGATACAGTCAGTGTATTCTAAGCCCAGAGTTGTTCTGGGAGTAATGGCAGTAAAGAAGAACACCACACTACCCAGATCTGGAGTCTCCCCATCAGATGCAGCTTAGTGTCATATCCAGGATACTCCTTTCTGCAGGGGATACAGTCAGTGTATTCTAAGAGTTGTCCAGGGAGTAATGGCAATAAAGCGGTACACCACACTACCCAGAACTGGAGCCTCACCATCAGATGCAGCTTAGTGCCATACACAAGACACCCCTTTCTGCAGCGGTTAAAGTCAGTGTATTCTAAGCCAGAGTTGTCCTGGGAGTAATGGCAATAAAGTGGTACTCCACACTACCCAGATCTGGAGCCTCACCATCAGATGCAACTTAGTGTCATATCCATGATACTCCCTTCTGCAGCGGTTACAGTCAGTGTATTCTAAGCCCAGAGTTGTCCTAGGAGTAATGGCAATAAAGCGGTACTCCATACTACCCAGATCTGGAGCCTCACCATCAGATGCAGCTTAGTATCATACTCAGGATGTTTCAAGTTTCGTTTTTTACTTGTTTGCTTTACCAAATAGTTTTATGGTTTATGCGTTCTTTGAACTCTGTTTTCTCTTGTATTCTACAGTTTATGTCTACCATTATGTAAGAGTATCGCCTCACAGGTGACTACTAGTTTTCTTCTTCTTCTTCTTTGCTGACATAACTCTGTTAGATTATGCAAGCAACAGCTTGTATGACAGATTCCGTCTCACCATATTGGTTTCAGTGCTTTGCTTTTTCTATTTCTTTCTTTCTTTCTTTCTTTCTTTCTTTCTTTCTCTTTTTGTTTGTTAGTTTCTTTCTTTTTTATTACCATTTTTCTTTCTTTCTCGTTCTACAAAACGAGACACTTATCTGTTTGACAGGTGGTGGTCTAAGAAGAAAGGTATTTTTTTTCTAAACTGTGATGGTGCGCATATCAGCTGATTTCTCTGTAACCACAAAGACAAAATCTTTCCCCAAGCTTACTGATCTAAATGTGGCATCTATTTTCGGTTACATGGAAAATTTTGAAATTTAGTAGAATTATCACTTCCATGTGCTCACCCCCTCTCTCTATCTTTCTCCATCTCTGTTTCTGTCTTTCTTTTTTTATATTCTTTTGTGTCCTTTTTCTTCCCTTTCATTCTTTATAATAAAAACTTATTTAACTGAGGTGACAACACTCATAAGAAATAAGAATTCGGCGGATAAGCAACACCAGATAATCAGGACTAACATTTTTGTAATTTATCTTGGAACATTTGGATGGTCTCACTTTTAACCAGAGGGTGTTGCAAGATGATAATGGGTGTACAATTAAGGAACACAAATATTAATATATAAATAGAATTAGGGATGGCGTAAAAATTTATTTAAAAAAGTATTGAAAGTATAGACAAGTCTCTGAATAGTTGAAAAAGAAGAAAGATAAAAGCCTGGGTATGAAGTCAATGTCACTTGGTTTGAAAATCGCCTGGGCGGGAAACTGTCACTAAGAAGCGTCGTTGACTTCATGTCCACGCTCCCCTAACTCTATAACTAACTTTGTCTCAGTATCATTCCAAATTTTTCGTTTGTGTGTGTGTGTGTGTGTGTTTCTTTATTGACAAATATACATCATTATATTTCTAGATATGTAAATATTCAAATAAAACATTAAATTGTTTATTTACACACGCGCACACAAACAAACACACGCACTCACACACATACACACACACAAACACACACACACACACTCACACATACACACATGCATACACCCACATACACACACACAAGCTTATTGAAATAAATGTGGTAGCTATCTACGGTTTCATGGAAAATTTTGAAAGTAGAATCCGAATACAGTATTTAAGGTTAATGCAATAACTTGTTAAAAAAGAGTTTAAAAATCTCTGAATATTTAAAAAAAAAAAGAAGAAAAAAAAGAGAAAAAAGTTAATTCACAATATTTGTTTATTTTTAAGTTTAATAATTTTTTAAAGAGTTGTCTCAACCGTTAAATTTTAACTTGCCATTCAAATAAGACGAACAAGACATGCTGGACACTGCTCGAGAAGAACGATCTTATAATTGACGTTCTTCTGTAGACACTTATACATGGGCACACCAATGTTGGCCGACCAGCAAAGACTTACAGTATCTTTGTGCGGATACTGAATACCGTGTTGAAGACTCGCCATAGAGACGGTTGGCGTGAGAAAAATTAATGGGAATCCGTGCTCATAGCACGACTTGATAATGAAAGTAATGATACTACACCTGACAAAATTATGAAATTACTATCTTTAAGGTTTAGAATACCTTGACTGTATCTCCAACAAAGTGGTAGCACACCCCATAAAAGTGTGTCCTGTGTATGGAATTAAACTTTATCTAAGGGTATGGCTCCGGTCTTGTAGATTTGGGGAGTACCCCTTCATTGTTATCACTACAAGGTCTAATCTGCTTTTCCCGTCAAAAATGTGATAATTAGCACACTTAAAGAATATTCACATTTTCGTTTCTTTTTTTTTTGTTTTTAGCAGTATATAAACTAATAGATAATTACATGCAAAACAGTTTTTCTTGGTCGTTCTGGCTTTATAAAATACACCTTAAAAACCTAAATCAAATTCACATAGAGACCAATGCCTCTTGTTTTCGACTTGGGTACGTGTATTTGCGAGAAGCGGTCGATCATCTGCGCTGTCTGCATTTGTAATAACTTCTGCGGAATATCGCCTGCTTTTTTCATGAATTAGATCGAATGACATTCGTAGTGTGCGTGTGAATGTGTGAATATATATATATATATATATATATATGCGTGTGTGTGTGTGTGTGTGTGTGTGTTGTGTGTGTGTGAAGAGAAATGGAAGTGAATCCGACGGTATGTAGTATAGTGAGAAATTTGAAAAAAAAAAAAAAGGTTGAAATTTGAAAAAACATATTTCTAAGAACGTTAACTCCCTTTCAAAACATCTTTGAACAGATTGATAAACAAATATATATCACAGTCTCATCATTATTCTGTTTTTTTTTTTTTACTCTTCCTTATATCAACAAAAGCCCTGAAGAAGATCTACTCAACAGATCGAAACACTGCAGCGTCGGCTAATAAACTTAGCACTCATTTTATTTAAACCTGTTTTGTTTTCAAATTTCTCACTGTACTACACACACACACACACACATACACACACACACACACACACACACACATATATATATATATATATATATATATATATGTATATGCATGTTAAATTAAACAAAAGACACATCTCCTGTTTAACAATTTTATTTGTGATTTTTTCTGTTTTGTGGCCAACTATTTTATATTTGGATGGAATTCGTGGATTACTCCATCAAAGTTTATGTCCCGAGTACTTTCGGCACTTCGAAGTGCCATCGGCAGGGGTGATGTGTTCCAGTTTTTCAAATTATATTAATGAATGTGGAGGCTGGAAGGAGGAGAATTGATGGGAAAGGTGCTATATGCATTTTAAAATGTGTGTACTGCATTGGAAATTAATTTTGTTTAAGGATGGTTTGTATTGTTTTATGTATAAAGCTTCCAGTATTTGGAGTTTTTGTTTATTTTTTTCTTTGTGCAAAATGTGTGTATTTTCCGTTAAGATATTTCGGTAATTAGAGTGGGGGCATGAATGTAATTTTAGGTGTTGTGAAATGGAGCTCTTATCTTTCAAATGGAGAGTTAGACGACGTGACAAAGTCTTTAATGTAAAACCGATGTAGGTATTTTCATATTTGGGAGACTGCAATCTCCTAAGGGACATTTAAATTTGTATGCTACATGAGTCTCTTTAAGCCGACTTGTATGTGTGTGTGTGCGTGTGCGTATGTGTGTATGTGTGTGTGTATGTGTGTGTGTGTATGAATAAGTGTATGAATAAAGTTTTTGAAAAAGCAAGAAAATATGTCAAAGTAATCCGACGCTAAAGAGTTTCGGTTTTAATTAAATCATCACTTCTAACATTTTTCAGTATCGAGAGGAGTCTTTTAATACCATAAACAAAGGCTTGTAATTCTATAATTTTCTTTTTCATACGATTTATGATTATTAAACGATTTGAGCCCCGTTGATGGTTTAATCGAAACCTAAATGCTTTAGCGACGGCTTCCTAAATGTAAATCTTTGACATAGTTTCTTGTTTGTTTTTTTGTTTTTTACAAAATTTATACTTATTCACATCGTCGGATTTTATATCCATTTCTTTCTTCACACACACACACACACACACACACACACACACACATATATATATATATATATATATATATATATATATATATGGTGTTATTTTTGTAATTTTAAAAATTTTATTTTTCGCACATTTAGTGGGTCTAGACTAGAACAACTGCATCTTCTGCAGTGTAGAAAAAAGACCCTCCTTCATTTAGTCGTACAATATATATATATATATAATATGTCTTATAATCATGTGATCTAAACTATTAAAAATAACACGTGAAGATGATATGTTAATTTTATGCTAAGTTCATAGACGAGACACTGACAACACAAAGATTTTGAACAATAAATTACGTCTGTATCCAGAAGGCTTTAGAGGCCGGTGCGGTACCACCAACAAAAAGTAAATAAATATATTTCAGTCAAAAACCATTACATACGGTCAGCCATTAATAATAATGAATAATTCATTTAAATCCTTACTTTGCATAACTTTGCAGTTTTTCTCAGGAGTCGGAGTAAAAATACGCTTCATTAGAGAATTATCCAGTGATTGATTTTAATGGCATCTCAACTCGTCTAAGGTTATTTTATGCCTAAAAGTTAGGAAATCATGCTCCTTGTCAAGTTGTATTTATATATTTTTTGTTCCTTAAGAATTTATTTTTTACACAGATTTATATACGAGAGTGAGTAAAAAAGTAATGCCATTTTGTTTAGGACAGGTAGGGGCCGGGTTAGCTCAGTCGGTAGAGCGTTCGTCTAGAAACTACAAGGTTCCTAGTTCGATCCCGGTCCTCGCCAACTCAGCGTATGAGTAGCACAGGGATCTGTGCGGTAAAGTAAGGAGCTGATGGTAGGTGTGGCGCCTCACCTCAGACGCAAAAAAACAATCTCCTTGGTCTGGCGCTACTGAAAAGGGGATAGACTCCCTCGCTGATTGGCTGATACCAACGTTAGGCCGCCCCGACGACTTTTTATAATTACTAACACAGGAAAACGTATCATACATCAAAATAAAGCTGGTCCTCTGTGGATCACATCCCTATTTCTCCACATAGTCACCGTTTCTCTCAATAGCAATGTTCCACCTTCGAATGAAAGCATGTATCCCTGCCCCGTAAAATTCTGTTGACTGTTCTTTGAGCCACTTCTTCACTACGGATTTCACTTTCTCGTCACTGGAATAATGTTTGCCTCTCAAACCCCCTTTCATGGGGCTGAAGAGATGCAAACATTATTCCAGTGACAAGGAAGTGACATCTATAGTGAAGAAGTGGCTCAAAGAACAGGCAACAGAATTTTACGGGGCAGGGATACATGCTTTCATTCGAAGGTGAAACATTGCTATTGAGAGAAACGGTGATCATGTGGAGAAGTAGGGATGTGATCCACAGAGGACCAGCTTCATTTTGATGTATGATATATGTTCCTGTGTTGGTGATACGTCGGAACACGGTGTCTGTGGATGACAATATAAATATTTATATAATATCTCTCTCTCTCTCTCTCTCTCTCTCTCTCTCTCTATATATATATATATATATGTGTGTGTGTGTGTGTGTGTGTGTGTGTGTAAGACAGGGCAGTCGGACTCCCAGGGAGGAATTTGGGCAAAAATTCTCGACCAAACTATACAGTAGTAACTTTTATGATGGTCATTTTCCCCCGATGATTGATGAGGGAATTCAAGTCCATATATTAATAACACCGACTTATAAAGAACAATAGAGAATATAACTAAATTTTTCGTTTTTCACAATAGTGATTGATGACGTTATTTGAGTCATTCTGTGCAAGTGAATTAAAATAAGCGATTAAAAAAATGCAATATGTTCAAGGAAAGGAATTGCAGCAAATGCGCATGACTATGAATTAATAGGACCCAACGCACTCTCACTTGGAACTCCTCATTTGATCGGTGAGATGTGTATGAACAACCAGTATCACCAAATATCACAAGATAAATATTTGTTAAAGGGCGGATTAACTCCAGGGAATCCTAGGGCCATCCACCCACAGTAGTAGGATCGGGGGTACTTACTACTCACACAAATCCCCAAAGGAATTAGATGGAGCTCTTTAGCCTTGGTCAGCAACCTATCTAGGACAAAGAAAAGTCCAATATAAATCCTCCGCTGAATATCAACTCGCCCTGGCAACGTAGTTCCACACACACACACACAAAAAAAAATATTGGACACTACTCCATCTTCTCTCGTAGACGGAAGGATACATACAACGCTGTAGTTTTCAAAGTTTGTTTTAAAGAAAGAAGCCACCTTTTTTTTAAATGAGTGACGACTTATGAATAAAAAAAAGTAAAGTCGTCAGGGTGGCCTAAAGTCGGTATCAGTCAGACAGCGAGGAAGTCTATCTCCTTTTCAATAGCGCAAGACCAAGTGGATTGTTTTGGCGTCTGAGGCGGAGCGCTAAACCTACCATCAGCTCCTCACACAGATATCTGGGATACTCATTCGCTAAGTTGTCGAGGGCCAGTATCGAACCCGGAACCTTGTGGTTCCTAGTTGGACGCTCTACCGACTGAGCTAAGCCGACCCTAGCAGTTGCTATAACTATTTTTATCTAAGGTTTTGATATATCTTAGTAACTTGAGATACAATTCAGTGGCTCGGACTCCTTTTGCCATGGTCGTGAAGGTGACGAAACATACTGGACTGTGAGATATTGAGATTGTCTGATAAACTCCAAGTGCCACTCAACGGATCTGCCTCTATACCTTTGAGTAAAGTCTGGAAATCCACGATTTTATGCTCACCTGAACTTGCCTGATCTTCAACGTTCTTCTAAGTCGAGAGAAAAAGGAACAAGTCATTGTGTCCCGATTACGTATTGGTCATACAAGACTAACCCACCCTATATACTCAAACAAGAACAACAACCACAATGTGGAACATGTCAAACACCTTTGACAGTTAAACACTTATTCATGGAATGTAGGTTTTTTGCTCACATCAAAAACCGTTATTTAAAGCAAAACAATATGAAAGATCTGTTTGAAAATATCAACATGGAGGATATTCTCACTTTTTTGAGGGAAATAAAATTATACCATAGAATATAGATATGAAACAAATCAATACATACAACATAATCCCAATAATGCTAACACATTTTTAAAACCAATTACTAAAAAGTATAAATATAAATACACGATATGTATGACTTCCTAACCGTTAGGCATGACATAACCCCAGACGGGTTGATATGCCGTTAAAATCAATAAACAAACAAACGAATCTACTGTGATAACTGAGCCTTCACCTATCGCACAATTGTTTTGGTTGCTTCCGCGCTGTTATGGCCAGGTTCGAACGCATAACGCATAAGTTTCCGAATTAGACTACGTTGCACGTTCATCTGCGCGGCTATCAAATCACACACATTGTAATACAATGGACAAAGTATCAGCGCACTACCTAAAGCGATACTACCAACAACAGCGGGAAACTTTCAGGACTTGAGCTGCTTTCGTTTTGTGATATACGCATCACACAAACTAACATGTACCAAGACTTTATATATTTATATATAAGGTATGCTCAATATCAGACATAGAGTATATATATCTAAGGTACGGTAGCGTGGACATAGAGTCAACGGCACTTGGTAACTGTAAGTTTCTAACCCATGGGATTTTCAAACCAAGTAGAAATCTAAGTACCTAGTGACTGAATCAAAAATTTTTGGTAAAAAAAAAAAAAAATTAAAAAAAGGAAAAAAGAAAAAGGAGATCTATTGAAAGAGGTACGTTGTGCAATTATTGTCTGGTTTATTAAGGCATAGTCTACAATTTCAGGCAAAGCTAGGTAAATATATAAGTAACATGTGATCAGCTCGAAATATTTTTGGTAAAAAAAAGAAAAAAAAAAAAAGATTAAAAGTGATAATTTATTTCTTAAATATCAATCTAATTAAACCATAAAACATTCACCATCCATTAATGCTTAAAAAAACAGTATTTTTATTTTTTATCACACACACACACACACACACACACACACACACATATATATATATATATATATATATATATCACCTTGATCACCATATAAAGTACAAAGATTTAAGAGATATAGCAAAAGCGGTACGTTGTGCTATTATCTTATTATTTATTAATCTTAAATTTTTTTGGAATCCTTCGTCTGATATTGTGGAAACGTTCTACAGCACTTGTTCGAAGTTAGACATTTTTTGTCTTAAAAAGAAAAAAAAAAGAATAAAAAAGAAAGAAAACTCTATTTACTTACCAACATGACATTGATATTTAGTGTTATGATGTCGTTGAAAATAAAATGGTTTTATGCAAATGTTTACTAATCTGGAAAATTACCCTCAGAAAAATTGACGCTTTGAAAGGTAAATCTTATTAAAATGTTTTATTTTTTTTAGATAATTTGTGTGTGCACGTGCGCGCGCGCGCGCGCGTGTGTGTGTGTGTGTGTTGTGTGTATGTGTGTTGTGTTTATGTGTATGTGCGTGTGTTTTGCTCTGCTTTCGCCTTGTTATTCACTTATTTATTTCTTTTTTATATGGTGATTTTTATTAACTGTATTTTTATTTTTATAACACACACACACACACACATACATACATACAGACAGACAGACACACACACACACACACACACACACACACACACACACACACATATATATATATATATGTGTGTGTGTGTGTTATAAAAAATAAAAATAAAGTTTTTTAAAGCATGAATGAATGGTGAATTTTTATGTAAACCTCAATTATTAATAAAGTTGTTTTACATTATCAATACTGTTGACCATATACATGCTAATAACATGCAATTGTATTTATATATACAACAAAATAGCAGTTTACTGTGTGAACGGGAAGGCTAATTTGCATATTGATATTAAAACTTTGATTTTAATAAATATGTGTTAAGTATTATTGATTTCTAACTGTTTGGTTTTATCTTAATAAATATGAGCAAAACCTTGGGGATATATCTTAAAAGAAATCCATTAACAAAAAGAAATAACGGTAATTTTATTCTTTACTTCCCATCTAAACTAAATAATTAAATTAGGAATATTTAGCAATGAAAGACGGGAGTGATGGAAGAGTAAGTTTCATTTTTTTCGATTATACCCCCCTCTGCTTAAAATAATTTTATCTGCATTCTTATTTAGTTTCATTAGCCTTTCTAATTTAATGTAACATCTTATTACATTAAAACTTAAATACTTACACCCGGAGGGTGAATATATTTGCTAGTATAGATAATATTGGTATTATATAGATTTGGTCTGAAGATCGTATAGGCGAGAAACTGTCAGTAACCAGGCACCGTTGACTTCATGTCAACGCTACCCTGAATTATATATATAAAATATATATAATATATATAATATATATATATATATATATATATAATATATAATATATATATATATTAAAAAAATTGGAAACAACAAAACAAGAAACATGTATACAAAAGAATCTAACATTTTTACTCTGATGAAGATAAATATGGTTAGGACCTTTTTTTTATAAAATATTGAATTTTCTCCCGTTGGAACCAGAACAACATTATATATATATATATATATATATATATATATATATATATATATATATATATATATATAGAAAAAAATCAATTTCTTGTCTATGCAATTATCAAACCAAGACTTAGATGAGAAACTAACAATTACAAAACGCTCTTGACTTTATGTCTACGCTACCCTAACTTGAATATGTATGCTCTATCATTGTTATTGAGCACTCTTTATTTATACATCATCAATATTGATAAGTATATATACTAGCAGGGCCTGTGGATATACCACAGTATGATCTTTAATTATTATGATAATTTAACTATTACAACGTTTGATATGTTTACTTAAGAGCCATTGCAATAGTTCAATAAGTAAAAAGTTTAATAATATTGATTTAACTCTCACTCCTTTTTTTCTTTCTTTCTTTTCATCTTTTCATTATGTTCACTAGTCTTTTTCTTTCTTTTTTATTATATTTTTCCTGTTTAGCATGCCCTTTTTCTTCCCTTTCTTTCTTTATAATAAAAACGGAATGGTCCATTATTTGGCTGAAGTGACGACACTCATAAGAAATAAGAATTCCTCGGATAAGCAACCCCAGATAATCAGGATTTACATTTTTGCATTTTATCTTGAACGATTTGGACGGTCTTATTTTTAACCAGAGGGTGTTGCAAGGGGATAACGGTTGTACAAATAAGGCACTCGAGTATTAATATATCATCATCATCATCATGTCGCGCAGTTTGCACGGATATCCATAACTATCTCTCGCCAACCTTCCCTATCATTCATCGACTCTGTTAGCTCCTCTGCGCTGCGGCCAGCATCCATACATAGTTGGTCAATGTAGGTCCTGGCTGGTCGGCCCACATTAGCGTGCCCATGTGCCGGCTTCCACAGTAGTACGTCGCTTACGAGCTCGTCCTTGCTTCTCCAGCAGTGTCCTGCATGCCTAGCCCGTCTTACTCGTATGGTTTGTGAGATGGGGGGCAGGTGGCCATACAGTTGCTTTTTTGTGGGGTGCTGCTTCCACGACTTATTCAGGATCGCTCGCAGCATTCTGGTGCAGCTCCCATCTAGCTTATTTTCAAGGCGCTTTGTTAGGGTCCAGGTGGTACAGCCATATAGCAGTACCGACACAACCACAGCCTGGAAGAAACGTCTCTTTAGCTTGTCGGGGAGATCGGATTTCCATATTAATATATAGATGGGTGTATGTCTGTGTGTTTATGTGTCTGTGTGTGTGTGTGTGTATGTCTATAAAACCTGTTTTATGAGAAGGATTTTAAGTTAAATCAACTGATCATGTATTAATTTGTTTGACATTTTATTATAACAATAAAGACAAAAAGAAATTAAAGACTGACAATATGAATGCAGATTTTCACATAAAAAAACGAATTAAAATTAATCAAATCGATTATCAGTTCAAATTTCAACTTCAAGGGAAAATTTAAGTCGAAAAGTCGTAACATAATAAGCATCAGTAAAAAAAAAACAACAACAAAAAACAAAAAATCCCAACAAAATACAAAAACAAAATAAAAAAAAAAAATAATATTACATATTTAATTAATTTTAAGAACACTTTAAACACCAAATCACCCCCAGAATTTACGAAATTCGACGATAAATTACGTCCTTAAAAACACGTAGTTAAACATTTTTAAAACACTTATAAAGTTAGAGGAGGATTAAAGTGTAGTATCTGTTCCAGATTCTATGCTTTGAAACTTACCTTCTATACCCGGCCTCGGCTGGGGGTCCAGTGTGCTTCGGCCTCTGGACCGGTAAAGTACAATTAATGGCATCGTTCCAGGGGGACCATCCCCCTGGATCGATGCAATTTTTATGTGCCCACGTAAAAACGAGACCTTGTGTCCAGCCCTCATAAGTGCGATGAGCAGGCAAATACCCTTATAAAAGTTTCTTCTTAGAAATAAATAACAAAAAACATTAAATACACTGTACAGAAAAAAATACTCATACATTCATAACTTTTTAACCAGGTAATATCCATTTTTTTCATAGAAAACACTAAGAAATAATGTTTTCGACGGACAATATGCAGCCCTGCCAACGGGTGGGGATTGCTATAATTAACCGCGTCGATCCCAGGGGGCATCGCCCCAGGCAACGCCTGCCCCCTCGATTTAAAGGGGCAGTACTGCGTTTATTGCCCAGCGCCTGAGGCGCCCCCTTGAGGGGAATGCCGACGGGATCGACGCAATTTTTCACCCGCCACCCATGAGCTTCGGTGTGTGGGTGGTCCCACGTTAATGCTATTTAGGGCTTTGTTTTATATTAAAAGTAGCAGATGTTTAAAGTTGATTTAGTTTGAATTACAATGAATGTTTTAATTAAAACATCAATAAAGAAAGGACATACCTTTCTTTTACATTTCTGAATCGTTTCAATCAAACTAATTCAATGGAAATAAATCAAAATTCTTTAAAATAAATATTACTGTTAGAATAATCCATAGCAGCGTCTAGAAAAAAAGTACATACCTAATTAATAGATAAAATTCATTTAAAATTCGCATAATTTTAAGTTTTGAAATTCATATTTCTAGGTTCTAAAAACAAATATTTATTTAATAACAAATTTCCCTTAGTAGGCTAATGTAATAATCAATGGATAAATCTCGGTTTCAAAGTTTAAACAGAGCAAATATCGATGTATAATTTTTCACTGATAATCTAAAAGAAAAATTATATTTCATAAACAACAGACTAAAAAAAAAAAAAAAAAAAATCTAAGTCTTTTTTTTTTACATTCAATTTTAAGATTTTCGGTATTAATTTTCTACCAAAATTGCTCCTTTAATTTTTTCTACTTTAATTGGTTTAAATAATATATAACCCCAGCGATATTTTGCACGAAAAAATAAGTGTGTGTATGGGGGGGGGGGCAAAGTTATGTGACCTGAAAAAGTTTTTAGATAATAAAATTCAGTTATCAATAAATGAACACTGAAAATTTCATTCAAATTTGATAATTTACTGGTTTTTGGTAAATTAATTCTCAATCAGGGGCAGTGATTTGATTTTGTAAAATACGTCTATGACGTCAAAATTCTTGTTACCTACAAAGATTTATGAATACTTAGAGGTTAATAAACGTTGTTGAGGGGTGAACATTGCCCATACTATAACATTAAATATAGTAACGTGATTTTTTAAAGTCTTGATTTTCTGGTGATCAGAAAAAATGTTATAGCTCTTACATAAACGTATTAAACGTTGTAATGGTCAAATGATCATACTGTGGTATATCCACGGTTACCGCTAGATATTATCATCTCATCACTTGATGTACTCGAATGGGTGAACTCATCTTGGTTGCTTATATTGTCCTAGCATCTCGACCGTTGTACCATTCGGTCTTCTTCAGGTGTCTGTTGTATTTGTTAACCTTCCCAGTGTGACAGTGGATGTGAACGTTGGTTACTTACCTTATTGAGGCGTTCGTAGCTTAACAGGTATCGTCGAAGGATCTGGACTGGCGTATTCTAGGATCTATTATCTTTTTAGCTTCCCACCAAGTTAATGTGGGGTGTGAATTAAACTAGTGGACAAATAAAAAGTAAAAGTAAAGTCGTCGGGGTGGCCTAAAGTCGGTATCAGCCAGACAGCGAGGGAGTCTATCTCCTTTACACTAGCGCTGGACCAAGGAGATTGTTTTTGCGTCTGAGGCGGAACGCCACACCTACCATCAGCTCCCCACTTTACCACACGGATCCCTGTATTACTCATACGCTGTTGGCGAGGAGCCGGTATCGAACCAGGAACCTCATGGTTTCTAGTCGGACGCTATACCGACTGAACCAAACCGGCCCTATAGTAGATTAATATATTTGAAGTGAGCGCACTCGTGCACTCACTCCAAATTTTTTTATTTATCTTAGAGCGAGATACAACGAGTGTGCCCACGACTCTGCATATAGCCGGAAGTTTTAAATTTTGGGGAAGGGTGACAAAACTGGTCATACCACTACATGGATCTAATTAGCTAGGTTCACTCGCCGACCGATCCATTCAAAAATAAAATCTTTCATTCTTTCCTTGCGTATTCATTGAGGATTTGTGCTTTTCGGAGTAGACAGTCCGAATTATGAATCAAAACGGAATAGCCCATTGTTTATTTATGGGGATGACAGGGCCGGACACACGTAGGTAGGTAATAGAGTATTACTATTACGAGTCCTGAGATCTGACTTTTTTTACCACATCTTTCATCGGAAAGACATAATATATCGTCGATTCTTTATCTTCCCTGTACCATCATCGACGGCGTAAGACCTGTCGGTCGAGACTTTAGAATAGACCGACTGCACCTCTGCAAAGGGGTAAATTCCCCCAATGGGGCTACCTGTGGTGGGTGGTGACCCGTGATGACAGGACCGGACACGTGTGAGTAGGTACTAGAGTATTAATATGCAGATAATTCCTCATCACAGAGGCTTCAATAAAATGTGTGAAGAATTGCTTTAAAAATACAGGAAACAGAAATGTATTTGACGGATGCATTTCAACTCGGTTATCAAAATACACCTTATCATCAAATAACTTAACCTGCATTTGGAAAACAGGACGTGAAGATGATATGCAAATTTTTATGCAAATTTCATAATTTAGTGGCTTTCATCTGAAAGATAAAAAAACAAAACAACAATAACACGTCTGTATCCAGAAGGGTCAAACAAAGAGTAAGTAGATATATTTCGATCAAAAAACATTTCTCACTGTATGTTTCTACATGCGGGCGGCATTCATAATAATGAATAATTCATATTAATAAAACGAATACTATATATATATATATATATATATATATATATATATATATATATATATTATTCACAGTGTATGGTTGATACTATCTCACTTGACGAGACAGTAGTAAGCCAATACATATATAGTATTATTAAGAGAGTGCTCAATATCTGTGATAGAACAATGTTGATAATAAATAAATATATGTTCACATACATATATATAAACACAAACAATTTCAGCCTGCAAGGTTTAACACCCCCCCACACACACACTTTCCAAAGTCTAGGCTTGAATAGAAAAAATGAGTTTTAAAAATTGTTTTAAATACTGGATTTAAATAAAAGACGTTGTGTGCCCATAAAGAATGAATAAAACAAAACGTCTTTGGCATAGAATAAGCCAACACGGGTTTATATGCTGTAAAATTTAACCAACCAATCATCTAGTATTATAAAGTTATATAAAAGCTATCATGTACCAAATTTAAAACCAAAACATGACTTACCCCAGTCATAATTAAGCAGAAATTGGAGTGTTTTTTTTTATGTATGCATCGACCAACTTTGCTTATATTGACGAACGACTCGTGAGATGTGATATTTTTTATCACGTGATCTCCATAATTAGAGAGACATAATATAACGTCGTTCCTGTATCTTCCCTGTACCCTTGTTGATGACGTGCCAGAAACGATTTTTAATTCAACTGGAAGTTTTTAATTCAACCATAATTAGAGGGAGAGCGAGTGGGTGGCGTTTATTGCAACGCAATAGTATGATGCACAAAACGTTTAGACAATGAAACCGGTATGGAGATAGGAAATTAAGAAAGAAGAGAAAGAAGAGAAATAATATCTTAAAAACGAGCACATGCATACACACGTACCCACGTACGTATACAGAGAATGGTTAATAGATGAGAACGTCGTCCTGATCTTAATGTGACATTTTACTAAGAGAATCGTAAAGACAAGGTTAGTCTTTTATTTGACAATTTGCATTCATTTCTATTTTCATCTATTTCATAGTAAAAATCATTTCCAATTCATTTTCATAGAAAAAATCATTTCCAATTCATTTTCATAGTAAAAATCATTTCCAATTCATTTTCATAGTAAAAATCATTTCCAATGCATTTTTATTGTAAAAAATTCATTTCCAATGCATTTTTATTGCAAAATTATTTCC
>CM042147.1:23809192-23869192 GCA_023376005.1 Doryteuthis pealeii | reverse complement strand
CACTTATCATAATATATATATATATATATATATATATATATATATATATATATATATACAGAGTGTCCCAAAATAATGTATACTCTCTTTAAAAATAATGTATATATTATTTTGGGATACTTGATATGAACTCATCATTATATGATCATTCTGCCATTGCCCTAAGTAGCTTTTATCTTATAAAAGTTAATTTGCTATGTTTTTTGTATATTTTACTCTCAAATTCTTTAAATGTGTATTCTTTCTCGTATCAATTTTATTTACAAGTCAATACACGTAAATTTGATAAGTTATAACGAGTGTTTACATTATTTTGGGACACCCTGTATATTAATTGCGAAAATCCGTTACACCTGATTATGGACGTGACTGACCTTTGAGAATTTTTGTTTAAAATTAGTTATGTAATATGAAGTCTTCTTATATAAAATAAAAAAAATCAAATAGATCTATCGATGAAACATGAAAAATCTAAATTATTTGGGTGACTGAAGAATGCATCTAAAAGAGTTCCTAGCTAAGAAAAGTCTATGATAAAAGAAATTTCGTTTCTAATATTAACCTTTTTATTTTGTATTTAGGTGCTTTGTACGACAGAACTGAGTCTTTTGACGCCATTTTTTTCTTTGGAACCGTTTGTCTCTTCATTTCCGGCATTGGATCAAGTGGAATCATCTACATGCAACTAAAAAAGAAATTCTGCGAATAATCAAAGAGGAATGGTTTCTTACGAAAAAAGACAAGCATCACTTTTAAACTTCCGATATATATATATATATATATATATATATTATATATATATATATATACAAGTTTTATTTATCGACTGGTCTAGTCTCATATCTAATAGTTCACTCTATAATAATAATAATAACAATCATAATCATAAAACATTTGACAACTTTGCATTAATATCATTTTGCTCTTCATCGTCATTTTCTACCATGATTTTAGATATCTCACGTCTTCCGTACATGGATCGATCCAGACAAATCCATTTGAAACGACTTGCTTGACTTGAGAGAATGAGAAAATATCTGTTACGAGGATCTTATTTGCTACTTCCCGCCTTCCGTATATGGATTGATCCAGTCAAATCCATTTAATACGACTTGGCTGATTTGAGAGAATGTGACCAAATCTTATTTGCTATTTCACGTCTTCCGTACATGGATCGATCCAGTCAAATCCATGCGATACACCTTGCCTGATTTGAGAGAATACGACCAAATCTCATACGACGAGGATCTTGTTTGATATTTCACATCTTCAGTACATAAATCAATCCAGACAAATCCATTTGATACAACTTGCCTGGGTTGGGGAGAGTGTGACCAAATCTGGAACGACAATCTTGTTTGCAACTTAACGTCTTCCGTACATGGATCAATCTAATTCAAATCCATTTTATATGACCTGAAAAAAAAATCCGACCAAAACTTCACAATTAAAAAAAAAAAAAGATTCATAAAAAAGAAATTAACATCATTGGTTTTGCTCATCCTAATCTTTTAGAATAAATAAAGAATCTGAGTTAAGGGCTAAATGCCGCCATAGAACCAAACGATTTGTCATTCGATGCCAGATTAAACCACGTGACCTACATTTTGCCATGTGACTTAGTGTTGTTGTTACTTTAGGAAAGTATCATGAATTTAATTATAAAAACAGAGGTGTGCCATTGAATTGCTCCCCGTGGACAAAATTGGGGTATTCATAATAACAAATATCTAATCGCGCGATTCCGGAAGGGTTCAAGTTGAGGTTATTACCTGCCACTCATAACTCCAACGGTTATGGTAATTTTCCGTTCAACCCCCACCTCGATTTTAATTTTCTAACGAACTCTGATTCAAAATTTATCTATCTACGGTACTTACATAATTCATAGGCTACCCATGAATTATGTAACAATTGAATTGCTCCCTGTGGACAAAACTGGGGTCTGGTTAGGGTAGAAAACACCCGAAAGAGTTATCATTTGTAATCCGAGTACTTTTGGTTCTCCTCTGAACCACCTATCAACGGTGTTAAAACAAGTTATCACTTTTCTAAATTTTATCTAGGTTATTATTGTTTTGTTTGTGTCACTAAGGTGACGCTAAATAACGCAAATGGTTTATTTTGCAAAATCTAAATTATAATTATCAAATATATGTAACGAGCTATGAAAACATGATTTAGAATAAAAATTGTTCTATTTGTTTAAAGCATTTGAGAATATTATCAGCGGTTTCGTAATAATTGTACTAAGAGTGGGTTATATATATATATATGTGTGTGTGTTTCATGGTAATCCAATCATCAGATGAGTTCAATGGTTGAGATCTTAAAAACCAGTCGGGAAACTACTCTACAAAAAACATTCCGGCACCAGATGAACACTATTACAAAAAAACACTATTGGATAAATTGAAAGCCTAATTAGGCGCATGAGATGGAAATTATATTATTCCACACCCAATGATACCAATAAATCAACAATCTCCTATGGTTTTAAAACAACAAAATGTCCACCGCAACACCCTGATTTAGCCCCTTTTGAAAAAGACATGTTTGATATTGTCAATAAGTTAAAATTCAGAAGAATCAACGGCAATTTTCAAAACAAAATACAAAAAGACGCAAAGAAAATCAGGAACTCTAAAAGCATTTTCGTGAAAGCAGACAAAACCAACAATTTCTACAAAGTGGATATAAAACAATACGAAAAATTGATGAAAGATTCAATAACGAAAATCTACAAAAAATACCAAACACTTGGGAAAACCACTTAAACACGGAAGCTAGTAAAATTCACAAGTCTATAGAACATAGACTCACCACTAATTCCACCAATGCCGATATATTCAACAAATCAAAAACGATATATGAAAACGCCCTAAAAAACAGTGGATTATACTCCAAACTAGTATACAAAAATAATAACAACTATGAAAATAATAATAATGATAAATCAAGAAAGAGAAACATCATTTGGTTTAACCCCCCCCCTTTCAGCAGTAGGATGCACAATTTTTCTTCGATGCAGACACCGCATTTACGCTGGCCATCTTTGTACGCCTGGGCTTCTTTGACAATTTCCCATTTTATCATAGGTGTTTTGCTAGTTGTATCTTTAATGTGTCATACATATTTTGATAAGGTAGTACTGTTTGCATATTTTCTGTTATTAAAGCTTAAATTATGGTTATACCACCTATTTTCCAATTGTTTTCAGTGGAACAAATGGCCAGCGTAAATGCGGTCTCTGCATCGAAGAAAATTTGTGCATCCTACAAAATACAAACACAAACTTATTGAACAAGAGAAGTGAACTCGTTTCGAAATGCAGGCATTTGAACAAATTTTTATTGTGCCATTTACCACCTGATCCTAATAAATCCCCTAATTTTTGCCCTCCTTTTTATCTAAAAAAAATAATCATCTGGACACCGCGTGCATTAAGATCTAAACATGTTTATCTAAAAAAACAAAAAAACTTTAGCGCTATAACATTCCATCGCGTGAACACGCTTCACGTTTATATAAACGCTAAACAAACCACCGTTTTTTTAAATCTCAACCTTTTGAGAGTATATATATATATATATATATATATTATAAGGTTTTGGATGTTTGTTTTTAGAAGCATTGTTGAATAAAGTATATATTATTATTTGTATTTTGCTTGAAGGCAATTACAATGCGTGTATCGTATAAAATTCGATAATTATAGAAAATAATCAACGATGCTTCTAAAAACAGACATCCAAAATCTTATTTCCTTCGCCGAAAGCATAGGCCTTGTTTGTTGTTATCCACTCAACGTCCGCGTACCTCATATGGTAGAGGCGTATCATTATCATTGACAGGTTAATTTCGCACGGATTGTGCGGTGCGTATCGGAGGCCGAGCGGTAAAGTCTCTGACTCTGCCTGCTGGACTCTCGGTTTCGATTTTTGTCGGAGGGAAATCGTTAGTATACATCGCTGATGAGACTTAATAAAGTTGAAACAGTCTGTACGATGTTCTACGCGCTGCACGATCGCTTGCCGAAGTTCGCTTGTCATGATTATTTTCTATAATTATCGAATTTTATACGATATACGCATTGTAGTTGCCTTCAAGCAAAATATAAATAATATATATATATATATATATATATATATATATATATATATATATATATATATATATATATATATATATATATATTATATATATTATATTTTTGCTTGAAGGTAATTACAGTGCATGTATCGCATAAAAATTCGATACTTCTTTTTATAGAAAAATGAACTTGACAAGTGTAATCCCAGCAAAGGATCGCTCGGTGTGTAGAACATCGTACAGACTGTTTCGACTTTATTATGCTGATGAGACTTAATAAAGTCGAAACAGTCTGTACGATGTTCTACACACCGAGCGATCCTTTGCTGGGATTACACTTGTCAAGTTCATTTTCTATAAAAAGAAGTATCGAATTTTATGTGATACATGCACTGTAATTACCTTCAAGCAAAATATAAATATATACTTTATCGACAATGCTTCTAAAAAACACACATCCAAAAATCTTATATATATATATATATATATATATATATATATATACCATCCGTAATTCAATAACAAAATGCAAAAGAGGCTACAAAGAGGCTTACATGCCCAATCAATACAACTTAGACTATTAAAGAATGTTGTGTATCTGGTTTCTATCTTCTATCCAACGACACCATTACTGTCAATTGTTTTATTGTGATATTCGGGGAAAAAGCTAGGAGCCATTACTTTCGGGGCAACTTTCACATTTCGAATAAGCGCAATTGGTGATTTAAAAAGTGAGTTTTAATGTTTAACTGATTGGTTTTCAATACTAACTCTTAGTTCTATAATTCAAAATTATCTCCCCTGTTGCAGGTGACTAACGCTGTTGATCTTATTTGCTTTTTTAACCCCCAAAACGAAAAGAATTACGGATATATATATATATATATATATATATATATTAATATATATATATATATATATGAGGTGTGAACGATTTGAATAAATCCGACAAAATGTGGTTGAGAATAGAGGAAAGTGTGGATATAACAACACAGACAGTTGAATTCAGTTGATATTTGGCCTCATTCTTCATACATTGAAGTGAAATATCAATTGAATTCAACTGTCTGTTGGTATATCCACACTTTCCTCTATTCTCACCAATCACACACACACACACACACACACACACACACACACACACAGATTATATATATATATATATATAGTAAACTATTGCGTTAAAAAAAGGCAAATAATTTGTTAGTAAAAATATACTACAAAAGATTGGCTGGGAAAAATAAAAAAAGAAAAGACCAAGAAAGTCGCACCCACTGAAAATTGAATTTCGGACATAATTCAGAATTATCTCCCCTGTTGCAGGAGAATTTATCCGTTGATCGTGTTCATTTCTTTATACCAAATAATTAACACTTGAATTTCAGAGTTTGGATCTATTAATTTAACTAAAAAGGTGAATGATATAGATTAGGTAGGAACAAATCCGTACCTAATATAAATTAACAAGAAAAATCTATTTATATTTCATTTTTCAAGAAATATGATATTAAAGTTTAACTTATCTACTTTTTTTATTTTTATATTATTCTATAGATGTTTTAAAATGAATAAATGTAAAATAATATAAGTTTACAGCTTAAATTTTTAAATTCTCCCATTTCAGTGGCTGTCAAAGGAGTATTTATTTAATTATATAAAAGATCATATATGAAATAATGAGGTCTCATAATGATAGTGTCAATGAAAAAAAATATTGAATATAATTATTGAATTAAAATGGTTGTCCTTTTGTGATGGGAGAAATACTCGTTTGTAAGGGACATAATCGAATAGATTCAGTTTCTGGTTAAATAAGGATTTGCATAATATGCTAGGCGGGAAACTTTTAACTTTTATAAAATATGGAATTATTTCAAATAAATATGATTGGATATTGAAACGACAGTTTGAATATCTCTATGTATTTACCCAAAAAACTTTTTGCTACGAGCAGAATACGATGACTGATTTTCAATAATGACTCTCAACTCCTTAGCTAGTTTAAATTGAGGACATAATTCAGAATTATCTCCCTTGTTGCAGGTGACGAACCCCATTGATCATATTCGCTTCTTTAAACCAAAATGACTAATAAAATTTACGGATGGCATTTCTCTTTCTGCAAATGTCTGCGACTTTTCAAAGCAGAAGTTTCATTCATTCAAATTATTTGTATCAATTCGAAGAATCTTTGCAGCGTTTCACATGGTAAATTATTATTCTTCAAATTTTCCCTTCACTTGCATATAGATGATTCCAGTTGATGCGATAAGTGCAAAGAACATATTGCCTCCGACAAAGTAGAAAATGCCACCAAAAGACTGTGTAGCGTCAAATATGGCTCCTGGAATTATAAAAAAGAAAAAATTATTGATAATAGCAAACATATCAGCAATAATAATAATAATAATAATAATAATAATAATAATAATAATAATAAAAATACTAATAATTTGTCACTGAGACTCCAGTGAAATACCATCAGCTAACGCTAATGTGAAAAACTCAAAAGGAGTGATCCCAGCAAAAGACCAGACCTAGTGCTGATTAACAAAAAAGAAAGAACTTGTCAACTGGTTGGTTTTGCAGTTCAAGTAGATCACAGGGTGAAGCTCAAGGAAAATGAAAAAATGGACAAATACCTGAAACTTGCCAGAGAACTGAAAAAGTTATTGAATATGAAAGTCAAAGTGATACCATTTGTAGTTAGTGCACTTGGAACGGTCCCAAACGGATTGGAAAATCTGGTCATCAGAGGAAAGATTGAGACCATCCAGAATACTGCACTGTTGCAATCTGCTAGAATAATTAGAAGAGTCCTGGAGACCTGAAGAGACTTGCTGTCACTCAGACTCCAGTGAAAGACCATCAACTAACGCTGATGTGAAAACTCAAAAGGAGTGAATAATAATAATAATAATGATAATAAGATTCCAATGAAAGAGCACCAGCTTATAGTTTACTATATATTATATATATATATTATATGCTTATACACAAGCTTATACTGGTGTGAAAAAAATCAATAATAATAATAATAATAATAATAATAATAATAATATCTGTTAGAATACTCATAAGAGTACTGGAGACTCGAGGAGACTTGTTGTCACTCAGTCTCCAGTGAAAGACCATCAGCTAACACTGGTGGGAAAAACTTGCAAGGAGTGAAATAATAATGAAGACAACTTAGAAGACATAGATTACATCTTAATCCAACTTCTTCTTATCATATCAAAAACTATCAAGATGTAGTTTGAATTTGGATTGAATATGATGGCACTTGCCTGCAATTGGGGGAAAAATTAAATATCCGACTCCAATCAAAAGGCAAACAGGAGAGTAAGTTTTGTTCAAGTTTTTCACGCCTAAAATGGATGCGGAGAGCACAACACGAAGCACAGTCGTAAAACCTGTAAACATAAACAAATGTGGAGAGCAATGATGGGATAAATAATGAGGAGAAAAATGGGGAGAAATCATGGGGAGCAATCTTGGAGAGCAATCATGGGGAGCAATCATAGAGAGCAATCATAGGATAAAAAATGGGGATAAATCATGGGGGGGGGGCAATCATGGGAGCAATCATTATTAGCCAATGAATTGATTCAGTAAATGTTGTAATGGAAGATATATCTACTACAAGTGTTTATCTAATTCTTCCACAGCCAAGATGCGTCACAAATTCAATTTTTAAGCTGAGTACAGATCGCTTGAATTTAGTTTTCCTTCTTCTCGACTGGTTGCCTTAGAAAGGCTAAAGTAACCAGATTATTTGAAGTGAGCACACACGTGCACTCACTCCAAACAAACTTTTTATTTATTCGGAAATGAGGTACAGCGCATGTGCACACAACTCGGCATGTAGCCGGAAGATTGGTTTTGGGGGAGAGGTGAAAAAACTGGTCATATCACTACACGAATCTATCTAGCTAGGCTCACTCACCGACCGATTCATTCAAAAATAAAAATAAAATTCTTGCATTCTCTCCTTGCGCAGCTCCCTTCCACCAAAATACCTCATTCGTTCTATGCATGTATCCTACTTAAAAATTTCCCAATATTGATGATATGGCGATGGAGGGGGTGGGAAAAATTGAAAATAAAAACCCCAAGAAACTGAAAAACACATGTAAACAAAACAAAAATTGTGGGTCATTTTGGTTTCCCCCTTTCCCTCAGCTATTGTGTAGGCCCGCCGACTGTCTTCCGCACTTTGTTGTTTGAAAGCAAGCCGGTTAGTGCCTCTAATATGGGAGTGGGTGTCCTTAGTGGGTGGTCGGTAAAAAAATTGGGATTCTGTAGGCCAGGGGGGGTTACTAGAAAAATTGACTTTCCAGGGAAAATATTTGGGTGACTCGGGTGGTTTTATAAAAAACTTGGGATTGGGGTCGTGGATATGTCCTATAAGAAAAAACTAGGGTTGATGATCATTCAGCCTCCTAACTAAAAGGATCTATGGTGTATTCAGTTTTGGCTTTTTCTTGTTTTTTCTTTTGTTTATTTTACAGACTTTGTTTGTCTATCTAAGAGATGGGGTCCTGAGACGGGATCCCCGTCAGTGCTGGCCATGATGGGCAGGCAACAATGTCTCTACTCCTGCCCCCGTTCTCACACACAAGTTTGCGGCATTTATCCACCTTTCGTTGAATGTCATGGGTCCGAGCATCCTCCTATCGCACCTAATCCTTACCTTAAGCTGATGCTTAAAATAACAGATCGGATTCTGACAGGAAAATTCTGTTCTAATATTTTTCTATAATTGGAGCACGAGTATTAATATATAGATTGGGTAGGCATAAATAAGATAGTGTTTTTTTTTTGTTCATTTAACTACCGAATAAGTATAAAAACATTTTATTTAATTTAATGAAAAATTGAGAAAAATAAAGTATTTCAAAGGACTTACCATGAAAAATTGCCAGTATAGATATACACAGAGCAAAGGTGAGGAATGATTGACAGAGAGGAATTGCTACCGAAGTAACTGTGAGAGCCAACAATGAAATGGTTAGAATATAACTAATGGGAACATGGAGCAGGTCTGCAATGAACCCGACGATAAGTTGACTCACTGCAAACATGATTCCGTTAATGGACATAACCAGGGCTCCTTCCTCTCGACTCAATCCGACATCTACCATATTGGCGGGAAGAAAGATGGAAACTACTTCGATGGCTGCAATTTTAAAATATATAAGAAAATTGAATAAGAAACATTTTTAAATATTCTAAAAAAATAAAGCTAGAAAAAATAAAGTCATTTTGAAATATATAAATATATATAATTTCTCTGAATTTTTAAAATGAGAGCTGATAATTTGTATTATCAAGATTTTTCGTACTATTGATCTCATCATGTTATATACACAACGTTTCGGTCGATGTGCCCTCCGGCCTTCTTCAAGTGGTTCTTGTCAAACTCGGGTCTAGTTGGACTCATTGTGCACCGGATATAAAGGTTGAGTTTATAGAGTTTTAAGTGACAATCATGTGGAGGTTTTGCGTTCAATTCTGACTACGGGCTAAAATAGCATAGAATATTTAACATAGCTTAACATTTGTAACGGGTCATCGTTAACGGAATGAAAATAATCTACCCCAATGAATTAAATAAAGGGTTCAGTCCGATGTTCTGTGAAGGCTCCTAATTACGACAGGAAGGTTTTGGAGTTCGAAAAGAAAACATTTTAAGAAGGTCGGAGGACACATCGGCCGAAACGTTGAGTACATAATAATAAAGAAGAGGACAACAGTCCGAAAAATTTAATTAATAAAAATTAATATATATACGTACATAAATGAGAAACATAAACGAGAAACATTTTTAGATATTCTGAAAACGCGAGAAGTGCACGAAAATAGGGGCACTTGGATTTTTCACAAAAATGGAGCGTCCTCACCTCACTGTTACCTTGAGGTACAGTTGGCTTAACGGTGATTAGTGAACCAGTTCACTGGGCTATGAGATAAAAAAAGATAGACTTACCTGACCAAATGAAATAAATAACGAGAAGAATTTGTAATCCATGATTTTTTAAAATGACCGGATCAAAAAGAGATGAGATAATTGTTTTACATTTGGTTGAAATTCTTTTGGTCAACATGGGATGATGTTTTTCGGGAAGGGATTTCACATCTTCAATGACGCCATTAATACCAGCGTGAACGGTGATTATCTGTAAAAATGATGTTAGATTCAGAGAGATAGAAGACAAAAGCTGAAAGGGGGTGGGGGGAATGACGAATGTTTATGGCCTGTTTAGTTCTTTATACATATATTATACTGTATATTGTAGGAATCGCGTGGTGTAATGGTTAAAGTCATAAGAAATGGACTCGTTGACACGAGTTCAAATCCTTAACGTGGTAATTGCATTTCACTTAGCGCTAATACCCTTGGGAAAGGTATGCATTCTACTCTCCCTCCAGCTATGGGTAAATAGTAGGGCAGACTGGGCTCTTTAACCTTGGTTAGGCAACCAGTCTAGGAGAAGGAAATCTCTGAATTCAATCCTGTTAAACTCCGCTTAAGGAATTGACCTTGTGTCACATTCTGCTCGTGTGGAGAGGTTGGTAAATATATATACATATATTATACAAACAATAACATATCCGCCTTACTTATAATAAATACGATCACACAAACACACACTATCTCTCTCTCTCCCCTCCTCTCTCTCACACTCACACACACACACACACACTCTCTCTCTCTCTCTCTCTCTCTCTCTCTCTCTCTGTAACACCAACACAGGTACTCACTCGTACATACTCTCTCCCCCTCTCTCTCTATCTATTTATCTATCTATCTATCGATCTATCCATCACTTTCTCTTACGCTCTCACACATAAACACTCACAATAAATACGATCTCTCTCTCTCTCTCTCTCTCTCTCTGTCTGTCTGTCTGTCTGTCTTGTGAAACACATAATATGTATCTATACATATATATATAAGGTTGCAATCCGCTTTAGCTTTTCCCTTGAGGAATTTGAAAGCTGATTTTCAAGGCAAGCATGTTTTTTCGCATTTGGAAGACGGGATTTCTTCCCCAGTTTCCTTATCATTTAACGCTGTACTAAGCTCAAGTGAATAGGTCTATAAGGAATAGTGGCAAGAGTTCGATACCAGGTCGATACTAAGATTTAAAAAGCTGATTTTCTAGGCGAGTAGGGTTCTTCTTACTTTGAAGATTTACTCGACATTGTTTCTTACCTCATTTTCCTCTCATTTCAGATTGTGACGTAACAAATTTTAGGGTGACTATTCTAGCACGATGGTTAGTAAGTCAATCAATCGGGCCAATTTGTTACTGCAGTGAGCATGGTCCTTACTGGGTGCTCCACTGTTGTGGCACACAATCACCCTGAGATAAGCTACGTAAATAAGTAAAAGTATATCTTTTATCAGGATCCGGTTTAGCTCAGTCGGTAGAGCATCCGACTTGGGTTCTGAGTTCGCTAACTCAACCTATGCGTAACACATATTGGGTAATTTGACCTATGTGGTAAAGTGGGGAGCTGGCTGTAGTTGTGGCGCTCCACCTCATGGGTATTTTAATACAAAGCAGTAACAATGTTAAAATAAAAGAGGATAAAAAAGTATATTCACATTTACTGCTGGTTGTTCGGGTTCGAATCCCAGGTTCGTTTCTGCTTGTATAACTTTAACAGAGTTTTGTTTCATTTCTGAAATATGGATATCATTTAAGAAAACGATCTTTTAAAATAATATATATATATATATATATATATATATATATATATATATATATATCAAATCTAATCTAATATATATATGTATATTATATATATATATATATATATATATATATATATATATATTGTATTTCTGACTTTTTTTACTTACATCATTTAAAAAATTCAAGAATTTTCTTCATATTTAAAGAACAAATGAAAAAAAACAAAAACAAAAAAACATATGCAAAAAAACAAAATCAAACAAACAACAACAATAAAACAAAACAAAATAATCGTTCTCCGATGCCGGTAAGCAGAGCAGTATAAGAAGTAAAATAACTATTATCTGTCTAATTTAGTCAAATTTAGTTAAGTTAGGAAACTTTAGCAATGAAAGCCGGGGTTGATGGGTACAACTAACCTTCAAGCTGCTCTATTCTTCGAGTATACTTCCACTTTTTCAAATAAGTAATTCTAAAGTCGGTGAAACAATTTACGTACCTAGGTAGTAATATCTTATCCACAGAAAGCGATGTTAATGCATGCATAGGGAAGGCTTGGTCTGCTAAATACATATAAATCATATTGAATCTGATCTCACTGATAAACTAAAGCGAGGATTCTTCTAATCCGTAGTTGTATCAGTGCTACTGTATGGCTGCACCCTAACAAAGCACCTAGAGAATAAGCTAGATGGGAGTTGCACACGAATGTTGCGTGCAATCTTCAACAAATCATGGAAACACCAATCCACATGAAGGCAGTTATACGGCCACTTGCCCTCTATCATACAAACCACTCGAGTGAGACAAACAAGACATTCTGGACACTGCTGGAGAAGCAACGGGAAAATCCTAAGAGACGCTCTCCAGTGGAAACCTTCATATGGACACGTCAGTGTAGGCCGTTCAGTAAAGACCTATATCGGCCAGCTCTGCGCGGATACTGGATGCTGTATGGAGGCGCGTGGTTAGAGTTTATTTGTCGCATACCCCACTTGTATGGACTGGCACAAGGCTCGTTTTAACGTGAGCCCACCCACAAGCCGAAGTTCATGGGTGGGAAAGAACAAAAATTGCGTCGATCCCCTCGGCCTTCCCCTCAAGGGGGGGGGGGCGCCTCAGGTGCGTGGTTAGAGTCATAGTATATGGACAGTTCAAATTCTGGACGAGGCTGTTTGCATTTCACATAGCGCTAATACCCTTGGGAAAAGTATAAATCATATATTCTCCCTTCAGCTGTGGGTAAATGGTAGGGCAGACTGGGCACTTTAACCTAGGATAGGTAATCAGTTTAGGAGAGGGAATACTCTGAATTCAAATCTATTAAGAAATTGACCTCATGATTCATCCACTCGAGAGCGATTAATGATAGGTGTGGTTGGCGAGAGATTGTCATGGATATCTGTGCTACAAACGTGATATGATAATGATAATGATAATAATATATACTATTTTTTGTTTTATAAAGTAAAGTCGTCGGGGCGGCCTAAAGTCGGTATCAGCCAATCAGCGAGGGAGTCTATCCCCTTTTCACTAGCGCTAGACCAAGGAGATTGTTTTTGGTATCTGAGGTGGAGCGCCACACCTACCATCAGCTCCTTAATTTACCGCCCAGACCCCTGTGCTACTCATAACGCTGAGTTGGCGAGGACCGGAATCGAACTAGAAACCATATAGTTTCTAGCCGAACGCTCTACCGACTGAGCTAACCCGGCCCAATTCATTAATATTTTCTTGCTATGTCTAATATTGATATTTAAAAAAATATTTACACGTACATAAAACAATAATTTATAACTTTATGAAAAAATCAAATATAATAAGGTTAAAATGCGTCTAATCTTTTTATATGCGTTCTTATTTAGTTCCGTTAGTCTTGCTAATTTGATAAATCTTCTTAAATCTATATATTATCATCTTGCACCACCCTCAGGTTAAAAATGAGACCGTTCCAATCTTCCAAGAAGAAGTGCAAAAATGTAAGTCCTGAATATCTGGTGTGGCTTATCCGCCGAATTCTTATTTCTTATGAGTGTCGTCACCTCAGCTAAATAATGGACTATTCCGTTTTTATTATAAAAAAAGGGAAGAAAAGGGACATGCTTCAAAGAAAAATATAAGGAAAAAAAAGAGTAGGGGAAAGATAAAGAGAGGGGGTGAGCGCACCAAGCGATAGCGCTAATCTGTTTCAATCGAAGATAACGAAAAGATGAACAAAAAGAAAGAAAAAATAATGAGAGAGAGAGAGAGAGAGAGAGAGAGAGAGAGAGAGAGAGAGAGAGAGAGATTATTATACTTTTTACATATTGAACTATTATCAATATCTCTTAAGTAAATATATAAAACTTTGTAATGATTAAATTACCATCATACTATGATATATTCACAGGCCCAGCTTGTAATATTTTATTGTATTAAAACTTCTTGCGCCCAGCGGACGTCGCATATGTTTGCTAGTACTATTATTGGAAAACGCTTACCTTTGATAGGATTCTTCATTTTTCTAGGATCTTTGAGTGGACGACATAAAGCCCCAAAAACAGTAAAATGTAAAAACATTCCACTTAATAAGAGAAATGTTCCTCGCATGCCGTAAAAGGAAATACTTTTTTCTATAATGTAGTTGAGAGCGAACACACCGCAGCCTCCACCACTTAGTGCAATTCCAGCCGCTAGGGAGCGCTTCTTCTTAAAGTATAATGCAAGGATGGTATTGGCAGCAAAATATGCTATTCCAACGGAACCTCCTAAAAGACAAAATATAAGAAAGAAAACAAAAAAAACAAAAAACAAAAGAAAAAATATTATTTGTATTAGCAAATTTATCCACCCTTCGGGTGCAAGAATTTAAGTTTTAAAGTAACAAGATATATTAGAATGGCCAATGAAACTAAAAAAAGTAAAAAAAGAATACAGATAAAAAAAGATTTGAAACAGAGGGGGTGTACTAAAAAAAATAGAACATCTGAAACTTACTCTTCAACCACTCACGTCTTTCATTGCTAAATTTACTTTATTTAACTATTTAGTTAAATTAGTAAGTAAAGAATAAAATTCCAGTTATTTCTACTTGTTAATGGGTTTCTTTTAAGTTTTATCCCCGAGATTTTGGCTCGTATTCATTAAGATAAAACCAATCAATTGGAAATCAATAATATTAAGCACATATTTATCAAAATTAAATTTTGAGATCAATATGCAAATTAACCTTCCCATTCACACTGTAAACTGCTATTTTGTTGCAATCCGATAGTGGACTCTTGTCAACTCAGCGTATGAGTAGTACAGACTGGGTAATCTTGTCACATAATTCGTGGGTTACCTACGAATCATGACTGTAGTGTAGTAAAATTTAAATGGCGGTATTGTAAAAGGAAATTTACGATTATAACCGTTATAGTGATTATAACCGTTATAGTGATTGAAAACAGTTCACCTTTCACTGACCAAGCCGTTGATTTCTCATTGGCTAAAGGCAAAGCGTGAAAAGGGAATTGACTGAGAGTTAGAGAGATTTTAGCGGTTAGTCGAAGGGAGCAGACGTAATGGACATCTGTTCCCAGGTAAGCCATCTTCTCACCGCGTGGTTTAATCCTTTTGGGCTTCGGTTTTACTAAAGAAGTCTTAGAAAAATTAAGTACTGCGTCATCATTCAAAAACGAAGAGGATGGGCACAGACCACCGGGGCCTGCACTGAAGAAGCCCTATCGACCACGGGAAGAAATCAACCCAAACAAAGATGACCAGTCGGCGAAATAGAACACTCCTAAGACATCCTCTCTTTACCATTATATACCCAGTAGATGAAGTGGGTATACAACAATCTGATATGTGCAGTAAAGTGGGGAGCTGACTGCAGGTGTTGTGACCCACTCAGCAAAAACAACCCCCCTAGTCTAGCGCTAGCGAAAAGGGGATAGTCTCCCTCGCTGTCCGCCAACTTTACTTTATCTATCTATATATAAAGGAATTTCAAATTAGTTTGTCCGGGGGAATGTCGAAAATAAAACAATTAACGACAAAGTAAATAGATATACGTATTAAATATCACCATGGCTCGGTTTTAGACAAAAAATAATGAAGGTTTGATTTATATTTTAAAAGAAAGTTGTTTGTGCAGTTACGATAAGATAGCATTAGAAATCTACGGCGGATATTTTTAAAGGCGTTCCTAGCTAAAACATCACGGAAGATTAAAACAATCATTTTTTTTTCATGTTAACTATTGTTAATTTGTTGTTTTTTTTAATTATTAAGTTTCAAATATTAGATACACAACTGTTAGATCTTTAAAGAATTATATTTTTTATAGTTTTTTACATGGTGATTTTTATGAATCATCCCGCGAGGATCGAACTCGCTATTTAGTAGTAATAGATCTACAAACGATTATTAAACCATATATATATATATATATATATATATATATATATTATATATATATATATATATATATATTACCAGGGCTTGGTTTTGAGCAAAAATAAGAGAGATTTGATTTATATACATGAAGATAATTGAAATATAAAATTCAAATGATAACAGCATGGATTTTTTTTTCATTTAATATTTTAGATAGTAGACATTAACATTTCTTTTCAGAGTAGCTGGATCAATGCAAAGTCTACATAGGGATTTAAATGGGGCATCCCATGAGGATTCAACTAACGATTCAATAATAAGGGATCTGCGGGACTAACTTTAAAAGATTCCCCCTCTACCGAGGCGACGCCGGGTAGCCGCTGCTAGTATTATATAAATTTAATGGTACTTACCTGTAACTACTCCGTAAGTAAAATAAATCAGTTCTAGTTTGGGAGCAAACGCGCTGACAATAGTTGAGATAAAAGCTATAAGTCCTCCTGAAATGATCAACTGGCGATGACTTGCTTCAAACGTCATCAGAATCATCACTAATGGACCTGATGAAAAATATAGGAAAATGAAACAGTTACTTTAATTACAAATTTAGTTTGTCTTTATTAATAATAGAGAAATGTTGGATCTTCGAAACTTTAAAAGATTCTTCCAAGCCGTAGTAGTTTCAGTGTTACTGTACGGCTGTTGTATACCCTTTTCTTACTTCTTACTTCTGGTCGTATTTTCTTCTGGCCGGCTTTGCTATTTCTTCATCTATTTTGGTCTGGTCTCTTCTAAGGTCTGGACTTTCTTGTGGACTTCGGGTCTGGTTTCTGTTAGGGATTTCTCCTTATCAGAAGCCCTGTGTCATTGTTAGTTTTTAGGTAATAAACACAAGACTTCGATTTACTTTGATGTTACTTTATTTTCAATCCAACCCAGACATCTGCGCAGGTGAGACTTACATCCTACGAGCTCGGCTCCTACCTTCTGACTAAAACTTACTTACTATCTAAACGGAAGAGAGGGTCCTCTCTACCGGTTCTCACGGTATCCACTGGAAGGTTAGGACTGAGGTCAAGCCTTGTCACTCATCCTTCAAGGCCGTGGGCTGTAGCTTATAACGGCCATTTTGATTTCTACACTATTGCCATAAATATTAGGTATCTGATAATTATGTAAAACGGCTGCACTACCTGGACTTTAACAAAGCGCCTAGAGAATAAGCTAGACGGGACTTGCGCGAAAAATGCTGTGTGCCAATATTAAATAGGACGTGGAAACAACACCCACGAGAACACAACTGTATGGCCACCTGCCCCATATCACACATACGATCCGTGTGAGGAACAAGACACTGGGCACTGCTTGAGAAGCACGGATGAACGCATAGGTGACATTCTTCTGTGGAAGCCATCACATGGGCAGGCCAGAGTAGGTCACCCAGCAAAGACGTCCATAGATCAACTCTGCGCGGATGTTGGATGCTGCGTAGAGGATCTCACAGGAGCAATGAGTAATAGGGAGGGATGGCGAGAGATTGTCATGGGTATCCGTGCTGACAGCATGACAAGATGATGATGATGATGATGATGATGATGATTCCCTATGGAAAAAGAAGTTACTACAATTCGTGTGAAAATATCGTATTAAACAGTACAAAGTTGATTCAAGGACATTAACGGTATTTTTATTCCGTCTTTCCTCATAAATATAGTTGCTTTGAAAAAGACCGCTTTATTAAAAGGTCGAAACAGATCTGTCAGCAAACTAATAACATCTTTTGCTTTTTCTAAAAAAAATTCTATGCATACTGTCGGATTCACTTCCATTTTACTTTCATATATATATATATATATTATATATAAATATATATATATATATATATATATATAAACACACGCACACATTTTGCTCAGTCGGTTGAGCACCCGCCTCGGAATCTTAAGATTCCGGGTTTGGTCCACGCCGAGTTATACAGTCTGGGTAATCTGATCTAAAACAATCTCCCTACTCTAGTGCTCACGAAAAGGGGATATACTCCCTCACTGTCCGGCTGCTACCAACAATAAGCCACTATGCCAACTTTATAATATATATATATATATATACATTTACACACACACACACACACACACACACATATATATATATATATATACTCAATAAAAAGAAAAACTCAACAATTTCGGAAATAATTTATAACCAAATGACGATTTGTTAAGTTATTCTTTCTTATTGAAAGTGTAAATATATAATATATTCATATGATATATATATATATATATATATATATATATATATATATATGTGTGTGTGTGTGTGTGTGTGTGTGTGTGTGTGTGCATGGGCATGAATTTTTTGATGTAAAGTGGATATTGATGATCCCAGATAGAATCACCCTCAACTTAACTCTCTATGGGATATATATATATATATATATATATATATATATATATAATATATCGGTGCGTGCGCGCAAAACCATCTTCCATGTTTGGCATGTCCCGCACCCTGGTTGGTCCTCCTGCTTGAGCAAAAAAGACTGTAAGTCTTGTATGGCTGATGCGCAGCCGAGCCAGTATTACTTCTTCCTCTTGGAAGAATATGAATATAGATAAGAAATTTAATTTTTAACTTTTAAATCCCGGACAACGCTGGGTAGCACTGTTAGTATCAAATAGAAAAAAATAAATAAATAAGATAATACTAACCAACGCACATTATTGACCCGAGATAGAGCGAGTTGACTATGGCAACTTTTGAGAGAGATTCGTCAAAAACATCAACAAGTCCGAGAAGAATTATTCCATTTGAACCGGCTGTTCCTGCCACGATAAAGTTCACAAAAACACAGCAAAACACACGACCCAACCCCACCCTCCATCAGGACTCGGCACGGCATCTTCACTGGCCGACTCTTCATCCGTTACCACGTCATTTAAGTTTTCACTGATTTCCTCGGTTTTCAACATCCTAAAAAATAAAATTGAGATTGTGTGTCTGTCTGTAACCGAAAATACGTCACCACAAACATCACAATTCTCTTAGTTATTCATGTTATATTTTGAATGGACATTAAATAATCATTATTTAATCTTAATTAGCATCTTATTTATTAACAATGTCTCTATTAAAGTCTAGTTGAGATAGATTTGCCTCAAAACAACCCATATCCTTAATGTGTTTAAAATCCTGGGATGTATGTTATATATCATTAAGAAATTAAAGTTTACATATTTATATGGTGTGAATAATTTGCATACCAATTTTAACAAAACTGTGTTTAATAAATAATTACTTGGTGTTATTGATTTCTGATGTTATTGTTTTATTCTCAAACGTATTAAAAGCAATCCTATGTATAATTTTACATTGAAACTAGAAGTGGCTACCCGGCGTCGCCTGGGTAGAAGGTGGGGGATAAAAATAGTCTCAAGATCCAATATTTCTTATTGCGAGTTTGATCCTCGCTGGATGCCCCATAAAAATCCACACGTAAATGGTGAGACACCAGGAATCTTTTTCGCCTGGATAGAGGGAATGACATCACATAAAAAATATAGTAAGAAATTTTAATTCAATAATTAATTTAAAAAAAAAGTTATAATTTAAAAAGAGGCGATTAATTCAATCTATCAATATTATATTTCAAAGCGGATAAAAAAAATACATACCAATATATATATATATATATATATATATATATTATATATATATTATATATATTATAACGCACTGATTTTTCAATCTGTTATTATACAAATTTTAATCTTTAAATATCTTCCCAAATATGGATAATATCTTCATTATTTTTGCACAAAAACCAAGCTCTGGTGATATCTAAAGTGTATATATATTTACTTTGTCGTTAATTATTGTATTTTCGTAGTTTCCCTCGGACATACATACACACAACTGCCCTTTTATATATGTTTAGATGATTAAGTAAAGATGATAAAGTAAAAATAAGTGTAATATTTTCTGTGTCAGTATTTAATTTCATTAATCTTTGTAATTCAAATAGCAGAGACCGTCAGAGTTCGATACGTAATGAGAACGCGGTCCGGGCGATCATGCAATACTGAAGCACCATTGACACTTGGCTAAGGTCACTTGGGTCACACGAGTGACTGTTGAAAATGTGGAAAATATTTCTGCTGCGTCCTGTTTATATAACACTAAAACCCTATAAGCCGGTCATAAGATCTTTCTATTTACTGATTCGGTAATAGATTTCTTGTATTGTTGTATTATTACGCATTTGATTACACTTTCGATTACTTCGCTGTTTGTTGTTGTAGCCCTACGTTCGAATAATATCACGACACACAATATAGTTTACATCTTACTTACTGCTGTCAAATTCGATAATGCTTACACCTACAACTTGTATTACAATGCAGATGTATTTTTATTTCAGTCAATTGTAATTCTAAGCACTGATTAGGTAACACAACCTAAAACAATTCCACCTGTTCACAATCAGCTTAAGTCAACACCCCTACACACACACACACACACAACACACACACACACACACACTATATATATATATATATATATATATATATATAGTGAAAAATTTTGAAAAAAAACACAGGTTTAAATAAAATGAGTGATATTTATTCAGCCAACACTGCAGAGTTTCAATCTGCTTAGTAGATCTTCTTCAGGGCTTTTGTTGATATAAGGAAAAGTAAAATTTTATCACAGAATAATGAGACTGTGATAGTTTTTTGTTGATCAGTTTCTTTAAAAAGTGTTTTGAATGGAAAATTAGCGCTCTTAGAATTGTTCGAAATTTATGAAACGCTGGGATAAATGGTTTTGAATGATGACATCGAACATTCTCTTACGTTGTGTGTGTGTGTGTGTATGTGTGTGTGTGTGTGTGTGTGAGAGAGAGGAGAGAGAGAGAGAGAGAGAGAGAAGAGAGAGAGAGAGAGAGAGAGAGAGAGATTGAAACACTGCAGCGTTGGCTGAATAAATATCACTCATTTTATTTGAACCTGTGTTTTTTCAAATTTTTCACTATATTACATACCGTCGGATTCACTTCCATTTTTCTCTTTCACACACACACACACACACACACACACACCACACACACACACACACATATATATATAATATATATATATATATATACTTTAGGTGCGATACCAAGTTTCTTGGTAGAAGGTGATTCTAGCTGGTCCTAATACTCTACCAGTAGTTTGTTGTAGAGTTCAGGTTCCGTATGAGAGCTCAATGTTTAATTATTGTAAACAAAACAAAGCAAAAAAAAAAAAAGAATATATATAATATATATATATATATATATATATATATATAATATATTGGTGTTGATTGCCATTTCTTCGCAGAAGAAGGCCATTTCTACAAGTAAAAGTGGTTGTGAGCATGCAGATGGCCCACTGGTCCAAATTTGTTTTTATATTCCCTGTCAAACATGAACCCCTTCCTTGGATTCCTCTCGCATGCGACCGTACGTGACTGAGAAGCCCAGTCCTCGACAGGCATTCCCCTGCCACACAGGTCACATATAAGGTCAGTCCTAAATGTAGGAAATGTGTCTATGCTGTCTGTCATACAGGGTGTTTGAAAAGTAACTCCCTATTTTAAACTATGTATATTTTCTTTGCATGGAGTTACATTTTCCTCAATTCTTTAATGTATATAAAGTATTTCCACTCAAATGGCAAGTGTCAGAATTTGGGCACAATCGGATTATTAGTTTACAAATTACAGTTATTTAAGTGAAACTACTGTTGCAAGTCGATCGCAACGATGGCAAAAATACATTAATTTCACTTCGAATTGCTTCCGCACCCACCCTATTCTCCAGATCTGCCCCCTGTGACTACTGGCTTTTTGCAGATCTCAAAAGAATGCCCCAAGGAAATAGATTTGGCTCCAATGATGTGATATCTGAAACGGAGGCGTATTTTAAAGCCAAAGACAAATCGTTCTACAAAAAAGGCATCGAATTGTCAGAGAAACGTTAGAATCAGTATATCACCTTAGAAAGAGACTATGTTAATGAATAAAGTCGAATTTTGCCTAAAATTCTTTGTTTTATTAGTTAGGCCTTCTTGAGTGATTTGTTATAGTCTTTTCAGACGACACAACTTCAGACGTATTCGTGTCACGTCTCTTCTATATTTCTAAATAAAAATCAAACAATCTAACAGAACTTGCAATGTTTCGTTTATTTTTCAAAAAATAAACATTGAAACAAGGACTGTAAGTATTTGGGAAGAATATATTAATCCTAATATCATGAATATTCATTAGGACCTTTCGTCGGAGTAACATCTATTCTACTAAAAAATATATTTGTATATATTCATATATGGCAATTAAGTCTGTGTTGATGTTGTTGGTGGTGCCCCTCGCTATTGTTGTTTGTGAATGGTTGAATCATCACTTTGGATGGGTAGACGGAGGCAGTATAAGTGGCCGGTCGGAAACCCTGATTTAACACTCTACGACTTTTTTTTTCTTCGGGGTTGGTTGAAGGATCAAGTCTAATATACAAAACCAACAACTTTGTAAGAACTTGAAGGACGAACATCTAATATATAAAACAGAGATTTTGGTATGTACGTGTCGACGTATAACAAAAAAACGGGAGGTCACTCAGATTCAAAATCTTGCATACACATTGATATCGTTCTAACTAAGAAAAACTCCAAATTTGGTTATTGATTTTTACTGATTAAGGGATTTAATCGATTAATTAATCCAAAATCACCCAATTTGCGGAACTGTCCGTATATCAGCCCCTCCTGATAATAAAATATTGTCTCTGCCTGCTTATTGTTAAAGCGATAACAGCAGCGAAGTTTTGATTTAATGAATTAATTTTGCAGTCTAAGCCGTTCAGCTCCGAATTTATGGCCTATTTATGGTCCAATCTTTAATAATTTTTATATCGTTAGAAAGATAAGAAAATACTCTTTCAAAATATGTAATTTGTGTGAGTTTTTATCAATTGAATCATTTTTACAGCGAGTTAAAAAAAAAAAATGGCTTCGGATAGCCACGCTGCCTATGATTATTGCGATACAAGCAGTGCAGTCTATATCAGTCAGATCGGAATCTCTTACCTATTTTAGGATCAAATCTTTAAAATATTTATATCTTTAGTAATAAGATGAAATAGTCTTTCTGAATATGTAATTTGTATGTGTTTTTATAGATTTTTTTTTTTAAAAAGCGAGTTAGAAAAAAAAATACTACGTATTTAATCGTAAATAACAGTATCATGAAAATCAGTTTACGTCGTAAGTACGGTTACATATTTGTATAAATTAAACTAAGATTTTCATTCGAATAAAATGACTTTTAATTCTTTAATTTATTTACTAATTTTTATTGTTCGAGTTTTAAAGGGTTAAAAAATAACAATAAGATTGACGAATTTCCTTAGAAACTGTTTTTCTTTTGGTTCGTTAACTAATTATTTTCTCAAACCACGATAAAAAAAAAAAAAAGCAAAGGTTACTAATACGGACAAAATCTGGTGTTTTATCTTTAGTCGAAGGCCCGACTGGAGATAAGTAGTCAATTATTTGTAACGACGAAATTTATTTCAAGTTTATCTGACAATATCCAGTTATTGGAACATTTAAAAAAAATATATGTAAGTACGAAAAATTGTAAGCGCTTTGTTTATCAAAATGACATGATTCGTTAGTAAATTACCCGAAAAGTTGATAAAACAAAACAACTAACAACCAACATTTAAATTATTATTCAAAATACAATTTAAAATATTCCTCAGAATTTGCCTTACAAATTAAATTTTAAGTTTTATGATTTTACTCTTTATTGTGAAGTCAATAAACATCGCTGAGTTTATAGTGCAACTTTCAGTTCTGAAAAATTGGCATGTTTAAATAGAGATTTCATAGGTGACATTTGAACTTTTATGAAAATTGATGTTTTGTAATTAATATAAATTTTGTAATAAACTTAATTTTAACTAGGGGGGGTAGGGGTTAGGGTTAGGGGGGTAGTTTTAATGGGAAAATAAATAAAATAATTTGGGTTCCGTTCAAGCGGTTCGATATGGGGGAGGGGGGGAGTCCAGATAATCAGGTCCACCAAAACGTTTTTAAACAATGTTTTAAAATACTAGGTACCACCAATTTTACCCTGTGAAATTTGCTTTAGCTAGTTATATATATATATATATATATATATATATACTAGCTAAAGCAAATTTCACAGGGTTATTTATTTCCATTAAACTACCCCCCTAACCCTAACCCCCCCCCCTAGTTAAAATTAAGTTTTATTACAAAATTTATATTAATTACAAACATCAATTTCATAAAAGTTCAAATGTCACCTATGAAATCTCTATTTAAACATGCCAATTTTTCAGAACTGAAAACCGTATTAGTAACCTTTGCTTTTGTTTTTTTTTATCGTGGTTTGAGAAAATAATTAGTTAACGAACCAAAAGAAAAACAGTTTCTAAGGAAATTCGTCAATCTTATTGTCATTTTTAACCCTTTAAAACTCGAACAATAAAAATTAATAAATAAATTAAAGAATTAAAAGTCATTTTATTCGAATGAAAATCTTAGTTTAATTTATACAAATATGTAACCGTACTTACGACGTAAACTGATTTTCATGATACTGTTATTTACGATTAAATACGTAGTATTTTTTTTCTAACTCGCTTTTTAAAAAAAAAAATCTATAAAAACACATACAAATTACATATTCAGAAAGACTATTTCATCTTATTACTAAAGATATAAATATTTTAAAGATTTGATCCTAAATAGGTAAGAGATTCCGATCTGACTGATATAGACTGCACTGCTTGTATCGCAATAATCATAGGCAGCGTGACTCTCCGAAGCCATTTTTTAATTTTTTAACTCGCTGTAAAAAATGATTCAATTGATAAAAACTCACACAAATTACATATTTTGAAAGAGTATTTTCTTATCTTTCTAACGATATAAAAATTATTAAAGATTGGACCATAAATAGGCCATAAATTCGGAGCTGAACGGCTTAGACTGCAAAATTAATTCATTAAAATCAAAACTTCGCTGCTGTTATCGCTTTAACAATAAGCAGGCAGAGACAATATTTTATTATCAGGAGGGGCTGATATACGGACAGTTCCGCAAATTGGGTGATTTTGGATTAATTAATCGATTAAATCCCTTAATCAGTAAAAATCAATAACCAAATTTGGAGTTTTTCTTAGTTAGAACGATATCAATGTGTATGCAAGATTTTGAATCTGAGTGACCTCCCGTTTTTTTGTTATACGTCGACACGTACATACCAAAATCTCTGTTTTATATATTAGATATATATTAAATAGTAGAGCGGACTGTGCTCTTCAACCTTGGGTAGGTAACCAGCCTAGGAGAGGGATAACTCTGAATTCAAAATTCCTGAGATCAGTCGTTGATTGGATTCGTGGCATTCCTTGGTGCACCAATTCTTTCCTATCGACTGTGCCAAAAAGTGTGGAATGGTCATACACAAGCCTTCACCACTATAAACAAATCATTGTGTTGGTTATTCACTGGATGAACACTCATGCGTCGAAAATCGACGAGAGAGTCCATTTATATATATATATATATATATATATATATATATATATATATATATATATATATGTATGTGTGTGTGTGTGTGTGTGTGTGTGTATTTGGGCAGCATTCTTTCATTTATACATGTAGAATTAAACAAAAGGCAGATCTCCTGTTTAACAATTTTATTTTTGATCTTTTCGAGTTTGCCCTGATGATGGCACTTCGTGCCGAAAGTACTCGGGACTTGAACTTTGGTGGACTTATCCACGAATTCCACCCAAACATTAAAAAGTTGGCCAGAAAACTCGAAAAGATAAAAAATAAAATTGTTAAACAGGAGATGTGTCTTTTGTTTAATTATATATATATATATATACATATATATATATGCACACGCTGTTGAAAAAGACGGACATTTCATATCTAACGAGTTTCTTTTTTATCTTTTCAAGTTTTCAGGTCAATTTTTTCAGGCTGGTGTCTGTTGATTAGTCCACCAAAGTGTTTGTCCTTAGTTCTTTCAGTCCCCTAAGTGCCATCATCAGGGGTAGATGTAATTGAGGTTGTTCTATCTAGATAGATCTGGGAGTAATGGCCACAAAAGGGTACTCACTCCCCAGATCTCCAGAGTAGACAGCAAAAATGTTTCCCATATATATATATATATATATATATACATATATATATATATATATTATGTTGTGTTGTTGTTTGTGTGAATTTCGTAATTTTGAAGATAATATTAACCTTTATTCAAGTTTCATTGTGTTAAATATCCCCCCTTTTTAATTTACGATTTTTTGTTTGTTTACAACATTGAGAATAATATTCCAACTTTATCGTACGTAAGACATTGTAAATTTAGTTTTTGATTGCTTGTTTGAGTTAGAAATAGAATGTAACATTGTAATTTATTTATTTATTTGAGCAACAAAAATAACAAAGATTAAAAATGTATATATTTTATTCTAAGAAATATGAAAGTATTCGTAAAAATATTGATAAAAACGTTTTCATCTTTTTTTTATTTACATTTATACAACCCTATACTGGTGACTGATCTTTATTGACATGTAAAATCTTATTTTTTAAAAATGCAACCGAAAACTTGTGGACAAAGATTTGATTTTACTTTAAAAGTTAGTCTCAAAAACATACGAAAATATTTAGAAAGATTATAAAATAAATATTTTAAACATTTGGACAAAATTTTGGACAAGATTTTACGTTAAAATGTAGTCATGACTGGAAGCTGATATTCTTTCTTTCTTTCTTTCTTTCTTTCTTTCTTTCTTTTTCTTCGGGTAGCTGAAAGCTTCTGCAAACGCATTCAACAACGCGAGATAGAGGCAACAGGGGAGGGCAGGGTGTGGCAGGGTGGGGCAGGGTGGGGCGTGCGTGCTGATTGTAGCTGGAATATCAGCAGCAGCTATATGATTTCTTTCTAAAAATCGATTGATTTTTGTATGATTAATTGATTATATCTCTTAATCAGTAAAAATCAATAACCAAATTTGGAGTGTTTCTTAGTTAGAACGATATCAATGTGTACGCAAGATTTTGAATCTGAGTGACCTCCCATTTTGGAGTTATACGTCGACACGTACATACCAAAATCTCTCCTTTATATATATATATATATATATATATATATATATATATATATATATATATATATATATATATATATATATATATATATACGAAAAGCTTAACGTTCTCGTTTTGCATTTCATGATGAACTTCACACTTGAACAGTGACCGAATATAAAAATGTGCTAAACTTAGGAACCTGCATATGAATCAAGAAGACGATTGAGGAAGATTGAAATATAATGACCGTTTTAGGTGCGGTAAAATGACAAACATTCTGACACACAAATCCTCCAATCACATCAAAACTTTCACAGGTAGTTTTCGTCTAGAATCACCTTAACCTCCACCCCGCAGCTCAAGGAGATTCAGAACGAAAACTAACCGAGAAAGTATCAACCTGATTGGACGAATTGTGTATTGGAATCATCGGATCACCTTCGTCGCTTTTATATGGTTTGGGTTGGTTTAATTGCATATCACTTCTCTGTGGGTTATTTAATGCCAAATCTTTATATAGAATATATACATATATATAAAATATACGATATAATATATCTATTAATAATGGAGATTCGCTTCCGGTTTTTGTCTGTAACAAAAATGACGTCACTGATTACGTCACACTACCTAAAACGTCATAACGTAGAATAAATACACTCCAAATTTGCGCCTGCAATGTTAGACAGTCCTCATAGTTTTTTTTTTAAACAAGTTTTAATAAATACATACCTGGTATTATCTATCTATATATAGTTTGTTTTATTTTAATATATATTTAAAGTTATTAGAACTAAGTTTCCATTTCAATTTTTTTAATTTTTTTTACTCCTTTAACAAATTTATTTTATTTTTTATTCCTTTAATAAATTAGATGATTTTACTTTACTTATGATACAAACTCTCTGATATTAAATTTTCAACTCCCATCCCCTCAGGCAATATTTATTTTACGTCGCCCAGGGGGCGTTTTTTATTTTGCTAGTATATATAATATAACATAACGTACAATTTAACATAACATAATATGGGAGAAATATGAGGAGGTTAATCCGACAATATGTGGAGAAAAGTAGACAAACACGGGATGTTATGGAAACTGGATGTTTATTGTCGACCATGCAACGTTTCGGTCATTTAGACCTTCTTCATTATATTCGAGTCCTGAAGAAGGTCTAAATGACCGAAACGTTGCATCGTCGACAATAAACATCCAGTTTCCATAACATTCCGTGTTTGTCTACTTTTCTCCACATAACATAATATATATACATAACATACACAACACACACACACCACACACAAACACACACACACAACACACACACACACACACACACACACACATATATATATATATTGAGAGAGAGAGAGAGAGAGAGAGAGAGAGAGAGAGAGAGAGAGAGAGAGAGAGAGCATGTGTGTATGTGTATCTTGAACACCGAAACCGTGGTAAAGAGAAAAAACTTTTTCTACAACTATATATATATATATATATATATATATATATATATATATATATATATTCTGCAGTAGTATACTGTAAATAAATGAGAAGAATAGTTTGTTATATATACATATATATATTACACAAAATTTTGGAAAACATGTCTGATTTAACATGATTAGTAAACTTACCTTTTGTTAATAATCTAACTCGGGGAATCATTTTAAATCAGCTTATTTGTGAAACTCGATAAAATTCGTGACTGTTGATTTGAATTAAAATAAAATGAAAATACCGAAAAAATAAAAAGATATTTTAAGGGGGGTATACATTTGCTTGTCGATAAAAAAAACCCTGGAGATTGCTTATTTATTAACGCCTTGAAGCCACTTAAAAATATTTGTCGATAAAAACGCCTTCAAACCGATAACAAAAATATTTTAAAGAGGGGGAGGGTAAAATATTTACATTTACTTGTCGTAAAAAGACTTGGGGTGTAAAATATTGCTTTCATATCGCATTAACTTTTCGGGGAAAAACACCTTCAAACAGCTAGGGAGTTCATAAGGAGCACGGGTCTGGTTTTAAGCAGGCACTGCTTAGCGTTTTTTTTAGGCTAGGAAGCCAGAACGCATTTATGCGATATGCTCCAAAATGTTGGCTTATTTTCAATTTGAAAACGAATTAAAATTATTTAAATACATTATTTAAGGTCAGTTTTTTGTTTTAGTCGAAAAGTAGTAACATAAATGGGCACCAATAAAAAAAAATTAAAAAAAGGCAAATTAAAATTACATATGTAATATTTTTAATACTCTTTTAAACAATTAAATTCGTCCCAAAAGGCGTTTTTTTCTGTTTAAGTTAATTACCATAAAAAAAAACTGTAGCACAATCATTTTTAAGAAAAATCATAGCTGAAGTCGACACTTTTTCCAATAATTTTTTTTATAGTCTGCTGTAGATAAATTTGGAAAAAATGTTTTATTTAACATGATTATTAAACTTACTTTTTTTTATAGATTAGATAAATATTTAATTTAAAATATTTCATGTTGAGTAAAGATTGTTACTGTGCTTTTCTAGATATTTAAAAATTGTGGAATTTTATTCAAATGTTGTAGACGTTGACTCCCCCCCCCACACCTATGATTGCACCACTTGGACCCTAACATGGCGCCTAGAGAATAAGCTAGATTCCGATCTGCTCAAGAATGCAGTACGTAATTTTTAACAAGTTGTGAAAGCAACTGTATAGCTATTTGCCACTTATCACACAAACCATCCGATTAACATGAACAAGGCATGCTGGACACTGCGGGAGGATTTAGGACAAAATCATAAGTGATATTTTGCTATGGAAACCAACATTCAGGCACGCCAGTGTGGACCGTTGAGCAAAGACGTACGTTGACCAACTCTTCGCAGATACTAGATGCTGTGCAGAGGACTTCATGAGAGCAATAAATGATAGGGTAATGTTGGCGAGAGATTGTCATGGATATCCATGATTAAAATCTTAAGTGACCCTTCTCTTGTTTTTTCCTTTGCTCAAATAAGAATGTTTACTCCGGTTTGAATAACTTATTTGGACAGTTTTGGAAAACTTTAAATTAATGAAATTATTCCAACAATCTAACCTGGGCTCAATGGGTGACCCAACGGGTCACGTTTTTTCTAGTATATATATATATATGTGTGTGTGTGTGTGTGTTGAGAAGAGAAATAAAGGAAAGAAAGTATTGAATGGATAAAATAGGATTATTCTAATTAATTTAACTTACACGAGTTTCGATCATGAGTTTATCCATGTGTACATTATTAATCTATTATTATTTTTAAATAACAAAATGAAATAAAATATATTATTTTATTTGTTTTATTTAAAAATATCTATTATTCTATTTTATTTTGTTATTTAAAAATAATGATAGATAGAATAATGTACACATGTATAAACTCCTGACCGAAACACGTGTAAGCTAAATTAATCAAAATAATCCTGTTTTATCCATTCAATACTTTCTTTCTTTTATTTCTCTTTTCAACATACCGTCGGATTCACTTCCATTTTCAATTTACACACACACACACACACACACACACACACACACACACACACATATATATATATATATATATATATATATATAGATAGATAGATAGATGTATGTCTGTGTATGTGTGTGTATTTTGTATATAGTCCAAAACGAATTTAAAATAAAAACCTATCGCTGCTGTCAGTTACACGTTTTCAAGCGAGAAACTGACAGTAAAAAAATATATTTTTTACCATACCAGTAACCCTATCATAGCTTTTAGTCTCATAGATCCATTACTACTGAAAAACATTATCGATCCTCAGAGTATACCCCATATTTGCGGACTTTTAGCGAACGGGTTGGGTAAATAGCCCGAAAGTGAAAGTAATAGCGTGACTAGAGTTCGAATTCGCAGTCCAGCATGTAAGTATTTACTGACATCCCAGCATGTCAGTTTAAAACAAGGTTAATTATAGTGTGGAACCACGCACAACCCGAAGCTCATGCATGGCTTATGGTTGGCATCCCTCCGTCTACTAAAGACGATGGCGTAGTGTCCACTTTTTTTATCTACAACTGCGTGAGTGGCTGAACACACCAATTTTTGGTGATGCTTGCTGGAGTTGCTGTTGTCTCTCCTTCCTTCTGGCTCTCTTTTCTGTGGCGGCTTCTTTACTCTCTGTGTCACTCCTTCTCGTTCTTTGTTTGACGAGGAGTCGTCAGGTCGCAGGGTCTTCTGCACAAGCCTCCCATGTGTTGTGTTGATGTGGCATTTCTTTATGTCCCTTTTGCAGACATCTTTAAATTGCAGGCGTGGTCTCCCTATCGGTCGGGTGCCCTCTTCTAATTCACCATACAGTAGGTCTTTGGGGATGCGACCTTTGTCCATCCTCCTGACGTGACCAAGCAAACGCAGGCGTCTCTCGCAGATGATGAACAGCATGTTCATGGTTGCTCGTTTCAGCACGTCTGTGTTGGGCACTTTGTTCTGCCAGAGTATGCATATGGTGGGGAACCACGCACAACCCGAAGCTCATGAATGGCTAGTGCTTAATTGGAGTCGTACCTAATTTTGAAAATTAATTAATTAATAAGGAATGACTCCAATTAAGCACTTATTCTCCCAAAAATTATCGGCAAAAAGCCATTCTAAACAAACCGTGTTTACAACTTATCATATCGTCGTGTAATAAAAAGTCACTAGAAGAGGAATATTAACCTACTCTAAACAAATCATAAAATCTAAGAAGTCCGTTTGGTGTAAAGGTTATGGGATCGGCCTGTCAGCTTGGCAGTCCGGTTTCAAATCACGCACAGGGCGGTCTTCCGATCTATAGCTCTGCTGATGAGGCCTAATAGGCCGAAATGTACATACAGAAATTGATTTTTCTCGATTTGTTTAGCCATACATTTAATAGGTATTCCCGCCTAATTTATTATTAATTAATTAATTTTCAAAATTAGGTACGACTCCAATTAAGCACTTATTCTCCCATATATATATATATATATATATATATATATATATTGTTGAAAAAGTAAATAAATAAAGGAAAGAAAATGTTGAATGGATAAAAATTGTTTATTGGAGTGCCGATACGTGTTTCGACCGAGAGACTGTCCTTGTTTACATTGTATTCTGTTTATTATTATTTTAAATACAAAATAAAATAAAATAATAATAATAATAATAATAGAAAAAAATATAATAGAAAAAGTATACAGAAAACGGTCGTCATCAGGGCAAAATATTTTATATTTGAACGAAATACATGTCGGCACTCCAACAAAATTTTTTATCCATTCAACATTTTCTTTCCTTTATTTATTTAATTTTTCAACATATTGTCGGATTCACTTCCATTTTTCAACTTACATACACACACACACACACACACATGTATATATAATATATATATATATATATATATATATATATATATATATATATATGCACCACCAACGCAATGAATAACATGTTCATTATTATTAACAGCATAATTTTAAAAATACATTTAAAAAATACATTATATTAATTTGCACATAACATACGTAACCAAGAATACCAAACACAAATACGCATATTTATACGCACACACGCGCGTGGAGACAATTATATCATCACAGCCTTCATACATTCCCACGCGCACACGCATGACATCACATACATACGCACAAACAAAAATACGCACACACGCGCGTGGACACAATCATATCATCACAGCCTTCACGCATTTCCATGCAAACGCGCATGACATCATACACATACGCACAAACAAAAATACGCACACGCAGAAGAAAAAAATACATTCCGCATCACGTAAACACGCAAACACGAGAATACAGTTTAAAAAAACGCACACATTTGACCATTTACACAATTTCTGTCATTTTTAAAGGAACTTTTCGTATTACCCGATGAATGCTCTAAGCAAGAACCGCTGGTTGTAATACCGTTCCCGTAATTAAATAAATAAAAGCAAAAACTTTTATTTGTTTTGATTTCTCATTGAACTATATATATATATATATATATATATATATATATATATATATATATATATATATATATATATCGCCTTCAAGTATTTCTTGTCAAACTCGAAAGTATTAACTCAACGCTTATATCTCTTATGTCATGCGTCCATCGGCTGAAACGTTGTGCATAAAACGCCAAAGGTGAAGATACCAGTCGGAAAATATCTGAATAATACAAATTATCAAACCTCATCTAAAAAAAATCAAACTAATAATTACTTTCTAAAACTTAATTAGTTTACTTCAATTATGCGTACGAACCTTTTAGGATTATTTATCATCACAATTATCAAAACTTTGATTCATATTAGTTCATGTTAAACATTGTACGAAAATAACAAATAAGGAAAACATTCATATGTGACATTTCGGTCGAGGTTCCCTCCGGCCTTCTTCAGGTATTTCTTCAGTTGGACACATGACGCAACGAATATAAGGGTTGAGTTAAAACAGTTCTAAGTGACAATCACTGTAGCCTGCAGGTTCAATCCTGACCATAGGCGAAAATGAATGAGTTGCACAGGGAGCTGTGTGGCAAAGTAAGGAACTGATTCTAAGTGTGGCGCTCCACCTCAGACGCCAAAAACAATCTCCTTAATCTGGCGCTAGTGAAAAAGAAATAGACTCTCTCGCTATCTGGCTGATACCGACTTTAGGCCACCCCGACAAATAAAGAAAAAAATGCTAAAGAAATGGACGTTGTATCACAATCCTACTCTGCGGAGTTGATTGATAAAAAGAGAGAGATTATTCGGTACAAAATTACTGCGTCAACCAGACATTTTTTGGGACCTCCTTATTTTGTTCGTTTTGTCTTGTGATTGGTACTACTTCCTTTGTCTACTGTTAAAAGTGCTGAAATAAAATACATATTCACGCCCCTGTGTTTCTCTCTGTTATCTTTTTCCACCTGTAAGGATAAACAATTTCAATATCCTCCCCCCGCAAAATGCCGATCAAATGAGCGTATGGCTCTTGGTGCTAAATTGGAAGGGATATTCCATAGAAAAACGAAAAAAAAAGGAGTGCAATCAGCTGAAGATAAATCGAAAGTTGTTATTTAAAACCAGTTTGGAATGCGCTACACATAATCTTTAATCTTATATTATAATAAGAATGGCAATTGAAGAAAGATGAGGGTTTAATTGCTGATGAAAATGGCGCCAGATATGGCGGGAATATGGTATAGCGAGACCAAATCAACAGACACTCTGGAGAATATCTTTTGTCGATGTTTTTCTTTACCCACAATGCAAGTCACAAGCTAACTTATAAACAAAGCTTTAAATAACATACAAAAAAGAATAACATTTTTCCTTTAGAATTTTCTTAAAACGAAAAAACGGTTCATGTGGGTTCAAGACAAAGAAATTGTTGTCCTTAAGTCACCCGGGTTCACCCTCCATGTGAGAACAGTTAGAGGGAAGAAAGAAAGAACGAGAACAATAGAAGTGAATAGTTCCCTCACAACACTCACTTTCTCTACAACTTCCTCTTTTTGCTTCTTTTCAGTTCCTTTCTTTCTTTCTTTCTCTTTCTTTCTGAATTGTCGCCTTCGAAATCTCTGAAGTAGAAAACCCCAACCTCACCTTTTATCTTTTCGCGTCATCTCACTCACGTCTAATTCCTTTCTGTTTTCTTCTTCCCACTTAAACCCTTAACATTGTAATTTCAATGGCCCACACATGGGTGATCATTGTTCAGTCTTTTCCCAAAGCCATATATATATATATATATATAATATATATATTATATATATTTATATATGTGTGTGTGTGTGTGGACTTTCGGGGAAAAGACTGACAATGATCCCATGTGTGGGCCATTGAAAGTCCACCAAAGTTCAAGCCGCCGAGTACACACATATTTAAAAATGCCTATAACATCTTCTCATTAATTTTCTGCCTTCCAGCCTCCACATTAATATAAAATTAAAAAAAAAAACTGGAACACATCACCCCTGATGCATGGCACTTCGAAGTGCGAAATTACTCGGGACTTGACTTGGTGGGACTTATCCAGCGAATTCCACCCAAATATTAAAACAGTTGGCCAGTAAAACTCGAAAAGAAAAATAAAATTGTAAAAAGGAGATCTGCCTTTTGTTTATTCTACATGTATAAATGAAAGAATGCTGCCAAATACACACACACACACACACACACACACACACACACACACATATATACTATATATATAATATATATATATATATATATATATATACACTAGTATATTGCTCTCCTGAATCGACGCTATGTGTATCATCATGAACTTTGAACCAACACAATGATCGCCATAATAATATTTTTTTATGTTCTTGTCTGTCTATCTGTCCTGGTTCTATCGTGTCTCTGTCCTCTCTCTCCAATAATATATATATATATATATATATATATATATATTATATATATAATATATATATATATATTAGAATGGACATGGAATCAATACTGGTTTACAACATTTTTCGACTAGGTGATTTCAGACCAATGAAAATCGCATATAAGGCGAGAGAATTGTTATTTAAAGCCAGATGTTTGATTCCATGTCCACGCTATCTACACACACACACACACACGACACAAACACGCATATATTATATATATATATATATATATATATATATATATATATATATATACAGACGAACCAGGGATATATATTTCATATATATGTGTTTATGGCGTGCGGTGTCGTGCGGTGTGCGCATGCGTGGTTGTGTGTTGTGTGTTGTCGTGGTGTGTGTGGCGTCTGTGGAATCTGTGGGGATATATAGGTACATAATATAGAATACTACCACACTGAGTGAAATAGATAATTAGATAATAGAAATGAATAGATTGAGGTAGATAGAAGTAATTAATGATTGGATTAATAGGCAAGCTAAGAAAAAACCTTGACTAAATTCCGTTTATTTAATTAAAAAGAAGAAGANAATATATACTATTTCTCTGAATGTTTGTGATGAGGTTTGTGATGTTAGGATTATCTGCATTATTCGACTATTGTCCTCATCTTCATTGTTATCGTACAACGTTTCGGCGGATATGCTCTCCGGCCTTCTTCAGATATTTCTTGTCGGACTCGGGAACCTTCTCAGACTCGGGAACCTTCTCGGGCTGGGAACCTTCTTTTCGGATTCGGGAACTTTCTTTTCGGACTCGGGAACCTTCTTGTAATCGGGAATCTTCTTGTCGTAATCGGGAGCCATCACGGAATTTTGAACCTAACCCTTTATTCAATCCTGTTCTCATTCCGCTAACCGTAGCTGGGATAGAGGCGTTAAGCTGTGTTAATTATCATTCTAGTGTTACCACTGCCCTTGGCCAGGATTGACCTGCAGTGCAGAGATAACTATCACTTAGAAATGTCTAAACCTAACACCTTTATCCACTAGGCCATGTGTCCAATTCCCGAGTCCGAGAAGGTTCCGAGTCCGACAAGAAATACATGAAGAAGGCCGGAGGGCACATCGGCCAAAACGTTCTACAGATAACAATGAAGATGAGGACAATAATCCGAATAACGCAAATACTGATATATATTAATATATATATATATATATATTATATTATATATATATATATATATATATAAGAGGTAAATACACAAACAATGTGTTTTGATATGGCTTTTTTAGCCGACAATTTTTGGAAGAATATGTGCTTAATTGAAGTCGTACCTAAATTCGAACCCTGACGATTTTTCTCGATTTGTTTAGCCTTACATTTGAAAAGGTATTCCCGCCTAATTAATTAATTATTAATTAACTTTCAAAATTAGGTACGACTTCAATTAAGCCATATTCTCCCAAAATTAATAATATATATATATATATAATATTTATATATATATATATATATAATAAAGAATTTTGAAGGCAATTTACAATGCAATATGTGTATTACACCATGATGACAACAGATGATTACACCATCGCCGTGGATAAGTACTATAAAAAAAAACCTAGTACTTTTAATAACTCTGAGATGGAATTTTATTTCCGAAAATAATTAGTAAAAAAATAAATATAATTTTCCAACATATTGTATTGTAAATTGCCTTCAAAAATCTTTATATTCCACATGCGCACAATGCTACAAACATACTATAAAAAAAACCCTTATATATATATATATATATATTATATATTATAATTATATATATATATAATATATATATATATGTAAACAAGGTTTGTTAGAATGGCTTTTTGCCGAAATTTTTGGGAGAATAGGTGCTTAATTGGAGTCGGACCTAATTTTGAAAATTAATTAATTAATAATGAATTAGCGGAATACCTATTAAATGTATAGCTAAACAAATCGAGAAAAATCGATGAGGCCTAATAGGCCGAAATGTACATACAGAGATTGATTTTTCTCGATTTGTTTAGCTATACATTTAATAGGTATTCCGCCTAATTCATATTAATTAATTAATTTTCAAAATTAGGTCCGACTCCAATTAAGCATAATATAATTATATATATTGAAATAGAAATAAAATAATACTACGCAATACATAAAAAAGATGTTTTCACTTACTTGGTTGATGAAGATCGTTGTGACAATGTTGTTCTTTTTCAGGTTGTAATTTATATGAAAAATGCATGGATGGTAACCGAACCTTCAGTAAATAAGTTGTACTTTGTCTCTTTAGATGTGAACGTGTTGTTCAAACTTGTTTTTATTTATTTATTTATCTTTTTTTACATAGCGTAAAGGAAATTAAAACACAAAATATATGTTGCGTATGAAATTACATAAGGGACATGTCAGATTACACCGGTACGCTGCAATAACAACGAACATTTAGTATTTTTTGTCGTAGAATGTTTGTCTATATAAAGTAGTCACATGGCAGAGGTGACCTATTGTCGGTATTATTGGACGGGAGGGAATCTATCCCCTTTCGCTGCTTTGTCTTCCTATAAAACGTTATCTATTTGTCTTTCTTTCTTTCGATATTTCTTACTAACGTTTTTCTTTCTTTCTCATTAAATATTCATTTTTCTTCCAATAAAATCTTGTCTCTTACTTAGCTTTCTTATCAAAGATAAATTTTTGTCTCCTCTCATATCTTAGAAAATCTTTTCTTTATTCACCCTTTCTTTATTTTCTTTCTTTCTTCATAATAAAGATTTCTTTTATTCTCCAATTCAATATGTTAGTATTTCTTATTAAAGTCTTTCTTTCTATTCTGTCCGTCTCTTTCTTTCTTTCTTTCTTTCTTTCTTTTCTTTCTTTCTTTCAGTTACCTGTTTTTAAATCCCAGTCACCTTGCATAAGAATGCAATTCAGAATGTAGATCTTTTTTATGGGTAAATGATCTAGATTGCTAAAGCGATGATTAAACAGTATGATTTACAGCTTTGGGTGGCACCAAATCACTGTCCCTAAAATCATACGCTCACAGACACAGAAAACAACACAGATCACACACACACACACACACACACAACACAACACACAAGCATACACTTTTGGGTGTGATGTTGCAATATCAAATTATTCCCCATATAATATCAGATATTATACTTACCGGATATTGAGGGGATTGGCTCTGGACTGGTATATATGGATAAATCAGCGTGATCCAGGGGACATCACTCCAGGTAGCATCTGCCCTTTCGTCTAAAAGGGGGAGGGCTGGGTTGATTGCCCAGTACCGTGCCGCCTCAAAAGAAAAATACCGAAGGGATTCACGCAATTTTGAAACACAGCCATTCATGAGCTCCGGGTTGTGCGTGTTTCCCACCATATGCATACTCTGGCAGGACAAAGTGCCCAACACAGACGGCGCTGGAACGAGAGACTCCTGCGTTTGCTTGGTCACGTCAGGAGGATGGACAAAGGACCGCATCCCCAAAGACCAACTGTATGGTGAAGTTAGAGAGGGCACCCGACCGATAGGGAGACACGCCTGCAATTTAAGATGTCTTGCAAGAGGGACATGAAGAATGCCACATTGACATCAACATATGGGAGGCTTGTACAAAAGACTGTGCGACCTGACGACTCCTCGTCAAACAGAAACGAGAAAGATGAGAAAAGAAAGGAAGAAGCGCGCCGCAGAAAGAGAGCCAGAAGGAAGGAGAGACAACGGCAACTACAGCAATCATTCACCAAAAATTGGTGGTTCAGCCACTCACGCAGTTGTAGATAAAAATAAGTGGACACTACGCCATCGTCTTTAGTAGACGGAGGGATGCCAACCATAAGCCATGCATGAGCTTCGGGTTGTGCGTGTTCCACACTATAATTAACCTTGTTTTCGACTGACATGCTGGGATGTCAGTAAATACTTACATGCTGGACTGCGACATCATAGTAAGCGAATTCGAACTCTAGTCATGCTATTAACTTTCACTTTCGGGCTATTTACCCAACCCGTTCGCTAAAAGTCCGTAAGTATGGGGTATACTCTGAGGATCGATAATGTTTTTCAGTAGTAATGGATCTATGAGACTAAAAGCTATGATAGGGTTACTGTATGGTAAAAAATATATTTTTTACAAACAGATGACTGCTACTGTCAGTTCTCGCTTGAAAACGTGCAACTGACAGCAGCGATAGGTTTTTTATTTTAAATTCGTTTTGGACTATACATACATAACACACACATACACAGAAACAATCTATCTATCTATCTATCTATCTATCTATCTATATTATTATAATATATATATATATGTTGTGTGTGGTGTGCGTGTGTGTGTGTGTGTGTGTGTAAATTGAAAATGGAAGTGATCCGACGGTATGTTGAAAAGAGAAATAAAGGAAAGAAATGTGGATAAAAGGGAATTATTTTAATTAACTTACACGTGTTCGTCAGGATTTTATCCATGTGTACATTATTCTCTCTATTATTATTTTTAAATAAAAATGAAATAAAATAATATATATTTTTTTAAATAAAAAAAAAAAATATATATTTTTTCTATTTTTTCTATTTAATTATCTATTTCATTTTGTTATTCAAAAATAATAATAGATAGAATAATGTACAAATCATAAACTCCTGACCGAAACACGTGTAAGTTAAATTAATTAAAATAATCCTATTTTATCCATTCAATACTTTCCTTTATTTCTCTAAATATATACATATATACTCTAATAGTTGAATCGGTTGGACGTATCAAAATGCCTTTTCAACACGTTTATACACAGAGGGTGAGTCAAGAAGTTTGCAATATTTAAAGCTCACACGTAACAGGTATGTGAAAGGAATGAAATAACAAAATATAAGAAACAGGAACAAATTGGTTTAATGTGGTAATAAAACTTTTATTATTAGAGTACAGACTGAAATACAAGGTATGAGAAAGACCAATCGATAAATACAACTTTGATATATATATATATATATATATATATATATATATATATATATAAGTTATTCACTAAGCTTAGTTTAGATGTGGCACAAGGCCAGAAGTTTGGGGCGCCAGTGATAATCGAATTCACTAACAATGGTCTGCGAATCTACTTGGTAACCATTATACCTTACATATAATATAATATAGCATAATATATACACACACACACACGCATACACAGCATTACAACACACACACACACACCACACACACACATATATATTAATATATATAATATATTATATTATATATATATTTATATATAATATACTATAACACAATTCACGACATATTATATTAAAAGAATTTATCATTTGCTAAAAAGTATTGCATAAATTATGTTTAAACCAAATTTTATTTATTAATTCTGTTTTATGCAATGTGTCTTCATATCTTCAGAGTCTTTTTCATATTGCAAACATAGTCTTAAAAGATAAAGTAAATAATAAGCAAATAAAATATAATGACAGACACACACACACACATATATATTAGATTCTATATGGAGTAGGAGAGATATATATAGTGATACCATAGTATCAATACACGGAGCAGACTGTTGTTAGGAATATATAAAGGCAGTCTATTCTCGTAACAGTAGATGCTACTATAATATCATATTATAGCATAGAATATAACGAGGTATGATAGTGGTGTGGTATATAGATATAAATGACACACGCCACACCAGACATATATATATAGATACTATATATATATATATTACTAATTATCAGTATCTATATAATAAAATATATATACCAGTTGATATTAACATAATAAATTTACAATTTGTTTTTAACCACGAGAGATGTAGTGGATTATCTTTAATGTGACCATCAAAATATATCAAAGTATATACGAAACTCCTATATGCAATTTTTTAATGAATATAATACATATATACATATATACATAGCATACACATAAACACAACATATATAATATATCAGCCTCTACCATACACATACATATATATATACATACATTTACAAATAGATATAGTGATAATAGTATTATTATTCTGATAAGTAATTTCTGTGTATATTATTATATCTATAGTGGAAGTGATTGATTATATATAGTATGTCTATGATATTATATTTAGTGGCGAAATTACTACATTTTGTTTACAATGCGAAGGCGATGAGGGAAGGGTGTAAAAGTAAAGTAGAGGAACTGAGGCTATATTTGGCACCTTCCCCATTTGCGATTCGGATCGCATTCAAACCCGGTAAACAGAGATTTAATTATCATCGCCATAAATATATATTATAGGGACTACCAGACATCATGAGTGATTAGGTCTATATTATTAGTATAATACTATATATATTATGGGAGACGGAGAGAGAGAGATTGAGAAGACGATGAGGAGGCAGGGTGAGTAGAGACATGAGAGGCAAGGAGAACATATAGAGGGATGTCGCAGAACGAATAAAACTCAGTCAAATATCACGGACACGGGCAAAGCATACGTGTGGACTCCATCAGCAACAAACAATATTAAGGGTGGATAGTATATATTAATAGGTTATAGTATTATTGAGCCTAGTAGCTAGGTAGTATATATATGATATATCATTAATATATACGGTGGTATGGCAGATTGAGCCGGCTTGTTACGAAGACTTTTCGCTGCGCAGTGGTGAATACAGTAAGTAACCAAAAGTGATCAATATATTAAAAAGTATAAAGAGCAGATAATAATGAGAGAGTAGATGATAGTGGATTGTTTAGAGGAAAATAAGAGAGGTCTACCATATGGTGTTTCAATCAAAATGAAATGATCTTCAGAACCACTTACCCCTACGTTAACAAGTGAAGTGATATAATTCCTTAGTTTTAAGATACAATATATTTCTGTAATCATTAGCACAGAAAACCTGATATATAGTATATATATGGAGCAGGAGTCTAAAGAATAATGCTGGTTTAGGTTTTTTCGTTAATAAAACGCATTTTCTATTTGGATTATTCGTTTAATTCTAGTTCTTATTCTCATGCAAGACGATTAATAAGATTGGAAACAGAGTACAGGATAGGGTTAATTACCAGCGCAGTAGAAAAAATGGTTCAATTAGCCGTGGCATCGTTCAAAGCACCTGAATAAAAAAGCAAAGTAAAACGAAAAAAATAATATATTAGATGTATTATGATATAAGAATAGAATCATATTTGTATACTTTTATGCATACTGGTTTAAAAAAACAATTGATTGATAAATGATTACTTGGTGTCCATTATGTTCTGATTATCATTGTTTTTATTCTCAAACCGTATTAAAAGCAATCCTATGAATGATTTCGTAATAAAAATCAATTAAAAAGAAAAACCTATTCTATTTATCATATTCTAGCAAATATACTGCATCTCCTTTGGGTGCAAGTATTTGGTTAAATTTTAATATAAAATATGTATATAAATTGAGAAAGGCAATGAATAACTGAATAAGAGATGTAGATAGAAAAGATTTGGACAGAGGGGGTATGATTGAAAAATAGAACAGACTTTGAAACTAACTCTTCATCATTTTCCGTTACCCCGTCATTTATTGGTAAATTTGTTCCTATTAAACTGATTTAGTTAAAATAGGAAGTAAAGAATAATATTACTACTATTGTTATTTCTCTCTTAATGGATTTATTATAAGATTTATTGAAGAGATTTTTGCTCATATTCACTAAGATAAAACAAACTAATTGAGAAATCATAATAACTAAGCATATATTTTATTAAAAATCAAATTTTAATTTGAAAGATTCAATGATCGACAGAATTAAGGCTTACCATTCCACACTGATAAACCTCTATCACAGGGACAGACCATCCTGAGGTAAGAAGAACAATAACTAGGCTGGAGAAGCGAAGACTGCTTCATAAAGTGACGTTTTTATGGAAACCAGCACATGGGACACGCGCAGTGCGGGCCGCGCCCAAAGACTTACATAACAGCTCAGGCGTAATGCTTGTATGGCTGCGCAGAGGACCTATTACCGATGACATCAGATGCAAATGGTATACTGGGAATCCGTTGTGTGATGAGAAAATATGCGTGAATAGGGATGAGTTCTCATTTGCAAGCTCGCCTAGACGAGGAAAATTGATGCATTGGATGATGAGATTGGATGGATGATTGATGTTGATCTGAGACGATAGTGACCTGTATGAAGGCTTAGTATCATATACAACCGCCTGGTCGCAAATTAATTGAAAACAAAAGGAATACTTCCTTTTCGTATTATTAAGATATAACTCCGATCTCTCTGGTAAGGCTGGCGCAGTGTGTGTTCGTGTTACAGGTGGGTTAACAATGATTGTTCAGTCAACGCTTCTTTGGGGTTACAATTCATCGCAGAACAATGGCCGTGGGCACAACTAAATCGACAGTCGAGATAAATAGGCCATCTGTATCTTGATACAAATGTCTTATGCAATCACTAGGATGAACGCATTTTTTTCAAGCCAAACAAATTTCATTATACCGCTCCACCCAAAATCGATTCATATGACTGCCATCACTGCAATTACCTAATCTGAGGAGAAAAATAGAAATCAATTTAACACACTGTCACTCCAGTTGGGTCTAAAACTGACCAAATAAGTCGAAAGAAAGGAAATAAAGTTGTTGTTTCAATATTGTTAAATGAATGAGTTGAGAAATAGAAATCGATTGACTCTGTTACTCCATGTGGGTCTAAAAACTGAACCGAATATTGTATGAAAAGAGAAAAATGACTTGAAATACCATGCGATTAACGGTGAAATAATACAACGTCAGGCCGCTCAAAAAGCAGAGGGTTAGATATCCTTTGTTTCAGCCTTTCACTCGCCAAGGTGCAGGCCACAGCACAACTCGAAGGGAATTAATAAATCTAGAAAAGATATAAAGATTCAAATAAAAAGGATGTATCAGTCAAAAACGTTCTTTTAAAGTAAACAATTACGACAGAAAAGAAAAACGTTATGTTTGATTTAAACACTGAACTTATTTTGAAAATAAAAATGAAAATCATGTCAAAGTTATATAATATATATATATATATATTTATATAATATATATATATGAGAGGAGAGAGAGAGAGAGAGAGAGAGAGAGGAGTGAGAGAGAGATGGAGAAAATAGAGAACTACATTTGCTCCACATACTGTCGGATTGATTTCTGCATTTTAATAATAATAATTTTAATATATATTTAATAATATAAGTATATATATAATAATATATATAATTATATATATTATAATAATATAATTAAATATATCAATTTACATGCAAAATATATCATTTATACTAAATATAATTCCATATATACGTATTTTTTAAAAATAATACTAATCTTCATAGCAATGGTATATATGATGTACGTTATATTATTGTATGAAAATATAAAATGTTGCATTAAATATATATTTATATGAAATATATTATATCTTCATTTATGAAATATAGATTATGAAGAGGCTAAGATAGATAGATTAGTAGATAGATAGAATAGATTACGAATAGACGAGATAGATATAGATAGATAGATGGACAGTTGGGATAGATAGATAGAACATGCAGACAAAAGTTATAATATAGATAAGATAGATATATAGAAATATAGATAGGATAGGATAGATAGATAAATAGATATAAATAGATAAATAGATATGTTACTGAACAACGATGATAGATAGATAGAACAGTTTAGTGATAGATATGGACTAGAACGGAACAAGAACAAAGTGAGATTGATAGATATGTTATGACATTATATTATTATAATATATATAATATTATATATTAATATATTATATACTATATATATGGAAATTTAACAATTGAAAAAACATATGATGTTTGTTAATGTGATTGCTGACAGATCTGTTTGCAGCCGGGACATGCGATAAGTTGGTCTTTTCATTCAAGAGAGGCGCATGATGGGAAGATAAGATATCGTTAAAAAGACTGTTTTACCAAACAAAAAAAAAAAAAAAAGAAAAAAAAAACAGTCTTTTATAACGGTATATCTTTTCCTTCCATCTATGTGCGCTCTTTGTGAAGACCAACTTATCGATCGTTGCGATAACAGATTATTGCAGCAATCCATAACAAACATCATATGTTTTTCAAAATGTATAAATTTCATAGCTGTCGGCGAGTTAACTTTCCATTGCATATTTTTCAAATATGATATAGTATATATATATATATGTATTATAATATATATACTATATATAGATATGATAGATCGTAAAGCAATGGCAGATAGAGTAGATAGATTAAGATGGAATGTCGTATACAAGAAAGCCGCAATGACAGTAGAGATTATTGTGTAAGGGAGTAAAGTGTATAGTAATCAGAATTCTCTGAGTAAAATGATCAAAATCAAAAAATGAAAAAAGTAAATTATATAATACTCGACCATTGCCATGGCGAACATAGATCGCATAGACAGAAGTAAGTGAAAGTATGGGCAATATGTAGAATAATAGACAACTAATCGAAGAGCCCAGCAATTGAAAACATCCAGAAAGATGACACTTGGATGTGGGATATATCGACAATTAATTCCAACCACTATTTGACTTCCGGCAAACACTGCTTTCCGCTAGGTGGACATTACCAGGGCTCCTGTTCGCAGTGCGTTATCCAAGTGCTTGACGACTTTTGCCGGAAGGAAGAACAATAACTGCTTCGTTTAACTGTCCAAGTAAAAATATTGAGAAGAAAAACATTGAATAAACAGTTTTTGTAATATTTGTAAATAAGAGTGTCAAGATGGATAGATAGATAGCTTTATGAACAGATTAAAGCTAGCGAGCTAGCTAGCTAAATAGAACTAGATAAATAGGATAGGATAAGAGTATGAGAGATGCAGAAGATAGAAAAGATACATAATTGATAACAGACCAAATAGATAGATGATAATAGACATTGTGACAGAAATAAGGATAGATAGATAGATAGATAGATAGATGTATGAAGTGATGTAAGCTCTATCTAGATAGATAGATAATTTAGAATACAAAGAATAGAAAAGATACATTATATTATGAACAGACTAAGATAATTATAATATATATATATATATATATATTATATATTATATATATATATATAATATACTAGTTTCTTTTCGTAGTTAGGTCCTTTCCATGTGTGGTTTAAACCAAGCTGATGCAGGTAGACCATAAGGAGAGCTCAATGTGCGAATCCAGTGAGTAAGGGACAGAGCCAAAGATATTTAGTAAATGAAGAAAAACTGTAAACTTGCTTCATTACAATATTTATTTTCAACCGTATTAAATTATCATATTCTTGTGATTAACCTGAAAGATGCCGTATTAATACGGTTGAAAATAAATTTTGTAATGAAGTCAAGTTAGATTTTTCTTCATATTACTTATATATATATAATATAATATATATATATATATATATATATATATATATGATATTCTTTATGTTGTAAGGGATTAGATTCGGATAGGACTAACAACAAAAAACTTGGAATGAGTTTTCTTTTGTAGCACAAAGAGCAAGGATACAGGCCATTGGATAATCTTGATTGTGTTGCAGGCAATATAATTCCTCTCGCTGTTCACTTGTTCTGGCGTCTTAAATAACGAATGACTCGAGCTGTACTCGAGGCACTCTCGTCAAGAATTCCTAACCTGCTCTTTGTGCACATACAGAATTTATCGCTTATTCATTTTTAGTCCTAAACCGTTCCTTATTCCACCAACGATAAGAAATGATTTCAAATGAAAAGTTTTTTCTGAAATGCTTTTATTTTGTTATTTTTTTGCTTTCGAGGTAATATTCAAGAATATCAAAATTTTATCTCGCCTCACTGTCACGTAATCTATTAGAAGAACCATGAAGCTGTGTTAACCTCTTATGTAGATTACCTGGTTAAATTAACCCAAATATGTTTACATATATTGTGTATATATCATGTTAGTATATTAAGAAACGAATTATGAGAAAAACAACACCAGGTTTAAATGAAGTTAAAGTGGCGTGAAGGTTTAATTGCCGACGCGCGTGTTTTTGATCTAATTAATTAGATCATCCTCAGGGCATATAGTTTGGTGTATGGAGGTAAAGAATATTTCTTATCAGAATTACGAGAAAAGCGTTATTCTGTGATAAAAATTATTAAATAATTATTTAAATTTTTTTATCAAAAATAAACGAGGACAAGGCGTTATTCTGTGATCAAGATCAAATTTCTTATTACCTGTCTCTGCTTATCCAAAATGCCTGAAGATGATCAATTAATAGATGCGAAACACTGAGCGTCCGGCCAATAAACTCACCACTGGACTCATTTAAACCTGTGTTTTTTTCAATCTTCTTAAATATAAGCTACATACCGTCGGATTCATTCTTTTTCTTCACATATATATACTAACTACTCCTTTATATAGTGTTAGAGTTCCTCTGTGAGTTCACAGAGAGAGAGAGGCTTCGAGAGTGGTGAGAGAAGATTGAAATTTTTGCAATAGCAATTTGAACATGTTCGTCAATATTCAAGAGTAAGAATTTATATGAACTCCTTGTTTAGGTAAGACATTGGTTGTTATGAAGATACAAAACTCAGTTACATTTTTGTCAGGCAGGAATTTGGTGGTGAATAGCTCCTTTCGTTGTGATATGTCATATCGTTTAAGTGTTTCTCATACAAGAAAAATAAGAGCATAGTAGAACAAAATTGTTTGCATAATTTGAATCCGCAGATCAATAAGATATTTTAAAAAAATGTTATTAAAAACAATAGAGTAAAAAAAAAAAAATTATGAAGCTTAGTGGATTTTCAAATTTATTGTGCTGGTTTTTTTTTTAGCATTTCATCAGAACTGGTAGTCTGAAATCAAATTGATTGGATTTATAATAAATAATCCTAGATAAACGCGGTAAATTTGAATGTTACAGGGAATTTAAGAACTGAGATATCAATAGATCACGCTAAACAGATTCATCATAAACAGTATGTTATTTTGTAGCAGTGACGTAGTTCCCTGTTACACACAAAGAAGACACCGAATCTCCATTATAATAAGATTGAAAGATTAGATTAGATTTTGTGAGCTCACCTGCTCAAAACAAGGTAGATAACACGCAAAGAGAGGAGAAGAAGAAGAGAAGAAGAAGAAGAAGAAGAATGATGAAAAGAAAAAAAGGAAAGAGACAAAAGGAAGAGAAGAAGAAGAAGAAAAAGAAGAGAAGAAGAAGAGAAGAATGAGTGAAAGAAAAAGGAAAGAGACAAGGAAGAGAAAGAAGAAGAAGAAGAAGAAGAAGAAGAAGAAGAAGAAGAAGAGTGAAAGAAGAAGAAGAAGAAGAAGAAGAAGAAGAAGAAGAAGAAGAAGAAAATGAGTGAAAGAAAAAAGGAAAGAGACAAAGGAAGAGAAGAAGAAGAAGAAGAAGAAGAAGAAGAAGAAGAGAAGAAGAATGAGTGAAAGAAAAAGGAAAGAGACAAAGGAAGAGAAGAAGAAGAAGAAGAAGAAGAAGAAGAAGAAGAAGAAGAAGAATGAGTGAAAGAAAAAAGGAAGAGACAAAGAAAGAGAAGAAGAGAAGAAGAGAAGAAGAAGAAGAAGAAGAAGAAGAAGAAGAAGAAGAATGAGTGAAAGAAAAAGGAAAGAGACAAAGGAAGAGAAGAAGAAGAAGAAGGAAGAAGAAGAGAATGAGTGAAAGAAAAAGGAAAGAGACAAAGGAAGAGAAGAAGAAGAAGAAGAAGAAGAAGAAGAAGAAGAAGAAGAAGAATGAGTGAAAGAAAAAAAGGAAAGAGACAAAGGAAGAGAAGAAGAAGAAGAAGAAAGAAGAAGAAGAAGAAGAAGAAGAAGAAGAAGAAGAAGAAGAAGAATGAGTGAAAAGAAAAAAGGAAAAGAGACAAAGGAAAGAGAAGAAGAAGAAGAGAAGAAGAAGAAGAAGAAGAAGAAGAAGAATGAGTGAAAGAAAAAAAGGAAAGAGACAAAGGAAGAGAAGAAGAAGAAGAAGAAGAAGAAGAAGAAGAAGAAGAAGAAGAAGAAGAAGAAGAAGAAGAAGAGAAGAGAAAAGAAAAAAAGGAAAAGAGACAAAGGAAGAGAAGAAGAAGAAGAAGAAGAAGAAGAAGAGAAGAATGAGTGAAAGAAAAAAGGAAAGAGACAAAGGAAGAGAAGAAGAAGAAGAAGAAGAAGAAGAAGAAGAAAGAAGAAGTCTCTTAGATTCATTTATTAAACATTTTCTTTTACTTCTGTCCCTTTGGTAATATCTTTACATTCCAGCAAAAAAATCAACGTAGTTTTCATTGGATTGATCCAACTACGAAAAACGAGATTAAGCTAATATCACCATAGAAAAGGGAAGAAGTTGTAAGTGTAAATACAAGTTTAGTTGGTTGGTTGGTTGGTTTTACGGCATGTCAACCCTCGCCCGGTTAGTTTATGCCGAAGACGTTAGTTTTATTCAATCTTAATGAGTTTTAAAAAATTGAAACAATTTTTAAAACTCATTTTTTATCTGTTTAACCCACAGATAGGTTCCTCATACTCCGAATCAGAGTGAAGAGTTTAACAAATCAATTCATCTTATAATTATTGAATTGTATCATTTAATCAGTAAAAATCGAAAACTAAAGTTGGGACCGTTCCTTAGTATAAACATATTAATTTGTATACACAATTTTAATGGTCAATTGCATTTTCTCTGACTTATAAGTCTACAGTTACATATGAAAACAGACGTGACTTTTATGTATATATATATATATATATATATATATATATATATATATATATATATACATACATATGCATATATATATGCGTGTGAGTGTACACAGTCAGACAGACAAAAAGATAGACACACACACATACACATATGTGTATATATACAAGTTAAAACAATATCATAATTTTATTGTAAGATCAACTTACAAACGAATTATTTTGCTGTTCCTGGCACATCCGATCTTCGGACCAAGCGCTGACCAATGGCGATGAAGTAGTATTCCATATTCCTCAGAGCTCCAGAATTGGAACTTCAAATTTCTATTTTTTAACTATGTTTTTCTAAACACATTTTTTAAATTTATTTAAACTATAGATGGCACCCTAACAGTTACTGCCACTCCGGGTCAGAGTGGAATAATGGCAATGAAGAGGTATTACACATTCTCCAGATCAGATAAAACCTCTCAGTCCGTTGGGTATTCAAATTTAAGAATGAAAAAAAAAACATTTTTTAAATACATCTTTTAAAACTCGTTTTTTTTTCTATTTAACCCATAGATGGGACCCTAACTGGTACTACCACTCCGGCAGAGAGTATAACTGGAAGTAATGACAATGTAGGGGTACTCCACACTCACCAGAGCTCCAGAATTGAAAGTTCATCATCCACTCAAACCCTCAGTCACTGCCTTCTGACACATATATGATAAAAAAGGTTTGGGTTTGCCATAAGAGCAATACGGTTGGGACAATCATATAAATGCTATGGCTTGCTGATTGATCGGAGGGGCCTCTCCGACCGCCCATCTAGCCTAAGTAAGTGCCAAAGTGGAGTGATGCATGCCACAGACTGCTCAGTCGCTCCCAACGACCAACAGGTGGCACCATTGGGAGGATTTTACTACCATTCCGGGTCAGAGTGGACTTAGGAGTAATGGCAATGAAGGGGTACCATTAGATGCAGTTTATATATATTTACCCAACCCCTCCACACGAGTGTAGTTGTTTTTGAAGAGTTTTTTTCTTCTTTTTTAGGTGTGTACACGGTCCTATCGAATACGAATAATTTTTAAGCATATCTAATTGACTCAATGATGAGACCCTAACTGGTACTACCACCACGGGGCAGAGTGGACCCGGGAGTAATGACAATGAAGTGGTACTCTATACTCCTCGAGATCCAGAATTAGAACTTTACCACTAGTTTAGCGTCATAGCCAGGGCACTAAGACCCTCAGTCACCATCTTCTAGCACATATAGGATACAATGTTTGGGGGTTGCCATGTGGGCAATACGGTCGGGACAGTCATATAGGTGCTAGGGCTTGAGAGGACCAGCTAATTGATCGGAGGGGCCTCTCCGACCGACCGTCTGGCCTAAGTAAGGACCAAAGTGGAGTATTGCATGTCATGGACTGCTCAGCGAACAGCATTCTGTCCTTAAGCACCACTGGTAACCACCTACAGCCTACAGGTCTTACCCTTCTGAGGAGAACCTGTTGGTTATACTTGTTTTCATGAAGCTGTGACATTCCAAATGAAGTCGTCTGTCAGGTCGTGTGTCAGGAGAATAAAACAATAATGTTAGAGATCAATAACACCAAATAATTATTTATGAAAACCGGTTTTGTTAAAACCAGTATGCAAATTAACCACACCATGTATTATTATTTATTTCTTAGTGATATATAACACACATTGCAGCACTGATATAATAATAACATAATAATTTTTCGATTCATATTAGACAAAAAAGGGCAAAACAGGCGGGTATTAAGAAAAAGAAAGAAAGAAAGAAGAATGTGGTAGGACCGGTAAGAACCAAACAAAAAGAAAAATAAAATTAACAAACAAACTAATGAAAAAAAGAAACAAAGAAACCGAGAGAGAGAACGCCCTCCCACCCCCCAAAAAAGAAACAAAAAAAATGCAGCCCAGAAGACAAAATAAAGTGCATGTGCGAAATGAATAATTTAAAACGGCGACAATTTACACATCGCACACTGTGTGTTACAATAAAGAACAGTGCAATACATTTAGAATTACATAATTTACATAATTTAGAGAATACGGCAATTTCCAGTCCAGTATGCAACTGAAAGAGTTCATTTCTAACTCTTCATCATTGATGTAACAGAGGTGAATTTAGAATATTTCATTCGCTTATATATATATATATATATATATATATATATATATATATATATTAAAGAAATGGATACAATAGAAACCTACTCGAGTTTCATCGTTAGAATCATCAGGGTTAAATCCACTGAATTAATCGAGTTACCGATTAATTGCAGCTGATCACACGTATGTTCATTGAATAAGATTTTACGTAAAATCTTATTCAATGAACATACGTGTGATCAGCTGCAATTAATCGGTAACTCGATTAATTCAGTGAAAGACCATCAGCTAATGCTGATGTGAAAACTCAAAAGGAGTAAAATAATAATAATAATAATAATAATAATAATAATAGCATGAAACAGGTGTTTTAAATTACTTTAAAATAAGTCATCTTCAGACGTCTGAAGACGACTTATTTTAAGATAATTCAAAAAATACTTAAACTGAGCCGGAGATTAAAGTAGCCTGAACGTGTGTTTATTTACTATAAAATGAGGGAAACAGTCCGAAATATCAAAATTATTTATATCAAGTCTCATCTTCTAAATACAGACAAATGATTTTTTTTTGACAACGAAAAATTGTTGAAATATTTTCGAAAATATTTCCTGGAACAACAGTCGATCTTTTTTTTTTCTTGTTCGTTGAAAAACACCATATAAATTGTTCTGTTCTGCCTTGTTCAAACTTGCTATAAATTTTTTACTAGAGATTAACATTAGTAAATATTTCAACTATTTTTTCTTTAACGAAAATAAGTCAATTACTAAAATATCAATAGTTAATGACTATTTATACATCAATACGCTTGTTCCTTAGTCTTCCGACCGTTCTCATCTTGCAACCCCCTCGGGTCCATTATTTAGCTGAGATGACGACGCTCATAAGAAATAAGAATTCAGCGGATAAGTAACAGCACATAATCAGAATTTACATTTTTGCATTTCATCTTGGGACAATTTGGACGGTCTCATTTTTAACCAAGGGGTGTTGCAAGATGATAACGGATGAAAGATTAAGGAAAACGAGTATTGTATATAGAAAAGTAGAAAAAATAGAAAAACACAAAGTATTTCCGCTCTGTCGGCTGGGGCGTTAGAATGCACCGACTGCACCTCTGCAGAGGGGTAAGACTCCTCCAATGGGGCCACCTGTTTGCCGTGGATGGCGACCCGTGATGCTTAAGGACGGAGTCTTGGTGGATGAGCAGTCCATGACATGCAATACTCCACTTAGAACCTTACTTAGGCTAGACGGGCGGTCGGAGAGGCCCCCTCCCATCAATCGGCTGGCCACATCAAGCCCTAGCACCTATATGATTGCCCCAACAATATTGCCCTTATCACAAGCCTTAACCCCTTTTTATCATATGGGTGCTAGAAGGCGGTGGCTGCGGGTCTACATGTCCTGGGAATGACGTTAAACTCTATCTGATGGTGAGGTTCCAGCTTTGGAGGTTAGGGGAATGTGGAGCACCCCTTCATAACCATTGCTCCCTGACAGGTACTACCACTCCGGGTCAGAGTGGACCAGGGAGCAATGGTGATGAAGGGGTGCTCCACATTCCCCAAACCTCCAAAACTGGAACCTCACCATCAGATAGAGTTTAACGTCATTCCCAGGACATATAGACCCGCAGCCACCGCCTTCTAGCACCCATATGATAAAAAGGGTTGGGGCTTGCCATAAGGGCGATAGGGTTGGGAAAATCATATAGGTGCTAGGGCTTGACGTGACCAGCTGATTGATCGGAGGGAGCCTCTCCGACCGCCCGTCTAGCCCAAGATAGGGCCAAAGTGGAGTATTGCAAGTCATGAACTGCTCATCAACCTGGGTTCTATCCTTAAGCATCACGGGTCGCCACCCACGGCCAACAGATGGCCCCATTTGGGGAGTCTTACTCCTCTGCAGAGGTGCATTCGGTGCATTCTAACACCCCACCGACAGGGCGGGATATGATATTAGATATCTTTATTACGCAAACTAAAACTAGACTGAAGAGTCTTACAGTTCCTGTAGTATTTACCCAACCTGTTCAACACAGAATGAGACGCCAGGCTGGAGGTATGACGTATTGAATTCGCTATTCAGTAGTAATTGATCTGCGAGACGAGCTTGCTAACCATTACACCACGATGGGACGCCTTCCTTGCAAATTCTATCTATATATTAATTCTCGTGTTCCTCAAACTTCCGACCGTTAACATCTTGCAATACCATCTGGTTAAAATGAGACTGTCTAAATCGTCCAAGAGGAAATGCAAAAATGTAAATCTTGATTATCCGGTTTTGCTTATCCACCGAATTCTTATTTCTTATGAGTGTCGTTACCTCAACTAAATTATGAACATTCCGTTTTTATTATAAAGAAATAAAGGGAAGCATAAGGACATGCTACACAGAAAAATATACTAAGAAAGAAAGGAAGAAGAAAGAAAGAAAGAAAGAAAGAAAGAAAGATGGGGGGTGATAGAGAGAGAGGGATGAATGCACGGATGTGATAACGCTAATCAGTTTCAATCGAACATTATCAAAAGAAGAAAAGAAGGAAAAAAAAAGAGTGAAAAACAGAGTGAAAAAAAGTTAAATTAAGATTATTATAATTTTTACATATTGAACTATTTGGTAATAGCACTTAAGTAAACATATCTACCGACTGAGCCAAACTGTTCCTATATATATATATATATATATATATATATATATATATATATATATATAATATATATAAGTAAAGAAATAACAAAATAATATATATAAGAAATAACAAAAGACTTAGAGATTTAGCATTATAGTCTATTTCAGGGAGCTTAGACAAATTGTCTAACTCTCCCGACTCATCAGATGCGAATGATGAATTCTTTATTACTTTAAAGGCATTTTCTTAATTTTCTTAATTTTTTATAGTCCTGTGATATGAATTCCAAATGAAATCCTTTATGTTGCAAAAAAAAAAAATTATATTGTAGTTTAACTTCCGCCACAAAAACTGGGTCAGCAAAAAATGTATCTCTTAATGTATCCCTTATTTTGACAGATTAGAAAAAGAAAGACATATTCCAAATTCATCAGATTTATATATTTGCTCTGTGACTCTAACATTAAGAGCACACAGTGAGCTCTCAAACTGCGACAGGTTTTTTAAATAAAACTCTTGTGTCGTAAGGAAGATTTCTTCTCTGGACTTATATATATATATATATATAACACCTCCATCATTTACAATGAACATTACACTAACAATACCGCAATATATATATATATATATATATATATATATATATATATATATAGGAGTAAATATGGAAAATAAATCCGACAATATTAAGAAAATTTTGAAAAAACAAGTGTTCCGAAAATGGGATGAATTTAATTATCGATGTTTAAACATTTCGGTTACATTGAACCTTCATCAGGATCAACTGTACTTGATCAGCGTTTTATTTTTGAAAGACTTCATTTAATTATTTATTTAGTTATCATTCCCACTTTGTTCCCTTAATAATCAACAATGATTCTTTAATATATCTCCGTTTCTAGATAAAATAGTGTTAAATAATTACTAAATACTAGGCTTCATTTAATTATTTATTTAGTTATCATTCCCACTTTGTTCCCGTTGTTTTCTTAAAAATAATCAAGTCCATTAATACTTTTTCTCGTCTTTTGCATTTCCTCGAGTTGCGTCACGCGTCACGCGTCATGACATCTTCGCATGTGTGGATCGCGACTTGCCTTTCAAAAATAAAACGCTGATCAAATACAGTTACATAACTAAAAAGATTTTCATCTCCTGACACATATAAAAACATCCATCATTTTCTTCACCCCAAGAGACATCCTGATGAAGGTTCAATGTAACCGAAATGTTTAAACATCGATAATTAATTTCATCCCATTTTCGGAACACTTGTTTTTTCAAAATTTTCTTTATATATATATATATATATATATATATATATATATATATATATATGAACATTTAACTTTACAGATATATTCGCCTAATACATTAATTATCAACTAATTAATTTTCAAATTAGGTATGACTTAAATTAAGCACATATTCTCCCAATATATATATATATATATTCTAATATATGTATATATTCATATATATGTATATATTCATATATATGTATATATTCTAATGTATATATATATATATATATATATATATATATATGGGATATGTTTTACTAACATGAAAAAAAGTAAAACGACGGCTATACTCCAATATGCAGTGGAAGTCACTTGCACTTATAACATATGCACTCAGAAGTGCGCATTTAGACACGTTCCTAAGGATTGTCATTTAGATACAAGACTTCTGTATCTGTTTGCACAGTGCGAGAGGGGCATCCGCACGCGTCCTTCTTTCTTCTATCGTGTACAGTTTCAAAGAAAGAATGATTCCCGATATTCCCTTCTCTTCTTTCTCCTAATGCCACTTAACGCGTCGAAAGTGTTGACACAGCCGGCACACGAGGTGGGCCCAGTCCGGCGTCGAGGCCAGCGTGACGTATTTAGCAGGAAGTGGATTAGCGCGTTTTCATGGGTCCCATTTCTGACATCCAATACCGCCGTTAATTATTCTGTGCCCCATGTCTTCATGATTTTCGGTGTATTAGACTGATTTCAAAAGAATAGAGAGCCATCATCATCATCAAGGTGCGACGTCTGCACGGATTCCCTTTCGGCTGGGGCAGTATAATACGCCGACTGCACCTCAATGGGGCCACTTGTTTGCCGTGGGTGGCGACCTGGGATACTTAAGAACGGAATCCTAGTGGCTGAAGAGTCTCTGACATACAACACTCCATTCTTGGCCTTACTTACCTTGTTGACGGTTGATGAGAAAGAATTATGGGTATCCAGCTCGACCTAAAGATATATATATATATATATATATATATATATATATATATAAAGATATGACCTAAAGATATATATATATATATATATATATATACGCTACCTAATATATATATATATATATATATATATATATATATATATATATATATGTATCAATTTGTTCATATCTATCTCAGTTTGTTCATATCTATCTATCTCAATTTTTAAATATCTATCTCAATTTGTTCATATCTATCTATCTATCTATCTATCTATGTCAATTTGTTCATATCTATCTCAGTTTGTTCATACCTATCTACCTACCTATCTATCTATCTATCTATATATATATATATATTAATATAATTTAATATACTAAACTTGTCGGATCTTAGCCCTGAAGAGCACTTAGCGAAACTTTTAGTAGGTTTATCTGACTCATTAGGTTTATCTTTTATATATATATATATATATATATATATATATATATATATATCTCAATTTGTTCATATCTATCTCAGTTTGTTCATCTCTCTCTCCCCCCCTCTCTCTCTCCCCCTCTCTCTTTCTATCAATCTATCTATTTGTCTGTCAATCTCAATCTGTTCATATTTATTTATATATCTATATAATAACTGTATTAAAAAAAGATCAAATGTTGGTTTATTTAATCATCAGCAGTGAAAACAATGGCGGCTTTGATGTTTGTATACTTGTAACATTCGTATAACATATAAACACAAGTTAAGGAAACATTGATAGACAAAATAAAGTTTCTTGTAGATCCCGATTATCTTTTGCTACATCCCATCTTCCTTTCTCAGTCCACCTTTAAGATTCTTCTTTCTTATTAAAAGATTAACTTTCTTATCGACTTGTGTCGCCATTGCTAAGTAGGAAAAGAAAGGAGACCAGCGAATCGCAAAGATTGACCAATATAGATATTTGGCAGATGGCTTAGTTTTCATTTCTTTTTGCTCCACCTTTACACACACACACACACACACACACAAATATATATATATATATATATATATATATATATATATATATACTAGCAAATATATGCACCCTCCGGGTGCAAGTATTTTAGGTAAATTTTATAATAAAATATGTTATTAAATTAGAAAGGCTAATGAAACTGAATAAGAATGTAGATAAAAAGATTTTGAACAGAGGGGTATGATTGAAAAATAGAACAGCTTTGAAACTAACTCTTCCATCATTTTCCGTTACTCCCGTCTTTCATTGGTAAATTTTCCTAATTAAACTGTTTAGTTAAAATAGGAAGTAAAGAATAATATTACAGTTATTTCTTCTTTTTAAGGGATTTCTTTTAAGATTTATTGAAGAGATTTTTGCTCATATTCACTAAGATAAAACCAAACAATTAGAAATCAATAATACTAAGCATATATTTATTAAAATCAATATTTTAAGATCAATATGCAAATTAGCCTTCCCATTGACACTGTAAACCGCTATTTTGTTGTATATATAAATACAATTGCATGTTATTTGTATGTAGATATGGTCAACAGTGTAAGTAATGTAAAACAATTTTATTAATAATAAGGTTTAAATAAAAATAAAATCATGGAGAATGTGATGTAAATAACTAAAGGAATTGTTACTTGTATAGTAATATAGTTTCGGTTACAGACAGACAAACCCACAATCTCCATTATAATAAGATATAAGATTTTTTTTTTGGATGTTTGTTTATTTTAGAAACGTTGCTGAATAAAGTATATATTAAATTTTTACTTGAAGGCACTTACAACGCATGTATCGCATAAAATTCGATACTTTTTCTTATAGAAAATGAACTTGACAAGTGTAATCCCGGCAAAGTATGGCTCGGTGTGTAGAATACCGTACAGACTGTTTCGACTTTATTAAGTCTCATCAGCGGTATATACTAACGATTTCCCTCCGACAGAAATCGAAACCGGGACTTCAGCAGACACAGTGAAACACTAGTGAAACACTTTTATCGCCTCGGCCACAGTACACAGCTGACCATCCTAGCGAAATTAAGCTTGTCAAGTGTCTGCTGAAGTCCCGGTTTCGATTTCTGTCGGAGGGAAATCGTTAGTATATACCGCTGATGAGACTTAATAAAGTCGAAACAGTCTGTACGGTATTCTACACACCGAGCCATCCTTTGCCGGGATTACACTTGTCAAGTTCATTTTCTATAAGAAAAAGTATCGAATTTTATGCGATACATGCGTTGTAAATGCTTTCAAGTAAAAATTTTATATATATATATATATATATATATATATATATATATATATATGTGTGTGTGTGTGTGTGTGTGTGTGTGTGTGTATTTAGGCAGCATTTTTTCATTTATACATGTTGAATTAAACAAAAGACACATTTCCTGTTTAACAATTTTATTTTGATCTTTTCAAGTTTTCTGGCCAACTTTTTAATATTTGGGTGGAATTCGTGGATTAGTCCACCAAAGTTCATGTCCCGAGTACTTTCGACACTTCGAAGTGCCATCATCAGCGGGGATGTGTTCCAGTCTTTTCAAATTATATTAATTG
>CM042147.1:23799192-23804192 GCA_023376005.1 Doryteuthis pealeii | reverse complement strand
ATTCTATTTATACTGATATATATATATATTAGCATTTGTTATTTATTGTTAAATGCGATTCTATAAATAGCAGCAGTGATATTTAAGTACATTAGCACTGGATTCGAAATCAATTTTATTAAAGTTCGGACTTTTATTTTTAATGTGTATCGGTTTTGTGTCTACGCAATCGTTGGCTGCTATTTTGTTGTTTTAATATTGTTATGTTATCAGTAAGAATATTTCGAAATTTAGATGTTCTGATAGTTATAACTTCACTCTCTCCTTACAAAAAACTATATATATATATATATATATTGTTGGATTTTTTCCATATTTACTCCATATATATATATATTATATTATATATATATACAGAGAGAGAGAGAGAGAGAGAGAGAGAGAGAGAGAGAGAGAGAGAGAGAGAGAGATAAGTTAAAGAAGCATAGACATGAAGTCAAGGGTTTCTCGCCGATGCGATTTTTAAACCATTGATTACGTCTCCACTCAAATTTCGATATACAGGCTTTATCAATGATATTGTACACTCTTTACTTATAAATATAGTATATTATTTTATTATTAATATTAATATCTATCTATCTATTTATGTGTGTGTGTGTGTGTGTGTGTGTGTGTGTGTGTGTGTGTGAAAGAGAGAGGCAAAGAGACATAGACGGCAGACGGACGGACGGACGGACGGACAGAGTGAGACAGAGAGAGACAGACAGACAGACAGAGACAGAGCCATAGAGACAGTGAGCGTGATAAAAAAAATTATGAGGCTAAATAGAAAACTATGTTTATGTCAGTAATAATGCAACTATAAGACAACCAACTTAATTGTCCATCAGAACAGAGAACTGTTAACATGTGATTGTGGCTATTTATAATAAAAGTCCAAGTCAGATGTCAATATCCTGAAAAGCCTGTCACGTTAGAAAATGTCATTTTCACTCTTCGTTTACGTTAACATATCAATACAGTCCTTTCTTTTATTTTCTTTCTTTTATTTTATTTTTTTATTAAAGAAAAAACGTTCTTTTTTCGTCAACTAATTAAACATCTGAGTTACACGTAAGGACTATTCAATTCTCCTAACCTTGCTTTACGAGCGTTAGATACATCTAATAGTTGAATCGTATGGGCGTATCAAAATGCAATTTCAACGCGTCTATCACGTTATCACTTGGGTGAGTCAAAAGTTTTGCAATATTTTAAAGGCTCGGCACACATGTAACGTCTATCACGTTATCACTTGGTGAGTCAAAAGTTTTGCAATATTTTAAAGGCTCTGCACACATGTAACGTCTATCACGTTATCACTTGGGTGAGTCAAAGGTTTTGCATATTTTAAAGGCTCGGCACATATGTAACGTCTATCACGTTATCACTTGGGTGAGTCAAAAGTTTTGCAATATTTTAAAGGCTCGGCACACACGTATCTATCACGTTATCAAGGGTGAGTCTTTTGCAATATTTTAAAGGCTCGGCACATATGTAACGTCTATCACGTTATCACTTGGGTGAGTCAAAATATTTAAAGGCAAGGTGCAAAAGTAATATTTTAAAGGCTCGGCACATATGTAATGTCTATCACGTTATCACTAGGATGATTAAAAAGTTTTGCAATATTTTAGAAGCACATGTTCATGTAACGTCAGTCACAAGAGTGATTAAAAAGTTTTGCAATATTTTGGAAGCACACAAGGTGTTCATGTAACGTCAATCACAAGGGTGATTAAAAAGTTTTGCAATATTTTGGAGGCACAGATATTACTCATGTAACATCTATCACGTCATCACGAGAATAAGTCAAAAGTTTTGTAATATTTTGGACACACAAATAGTGCTCACGTAACGTCTATCACGTTATCACAAGTTAGGCAGGTTATTCAGCCTATATACATTTACCCAAGACCTGTGTACGAGTAGGATGTGACACAAGGTCAATTTCTTGAGCAGAATTTAACAGGTTTGAATTCAGTTTTTCTTCTTCTGGAGTATTTGCCTAACTAACCAAGGTTAAAGAGCCCAGAGGCCTTACTATTTACCCATAGCAGGAGGAAGAGTAATTGGATGCATACCTTTCCCAAGGGTATTAGCGCTATGTGAAATTCAAACAGCCTCATCCAGGATTTGAACTTTGATCGACGAGTCCATTTCCTATGACTCTAGCCATTACACCACGTGTCACCCATATATTAGTTGGAAATATTTGATTAGTGTGTGTTTTTTTTTTGTAAACACTTTCAACCTAGTTATGTCATCGACGCTCGTGTCTTTCTAAAAGTGTATTATTCTGTTATTAGTCTCGGTAGTATCGTCCAATCCCCCATGCATTACTCATGGTGGATTGGCCAATCGTGTAAAGACAATGAACGCATGCGCAATAACTAACCAATCAATACTTTCCTATGAATAGTTTCACATCCAATGTCCGCTTGCTGTATAAATATTAAAAGGAACTGGATTTTCATTTTCTTTGTTGCACGCTTTTTTCTTTTACTCTTTTTTTCCTTTCTTTAATTTTTTAAAATAGTTCTTTCTTTCTTTCTTTCTTTCTTTCTTTTCTTCTTTCTTTCTTTCTTTCTTTCGTTCTTTTTCTTTTTTATTTGCCTTCATTTTTCTCCCTCTGTACTTTCTTTGTTTCTTTTTGTCGTTCATTCAACAGACCCATTTCGTATTGCAATCCCGAAATGCAATTTCCTCAGATTAGGTCATTTTCAGTGGTGTGCAATAATATTAACATATTTTCGGGGCGTATGATAAAATTTAAAATATTACGTCACCCGCAAAGGTATCAGCTTTTCATGATGCCCATACACTATTGACTCGACTGTCGATTAGTTGTCTACGGTTATTGTCTGCGATTGACGTTACTGCCTGGATTCGTACGAAAGTTGTAACGCAACACGAACACACTGGCAATCCTTACAGAGAGATCGCATATTTAATAATAACGAAATTATTCGCTTTGTTTCTATTAATTTGCACAAGGATGTTTTCCATTTTCTTTTACTCTTTTTTCCTTTCTTTATATGTGTTTATATTTCTTATTTCTTTCTTTTTGTTCTCTCTCCCTCTCTCTCTATTTTTTCTCTCTGTCCCTCTCTCTTTCTCACTTTCTCATTCTCATTCTCTCTCTCTCTCTCTCTCGTTCTCTCTCTTTCATTCTCTTTCTCTCTCTCTCTCTCTCTCTCAGTAGTTTCTTTATTTCTTTTTGTCGTTCGTCCTTTTATTCTTTTTTCCTTTCTTATATCTTTTCTTCCTTCTTTCTTTTTGTTCTTCATCTTCTCTTTATTTCTTTCTTTCTGTCCCTCTCCCTCTCTTTCTCTCTCTCCTTTCTCTCTCTCTCTCTCTCCTTTCTCTCTCTCCTTTCTCTCTCTCTTTCTCTCTCTCTCTCTCATTCTCTCTCACTTTCTTTCTCTTTCTCTCTCAGTACATTTTTGTTTCTTTTTGTCATTCGTTCTCTTACTCTTTTTTCCTTTCTTAATATCTTTTTATATTTCTTCTTTCTTTCTTTCTTTCTTTCTTTCTTTCTTTCTTTCTTTCTTTATTCTTCATATTCTTCTCTCTCCCTCTACTTTCTTTGTTTCCTTTTTGTCCTTCGTTCGCGCCTTTATTTTTCATTCCTTCAACATGCCCATTTCATTATGCAATCTCTTTCTCTTCTACTGTATTTCCGGACAACCTGTGGATCCACCCAGCTTGTAGATACACCCAGCAGAAATTGCAACCGTACGTTTGGTAGGCCAACACGTACTGATTAACTTCTTGTTTTTAAAGGGGGTTTATAATTTGCTTGATGCCTTGTGATTATATTGGTTTGGTGGTTGGTTTTGAAGGCTATCACAATGCAAGTGTAAAAAAAAAGAAGGTAACTATGGTGTTGTTTGTTAACCTGTGATTCAATCTTAATATTTCAGGATAAAATCTCTTTTACAGTAGGAGGTAAAAAATGTTATAAAATTAAATAGTTATGGTAGACTTGTGTAAAAAAAATCATTACTTTTTGGAAGTTCAGAATGAATAAACAGCAAAAATTTAATCTAATTTATTAATTGAGTTTTTGTACAATTTTAAAATACAAATGGATTTTGGCACTGAAGAAATTTTCCAGTTGATTTTATTTTATAAAATGAGCCATTGTTTCTCAGTTATAATCATATACATTAACATACAAACATTCTCTATATATAAAAGTGTTTTATAATTTGCTTGAAGCATTGTGTTTATATTGGTTTGGTGGTTAGTTTTGAAGGCTATCACAATGCACGTGTAAAGAAAAATAAGGTAACTATGGTGTTGTTTGTTAACCTGTAATTTTTTTAAAATTTTTATAATAATTCATAATATTTCGTGATAAAAATCTCATTCAATAGAAGATATCCGAAACTGAAGTTGTTGTTAGTGGCTGTCCATTTTGGTTTGTGTCATGTCTTCCAAACTCTCTGCGTGTGTGTATGTGTGTGGGGACGGTGTTTGTTTATGTGTGTGTTTGCGCGCGCGCGCGTGTGTGTGTGGTTGGTCAACAGTGTCTGATTAAAATTCCAGTTCTTGTTTTTAATATTGAGTGCAATATGTTAAAATGGCCTATTTCCCTTTAGTTGTTTGTATTCGTCATGAAAAATCTTCCGAGAAATTCCTGGAGGTTGTTGATGCACAACACGCAAACAGAGGACAAACAAGTCGCCATTTTTCCACATAGTCTCCTTCTTTTATCGATGCACTTGGTCCAGTGGTTCACAAACTTGCGTATTTCTTCCAAAAAGAAGGTTTTCTGTTGGTCGTGCAACCATTTATGCACTGCCTCTTTCACATTTTCATTCGTACGTCACGCTTGTCCGGTTACTTTTAAACTTCTCTATCGACTCATACTCATATCTACGCGATAATCCGCCCTGTCAGCTGAGGCGGTAGAATACGGCGACTGCACCTCTACAGAGGGGTAATACCTCATTCTCATGGGGACACCTATTGGCTGTAAGTGATGACCCGTGATGCTAAAGTATGGAATC
>CM042147.1:23791692-23794192 GCA_023376005.1 Doryteuthis pealeii | reverse complement strand
ATATATATATATATATATGAAATAAATTTTAGAAAAAACAAACATGATGTAATTTTTTTCTAAATATTTATTTAACACTGTCGGATTCACTTCCATTCATTTTTCATATATATATATACATTATACATACATATATATTCTTTAGACATACAGACACACACACACATATATATATACACATGCATACATGCATATATATATATATATATATATATATATATATATTACAACACATATATAATATAAATAAATAAATAAATATAAATATATATATATATATATATATATATATATATATATATATATATACTTGCATATAGTGGTACCATGACTAGAATTCACACTGAAAATATGCCGTCATCACCATCGATACTTCCGATATGCTGATTTTTTACCTAATAATTGAGCTGTAACAGTAATATAAAATAATTAAATCTATTTCCTCAAAGAAGGCAAAGTTTTGAAGAACAATATTTTATGTAGTAATTTGCAACTTTCACCACATTTTTGCGATGTTACAGTTCCAAAATCGACCTACCCTATTGGGATATTCAAAAGTCCTAATTACTTTTCAGGAAAACATAAAAAGATAATATATTTCGCTAGAGACTCAATTTCCTTGTATATCATATTGATTTGCCCTAATAAACAGATAAGCCATTAACCCTTTCATTACCGCCCCCCCCCCCAAAAAAAAACCCTAATTTTTTAGTTACGTTTTTTTTTATATTAGAAAAATAGCCAATCTACTCTACCGTATCAAATTCTCCAACTTAACTAATTACAATAACAAGGATTCTCATTATTAATGAAAGTGGATACGCCCACATTACTGTTGACGAGGCTTAGAATACACTGGCTGTATTCCCTGCAGAGGGTTAATACTCCCAAAAGGGGTATCCTGGGTATGAAACTAAGCTACATCTGGTGGTGAGGCTCCAGTTCTGGAGATCTGGAGAATGTAGAATATTCCTTTATAGGCATGATTCTCAGGCCAACTGTGCCCTGTTGTGGTAGTAGCTGATAGGGTCACATTTAGCTATCAAATAAAATGACTGTTTCGAAAAGTGTTATATATATATATATATATATATATATATATATATATATATATATGTGTGTGTGTGTGTGTGTGTGTGTGTGTGTGTGTAGTAAAGATATGAGGAACACAAGGACAGAACTCAGACAAAAGTGTGTAGGATATATTTCGCTACAGTTTTGAGCTCGGCATTGTCACTCTTATTATTATTATTATTATTATTATTATTATTAAAAAGACTGACGAAGCCGAGCTCAAAGCTGTAGCGAAATATATCCTACACACTTTTGTCTGAGTTCTGTCCTTGTGTTCCTCATATCTTTACTACATTCTGACGGATTTATTCCAATCCTATTTCTTCATATATATATATATATATATATATATATATATATATATATATGCATGTTTTGTTGAACACGACAGACATTTCCTGTTAAGTTTCATTTCTATCCTTTTCAATTGCCTGACCCTCTTTTTATGTCTGGGACGAATTGGTGAATGAATCCACATGAAAAATATGGCCAGACAATTGGAAAGGACAGAAAAGAAACTCTATCTCAAATTTCTGTTTGTCTATTTCTCTCTCTCTCTCTCTCTCTCTCTCTCCATCTCTCTCTCTCTCTCTCTCTCTCTCTCTCTATATCTATATATATATATATATATATATATGTGTGTGTGTGTGTGTGTGTGTGTGTGTAAGTAAAAGTAAAGTCGTTCGGGCGGCCTAAAGTCGGTATCAGCCAGTCAGCAAGGGAGTCTATCCCCTTTTCAATAGCGCTAGACAAAGGAGATTGTTTTTTAGCATCTGAGGTAGCGCGCCACACCTACCATCAGCTCCTTACTTTACCGCACAGATCCCTGTGTTACTCATACGCTGAGTTGGCGAGGACCGTTATCGAATTAGGAACCTTGTGGTTACTAGCTTACAAATACATGTAATTAACAATTTGTTTAACATTTTATTAACGATATTTTGTTTAATTCTACACACACACACACACACACACACATAATATATATATATATATATATATATATATATATATATATATATATATATATATATTAGTATATGAAATATAGCGTGCTATATTTATGTATAAGTAGTGCTCAATATCGTTGATGGAGTATGTACATTTCAGTTAGGATAGCGATTTTCAAACCAAGTGTTTGATTTGAAAATCGCATAGGCGAAAACTTCTCAGTAACCAAGCGCCGTTGACTTCATGTCCAAGTTACTCTAAGCAAGATTTAACCATGGATGTATTCATAACCTTGAACCTGAGTTTTAACTTTCAGTCTGTCTGTTTTCATATCTCTCTGCATCCATTTGAGGGCAATTATTATACCTCATTTTTTCATCCTTATGTTGTCCATTGTTGAAAGAGAAAGCATATCCATTCCGCGTATAGAAAGTCTATATTTTCGCAATTTTCTTATCATTCAACTTGGTAGCAA
>CM042147.1:23776692-23786692 GCA_023376005.1 Doryteuthis pealeii | reverse complement strand
ACTTAATTTGATTAATTTTCGGTTTTACGGAGGCAAACTTAGCAATAATATTAATTAACCAATTCCAGTTTATTAACTCTAGAACAAAAATGCTCCCTTTAGGTTAAATAGAACAAAATTATTTTTTAAAAAAAAGTGTTTTAAAAATTGAGTTTAACAAATGAATGAATAAAACAAAACATCTTTGGCATAAACCCAATAGATTAAACGGACAAGGATTAAAACTGATACTACATCTTTCCACTTTAAGGAAGGATCAAACTTGAAGCCACAAGTAATAACCACTGTGAAACTGCATTCGACTACATGCCTAAAATGGCAACTCAAATCGTAACTGTTGACATGCCGTAAAATCTAACCAACCAACCAACCAACCAACCAGCCTATTTTAGTATGTATTCTTGACACCAAAGGATGGTTTGTAAAACTATCGGACTATATGACCTTTAGGCACCCCCTTTGCTTTGCTGATTCATAAGTACATTTTTTTTTCATTTACGCCGGTTGTTTGTTAGGGGTTAGGGGGTTAGTGTTATAATTTTTAAAAACCCTAAAAATCGTCTGTTAACAAACAACCGGATGTTGACGGTGTAAATGAAAAAATGTACTTATGAATCAGTAAAGTAAAAGAGGTGCCTAAAGGTCAGATGGTTTAAACTATCTAATGGTGAAATTCCAATTCTGGAGCTCTGGGGAATGTGAAGTACACATTCATCACCATTACTCCCAGGTCCACTCTGAGCCGGTGTGTTAGTACCTATTAGAGTCATATCTATACGTTAAATAGAACAAATGGAACACAATTAGTTCTAAAATGTGTTTTAAAAATTGAGTTAAAAATGGCTACCCATCAAGAATGAATAAAACAAAATTTCCTCGGCATAAAATGATACAATGGGTTGACATACCGTAAAATCCAACCAACCAAACAACCAGCGATACAACCAGCCAGCCAACCTATTTTAGTATGTATTATTGACACCAAAAAACGTTCGTATTATATATATATATATATATATATATATAATATATATATATATACTTATCAAAGCTCAGCAAGCATGTAACTGTTATTTTGTCTATATACTGTTCTGCCTTTTATACGGAACCTGATACAATTTTCAATCACCGGGAATTATCAGGTATAACGAGACATGATAAGGCGTGCACTTTGTTTAATGGTGTCGGGTTCTGCTCCGTGCACAGTCCGATAGTAACCGCTGGCATTGGCGGCGCAGAGGACCAGTGGGTGAGCTCTCGAGCGGCTCTCGTGCCAGATAACGGCTGAAGCTCACTTCCGGTTGACCACTTGGGAAATAATTCAGCCGATCAGACAAGTGGCCCGGGTAGGTTTTTCCTGAGTAGACATGAATGTCATGTTTTGAAAACAACTCGCTGTGACCCCTCGCTCTCGTCCCCCATGTCACTGACAGGCGTGTGGCCTCGCACGGTGATATATTTTGACAGTTTTCTGCATTGTTCGATAATGTATGACGATGGTTCTGCATTGGGAAACAAACATTAATGCTGCAGATATTTAATAAAAAAAACAACAAAACAATGAAGATATAAGTAATTCGGTTGATTATATATATATATATATATATATATATATATATATATATATATATGGATACCTTGGTACAGATATACATTTTTTTATTGCACCTTGGTACAGATATGAATTTATTCATTTATAATACTCCGTATATGTAAAAATATATACGCAAATATTTATATGTACGTTTGAATTTTCAATTTTGTTTGAATCCTATCAAGGAATCACTTGATATCATCCACCTATATATATATATATATATATATATATGTGTGTGTGTGTGTGTGTGTGTGTGTGTATGTGTGTATATATATATATAATCCAAAAGTCCAGAGAAGAAATCTTCCTTACGACACAAGAGTTTTATTTAAAAAAAACCTGTCGCAATTTGAGAGCTCAATGTGTACTCTTAATGCTAGTTAGTCACAGAGCAAATATATAAGTAAAGAAATAACAAAAGACTTAGAGATTTAACTTTATAGTCTATTTCAGGAAGCTTAGACAAAGTGTCTAACTCTCCCGACTCATATTCGCATCATTCGCATCTGATGAGTCGGGAGAGTTAGACACTTTGTCTAAGCTCCCTGAAATAGACTATAAAGTTAAATCTCTAAGTCTTTTGTTATTTCTTTACTTATATATATATATATATATATATATATATATATATATATATATATATTGCTGTTATAAGGGTTTTGCATATGCTTCGCATATTTGTGTTATAAAACATATTGTTTGTTTTTACGCATGGTTGGATGGTGAAGTGTTGAAATAGACTAATATTTAAAAAACTACTGTTGACTTACCTATTGTGTCCGAATAAATAGTGTAGGACGATTTATTAAACCAAGTTTTGTTAAAATCATAATGCAAATTATTCTCACAATATAATATGTAAATCTTTCTTAGAGATATTTATTATTTCAGGATTTTAAATGCATTAATAATACGGGTTGTATTGCGGTAAATCTAACTCAGCTATACTTTAATAGAGACATCGTTAATAAATAAGATGCTAATTAAGATTGAATAATGCCTATTTCATAATTGTTGAGAATAGACCTTAACTATCTAAGGAAATCGTGACATCAAGGAGACGTAGTTTCGGTTACAGACAGACAATTACATAATCTCCATTGTAATAATATGATGTAAACATCATTGACAATAGACAATAAGCGTTTCTGTGATTTCTAAATATTTTGGAGACCTTACCTTTGGAATTACCCTCGTTTTTAGCAATATGCCAATCGCAAGTAGTATAGGGAGTTTACAACGACGACCAGTTTCAACGCTTCCTCAGTGACAATGCAGTGATCGGTATGACATGAGTATGAAAAAACTGCCACTGCATCTAGAAAAATGCATTGACCGAAATGGTGATTATATAGAAAATTGATAGATGTTCAAACTTTAAATGATTTAAACATTATTGACAACAAATGAACAATAAACATTTCTGTGATTTCTAAATATTTTTGGACCTTACCATTGAGATTACCCTCGTGCCAACAGCGGATCAAAATAGAAATGTCTTTTTTTGTTGTTGCCCAGTGTATTGAGTTCGATAAATACTTAGCTGATAAGACAAGCAGTAAATAGTAAGGAAGGCAAACAAAAGCCGTAAATCGTACATGTCAAATAGGAAGCTTAGTAGAAAGATTAGGCCAATAAAAAGGAAGTAACATTGATAAATCGCTGAAGCAAGACATTTTATTATGTCATCCTAATGAAATGGATCAGTGATTAAAGTATTATATAGTGCTTCACGTTTTATTGTCTTTTTAGTCTTCCGTACTGCAATTCTCACAAATCATTTTTTGGTTTCTTGGTTTCATTCAAATGATTTAATCCTAAACTTAAATTCGTAAAAAACGATGAATGACTCAATAAAAATAAATGTTGGCTTATCATGTCAAATGTCAAAATCCCTCAAAATTGTAACTTTTGAAAATGAATCTTAACTCTTTGCCTAATTTAAACCGCTCATGGCGGCTCTCCCGACATTGCGATCCTACCGTAAACCGCTGGTTAGTAACTGATGGTTATTTCATTATAATTGAGCAGACGGACACTGATTACAATAATAATAGGATTTTATTTGAATAGAATGAGTTCTGATGTGAATAGATAGTGAACTTTGAAAGATCCCATTAAGCAGGTAAAAATATACTGACAAAGTTTGGTACAGCCGTGGGGGAAACTTGATAGGCCAAGAGTAAAACAACTCACGGCGGGTATCCCACCTCTTCGATCCTACCCAAGCAAAGTACAAAACTGATGGTTGTTAATTATAATTGAACAGAAGGAGTTAGATTAAAATAATGATAGGACTTTATATGAATAGAATGAGTTCTGAGGTGAATAGATAGCGAACTTTGAAATATTCCATTATACAAGTTAAAAAAATACCAAGAAAATTTAGTAGAGCCATAGGGAAATTTGGAAGGCAAAAAGTTAAGAGTGACCCCATACTAGTCAAGGCTCCAAAATTGTAGCCTCATCAACGGGTGCAGTTTAGTGTCATATTTAGGATCTCCCAGCTTTGCAGTGGACCTTACCCCTCTGGCATTCTTACATTTTTTCCTATAGATAATGTCTGGCGCAGCCTCGAAAGAGAGAAATGACGAGATTTCATGGAACTTGTTAATTCAACCTATCAATTGCTAATCACGCTGTTCACCTTTTATCTTTGCTTAGTAAACATTTTCCCTATCCTTAACACTTGTGTTTCGTCCTATTATTTCTCTGTTGCCTTGATACTCAAGTTACAACAGGTTAACATGCCGTTAAAATCAATGATGAATTATTACTGGTGTTTTTTATCTGTCATACCGACATACAATGTTAGGATACTGATTCTTTCTCAAAGCGCATCTTATAGGCGAACAAATACAGTATAGTAAAATCGTTCAAATACTTATTAATATAACTTTCTGTAGTCATTACCAGGATTTCTCTAGAGAAAGTAGTGATCATAAATATTTAGAAAAGCAATAATAAGTTGAAATCAATCAATCAGAGAAAAAAAGGTAATTTTGTTCTTGGTTGGTACCGAAACTTTTCACTCTCTCGTATTTACTCCTGTAAATCTCGTGAAAAACGATCAGGTTAAAACAAATTCACTGATATTCATCGACCTGTTTCTTCAAGATCGAACATCGATTAACTGCTGTCTAGATTGACTAGTAACTTAATATTGACTAAATATTTGTGATACAGAAATTTAGTTGAAATAAACTAAATATATTTGATTAGCACTGTCGACTAACCAAGGCAAATATCTACTCAATCTATAGATATAATTGAGTAGAAGGACTTAGATTACAATGATAATAGGATTTTATTGGAATAGAATGAGTTTTGAGGTGAATAATGAACTTTGAAATATTCCATCATACAGGTAAAAATATTTGGTACAGCCATGGGGGAAATTTGGTAGGCAAAGAGTTACGATACATCTCTACAATCAACGTGTACCAGTTCAAAAATAAGTACACCTTTCATTTATGTTTATACCGTGCTATATTTTTTTACAGAATTTCAGTATTCCAGTGTAGAAACATTTTTCTTCCTTAGATATAACTAGCAAATAGATGCACCCTCCTCCGGGTGCAAGTACTTAAGTTTTAATGTAATAAAATATTATATTAAATTTGGCTAATGAAACTAAATAATAATGCAGATAAAAAGATTTGAAAAAGAGTGGGATATAATCGAAAAATAGAACAACAAAAACTTACACTTCCATCACTCCCGCCTTTCATCACTAAATTTTCCTAATTAACTATTTAGTTAAAATAGGAAGTAAAGAATAAAATTACATTTATTTCTTTTTGTTAATGGATTTCTTTTAAGATTTATACCACATCGAAGAGAATGCCTCCCACTACAAAAAGCAACAAAAAAAGTTGACACCGATGTATATGAAATGTACATCAAGAAGAAAAGAAAGAAAGAAAGAAGAAACGAGAGAAAATATAAATTACGTATAGCTTACCGACAAAAACAAAATGAAAAAAGAAAAAGAAAAAGAAAAAGAAAAAGAAAAAGGGGGCTGATAAAAAAAAGAAAAGAAAAAAAAGGAAAGTAAAAAAAACCTGAGTAAATAATTACAATTTGTCCTTGCACATTCAAATTTTGTTCCTTCCTTTATTGTTTTTTTTTCTCTTGAGACTACTCTCGTTGCGGAAGTTAACCTTAAAAAAATTTAAAAAACAAACAACATATTTTTTCCACATTCACAATATATATATATATATATATATATATATATATATATAGAAAATTGTGAGTAAATAACATTTTTATATTTTTTCCACATTCACCAAAAATATTTTTTTTAATAAATAAAAAATCAAAAAAATTGAATGAACTCATGTTACTTACTATTTAATCTTCTACCCACTCATTTCAACCACTACTAGCGAAATTCTGAACACTCTTATACACATTCACTTTACCCGACTAAAAAAAAAAAGAACCTACTACACCTTCATACTACTAAACCATACACGGACCTAAAGCCAACTAGGGGGGGGGTTTAGTTTTTAAAAAATTAAAAATTAAAAAAGGTCAAGTAATCGTGTCTCTTTTGCGATCATACTAAAGTTTGCACAAAAAAAAAAGACAGGAGATTATAAAAAAAATTAAAAAAAGGCTCAAGTTTTGTTTTTAAATTCGTTCCCATGCGAAACGCGAGTAAATGATAAAAAAATTTCAGTCATAATTCTCCGTCGTGACAACCTGACCAACCACATACACATAAAAAAAACAAAAAGCATTAATTGTCAAGGACAAAAGAGTTGGAGAATAACCCTCTTGTTTCTTTTAAAGGATTCGTTTGCACCAAAGAAAGAAAAAGCCAAAGAATAAATTAACCGACGCCAACAAAATAACCCAAGCGACCAACGAACGAACAAGTCCTTCTACGAAACCAAAATGATAAATAAAAAAATTAAAAATAACACACACTTATGACTTTCCCCATACATACGAAATTGACTTTCCACACACAACCCTACAGAGGTATAGTTGGTCCTTTCTGGCCAGGAGGAATTCCCTCGCTACAGTCCACTATAACCTCATTAAAATAAATCCTGATTAATAAAGCAAAACTGCCTTCTTACTTACACAACCCTACAGAGGTATAATTGGTCCCTTTTAGCCAGAGAGAAATTCCTCGCTACAGGCCTATAACATCGTTCAAGCCTGAGTAATAAAGCTACCTTTGCCTTACACACAACTTACAAAAACCCTCACTGATGCATCCGCTACTTGGGTGGGGATGTATTGTGGGGATTTAAACAAAATAAAATTAAATAAATAAATAAAAAGTTCTGAGCATCTGGACTCTGGCGTCCAGAGTTAACGGTCTAATCAATAAAATCTCCATTTATACTTCGAAACAGTTGTGTCTTTTTATTTCTCATCATCACATCATTTCATATAGGACATCCAGTAAGAATCGAACTCACTCTCAATGGTCTGCTAAGCTAGCTTGCTAACCATTAAGCTAAATGAGGTGCCTAGAGATGACAAATATTCTCTTGGTTAGATGTAGCAATTCCAAACCAAACATTAACGATATCTTAAAAGGAAAACTTCAGTTTCTACTAATGTTGTGTTCTTTGATAATGTTTTGAAAGTAACTATATTGGTTAAATTTGTTTTGGTACATTTTGAGCCACTGATTCATGAATATAACATGGAAAGATAAATTTTGTTTTACGTCTTTTTTTTCTCGTAGCTTTCATTCTGGCTAGCAAGTATTGAACACAATAATAATGTGGCCCACACTCGTTATTTTTTTTTCAACTGTCAGGCCCACCGTAAAAAAAAGTTTGGTGTTTCCTTCATTAGACGGAAGTGTGGTTTACCTGTAGTGTTATTATATCACCTTTTTTGTCTTGTGCAGTCAGCGTATTTAAGTGTCTTTTTTTACAGTGTATAATGTATTATATTCAGGTGTCTATTTCAGCTGATCGTGACATGAGAAGAGCGATGGGAGTTGAAGCGAGTTAAATTTTGGTGTGCATAAAAGCGGATCAGTGCAAATATTCAATGTCATCAACATGCAACTTGAGACGCCGTTAGTCACTGATCCGAGTTTCATTGAATAGAATTAAATTGCACGTAAACGATTTATTAATGTAATCGAACAGAAAGGTCAACTGTAAAAATTCTCGTTAGTTTATCCGGTCTAATAACCCTTACTATCACACACACACACACACACACACACACACACATATATATATATATATATATATATATATATATATATATTAATAATGGAGATTCGCTTCCGGTTTTTGTCTGTAACAAAAACTACGTCACTGCTTACGTCACTATACCCGAAATCATCATAACATAGAATAAATACACTCAAAATTTGAACATGCAACATTAGACAGTCCTCATTGTTTTTTTAAAACATGACTGGTATTATATATCTATATATAGTTTGTTTTATTTTAATACATATTTAATGTTTACATTTCAAATTGTTTTATTTGTTAATCCTTTATGAATTTGATGATTTTACTTACTTAGGGTACAAACTCGCTGACATTGAATTTTTAACTCCCACCCCTCAGGCAATATGTTTCAAAAATCTATTTTTAAATCGCCTGTAGGGCGTTTTTTATTTTGTACTAGTATATATAATTAAATAATTACGACAAGCAAACTCGGCGAATACCGCGTGCGACGTGCTGAACACTAGACAACTGTTTCGACCCATATTAGGTCCCATCAGCAGAGTGTGTACCATGATCTCCCGCTGACAGAGATCAAACCGGGGACCCCAGAACACAAAGCCAGAGATTCTAACTCTAGGCCCACCGGTCCTCAATGTGTCGCTTATATATATATATATATATGGGCAGCCTTTTTTTTTCTTTAAACACTTTTGGTTGAACGCGACAGACATTTCATGTCTGACGAGTTTCTTTTGGATGTTTTCCAATTGTCTGACCAACTTTTTTTATGTCTTGGTGGAATTGGTTAATGAATCCACCGAAGGTTATATCACGAGTACTTTCGACACTACTTATTGCCATCGTCAGATGTAGTGTAGTGGGATGTTTTCGTAGTTCTTTTTAACATAAAGCGAGTAGCGGTAGGAGTAAGTAGGAGGAGGAATTTACAGAGTTGTAAGAAATGTTATGGGGAAGGGGGGAAGGAGAATTGGCGGGAAATTATAGGCATTTGTGAATGCTGTTGTGGTATTCGAAGTTAATCTTGTTTAATGTTTTTTTGTTTTTTTTTTTTTTGTTTAGTGTATAGGGCTTCGAGTATTTGAAATTTTGTTTGTTTTTTCTTTATGCAGTGTGTGTGTGTTTTCTGTTAGAATTTTTCGGTAATGAGAGAAGGGTATGAATGTGATTTTCCAGACAATTAGAAAAGAACGAAAAGAAACTCATCAGACATGAAATGTCTGTCGCGTTCAATCAAATATACCCCACACACATTATATATATATATATATATATATATATATATATATATATATATTATTAGATACGATACACTAAAGGACACACAAAACATAAGGGAAATAGGGTCGGGATAATCATATAGGTGCTAGGGCTTGACGTGGGCCTCTCCGCCCACCTGTCTACCCCAGGTAAGGGCTAAAGAGGAGTGTTGCATGTCATGTGTTCAACCGTCCGCTTTCCGTTTTTAAGCATCACGGGTCACCCCACAGTCAACAGGCATCTCTATTTGGGTAATTTTCCACCTCTGCAGGGACGCAGTCAGCATATTTCAAAATCCTAGCCGACACAGTCTTACCCCCTCTGCAATGATACATTTAGCGTATAGCTCTAGCAAACAAGGTGGTCTTGCCCCTTAGCAGGGATGCTGTTGGCGTATTCTATTGCCCCACCCCCAAAAAAGGGGGTTGACCTCCGTACGGTGTCACTGAAACGGCTAAAGCTTGAAATAAGCTTTATGACAACATTGCAGCCTTAATTTCTCGGTGATGTGTCATAGAAATCCCGTTATTTGCTTTTGTTTTGAACATGAGACAAATTCAGATTGGCTGAGTGAATTGTGATTCAAGTTTGCATCGTAACTAAGGACACATTGAAGGAACGACATAACTCTGTATCTAAACATAAACTTTATATTCAAGTTAAACATTTATTTATTACAAGTCCAGAAACAGAAAAAACTATTGCTGCTCTAATGGATGGGAGGTGTTTTTTTTATTCATGCTTCACTATACACCAACGTCCCGGGCTTTTGTCAATTTACTCTCTCTCTCTCTCTTCTCTCTCTCTCTCTCTCTCTCTCTCTCACACACACACACACACACACACATGCACACACACACACACACACACACAACCCCTCTCTCTCTCATTTTCTCGGTTTATCCGTCTGTCTCTCTCTGACTTTGCCACTCACAATCTATCTCAAACTGTCTCTGTC
>CM042147.1:23769192-23774192 GCA_023376005.1 Doryteuthis pealeii | reverse complement strand
ATTAGATAACAATACTCAAGTATGCGCGTTATTAAATAATATTTGTTTTAGTATTAAACATCCTATTTTAGTATATTTTGTACTTGAAATATATTATTATATTGCTCTGTGTTTTCCTGCATGGAGCACTGTAGAAATTTTATTAATAAAAACGTTTAGTATTAAATTTTAATCATAATTATATATTTTTCTCTGAATGTTTTAGACAGAGCGAGACAGACAGAAAAAGAAAACGTATCTTATAATGTAGGTATATTTGCTTACAAACTGTCTTAGAAAGTTTCTTAAAATGTCATCTTCTGGAGTTTACAATTTTTGCTCTTGAAATATGAGACACGGTTATGGTCTGCTTTACAAGAGGCTTAATATCGGTGCGTTGTTAAAATAGTTACTTTTGTAATGGTAACATTCCAGACTTTTAGTTTTCATAATAGACAAAATGTCATTTGAAACTCGTTTTTATTGTTCAACCAGTGACATGAACTTATAAGGAATTCGGTTGCACTTGGCTTTTGTTAAATAAGCTTTCGGTAGATATAAAAAAATCTAAGTCGGGATTATTATTCATGCAATATATATATATATATATATATATATATATATATATATATATATATGGAGGATATGTGCTTAATTGAAGTCATACCTAATTTTTGAAAATTAATTAGTTAATAATTGATAAATTTAGGCGGGCATATATGTTCAAATGTAGTGGTTAGAATCTCCTCCTGTCAGCTTGGCAGTCGAGGTTTCGAGTCACACACGGAGCAGTCTCCCATGTCTATAACCTTGCTGATGAGACCTAATAGGTCGAAATGTACATTCAGGGATTGACATTTTCTCGATTTGTTTAGCCTTACATTTGAACATATATGCCCGCCTAAATTCATTAATTATTAACTAATTAATTTTCAAAAATTAGGTATGACTTCAATTAAGCACATATCCTCCAAAAATTGTCGGCTAAAAGCCATATCAAATAAACACAGTGTTTATTTACGTACTCTCATATATATATATATATATATATATATATATATATATATATACTAGCATGACCTGTGGATATGCCACAGTATGATAATTTAATTATTAGATTTAATATGTTTACCTAAGAGCCAGAGCCATTGCAAAATAGTTCAATACTAGCAAGACCTGTGCATATATCACAGTATGATAATTTAATCATTACAACGTTTGATATGTTTATTTAAGAACTATTGCAATATAGTTCAATATGTAAAAAGTATAATAATCTTGAATTAACACTGTCTATCTAACTCTTTTTCTTTCTTTCCTTATTTTCTTCTTTTCATTATGTTCGATTGAAACAGACCCCCTCTCAGTCTTTTCTTTACTTTCTTCCTTTCTTCTTTCCTTCTTTCTCTTTTCTTCCTTTTTAATGATATTTTTCTATATAGCATGTTCTTTTTGTTCCCTTTCTTTCTTTATGAAAAAACGGAATGGTCCATTATTTAGCTGAGGTGACGACACTCATAAGAAAAAAAGAATTCAGTGGATAAATGATACCAGATAATCAGGATTTACATTTTTGCATTTCGCCTTGAACGATTGGGACGGTCTTATTTTTAACAAGATGTTTACGGTTGGATGATTAAGGAACAAGCGTATTAATATATATATATGTGTGTGTGTGTGCGTGTGTATATGTGTATATATGTATAGTTATTTACTACGCATAGCCTAGATGCGGCACAAGGCCAGAAGTAGGGGCACCCCGTGAGAATCGAACTCACTAACAATAGTTTACTAATCTAGCTTGCTAACCATTACAGCACATGAGGTGCCCAATATATATATATATATATATATATATATATATATATATATATATATATGTATGTGTGTGTGTGTACATGTATATATATATATATATATATATATAAGTTAGGGTAGCAGAGACATGAAGTCTACGGCGCTTGGTTACTGACAGTTTCTCATCAAATCGTCCCAGGCTTTTTTTCAATTTACTCTCTCTCTCTCTCTCTCTCTCTCTCTCTCTCTCTCTCTCTCTCTCTCTCTCTCTCTCTCTCTCAGCAAATAAAAATCAGTAACCAAGTGCCAATTACTTCAATTTCACACTACCTAAATATACTTACTCTAACAATGAAATTGAGAACTATATACATATAAATGTAGAAACACTATATTAACAATATCATTCAATAAATAGTAAAATTCGTGTTATTTTTAAAATTATTTTTTCCATAAATTTAAACTTTGTATTTTTTGTAATAGTTTTTTAGCAAAAATTATTTTAATCTCGCGGAAACATTTGTTTTGAGGCTATTCAAAATTGCGGCAAATCAAACAGAGTGCTCCAGGCTTTAACAGAAGTCCGTCATCACCTCAAATTCCTGGTGGCTGAAAAGTGCAAACTATGTGGAATTTAAAGAATAATGTGAGATGGCGACGCATGTTTTAGAAAAAAGATGTTTATAAATTGCTTAAACATGGGTTTGTCACAACAATCCCGAAAACAATCTACTGACTCTCCGGCAAAGAAAAAGTTCCGGGCGAAGCTGTCAGTAAATAAGAATTCGACGGATAAGCAACACCAGACAATATAGGTTTATACATTTTTGCATTCCATTTCGACGGTCTCATTTTTAACTTGAGGGTGTTGCAAGATGATAACTGTCGTACAATTAATGGACACGAGTATTGATATATTGATATCCGGGTGATGAGGGTGTTCATACGTTTTCTAAGGGTATTAGTCTGAAAGTGAACGTAATAGCGTGACTTGAGTTCGAACTCTCTTATAGGATGTTTAAAAGTCAGTAAAGAAGAACATGCTGGCAGTTTTCTAGGACATGAAAGGACATATCGTTATTGTTGTGTCGTCGAGGTGAAATGATGCACAAAAGAAATTGAATGCTTAATATATTTACTCAGCACCAGTATCCAGTGTTAACGGATACATACAAAAAAAAACACAGAACAATAAGTTACAAAACAATTAACCAGGGGTATTGCAAGATGATAACGGTCGTACAATTAAGAAACACGAGTATTAATATATAGATGCTAATTAAGATCAAATAATGATTATTTAATAACTATTGAGAATTTAACGTAAATAACTAAGAGAATTGTGACGTTGGCGGTGATGTAATATCGGTTACAAATACTCACACAATCTCAATTATTATAACAGTATGTGTGTAGACTTATAGTCTGTCTTAGAAAGTCAGATGTGCAATCAGCGTATTTTACGACTCCAACCGACAGAGCGGTCTTACCCTTACAAAAAATAGAGGAGGGTCAAATGCGGTATAGCCAAATGCAGTAAGATCAGTCCAAATATTAATCAGCTTATTAATCAACTGACGTCGTCCTTAATCGTTACTATTTAAGGCTATGAACCAGGGCATTTGGTAGAGTGCTGAAGGGATGCTAGATACTCTGCAACAGATATTGACTTGAAAAAGATGCAACTGTAAATAATGTTTCTTATTGCCAAAACACTTTAGGCAAAATTCACTTTATTTATTGGATGATCCTCACATATAAATATTGCATCATTATGTGTTATAATCGTATTAAAAAACTTACGTTACCTAGCGTAACGGTTATCGCTGGATGAAATAAATCCTGGACGAGACAGCGTTTTACTTTATTCCTTGGAAAAAACATCAATCCGTTTACGATTTTTGTTGCCATCCTTAGGTTTCCTTCACTAAGGATCGTGCCTGCTTAACACAAGGGATCTCCGCTGGGAAGCGCTCTCGCTTGAAGCCTAAGATGGCAACAACAAATGTAACGGATTGATGTTTTTCCAAGGAAATAAAGAACGCTGTCTCGATCAGGATTTAATTTCATCCAGCGATAACCGTTACGCTAGGTGAACGTAAGTTTTTTTAATAAACGATTATAACACATAATGATGCACATATTTATATGTGAGGATCATCCAAATAAATAAAGTGAATTTTGCCTAAAGTGTTTTGGCAATAGAAACATTATTTCAGTTGAAATCTTTTTCAAGTCAATATCTGTTGCAGAGTATCTAGCATCCTTCAGCACTCTACAAATGCCTGGTTCATCAGCTTAAATAGTAATAGATAAGGAGGACGTCAGTTGATTATATAAGCTGATTAATATTTGGACTGATCTTACTGCATTCTGGCTATACCGCATTTGACCCTCCTCTATTTTTTTGTAAGGCGTAAGACCGCTCTTGTCGTTGGATTCGTAAAATACGCTGATTGCACTATCTGACTTTCTAAGACAGACTTAAGTCTAGCACACATACTGTTATAATATATTGAGATTGTGTGAAGTATTTGTAACCGAATATTACATCACCGCCAAACGTCAACAATTCTCTTAGTTATTTACGTTAAATTCTCATGTTTTAAATAATTCATTATTTGATCTTAATTAGGACAATCTATATATTAATACTCGTGTTTCTTAACTTGTACGACCGTTATGATTTGCAATCCCCTGGTTAATTGTTTTTGTAACTTATTGTTCTGTGTTTTTTTTTTGTATGTATCCGTTAACACTGATACTGGTGCTGAGTAAATATAATAGCACTCAATTTCTTTTGTGGCATCATTTCACCTTCGACGTACACAACAATAACGATCATGTCCTTTCATGTCCTAGAAAACTGCCAGCAAGTTCTTCTTTACTGACTTTTAAACATCCTATAAGAGAGTTCGAACTCAATGTACGCTATTACTTCATCTTTTCAGAGCTAATACCTCCTAGAAACTCGTATGACACCCTCATCACCCGGAATATCATATATTAATCCTACGTGTTCCATTAATTGTAGCGACAGTTATCATCTTGCAACACCTCAAGTTAAAAATGAGACCGTCGAATGGAATGCAAATAATGTATACAACCTATATTGTCTGGGTGTTTGCATTATCCGTCGATTCTTATTTTACTGACAGCTTCGCCCGGAACTTTTTCTTTGCCGGAGAGTCAGTAGATTGTTTTTCGACTCGGATTGTTGTGAC
>CM042147.1:23761700-23769092 GCA_023376005.1 Doryteuthis pealeii | reverse complement strand
AGAGAGAGATGATAAGTAACAGATGGACAAACAGAAAAACAACAAATGACTAGAAAAAAAAATGGGAGAACACAATTATATTGATACTTCAAACGCAAATGAAGAGGTTGCACAATGAAAAGAACTTGGACATGGTTAAGAAAAAGGAACCCAAAAGAGAAACTGAATCATTAATAATTTGCTGCAATCAAAATAATGCCTAAGGACAAACTATATCAAAGCGAAAATTGATAAGACCCAGACAAAATAGTAAATTAGACTTTTGCGGTAATAGAGAAAAGTATAAACCATGTTCCCAGCAAGAAGACGCAGACCTAGTGTTGATAACAAAAAAAGAAAGAACTTGTCAAAATGTGGATTTTGCAGTGCCAGCAGATCACAGGTTGAAGCTAAAGGAAAATGAAAAAATGGACAAATTCTGGACTTGCCAGAGAAACTGAAAAAGTTACGGGGGATAAGAAAGTCAAAGTGATACCAATTGTAGTTGGTGCAGCTTGGAACGTCTAAAGGATGGGAAAGGTTGGAAATCAGGAAGGATTGAACCATTCAGAACACTGCACTGCTGCAGTCTGCCAGAATACTCTGTTATGATCCTGGAGACTGGGAAACTATGCTGTACTCGGACTCCAGGTGAAAGACCATCAGCTAATACTGATGGTGAAATCAAAATAACAACACAACATAAGTAGAAGAAAATGAAATATATATATATATATATATATATATATATATATATAGTATAGGAGAGTAGAGAGAGAGAGAGAGAGAGGAACAGGTGTTGTTTAAAGACGACGGCAATATTTTCTTTACTCGTGTATTTATCTGAAATTTTCCAAGGCGTCAAGTTATTTTCATAGTTTGGGATCCAGTTGCTATAGTAATTGTCCCATATACTTTACCCAAGCGCTTTCTTCGGTCGTCATCAGGGGATTGTATGTATAGGTATTTTAGTAGTGATTGTAGTGTGTTAGGTATTTTTTCCTGTTTCTTTTATATATCGCATTTTCAAAATTAGGAGAGTCTATTATTTTTATGGGGTTGCTAAGATTAGACGACTAGAAAAACCTCAGATAAAGATCATGCAAAAAGAAATAATCCATCGTCTTTAACAACACTTGCCTAGATAATAAATTGACGACTATATACACATCTATTTATAATGGAGATTGTGTGTTTTTTGTGTCTGTAACCGAAACTATAATTACTATTCAAGTACAATTCCGCTTCGTTATTTACATCACATTCTCATGATTTTAATTTTTAATTTAAACCTCAATTATTGACAAAATTTGTTTTACCATCATTAAGACTCATTGACCATTATTCTACATACACAGAACATGCAATTGTATTTATATATCCAACAACCCATAGCGGATTATAGTGTGAATGGGAAGGCTAATTTGCATATTGATATTAAAAACTTGATTTTAATAAATATATGTTTAGTATTATTGATTCTAATTGTTTTGGTTTTATCTTTTTGAATATGAGCAAAAATCTCGGGATAAATCTTAAAAGAAATCCATTAACAAGAAGAAATAACTAATATTATTCTTTACTTCCTATTTTAACTAAATAGTAAATTAGGAAAATTTACCAATGAAAGACGGGAGTAATGGAAAATGATGGAAGAGTTACTTTCAAAGTTGTTCTATTTTTCAACCATACCGCCTCTGTTCCAAATCTTTTTATCTGCATTCTTATTCAGTTTCATTAGCCTTTCTAATTTAACATGATATTTTATTATAATAAAACGTAACTACTTGCACCCGGAGGGTGCATATATTTGCTAGTATATATATATATATATATATAGGCTGCTATATTTATAAGTAAACAGTGTGCTCAATATCGTAGATAGAGCATTTATATCTAAATTAGGGTAGCGTGGACATGGCGTCAACGGCGCTTGGTTACTGATTTTCTCGCCTATGTGATCATTCAAGCCATTTCAAGACTTCGTTTGAAAAATCGTATCGGTGTGAAACTTTCAGTAATTAAGTGCTGTTGTTCATTATATAATATATATATATATATATATATATATATATATATATATATATATATATATATATTCAAGAGCTTTATTGCGTGATGATTGCTCTGTTTAACAAGGAAGTTTAAAATAGCATGAAACCAATATGGTAGCAGATTATCTCATCAATTATATATATATATATATAATATATATATTATATATTATTGATTCATTAATAATAATATTGCTCTCACAGATATTGAGTACTCTCCTAATAATACTGTTTATGTTGGCTTATTCGTCTGATCAAGGGAGACAGTGTTAACCATACACTGTGGTTATATATATATATATATATATATTATATAATATATATATATATATATAAATACAAACACACTCAGAACCAATTCTTATACCATTCACCATATGTACATGAATCACTATATCTTCAAACCCAGTATATAAGACCTACCTACTCCCAAACACCTAACACCTGTGACATCATTATCAGAACCTCACTGCTACACACGTCATCTGAGTGAAAAAGGAAAATCTCCTACTCGCAACCTCTGTTAACACCAACAACTGACCACCCCTCCCCTTATGCACGACCTCCTAATTCACCAGTATGAAAATGTTCACCATTGAAGCACGAACTCAATCCAACGTCCTGAAGGTCTTACAGACCGAAACGTTACTACGTCGACATCACTACCGACAATAAACATCCATTTTCTACAATATCCCGTGTTTGTCTACTTTTCTCCACACACACACACACACACACACACACATATATATATATATATATATATATATATATATATATGTGGAGGCGCGTAGGCTAGTGTTTAGAGTCGTGGAAAATGGTCTCGTCGATTCAAGTTCAATTCCTAGACGAAGCTGTTGGCATTTCATATAGCGCTAATACCCTTGGGAAAGGTATGAATCCATATATTCTCCCTCCAGCTATGGGTTAAATAGTAGGGCAGACTGGGCCCTTCAGCCTTAGCTAGATAACCAGCCTAGGAGAGGGATAACTCTGAATTCAAAATTTCCTCCAGTTATGGGTTAAATAGTAGGGCAGACTGGGACCTTCAGCCTTGGGTAGGTAACCAGTCTAGGAGAGGGATAACTCTGAATTCAAAATTCCTGAGGTCGGTCGTTGATTGGGTTTGTGGCAACCCTTGATGCACCAATTCTTTCCTATCGACTATCCCAAAAAGTGTGGATGGTCCAACACAAGCCTTCACCACTATAAACAAATCACTGTGTGGATGTTCATTGTATGAACCCTCATGCGTCGATTAACGGGAGAGTCCATCAATATATTATATATATATAATATATATATATAATATTATTAATAAGATAATATAGGTTTTACATATCTATTTATTGGGTGACAAAGGAACATCACAACCATATTGGTTTCATGCGATGCATTCATCAGTGAAGATGTTCAATATATATATATATATATATAATATATATATATATGAGTGTGTGTGTGTGTGTGTGTGTACTGTTGCTTACTCTTTTTAATCTTTTCCTATAAAGGTAGCATGTATATCATTATTTCAATAGGTCACTGAGCTCGTATTTGTTGTAGCTGAATCGAATGACAAGATGTCTTCTCAAATTCCATCTTTTCCCGCTGAACTTGTTCTGATCTGAGGAAATAAGGAAGAGTACAGATCACTCAACTTTAAAGGTGTGAACGTCGCTTGATATCAGTGTTAGTTTGATCCACGCTCATCTTGACGAGATTGTATAACTAGGTCTCTTTCATATGGTCGACCTGCAAGATCCGTGTCGGCTGGAGCTTTACAATCAATTATATCATTGTTTTGATGAAAACTTGTTTGAAAAATAATGTTCAAGTTTAATAAAATCTAATACGCATTAAATATAAATATAATATTAAAATCACCATCCACACCGACGGTAGGATTGGTGCTTGTACTATACACACAAAACCCAAATTGGTTAGATTCGGCTCCCCGATCCTGTTTCAAAATCATCGCTGCCGATGTTCCTGAGGAAAGCTAGGAGAGTAAACCCCTAAAACAAATCCGGAGCTGGAGTCCCTAAGATGGAGTAACGCTGAACTTCAGCGTTACACAGCAACTCCTGCGATACTGCTGTTGCCAAGCTGCATTGGTTTCTTACTTTCGTTTGGACTACAGCTGCAGTATGGAGAGGGGGGAGTCTGCTGCTTTGGCAACAGCATATCCCCCATATCAACCCGCCCAGGGTATGTAGTTAAAAAAACAAAAAACATTTGGACACTACTCCATCGTCTTTCGCAGACGGAAGAATGCCAACAAAAATGTTTAGTACCATATCAAAAATACTTTATCATCTACTCAGCATTGAATCTACCTGAAATATTTTAGAAAATGAATAAATTTGAAAATTTCTTTACACAGGTCACAAAATCTGACGAGAAAAATAATCCCCACTCCATTCACTTTAATTATATGCAATTGAGAAATAACATTTTCCGTCCAGAAATGTAAAAAGAAATATATTTTGTTACATAGTGTTGTTATTACTCATTTTGACTAGTATTTTTTAATCTTTTACTTTTAGTTGCTTTTATTGCATATAAATCAGTTGGATTGACAAAGCTAAATCTAGAAAATTAAATTATATAGATATATACAAAGTTTCAGTATTGTAGAATTTGGTAATAAATTTAAAATGTTTAAAAATTAAAGAAATTAAAATAGAAATGCGAAATTTGAATAATAACCGGGATTTTTTTTTTTCGTCTGCGAATTTAGTTTCAAAATATGAATGGAAGACATCTTTTTTTATGTGTTCATATTCTGCTATGATAGACATTACACCATGCGTCTCTACAGTTATGTATATATGTAACTCATATGTAAGACCTTAAATATATCATGTTACTGTTTAATCTTTGATGAGCTTTTGTTCTGATTAAAACGTGAAATTTAGAGCGACTTTTAAGCTAGTTATTGATAATTCCACATTATATTACCAACAACTAAAAAATATTCCCAAATATGTAAATCTCTCACAAACTATCATACCTTTTATTAACTTCACGCACATATACATTCCATAAATACCTCTCACTCTTTTTGGACCTCATTTTTTTATACATCCTCTTTTATATTTAGTTTGTTCTTGCAATAAATCCTGTTATACTTCATTAATAATATGGGTTGTTTTGAGGCAAAACAAACTCAGACTTTAATCGAGACAAGTTTATAAATAAGCTGATAATTAAGATTAGATAATAATTATTCAATGATCATTGAGAATATAACGTAAGGGAAGTTTTACGTTTGTTGTGTCTTAGTTTTAGTTACTGAAAGACAGACACAGCATCTCCATTATAATAAGATATGTATTTATGTTTTATTTTGCAGTTCGGGCGCAAACAAAGGAAGTAAAAACAGTGAAGGATCTTTTAAATGAACGTGTTGCACGGTCGGTAAGTTTTTTTCTATTTTGTATTTTTGTTATTGTTTTTGGGGGTAGGTAGGTGGTGGGTGGAGGGGTACCTAACATAAATTTAAAAACTCATTTGATACTATACTATGGGTTCGGAAAAATTGCATCATCGCTCCCACGCACACAAAGTAAAAGTTCCTTTACGGTTCCCCCAAATCCAGATTTCACTTCTTTTTTTGTTTAAATTAGAAAGCCAGCGAAACTAAATAAAAAAACATATAAAAAGATTACACTTATTTTTATTTTATCTTAATTGCTTTCTATATGAAATTATATATAGGATTGCCTATTGAAGAGGTGCGTGGTGTAATGGTTAGAGTCGTAGTAAATGGAGTCGTCGACCAGTGTTCAAATCCTAGACCAGGCTGTTTGCATTTCACATAGCACTAATACCCTTGGGAGAGGTATGAATCCAACTCTCCCTCCAACTATGGGTAAATAGTGTGACAGACTGGGATCTTTAACCTTGGCTAGGCAACCAGTCTAGGAGAAGGAAAACTCTGAATTCAGACCTGTTAAACTCCGCTTAACAAATTGACCTTGTGTCGCATCCTGCTCGTGCGAAGGGGTTGGTATATATATATATATATATATATATATATATTATATATATGATTGCCTTTTTAATAAAGTGGAAATAAGTTTAGTGCTGGTAAAATATTATTTTTGGTACCACAAATTACTACTAGCTGTGGTGAATGTCTCAGTACTAAACTCTTTTAATGGCTGGTTTCTAATAATGTTAATAGGAGACAGTTTCAGATACAGATTTATAATGGATATAAATACATTGTATTATCTCCCCTACAAATACGTATGGCCCCCATAAAAAAGACAACCATTTTTTACTTTAAAAATTATATTTTTCTTCACAAAGACTATCATATTATCTCATTATTTTTAGCTATATATTTTTAATACAATCTTTTCTTTAATTAAAAAGATACGCTTTCGTCAGCCAGTGAATGGGAAAATTCATTTTACATTTATTAATTTTAAAACATCTCTAAAATATAAAATAAAAAGTTGATAAGTTAAACTTTTAATATTAAATTTCTAAAAAATAAGCTAACGATTAACAAAAAACGATAATTTTATTTTTTTATTTACGTGAATGAAGTTTCAAAATGTAAGACGTCCAATCGACTTTACATCAACATCGAGTTTATTTTCATTATTTCTTTTTTCTTTTTCTGAATTCTTTTTCCAAAATTGGAAAATTCATTTTCAGCCACCGAAGTAAAGAAGGAAGGACAGAGAGAGGAAGAGTACAATGACAGAGAGAGAAAAGATAGAATGGAAAGAAGAAAGAAGGGAGAAAGAGAAAAGAGAGAGAGAGAGAGAGAGAGAGAGAGAGAGAGAGAGAGAGAGAGAGAGAGAGAGAGAGAACCAGTGTGACATAGATATAGAGATTTACAGAAAGAATGAGAGAGGGGGCAGAGGAAGTATGGGATAGAGATATACAGAGAAAGAAATAGAGAGAGAGAGAGAGAGAGAGAGAGAGAGAGAGAGAGAGAGAGAGAGAGAGAGAGAAGGAGAGAGAAAAGCAGTGTGACAGAGAGACGTATACAGAAAGAGAAAGAGAGCTAAGGGGTGTCAATGCACGAAACAAAAACTAAAAAAAAATACTTAGCCCTTTGAATTTAGAATAAACATTTATTCAAAATAAAAGCTCTTCTTTTATTACTTCATATACCGACAATTTTATTAAAACTGGATTATTAGTTCGGTTTTTTTTTTTGGGGTGGGTAAGAATTTCCTGTGATCCTCCTACCGACAGGTTCATGAATTTGTTCATACTTACTATAAATGAACAATTAACTCTAATATAGGAAAATGGAATATAGTAAATCCCGAGAGGTCATAATTTTAAGGAACATGAGTATTAATAGTTGTAAAGTAACTCCCTTCCCTATTTA
>CM042147.1:23729200-23754200 GCA_023376005.1 Doryteuthis pealeii | reverse complement strand
ACCATGTTTTCCATCCTCAGCGGTGCTAACAGCGAACTCCAACTACAAGTCCTTGAGTCACTTTATATCTCCCGTATCCAACCAGCTCTGTGTATACAAAAACAGTTCCACAAATTGCTTCTCTTCAACACCTCAAACCTCAACCTTTCGTGTGGTGGAACCAGAAATTTTCGAACCCCTCCGCACGGTTCGTAATTTCTCTTATTTTCTCGTTTTTATTGAAAAAGGGGAAAAAATTTACCTTTTTTCTCAATTATTCCAACCATCGTATTACCTACTTTCAATGTATTTCTCTGATGAGGATTGACCGAAAAAATAATTTATTTTAGATTATACATCTAATTATAAGGGTACCCTAACTTTCTTTTTAGAAATATTTTCCATCGCTTTTATGATGAATTCGCTTTTACGTGTCCTAATAAAATTTCGTACTGCCAAGAAACTTTTCGTTTATATATATATATATATAGAAAATTTTAGGAATAGAAAATTTTATTCAAGGTTTAAAAAAACAAACTATTTTGTGAGCTACCTCACTTTTTTCTATCTTTCTCTCTTTCTCCCTCTCTCTCTCTCTCCCCCTCTATCGTTTTCATGAATACATACATCGGTATATGTATATGCTACGATCACTAGAGAGCTCAAAATTGTAAATAACAGATTCAAACACATTTCGTTGAATACCACGAAATCAAGTTTATTTTATTTATTTTCTTTTATTCATTCTATTGATTTTTTTATTTTATTACGAAATCATTTTTTTTTTTTTAATATTCGAAAGAATTATTCCAAGTACATTAGGAATTATATTAGTGCATTTGAATCCTTATCAAGTGTGCTTTTAAAGAGGTTATCATTGTTTGTACCTAGTGTCGCTAAAATGACACTAAATAACGCTAGGGAGGGGGAGTAAATTACAATTTAAATTATGTGTGTGTATATATATATATATATATATATATATATATAAGGCTTCGTGAATGCTTCTAAATTATTTAGTTAAGAATTAATGTAAAATGAATGAATGGAATAAATGAAAGAATCTTTTCCAAATGACTTCTCTTAAAAGAAAAAAAAAGGAGAGGTCCATAATAGAAAAGCTTTCTCCACCGGACTCTTTATTGAAGCATTGAATTAATATATATACACACACACATATATATTAGTCAACCACAGACACGTGTTTCGACTTATCAACTGGCTAGACATTTGTAAGCTACCTACAGCCGGGATTGAAATCCGATCGGTTCAGTGTCAGTCCGCCACCTTAACCAACAGGCTGTCATCACCTACATAATGCGAAGGGGATTTTAACACACCACTTTGTATGTAAAGGCCTTCATAGAGTGCTCGATCCCTTATTTGGGAGAGCGTTGCGTTTATAATTGGTAAGGAAAAAAGATTTAAAAATCAGCCATTTTTTCTCTACCAGTTGACCCTCACCCACCGCCATATAGTACCTATGTAATAAAACGGGTTGGTGTTTGCCATAATTGCAATTTGAAGAATATGGTCGGGACAATCATAGAGGTACTAAGACTTGATATTACCAACCGACTGATCAAAAGTGGCATCTCCGACCAACGGTCTAGCCCAAGTAAGGGCCATAGTGGTGTGTTGCATGTCATAGCTCAACCACCAGGAATCCGTCCTTTAGCACCACGTGTCGCCATTGGGGGTGTCTTAACCCTGTGCAGAGGTGCAGTCGGCGTATTCTACAGCCCCAGTCGATAGGGCGGCCAATTATATACAGCAATAGACACTCTCTTCTTCCATCTAATTTCATTGGTTATGGATGACTTCAACTCTTTGGCACAGTGGCTTGTTTATCTGCCTAATGACCCATGTATGTGTCACTTATCCATAAATTCAGACAGCCGTGATTATTCAACGGCAGTAGAAAGGAAAATCATTATTATTCTGTTTATGCACAAATAAAAGCCTCAAGTGTCAATTACTTGCATTCGCTGCACATGCACAACAATCACGAGTTGATGCAATTTTCGCTGGTGACAATGGCATTGATTTTAATTACAACTTAGAAACTATTGACGATCCATTAACTTTTGTATGGAAGCTCAGACGTATCATTACTCTGCTCTTGACTACACTCTGCAACAGTGGCGTCTCTTCGACAATTTTTATTTATATTTTTTCTATTTAATTTAGTTTCCTTGAGTAAGTAAAAGTAAGTAAAAGCGTCGGGGCGGCCTATCAACCATGCAGCGAGGGAGTATATCCCCTTTTCACTAACGCTAGACCAAGGAGATTAATTTTGGCGTCTGAGGTGGAGCGCCACACCTACAATCAGCTCCTTACTTTACCGCACAGATCCCTGTGCTACTCATACGCTGAGTTGGCGAGAGCGGGTATCGAACTAGGAACCTTATGGTTTCTAGCCGAATGCTCTACCGACTGAGCTAACCCGGCCCTGATAAGAGTTAAATCTCATCATTATTAATCTATCTATACATATATAAAGGATAGTTGGTGTGTATGTATGTATGTCCGGAAGAAACTATGAAAATAAATAAACAATTAATAACAAAGTAGATACATGTATACACATTCACTACCAGCAGAGCTTGATTTTTGTGCAAAAATAATGAAGATTTTATTCATATCTAGGAAGATATTATTAGGATTTAAGAAGTAAGAGAAGTGAAAGTCATTGGTTGTGTTCATGATTAAAACATAAGCAAATCAATTATATAAGATAAAAAAAAATCAATGGATCCGCGAGACTAACTTTTTATTAACTCAGGCAACGCCGGATAGTCGCTTCTAGTATATATACCTAGAGTGATTGGTGTATATGTATGTATGTGTGTATGAATTTATGTGCGGAGGAAACTACGAAAATAAAACAATTCATGACAGAGTAAATATATATACACATTTACTATCACCAGAGCTTGTTTTTCGAGCAAAATTAGTGAAGGTTTGATTTATATTCGTGAGGATAATTAAGAAATAAAATTTAAATAGTAACAACATGGATTTTTTAAATATTTTAAATGGGAGAAATTAATTTGTGCACTTTTTTCTGACACCCCAATCGGTCGGATCAAAGCAAGGGATTTTAATGGGGCATCCTGAGAGGATCCAACTCATGATTCAGGAATAATTGATCTGCGAGACTAACTTTTTGATATATATATATATAATTAAAGAAATGGATACAATAGAAACGTTCCCTCATAACGTAACATCTTATTCAATGAATCAATTAACACACGTGTAATCGGCTGCAATTAATCGGTACCGATTAATTCAGTGGATTTAACCCTGAAGATCCTAATGGTGAAACTCGAGTAGGTTTCTATTGTATCCATTTCTTTAATAAATTTGCTCTACTTTGTATTGAGCACTTTGTATTTGTTATATCGCTGACTTAACCCCTGGATTTTGTGCACCTCCAACGATCGTGCCCATATTCACCGGTAATCCACCTTTTATCTCTCTCTCTCTCTCTCTCTCTCTCTCTCTCTCTCTATATATATATATATATATATATATATATATATATATATATATATATATATATATATGCTGGACGAGGGTGTTCTGAAAATTGCCCAATCTAATATCACGTTTGTGCTCATATAAACGCTTCTTGAGAGTTCTGGCGGTTTGAATTCAAAATCCACCATAAATCTACCTGTAAAAATGACCACATACACTTTTACTCACACCACAATACCAGCACTAAAAAAGGAATTATTATTGGCTTCTATCTTAGAGCCCTCCGTATCTGCACTCCTAAATACCATGACGATGAGTTTAAATATATAGAAAATTCCTTTTTAAATCTCCTTTACCCTAAATCTTTTATAGAATCTGCTAAATCCAAAGCTCTCAAAATCCATAAAGGAAAACAGTCACAAACCTCCACTAATACATCTTCTAATATAACAAAACTTCCCCATAGATACATCGTTTTACCTAATAACTCTTCCACTAACTCCATAGAAAACAATTTACACAACCTTGGTATCAAAATCGTTATATATATATATATATATATATATATATATATATATATATATATATATATGTAAACTTTGAACAACAAATGACTCTTCACACACTGAGATCCACCACCATCATAATATCTCTAATGTCGGCGCAGAACAATCATTGAATATATGAATGCTGAAAATGACCAGTGGTACTCCCGCTTCTCTGTGGGACACTGTCACTCGAACATCCACTCCACACACCCAGACTTTGGGCAATAAAAACATCAAAGACGCCGAGAGACCCTTCAACTGGCATATGATCTCAGGGAAGAAAACATTGAAAAAAAAAAAACAAAAAAAAACCCCAAAAAAAACACAAGTTATTTAACAGAACTTTTAAACAATGGACAGAGATTTGCCTGAAATATTATTGTGACACATGTTGATATGTACTAACGTCCCAGCAAGAAGACCAGACCTAGTGTTGATTAACAAAAAAGAAAGAACTTGTCAACTGGTAGATTTTGCAGTTCCAGCAGATCACATGGTGAAGCTAAAGGAAAATGAAAAAATCGACAAATACCTGGACCTTGCCAGAGAACTGAAAAAGTTATGGAATATGAAAGTCAAAGTGATACCAATTGTAGTTGATGCACTTGGAACGGTCCCAAAGGGATTGGAAAAGGGTTTGGAAAGTCTGGAATTCAGGAAGAATTGAAACCATCCAGAACACTGCACTGCTGCAATCTACCATATTACTCAGAAAAGTCCTGGTCACTGCTTACGTCACATTACCCCAAATCGTCATATCATAGAATAAATACTCAAAATTAGAACATGCAACATTAGACAGTCCTCATTGTATTTTTTAAAACAAGTTTTGATAAATACATGACTGGTATTATATATCTATATATAGTTTGTTTTATTTTAATACATTTTTAAGGTTTACATTTCAAATTGTTTATTTTTTAATCCTTTAATGAATTTGATGATTTTACTTACTTAGGGTACAAACTCGCTGACATTGATTTTTTTACTCCCACACCTCAGGCAATATGTTTCAAAAATCTATTTTTACATCGCCTGGAGGGTGTTTTTTATAATGCTAGTAGTAGAGTAGTAATAATAATAATAATAATAATAATATGCGCATGTATTAATTGCTACTTCATTTATTCTATTTGCGCAAAATTGTTAAGAATATAAAAACATGAGATGATCCAAGGAGAAGAGCTAACAGCGCCAAAGGGAATATAGGAAAATAGACCTTAATGCTGTCAAAGTAAAAAACAAGTGTCTCAAACTATATGAAACCAATATCTCCTTTGAGGCATAAATTGATATGCCTCAGATTTCTTGTTCGGTTCAGTTGATGTATAGAAAACATTAACTTTCGTAAGGTTACAGATGACTGCTAGATAATAACGCCGGGATGGCGTCAAACTACCTATTATCCACCCACTATTCCAGTATTTTGCTCGCATGGAGAGCCGAACTGCTTCGCCAGTAATAATAATAATAATAATGAAATTTATTGCGTACAGTGCTCAGGTGCACCGCAACTCATCAAAGTCTCGTGTATTGTACATAGAATAATGTACTAATGTCAGTAACATGAATAGCGCACAGTTATGATATACAGTATGTGTGCGCGTGCATGTATATGTGTATGGGGGGAGGTATCAAGTGTAGTTTTAGCGAATTACAGGAAACATAGAAGCTTTGAAAGATGCAGTGTTTCGTCAGCCTACAACGGATGCGGGCAGTTTATTCCATGCCTCGGCAAGTCTGAGCGTGAAAAAATGTTTCCGAAAGTCATGTGAGCAATGCTGTTTTCTGACCTTGTAGGCATGCCCACGTATGTTAGAAACATGGAGATCAAAAAGGTGCTCAGGGTTGCTGTTGGTAAGATGATTAATGACCTTTTGAGCGTTTACCAAGTCAGTTGTCAGACGCAGGAGTTTCAACGAATCCATTCGCAGGGTAGCAAGATGTTCCAAATATGGCAGATGCTTGATGGAGAGTATTCGTTTATCTAACTCTCTGATGGGGTGGGGGTGAGGAACTGAAGTGGTTGTCGTCTTGTTATGGCATTAATTTTTTAAACTAAAAATGCCATAAAAAGACGACTTCAGTTCCAGTGATCTTTTCAAAAAGAGAGATTTTATCTCTAAATATCAATAATAAATTACAGGTTAACAAACAACACCATTGTTACCTTATTATTTTCTCTTTACACCTGCATTGTGATAGCTTTTAAAATCAACCTCAAAACCAATATATATATATATATATATATATATATATATATATATATATATATAATTATCCTGAAGAACCATTCGGGTGAAACCTAGGCAGATAGTATCTGACTCATGTAGGTCCTTATAATCATGCTCTACTTAATGTACCTTTTACATATACAACTTAGAAAACTCCCCCAGTGTTTTTTCATTTGGCCACTACATACGGTACTGATGATTATTTTCAGAAAGTGCGAATGTGACGGTCTTTTCTTTTATTAAATTATTTCACCAGATGTCAGTTTGAAAATTTTTTTTGAAGTAAAGGAAATAATTATTATGAAAGCTTTTACAATGATTAATGTCACGCGATATTGGCGGTAAAAAAAGAAAACAGAAACCAATGCCGCCATTACTTGGGACGCAATGGTATTTTTTTGCCATTAGTAGAACAAAACTAAGTTCTTTTTTTTACCAATTCCTGAATAAAAAGCTAGAAGCAATACTCCAATTTAATTTCGTACCATGTTATGATGCAAGGAATTCCAATTTTTGTCAGAATTTCTCAACACAATTTTGTTTGATTTTTTTAAAAACCAAAATTTGAAAATGACGACCACTACTTCAGACTCTCCATGAGTGGAAATTGTGAAAAAGTTTAACCACAGCAGTATCTTCAATAGTTGGTTGAAATTACGACCAAAACCGTCGTACATGTGTACTACCGAGATATCTGTACTGCTAAAATGCAGGAATGCATTCTTGTTGTGAATTCATTTTTTTTTCACATTTTTAAACACATTCTTAGATATATCTAAGCTATACATGGGGCCCGAACAGATACTACTACTGCGCGTAAGAGTGGACCTGGGAATAATGGCAATAACGGGGTACTCCACTCTCCCTGCAGCCCCAGAATTGGAACTTTCCCATTAGATGCAGTTTAGCGTTTACCCAGAACACTAACACACTCAGCCCACGAGTGTGTGTATATATATATATATATGGGGGGGGGTAAAATGTGGAGAATTAATCCGACGGTCTGTAGAGAAATGTAGACAAACACGGGATGTTACAATTGATGGAAATTTATTAGTCGTAGTGTCGACGTTCGAACATTTCAATTTATAAAGAAACCTTCTTCAGGGAAATATGAAACAAGTAAAGGAGAAAAAAATATTTTTGTTGTTAAATAGATGAAGGATTTTGAATGAGTTGAATTTGGAAAATGTGTAGAAAAGGTTTATAGCCACTCTTTGATTAGCGTTTACAATTATATATATATATATATATATATATAATATATATATATTGTTACGATTTTTGCGGAGATCCCTTGTGTTAAACAGAGCCCGATCCTTAGTGTAAGATCCTTTGGTTGCTCCTTGGTGTTCCTCAGTGTTGGGTATGATCCTTTGGTTGTTACTTTATGTCCCTTAGTGTTGCAGCTCCGTCCGTCAATGTCGAATAATATGCAAATGAACGGCTGTCAATATCAGCGATTAATTGGTTAACTAACCACGTATTCGGGCTGTTGATTGGCAGGGGTTTAAACCACGTAACCTCGCTTAGCCTATAAGTTTAAGAGGTGGATTACAGCACGCCTTATATACACAAAAATAATTCAACATATATAAAGGCACAATGTGTCCTACTATTTACCCATAACTGGAGGGAGAATAGTTGGATTCATACCTTTCTTAAGGGTATTAGCGCTAAGTGAAATGCAAATAACCTCGTGTGTGTGTGTGTGTGTGTGTGTGTGTGTGTGTGTGCGTTTCTTTTTTTGCTTATTTTTCTATTCAGAGGAAAGTCAATAATCACAACGTTCTTTCTTAAGCCTGTGGACCTAACATATTACAGAGTCTCATGTTACTAAAATACACACTGATTTGTATACAAACCTATCACTACGTACAGTTACACGAATATCCGTTTTCCTGATACGTACGCCTTTTGTAAGATATCTATCTCAATTTCTACGTTTGTTTGAACAGGGTTTACGTTATACAACTGCGTATTTGTTCAGTGTCCAGTACGTGTGTGTATTCGTCCGCAAATACCCCAGTTTATTGAGCGAAATAAGTCTACGATCGAAACACTTCTAATGCTGTCGAGCAATTTTGTTTCGAATTCAAATAACTTGCTCAGCACTAATAACACCGGTAGACCCATCGTCTGGGGCTTTAAATAGACCAACTGCATCTTTGCAGAGGGGTACCCCTCCATAGGGCTACCTGTTTGGCTGTGGGTGGCGATCCGTGATGCTTAAGGATGGAACCCTAGTAGCTGAGCAGTCTATTACATGCAGCACTCTACTTTGGCTCTTACTTGGACTAGACGTTCGATTTTTAACTTACGTAATAGACAGACAGACAGACAGACAGAGACAGAGAGAGAGACAGAGAGAGAAGGAGACAGACAGACAGAGAGAGGGGGAGAGAATGGAAAGAGCATGTAGGTTAGCATGGAAAGTTCTTAAGGATGAATCAGCAAAAAGGCCACATGCCATTTTTCTATTGGACGAGACGTGAGACAGTGAGAGAGAAGTGTGAGGGGGGAGAATGTTTGGGGAGTTTGGGACAATAAAAAATCTCATGAGAAAAAGAAGTGACCTTGTGTTATTTCTAAAAACTACACCGACTGCACCTCTGCAGAGGAGTAAAACCACCCCAATGGGGCTACCTGTTTTGCCTTGGGTGGTGACCTGTGTTGCTTAAGGATGGAACTGTTGTGGCTGAGCTGTCCATGACATGCAATATTCCACTTTGACCCTTATTTAGGCTAAACGGGAGATTGGAGTGGACAGATCCGCCCAATCGGTTGGCCACATAAAGCCCTAGCACTTATATGATTGTCTCAACCCTATTGCCTTTATATCAAGTCCCAACCCTTTTTATCACATATATATTCATCATCGGCTCCGTACGTGTAGTATGTGTCAATTTCTTTAACCAGATTTAATAGGTTTGAATTCAGAGTTTTCTTTCTTCTAGACTGGTTACCGAAACAAGGTTAACGAGCCCAGTCTGCCCTACTATTTACCCATAGCTGGAGGGGAGTAGTTGGATGCATATCATTCCCAAGGGTATTAGTGCTATGTGAAATGCAAACAGTCTCGTCCAGGATTTGAACTCGCGTCGTCGAGTCCATTTCCTACGACTCTAACCATTACACCACGCACCGCCAACCTTTTTATCGTACATGTGCTAGAAGGCGTTGTCTGAGGGTCTTAATGTCCTGGGTATGAGGTTAAATTCTATCTGATGGTAAAGTTCCAATTCTGGAGCTGTGGAGAATGTAGAGTACCCCTTCATCACCATTACTCTCGGGTCCACTCTAAGTCGGAGTGATAGTACCTGTTAGGGTCCCATCTATGGGGTGAATAGATAAAAAATGTATTTTAGAAAATGTGTTTTGAAAAAAATAGTTTTAAAAGAATTGAGTTTGAAATAAATGTTGAATACTCATCAAGAATGAATAAAACAAAACATCTTCAGCATAAAATAACCCAACAAGGGTTGACATGCCGTAAAGTCCAACCAACTAACTAAACAATACCCCCGGGTGTGCATGCATTTTCACAAGACTATGCACAGGCGATATCCTTTTGCACTTCCTACGACCCAAAGCAAAAAATATTTTTAAAAATACAAAAATGTCAGGGTTTGCGGTTCAACTCAAGGTTCCGGTGTTTGCCAATAGCTTTGAAGCCGATAGAACAAAAAACAAAATGGTGGCGAGGGACCACTTAATAAACTGGACTTCATGTCAGGAGAGCGGCAAAAAGAAAAGAAATATTGAACGAAGATAAATTTACGCAACGTTTGTTACTTTATTTGTACAATTGATTTCTTTTATATCAATTCTTTTTTTCCCTTGATTTCGAGTTTGTAGAAATAAATGTTTACCATGGCAAAAGAAAGCAGGAAAGCTAGATATTTGTTTAATCACACACACACACACACACACACACACACACACACACATATATATATATATATATATATATATATATATATATATATATATATATATATACGTGTATGTGTTGCGTATATCTGACTCATTAGGTTTAACTTTATTATTTGCTCTACTTAGGTATTGAGGACTTTTTACATTTTAGCTTTAGATATTCCTAGCCGTTTATATATATATATATAAAACACCAATCCCTCCGCGCGAGCAGGATGTGACACAAGGTCAATTTCTTAAGCGGAGTTTAACAGGTTTGAATTCAGAGTTTTTCTTCTCCTAGACTGGTTACCTAGCCAAAGTTAAAGAGCCCAGTCTGCCCTGCTATTTACCCATAGATGGAGTGAGAGTAGGATTCATACCTTTTCCAAACGTATTAGCGCTAAGTGAAATGCAATTACCACATCCAAGCTCAAAAACCAAGCCCTGGTGATATTTAATGTGTACATATATTTACTTTGTCGATAATTGTTTTATTTTTGAAGTTTCCTCCGGACATATATATACACACAACTGCCCTTTATATATGTATAGATAGATAAAACAAAGTATATGCGAATATATAATACCGGGCATGTATTTATCAAAACTTGTTTTAAAAAATCAATGAGGAACGTCTAAGTTTGCATACTCAAATTTTGAGAGTGCCTGTTTAGCTCAGTCGGTAGAGCGTTCGGCTAGGAATCACAAGGTTCCTGGTTCGATACCGGCCCTCGCCAACTCAGCGTATGAGTAGCACAGGGATCTGTGCGGTAAAGTGAGGAGCTGATGGTAGGTGGGGCGCTCCTACTCAGACATTAAAATAATCTCCTTGGTCTAACGCTAATGAAAAGGGGATAGACTCCCTCGCTGTTTGTTTGATTCCGACATTAAGCCGCCCCGACGACTTTACTTACTATGTATTGAAGATTTTGGGTAATGTGACGTAAGCAGTGACGTAGTTTCGGTTTCAGACAAATAGAGACCGCATCTCCATTATTAATACTAGCAAAATAAAAAGACACCCTCCGGGCGATGTAAATATAATTTTTTGGAAGATATTGCCTGAGGAGATGAGAGCTGAAAATTCAATGTCAAAGAGTGTGTACCATAAGTATGTAAAATCGTCAAATTTATTAAAGGAGTAAAAAAAGAAAAGAAAGAAAGACAATTTGAAATGGAAACAGTTCCGATAATTTTAAATATTATATTAGAATAAAACAATCTATATATAAATATATAACGCCGGGCATCTATTTATTGAAACAATGAGGATTGTCTAACGTTGCATGCTCACATTTTGGGTATATTTATTCTATGTTATGACGTTGGATTATGTGTTGGGTAATGGGACGTAAGCAGTGACGTAATTTTTGTTACAGACAAAAACCGGAAGCGAATCTCCATTATTAATAGATATTATTAATAGATAGATTAAGATAATAGCTATATGGAAATTTCCTTTGATTAATAATATCTTATTAATAATGGAGATTCGCTCCGGTTTTTGACTGTAACAAAAATTACGTCACTGCTTACGTCCCATTACTCAACACATAATCCAACGTCATAACATAGAATAAATATACTCAAAATGTGAGCATGCAACATTAGACAATCCTCATTGTTTCAATAAATAGATGCCCGGCGTTATATATTTATATATAGATTGTTTTATTCTAATATAATATTTAAAATTATCAGAACTGTTTCCATTTCAAATTGTCTTTCTTTTTTTTTTTTTTACTCCTTTAATAAATTTGACGATTTTACATACTTATAGTACACACTCTATTGACATTGAATGTTCAGCTCCATCTCCTCAGGCAATATCTTCCAAAAAATTATATTTACATCGCCCGGAGGGTGTCTTTTTATTTGCTAGTATTAATAATGGGATGCGGTCTCTATTTGTCTGAAACCGAAATTACGTCACTGCTTACGTCACATTACCCAAAATCTTCAATACATAGTAAGTAAAGTCGTCGGGGCGGCTTAATGTCGGAATCAAACAAACAGCGAGGGAGTCTATCCCCTTTTTATTAGCGTTAGACCAATGAGATTATTTTAATGTCTGAGTAGGAGCGCCCCACCTACCATCAGCTCCTCACTTTACCGCACAGATCCCTGTGCTACTCATACGCTGAGTTGGCGAGGGTCGGTATCGAACCAGGAACCTTGTGATTCCAGCCGAACGCTCTACGACTGAGCTAAAAAGGCACTCTCAAAATTTGAGTATGCAAACTTAGACGTTCCTCATTGATTTTTTAAAAACAAGTTTTGATAAATACATGCCCGTATTATATATTCGCATATACTTTGTTTTATCTATCTATACATATATAAAGGGCAGTTGTGTGTATATATATGTCCGGAGGAAACTTCAAAAATAAACAATTATCGACAAAGTAAATATATGTACACATTAAATATCACCAGGGCTTGGTTTTTGAGCTTGGATGTGGTAATTGCATTTCACTTAGCGCTAATACGTTTGGAAAAGCTATGAATCCTACTCTCACTCCATCTATGGGTAAATAGCAGGGCAGACTGGGCTCTTTAACTTTGGCTAGGTAACCAGTCTAGGAGAAGAAAAACTCTGAATTCAAACCTGTTAAACTCCGCTTAAGAAATTGACCTTGTGTCACATCCTGCTCGCCGCCGAGGAATTAGTATATATATATTATATATATATATATATATATATAATATATATATATATATATATATATATGTATGTGTGGTGTATATATATATATGTGTATGTGTGTGTGTGATTAAACAAATATCTAGCTTTCCTGCTTTCTTTTGCCATGGTAAACATTTATTTCTACAAACTCGAAATCAAGGGGAAAAAAGAATTGATATAAAAGAAATCTTGTACAAATAAAGTAACAAACGTTGCGTAAATTTATCTTCGTTCAATATTTCTTTTCTTTTTGCCGCTCTCCTGACATGAAGTCCAGTTTATTAAGTGTCCCTCGCCACCATTTTGTTTTTTTGTTCTATCGGCTTCAAAGCTATTGGCAAACACCGGAACCTTGAGTTGAACCGCTACAACCCTGACATTTTTGTATTTTTAAAAATATTTTTTGCTTTGGGTCGTAGGAAGTGCAAAAGGATATCGCCTGTGCATAGTCTTGTGAAAATGCATGCACACCCGGGGGTATTGTTTAGTTAGTTGGTTGGACTTTACGGCATGTCAACCCTTGTTGGGTTATTTTATGCTGAAGATGTTTTGTTTTATTCATTCTTGATGAGTATTCAACATTTATTTCAAACTCAATTCTTTTAAAACTATTTTTTTCAAAACACATTTTCTAAAATACATTTTTTATCTATTCACCCCATAGATGGGACCCTAACAGGTACTATCACTCCGACTTAGAGTGGACCCGAGAGTAATGGTGATGAAGGGGTACTCTACATTCTCCACAGCTCCAGAATTGGAACTTTACCATCAGATAGATTTAACCTCATACCCAGGACATTAAGACCCTCAGACAACGCCTTCTAGCACATGTACGATAAAAAGGTTGCGGTGCGTGGTGTAATGGTTAGAGTCGTAGGAAATGGCTCGACGACTCGAGTTCAAATCCTGGACGAGACTGTTTGCATTTCACATAGCACTAATACCCTTGGGAATGATATGCATCCAACTACTCCCCCTCCAGCTATGGGTAAATAGTAGGGCAGACTGGGCTCTTTAACCTTGTTTCGGTAACCAGTCTAGAAGAAAGAAAACTCTGAATTCAAACCTATTAAATCTGGTTAAAGAAATTGACACATACTACACGTACGGAGCCGATGATGAATATATATGTGATAAAAAGGGTTTGGACTTGATATAAAGGCAATAGGGTTGAGACAATCATATAAGTGCTAGGGCTTTACGTGGCCAACCGATTGGGCGGATCGGTCCACTCCAATCTCCCGTTTAGCCTAAAGTTTAGTCAAAGTGGAATATTGTATGTCATGGACAGCTCAGCCACAACAGTTCCATCCTTAAGCATCACAGGTCACCACCCAAGGCAAAACAGGTAGCCCCATTGGGGTGGTTTTACTCCTCTGCAGAGGTGCAGTCGGTGTAGGTTTTAGAAATAACACAAGGTCACTTCTTTTTCTCATGAGATTTTTATTGTCCCAAACTCCCCAAACATTCTCCCCCCTCACACTTCTCTCTCACTTCCCCACGTCTCACGTCTCGTCCAATAGAAAAATGGCATGTGGCCTTTTTGCTGATTCATCCTTAAGAACTTTCCATGCTAACCTACATGCTCTTTCCATTCTCTCCCCCTCTCTACCCCTCTCTCTGTCTGTCTGTCTCTCTATTACGTTAGTTATAATCGAACTTCTAGTCCAAGTAAGGGCCAAAGTACAGTGTTGCATGTAATAGACTGCTCAGCTACTAGAGTTCCATCCTTAAGCATCACGGATCGCCACCCACAGCCAAACAGGTAGCCCTATGGAGGGGTACCCCTCTGCAAAGATGCAGTTGGTCTATTTAAAGCCCCAGACGACGGGTCTTCCGGTGTTATTAGTGCTGAGCAAGTTATTTGAATTCGAAACAAAATTGCTCGACAGCATTAGAAGTGTTTCGATCGTAGACTTATTTCGCTCAATAAACTGGGGTATTTGCGGACGAATACACACACGTACTGGACACTGAACAAATATGCAGTTGTATAACGTAAACCCTGTTCAAACAAACGTAGAAATTGAGATAGATATCTTACAAAAGGCGTACGTATCAGGAAAACGGATATTCGTGTAACTGTACGAAGTGATAGGTTTGTATACAAATCAGTGTGTATTTTAGTAACATGAGACTCTGTAATATGTTAGGTCCACAGGCTTAAGAAAGAACGTTGCGATTATTGACTTTCTTCTGAATAGAAAAATAAGCAAAAAAAGAAACGCACGCACACACACACACACACAAACTCGGACGAGGTTATTTGCATTTCACTTAGCGCTAATACCCTTAAGAAAGGTATGAATCCAACTATTCTCCCTCCAGCTATGGGTAAATAGTAGGATACATTGTGCCTTTATATATGTTGAATTATTTTTGTGTATATAAGGCGTGCTGTAATCCACCACTTAAACTTATAGACTCAGCGAGGTCACGTGGTTTAAACCCCAGCCAATCAACAGCCCGAATACGTGGTTAGTTAACTAATTAATCGCTGATTTTGACAGCCGTTCATTTGCACATTATTCGACATTGACGAACAGACCTGCAACACAAAGTATCATACCCAGCACTGAGGAACACCAAGGAGCAACCAAAGGATCTTTCACTAAGGATGGGCTCTGTTTAACACAAGAGCGTTGCTTCGCAAAAATCGTAACATATATATATATATATATATATATATATATATATATATATAATTGTAAACGCTAATCAAAGAGTGGCTATAAACCTTTTCTACACATTTTCCAAATTCAACTCATTCAAAATCCTTCATCTGTTTACAACAAAATATTTTTTTCTCCTTTACTTGTTTCATATTTCCCTGAAGAAGGTTTCTTTATAAACCGAAATGTTCGAACGTCGACACTACGACTAATAAATTTCCATCAATTGTAACATCCCGTGTTTGTCTACATTTCTCTACAGACCGTCGGATTAATTCTCCACATTTTACCCCCCCCCCATATATATATATATATATATATACACCCGGTGGCTGAGTGTGTTAGTGTTCTGGGTAAGACGCTAAACTGCATCTAATGGGAAAGTTCCAATTCTGGGGCTGCAGGGAGAGTGGAGTACCCCGTTATTGACATTATTCCCAGGTCCACTCTTACGCACAGTAGTAGTATCTGTTTGGGCCCCCATGTATAGCTTAGATATATCTAAGAATGGGTTTAAAAATGTGAAAAAAAAAAATGAATTCACAACAAGAATGCATTCCTACATTTTAGCATTACAGATATCTCGGCAGTACACATGTACGACGGTTTTGGTCGTAATTTCAACCAACTATTGAAGATATTGCTGTGGTTAAACTTTTTCATAATTTCCACTCTTGGAGAGTCTGAAGTAGTGGTCGTCATTTTCAAATTTTGGTTTTTAAAAAAATCAAACAAAATTGTGTTGAGAAATTCTGACAAAAATTGGAATTCCTTGCATCATAACATGGTACGAAATTAAATTGGAGTATTGCTTCTAGCTTTTTATTCAGGAATTGGTAAAAAAAAGAACTTAGTTTTGTTCTACTAATGGCAAAAAAAATACCATTGCGTCCCAAGTAATGGCGGCATTGGTTTCTGTTTTCTTTTTTACCGCCAATATCGCCTGACATTAATCATTGTAAAAGCTTTCATAATAATTATTCCTTTACTTCAAAAAAGTTTTCAAACTGACATCTGGTGAAATAATTTAATAAAAGAAAAGACCGTCACATTCGCACTTTCTGAAAATAATCATCAGTACCATATGTAGTGGCCAAATGAAAAAACACCGGGGGAGTTTTCTAAGTTGTATATGTAAAAGGTACATTAAGTAGAGCATGATTATAAGGACCTACATGAGTCAGATACTATCTGCCTAGGTTTCACCGAATGGTTCTTCAGGATAATTATATATATATATTTATATATATATATATATATATATATATATATTGGTTTTGAGGTTGATTTTAAAGGCTATCACAATGCAGGTGGAAAGAGAAAATAATAAGGTAACAATGGTGTTGTTTGTTAACCTGTAATTTATTATTGATATTTCGAGATAAAATCTCTTTTTCAAAAGATCACTGGAACTGAAGTCGTCTTTTTATGGCATTTCTAGTTTAAAATATTAATGCCATAACAAGACAACAACTACTTCAGTTCCTCACCCCGACCCCATCAGAGAGTTAGATAAACGAATACTCTCCATCAAGCATCTGCCATATTTGGAACATCTTGCTACCCTGCGAATGGATTCGTTGAAACTCCTGCGTCTGACAACTGACTTGGTAAACGCTCAAAAGGTCATTAATCATCTTACCAACAGCAGCCCTGAGCACCTTTTTGATCTCCATGTTTCTAACATATGTGGGCATGCCTACAAAGTCAGAAAACAGCATTGCTCACATGACTTTCGGAAACATTTTTTCACGCTCAGACTTGCCGAGGCATGGAATAAACTGCCCGCATCCGTTGTAGGCTGACGAAACACTGCATCTTTCAAAGCCTCCATGTTTCCTGTAATTCGCTAAAACTACACTTGATACCTCCCCCATACACATATGCATGCACGCGCACACATACTGTATATCATAACTGTGCGCTATTCATGTTTCTGACATTAGTACATTATTCTATGTACAATACACGAGACTTTGATGAGTTGTGGTGCATCTGAGCACTGTACGCAAAAAATTTCATTATTATCATTATTATTATTATTATTATTATTGGCGAAGCAGTTCGGCTCTCCATGCGGGCCAAATACTGGAATAGTGAGAAGCATGACCTGTGGGTGGATAATAGGTAGTTTGACGCCATCCCGGCGTTATTATCTAGCAGTCATCTGTAACCTTACGAAAGTTAATGTTTTCTATACATCAACTGAACCGAACAAGAAATCTGAGGCATATCAATTTATGCCTCAAAGGAGATATTGGTTTCATATAGTTTGAGACACTTTTTGTTTTTTACTTTGACAGCATTAAGGTCTATTTTCATATATTCCCTTTGGCGCTGTTAGTTCTTCTCCTTGGATCATCTCATGTTTTTATATTCTTAACAATTTTGCGCAAATAGAATAAATGAAGTAGCAATTAATACATGCGCATATTATTATTATTATTATTACTACTAGCATTATAAAAAATGACCTCCGGGCGATGTAAAAATAGATTTTTGAAACATATTGCCTGAGGTGTGGGAGTAAAAAATTCAATGTCAGCGAGTTTGTACCCTAAGTAAGTAAAATCATCAAATTCATTAAAGGATTAAAAAATAAAACAATTTGAAATGTAAACCTTAAAAATGTATTAAAATAAAACAAACTATATGTAGATATATAATACCAGTCATGTATTTATCAAAACTTGTTTTAAAAAAATACAATGAGGACTGGCTAATGTTGCATGTTCTAATTTTGAGTATTTATTCTATGTTATGACGATTTGGGGTAATGTGACGTAAGCAGTGACCAGGACTTTTCTGAGTAATATGGTAGATTGCAGCAGTGCAGTGTTCTGGATGGTTTCAATTCTTCCTGAATTCCAGACTTTCCAAACCCTTTTCCAATCCCTTTGGGATCGTTCCAAGTGCCTCAACTACAATTGGTATCACTTTGACTTTCATATTCCATAACTTTTTCAGTTCTCTGGCAAGGACCAGGTATTTGTCGATTTTTTCATTTTCCTTTAGCTTCACCATGTGATCTGCTGGAACTGCAAAATCTACCAGTTGACAAGTTCTTTCTTTTTTGTTAATCAACACTAGGTCTGGTCTTCTTGCTGGGACGTTAGTACATATCAACATGTGTCACAATAATATTTCAGGCAAATCTCTGTCCATTGTTTAAAAGTTCTGTTAAATAACTTGTGTTTTTTTTTTTTTTTTCCTCAATGTTTTCTTCCTTGAGATCATATGCCAGTTGAAGGGTCTTTGGTGTTTTTATTGCCCAAAGTCTGGGTGTGTGGAGTGGATGTTCGAGTGACAGTGTCCCACAGAGAAGCGGGAGTACCACTGGTCATTTTCAGCATTCATATATTCAATGATTGTTCTGCGCCGACATTAGAGATTTTATGATGGTGGTGGATCTCAGTGTGCGAAGAGTTATTTGTTGTTCGTTCGTTTCAATCACACACACACACACACACACACACACACACACACACACACACACACACACACAGTTTGTGTAAATTGTTTCTATGGCGTTAATGGAAGAGTTATTAGGTAAAACTATGTATCTATGGGGAAGTTTTGTTATATTAGAAGATGTATTAGTGGAGGTTTGTGACTGTTTTCCTTTATGGATTTTGAGAGCTTTGGATTTAGCAGATTCTATAAAAGGTTTAGGGTAAAGAAGATTTAAAAAGGAATTTTCTATATATTTAAACCCATCGTCATGGTATTTAGGGGTGCAGATACGGAGGGCTCTAAGATAGAAGCCAATAATAATTCCTTTTTTAGTGTTCGTATTGTGGTGTGAGTAAAAGTGTATGTGGTCATTCTTACAGGTAGATTTATGGTGGACTTTGAATTCAAACCGCCAGAACTCTCAAGAAGCGTTTATATGGGCACAAACGTGATATTAGATTGGGCAATTTTCAGAACACCCTCGTCCAGCATATATATATATATATATATATATATATATATAGATAGATAGATAGATAGATAGATAGATAGATTATATGGGCACGACCGTTGGAGGTGCACAAAATCCAGGGGTTAAGTCAGCGATATAACAAATACAAAGTGCTCAATACAAAGTAGAGCAAATTTATTAAAGAAATGGATACAATAAAAACCTACTCGAGTTTCACCATTAGGATCTTCAGGGTTAAATCCACTGAATTAATCGGTACCGATTAACTGCAGCCGATTACACGTGTGTTAATTGATTCATTGAATAAGATGTTACGTTATGAGGGAACGTTTCTATTGTATCCATTTCTTTAATTATATATATATATATATATATATATATATATCAAAAAGTTAGTCTCGCAGATCAATTATTCCTGAATCATGAGTTGGATCCTCTCAGGATGCCCCATTAAAATCCCTTGCTTTGATCCGACCGATTGGGGTGTCAGAAAAAAGTGCACAAATTAATTTCTCCTATTTAAGATATTTAAAAAATCCATGTTGTTACTATTTAAATTTTATTTTTTAATTATCCTCACGAATATAAATCAAACCTTCACTAATTTTGCTCGAAAAACAAGCTCTGGTGATAGTGAATGTGTATATATATTTACTCTGTCATGATTTTCGTAGTTTCCTCCGCACATAAATTCATACACACCTACATACATATATATATATATATACACACACCTAGGTATATATACTAGAAGCGACTATCCATCGTTGCCTGAGTTAATAAAAAGTTAGTCTCGCAGATCCGTTGATTGTTTTGGTCTTATATAATTGATTTGCTTATGTTTTAATCACGAACACAACAAATAACTTTCACTTCTCTTACTTCTGTTACTATTCAAATCCTAATAATATCTCCCTAGATATGAATAAAATCTTCATTATTTTTGCACAAAAATCAAGCTCTGCTGGTAGTGAATGTGTATACATGTATCTACTTTGTTATTAATTGTTTATTTATTTTCATAGTTTCTTCCGGACATACATACATACACACCAACTATCCTTTATATATGTATAGATAGATTAATAATGATGAGATTTAACTCTTATTAGGGCCGGGTTAGCTCAGTCGGCAGAGCGTTCGGCTAGAAACCATAAGGTTCCAAGTTCGATACCCGCCCTCGCCAACTCAGCGTATGAGTAGCACAGGGATCTGTGCGGTAAAGTAAGGAGCTGATTGTAGGTGATTTAATCTCCTTGGTCTAGCGTTAGTGAAAAGGGGATAGACTCCCTCGCTGCATGGTTGATAGGCCGCCCCGACGCTTTTACTTACTTTTACTTACTCAAGGAAACTAAATTAAATAGAAAAAATATAAATAAAAATTGTCGAAGAGACGCCACTGTTGCAGAGTGTAGTCAAGAGCAGAGTAATGATACGTCTGAGCTTCCATACAAAAGTTAATGGATCGTCAATAGTTTCTAAGTTGTAATCAAAATCAATGCCATTGTCACCAGCGAAAATTGCATCAACTCGTGATTGTTGTGCATGTGCAGCGAATGCAAGTAATTGACACTTGAGGCTTTTATTTGTGCATAAACAGAATAATAATGATTTTCCTTTCTACTGCCGTTGAATAATCACGGCTGTCTGAATTTATGGATAAGTGACACATACATGGGTCATTAGGTAGATAAACAAGCCACTGTGCCAAAGAGTTGAAGTCATCCATAACCAATGAAATTAGATGGAAGAAGAGAGTGTCTATTGCTGTATATAATTGGCCGCCCTATCGACTGGGGCTGTAGAATACGCCGACTGTACCTCTGCACAGGGTTAAGACACCCCCAATGGCGACACGTGGTGCTAAAGGACGGATTCCTGGTGGTTGAGCTATGACATGCAACACACCACTATGGCCCTTACTTGGGCTAGACCGTTGGTCGGAGATGCCACTTTTGATCAGTCGGTTGGTAATATCAAATCTTAGTACCTCTATGATTGTCCCGACCGTATTCTTCATATTGTAATAATGGCAAACACCAACCCGTTTTATTACATAGGTACTAGATGGCGGTGGTGAGGGTTTCAACTGGTAAAGAAAAAATGGCTGATTTTTAAATCTTTTTTCATTTCCAATTATAAACGCAACGCTCTCCTAAATAAGGGGTGGAGCACTCTATGACGGCCTTTACATACAAAGTGATGTGTTAAAATCCCCTTCGCATTCTGTAGGTGATGACAGCCTGTTGGTTAAGGTGACGGACTGACACTGAACCGATCGGATTTCAATCCCGGCTGTATGTAGCTTGCAAATGTCTAGCCATTTGATTAGTCGAAACATGTGTATCTGCGGTTGACTAATATATATATATATATATATATATATATATATAATTTAAATTGTAATTTACTCCCCTCCCTAGCGTTATTTAGTGTCATTTTAGCGACACTAGGTACAAACAATGATAACCTCTTTAAAAACACACTTGATAATGATTCAAATGCACTAATATAATTCCGAATGTACTTGGAATAATTCTTTCGAATATTAAAAAAAAAATAATTTCGTAATAAATAAAAAAATCAATAGAATGAAAAATAAAAAAATGAAATAAACTTGATTTCGTGGTATTCAACGAAATGTGTTTGAATCTGGTATTTACAATTTTGAGCTCTCTAGTGATCGTAGCATATACATATACTGATGTATGTATTCATGAAAACGATAGAGGGGAGAGTGAGAGAGAAAGAGAGAGAGAAAAGTGAGGTAGCTCACAAAATAGTTTGTTTTTTAAACCTTGAATAAAATTTTATATTCCTAAAATTTTATATATATAAACGAAAAGTTTCTTGGCAGTACGAAATTTTATTAGGACACGTAAAAGCGAATTCATCATAAAAGCGATGGAAAAAATTTCTAAAAAGAAAGTTAGGGTACCCTTATAATTAGATGTATAATCTAAAATAAATTATTTTTTCGGTCAATCCTCATCAGAGAAATACATTGAAAGTAGGTAATACGATGGTTGGAATAATTGAGAAAAAAGGTAATTTTTTTTTCCCTTTTTCAATAAGAACGAGAAAATAAGAGAAATTACGAACCGTGCGGAGGGGTTCGAAAATTTCTGGTTCCATCACACAAAAGGTTAAGGCTTGAGGTGTTGAAGAGAAGCAATTGGTGGAACTGTTTTTGTATACACAGAGCTGGTTGGATACGGGAGATATAAAGTGACTCAAGGACTTGTAGTTGGAGTTCGCTGTTAGCACCGCTGAGGATGGAAAACATGGTTGGGTGGTATGCCCGAGCGCATGTGGGGTTACTTAATAAGTGCTGTCCAATAGCAGAAGAAGAATTTTTATCAGCTGTGGTGGGACAGTCCAAATTACCAGTACGAATATTGGAGGGTATATGCTGTTTAATCTGAGATTCCAATCTCAGGGTGGTTCGGCCAACGTAGCAAATTTCACATTTGCAGATATATTTGTAAATTAAATGGCTTTTATGGTGGGAGGCCAACTTATCGTTGAGATTAGGAGGAAATAAGACATTAGACTTAAGGATGATACGAGGATTGACTGCATTGTAGCAACGATGGATAGATTTTTTAATCTTATCGAGTATAGGGATTGAAGATTTGCCCAGCCAAGGGAGTCTTAGATAGACCGGGTATTTCTCAGGACCGAATTTTGGAAGAGTGGACAGTTGCGCACATTTGTATTTGATTGTGGCATTGACTAAATGTTCTGGATAACCATTCTTTATAAGAGTGGTTTTAATGAAATTAAATTCATTCTCAAGTTTTGATTTGGAACAAATCATAAAAGCCCGATGGACGAGGGTTTTGATCAGGTTTATCTTTCGTTGGGGGGGGGGGCAGAATGAACCCCAACGTGTGTAGGAACCAGTGAAGGTAGGTTTACGGTAAATCGAAGTAAGGATAGTATTATCAGTGCGTTCAGCGTTCAATTATTGTTTTATTCTCCAACGTATTAAAAATCAAGCATATAATTATTCTATATAGAAACGAATCAAAATATAATCAAAAATAAATGTAATCTTTTTATATGCGCTCTTATTTAATTTCGTTGGTCTTTCTAATTGAATATATTTATTTCATTAAAACTTAAATACTTACGCCCCGCGGAGGACGGATATTCTTGCTAGTGAAAAAATAATCAATTTTATTAGATTACGAAATGATATCAATTTTTTTCTGGAACATTCTGTACATCTCAAATGATTTTAATTTTTCTGAAACACACACTCTCTATAGCGAAGGATATCGATTTTTCTGAAACACCCTGTATAAACTTTGATACTATTAGTCCAAAACTAGATGGCGGTGCGTGAAGGTCAGCAACTAGTTTATTAAAATAAATGAAGTTTCTTTTAATTCATTGTCTACCAATATAACTGGTAGAGAAAAAATGGCTGATTTTTAAATCTTTTTTCTTTACCAATTATAAACGCAACGCTCTCCTATAAAAGGGATCGAGCACTTTATGACGGCCTTTACATACTAAGTGATGTGTGTATTAAAACAGTTAAAATCCCCTTCGCATTCTGTTGGTTAAGGTGACGGACTGACACCCAACCGATCGGATTTCAATCCCGGTTGTAGATAGCTTACAAATGGCTAGCCACTTGATAAGTCGAAACACGTGTCTGTGGATGACAATATATATATCAATTCAATGCTTCAATAAAGAGTCCGGTGGAAGTGAAGAAGGCTTTTCCATTAGGGGCCTCTCTTAAAAAAAATTTCTTTTAAGAGAGATCCTTTGGAAAATATTTTTTCATTTACTCCATAAAGAAATAATAAAAGACTTAGAGAATTAGCATTATAGTCTATTTCAGGGAGCTTAGACAAAGTGTCTAACTCTCCCGACTCATCATTCGCATCTGATGAGTCGAGAGAGTTAGACACTTTGTCTAAGCTCCCTGAAATAGACTATAAAGCTAAATCTCTAAGTCTTTTTTTTATTTCTTACTTATATATTTGCTCTGTGACTCTACATTAAGAGCACACATGAGCCTCAAAACTGCGACAGGTTTTTTTTAAAATAAAACTCTTAGTGTCGTAAGGAGATTTCTTCTCCTGAAAATAATAATAAAAATAAAAATAAAAAATAAAATAAACTTGAATTTCGTGGGATTCAACGAAATGTGTTTGAATCTGGTATTTACAATTTTGAGCTCTTTAGTGATCGTAACATATACATATACCGATGAATGTATGTATTCTGAAAACGAGAGAGAGAGAGAGAGAGAGAGAGAGAGAGAGAGAGAGGGGAGAGAGAAAAGTGAGGTAGCTCACAAATAGTTTGTCTTTTTAAAGCTCTTATAAAATTTTGTATTCCTAAATTTTATATATATATAAACACATCACACACACACACATATATATAATATATATATGTTTGTATATTTTTACACCCACATACATACATGTCCACGTATATATGTATATATATTACACACATATGTGTACACATCACATATATATACCCGACATGTATATAATACATATATACTACACGTTATTTCG
>CM042147.1:23652705-23729100 GCA_023376005.1 Doryteuthis pealeii | reverse complement strand
TTGCAGAGATAACACTTCAGACAACTGGGACATCACCATCATTTAAGTTAAGCCATTCCTAGAGGACATAAGACCTCACCATCATAAGTTGCTGAGAGGCTGACGTGACCAGCTTATGTCGGAGGGAGTCTCTCTTCCGACCGACCGTCTAGCTATGTAAGGGCCGAAATGAGGTTGCATGTCATAGATGCTCAGCGGCACTGGGTTCCATCCTTAAGGCCATCCGGATTCGCCACCCACGGCCAACAGGTGGCCCCATCAGGTAGTCTTACCCCTCTGCAGAAGTACAGTCGGTGGTAATTCTATAAAAGCCCCAGCCCGTATGTTACGTTTTTAGATAAGAAAAAATAGTTCTCTGTCTTGTATAAAACATAATACAGTAGAATGTAATGATTATGTGCTGTAAATATGTTTTAATTGTTAGTTGTTTTTTTTTTTATAAAATGATATTTTTCCTTTGCGTAATAAAATTTTAGAAAACTAAATGTTTTTAGTAACTTATTAACTTAAGCGTATCGAAGGTGCTCGTACTCAATTTTAGCTCATAACCCAAAGCAAATATTCCACCGAGTGACACTCGTGTCAGAAAGCTCGTAATCAAGAAGCTTCGTAGTTGTGGCGCACGTAAGTCAGACACCAAGAAAAGCTTAATAAATTAATAAAAAGTATCGTACAACATCACTGGACCACAAATACTGCGACAATGGAAATGTGGAATAAGAGGCTTCCATTTTCTTTTCGTGTAGCCACTCTTGTTCAGTTACATTCCCAAGCTTTCATAACATAAAAAAATGAATAGAGACACTTCTTAATAGGAAGCTAAAAGCAAATTTAAACATCTACTCCAACGCTATTCTGATTTAAGGTTAATTAACTGAGTTTAAGCCGGAGAACAACAAACATTTTTTCGTTGAGAACTGAACAAATATTTCGACCTTTAAAACAGCGTAATGGCGCTTAAGAAAATAAGCAAAAACTCTTAATATTAGCCGACTCAATTTTAATTAAGATTCTATTTATTAACGGACATAGTTAACCACGAATGATTGGAGGATAGTCTGAAACACTACTTAAACTCTTTCTCTGTCTCTCTCTCTCTCTGTCGTCTGTCCGCGTGGGTTTGTATATCTGTCTGTCTGTCTCTCTCTCTATCTCTCTATCTCTCCTCTGTTGTTTAAGCAACGCCGTGTAACCATGACAGTGGAATTCTCATAACTCTAGTGTGAGCAGGCATAATGACCCGATTCATAGAAAGTAACAATATATATATATATATATATATATATATAATATTAGTATATATATATATGTTGTTATGGAGTCCAACGTATGTTTTTTGCTGTTATATCCGCTGAGTCTAGTACTCAGTGTTATTATTATATTTTATATATGTTTGGTTCTTTCCTATAATCCGACCTAAAAAAGGGAACCACTCTGACTGAATAAATTTTTATTTATTTATTGATCTACTAGGAAAAAGAAACGGGGTTAGGGTTAGAGTTTAATTGAGAAAATAATGGTTAGATAATTAACAAGATAAATTCATTCAGAGTAGTGTCCCTTATTTTAGGTCGAGTTATAGGAAATAACCTATTATATATAAATATATATATTATATATAATGTCTGTGTTTATAATAATGCATATTTTTTGGATTTTGTGTGAAGCATGGGTAAAGTGTGAAATGAATGAAACTGAGTTGGAATGTATGTGTTAAGCTTCATTTTATTTCATTACGAGGAAGTGAGTCCACTTTTTCACAAATTTATAGATTGTCTGACTGGGCTGTGTTGGTACTTTTGAGATAGGATGTTGGATTTCCGGTTGCATTAGGCTTTGAGTTATCTATTTGGCTGGTGGGGCTGGAATTGGTTGGGATTTGGGGGTGTCACTTTGCCGACCAGCCTTTGATATTTAGATGCCGTCGTGCCTTCTTCTAAACATCAAGCCGGTCGCAAAGGGACACGCCCAACTCCAAGCAAATTCCAGCCCCACTCCCTACAAAGCAACTAAACGGCAGATACAAAGGAGAACAAAAACAATATAGGCATTGGTTGTAGAGATCGATAGCCGAGAAATTACCTTAAGCAGCGCCCTACTTAATATATATATATGAAAGGGTTTGGTTCTGTCATATATATATGATATAGGATATATAGTATATAGGTATATATATTAAGAGGTATATATAACAGTAAACAATGTGTTTTTTTTTATATGACCTTGTTTTAGCCCGACAATTTTTGTAGATAATGTGCTTAATTGAAGTCAATAACCTAATTTTGAAACCTTAATAGGTCGAAAATGTACATACAGGGATTGGACATTTTCTCGATTTGTTTAGCCTTACTTTGGAACATATATGCACGCTAAATCTTTAATATTAACTAATTAATTTTCAAAAATTGTATGACTTCAAGTTAGCACCGATATCCTAAAATATAATATATATATATATATTTGTATATGTATGGTTAAAGTAGTGCAACATTGATCATTACCTAGTGTATTATAGTGAGGGTATTTAGGGCAATATAGGTACAGTCTGTCGCCCGCGTAGTTGATGGGCCGAGTCGAAGGGCATCGATGAATATGTGAATAAATTAGCTTATGACGTAAATCTAGCTATGTAATATCTGTGGCCTACTATTTTGTTATATACTCTGTGTGAAGAACAAAGATGTAGACATACACGACATCTCTCACAATTCAACAAATAATGTCTGATGAAGAAATGCTACGGCATTAAAAAAACACGCATATATATATATATATTATATATATATAATATATATATAATGTGTGTGGTGTGTGTGTTGGTTTTCCTAGTCTGTGAGCCCTGTCGGTTGGGGCTTTAGAATAGCACCTCTGTAGAGGGGTGTAGGTCCTGAAACCCCGATAGGGCCCCTGTTGCTGTAATGTGGCGAGAACCCGTGATGGGGAACCCTGGAGGCTGAGCAGTCTGATCTTGCCAAATCCAATTTTGCCCCTTACATAGGCTAGACGGGCAGTCGGAAAGGACGTTCTCCATCAATTCGGCTGCCGTCCAAGCCCTAGCACCTATATGATTGTCCAACCCTATTGCCCTTAAGGCAAGCCTCAAACTTTTTAAAAATCATATATGTGCTAGAAGGCGGTGGATGGAGGACTTATTGTCCTGGGTATACGTTAATGTTCCAATTCTGAACCGCTGGGGAAGTGGAATACCCTTCATCGCCATTACCCTCAGATCTACTCTGACCCGGAAGTGGTAGTACTTTAGGGTCCTCATGCTGACTGCTTAATGGAAAAAAAATCTTATTAATATGGATCTAAATCTATTATAACGTTAATAACTGTTGACCATATCTATCTTGATTTTCCACGTACGCTCCACTTGTACGGTCAGTGGGGCACAGGCCTATATGGGACCACCACAAACCGCGAAGCTCATGGGGTGGCGGGTGAAAAAAAGTTTGGCGTCGATCCCGTCGGCGAATTTCCCGTCAAGGAGGGGCGCCCCAGGCACTGGGACAAATACCCACCCTGCCCCTCATTAAATGCGAGGGGCAGTGGTGTGGGCATGAGGAGATGCGGGCCTATCGGGGGATCGATGGGTCTGGCGTTAATTAGTCGAGATAATATGTGGGGAGAAGCCACTGGTGTCGCAATGAGTGATGACGTGAGAGAGAGTAATTCAGTCTATTGTATTTTATATATATTACAGAAATTAGCGGTTTACAGTGTGAACGGAAGATTTATAGCATATTGAATATTAAAAATCTGATTTTAATAAATTACGGTACTTAGTAATTATTGATTTCTAGATTGTTTGGTTTTATCTTAAATGAATATGAGCAAGATTTCGTGCATAAGATCTTAAAAGAATCATTTAAACAAGAAGAATAATTGTAATTTTATTCTTACTTCTGATTCAACTAAATAGTTATAATTAGAAAATTTACCAACAAAGGACGGGGAGAAATGAAGAGTAGAGCTCAAGTTGTTGCCATTTTTATATTTTACCCACCTCTGTTTAAAATCTTTTATCTGCATTCTTATTTAGCTTCATTATTCTTTCTAATTTAATATATGTTATTACATTAAGACTTAAATACTTCACCCGGAGGATGCATGTATTGCTAATGTGTTTTAAAAAATGTTTAAAAAAAGAGTTAAAAAAAAATGGGAACCCATCTTTGGCATAGAATACCCAACAAGGGTTGACATGCCGTAAAATCAACCAACCAGCCAAACCAACTATTCTGTGTTCTCTGTCTGTTAAAAGTAACGTTAGTACTCACTTGAACTTACTACGCTATGTTTAACAGCAAAGTGACTGTAAATCTTTTATTTGTATTCATTCATTTATTTTTGAGTTCTATTAAATAAACAGTTGGCTTTTAAAGTTTTATTACCTCGTGACTAAACACATTTGGCACGTTCAACTGCACTGGCTCCGATGTAGAACAAATACTTTATAAAAAAAATCCTAGTTTATTGGCTTAAATGATAAATTCAGGTTTTACTACTTACACCAATTTCTGCATTATTCAGCTATTGTCCTCCCATCTTCATTGTTATTTGTACAAACGTTTCGACCGATATGCCTCCGGCCTCTTCAGGTATTTCTTGTCGGACTCGGGAACCTTCTCGAACACAGGAACCTTCTTTCCAACTCGGGAACTTCTTGTCGTAATCGGGAGCCATCATACACAGAACTAAAAATCAAGTAAAAACCAAATTAATAACCCCATGAAAACGACGGAGCAACAGTCGAAAGCGCTCGGGAAATAAGTATGAAAATCATGAATCAACTCGATCCAGATTCAAAAAAGGATAGCCAGAAAACTGGCAAAAAAATATTCCATACAAAAAATGACAAAAGAATACTCCGTGTTGTTCAATAACACATGCCTTAAGAATATATATATATATATATATCAGTTATTCCACAGATATGTGTTTCAACGTTTACGTTCATCAGTGCGGCTGACATTTTTAACAGCTACCTCTATCCGGGAGCGAAACCCGACAGAATTTTTCATCTGCTAAACTCCTAACCCTCACGGCAGTCAGTGAGAGAGAGAGAGAGAGTTACGTACTTACAGGATGTATGTTTTTACAATATATATGCACTGGCCTCTTACTGGTTAGGCAACCGGTCTAGGAGAAGGAAAAACTCTGAATTTCAAACCTGGTTAACTCCGCTTAAGAAATTGACCTGTGTCCGCATCCTGCTCGTGCGGAGGGGGTTGATAAATATATATATACACGCGCATTCCTAATGGCTGTGGGATCTTTTTGGTGCCAGGAAGGGGCCTTTTTTTTCTGCGCATGCCCAGGGAGTTTCTTCCTATCTGAGGGCTCCTGTGAATTGTTATTTTTTATTTTCTATTTTATTTTATTTTCATTTTATATTAATCGCTGCAAGTTTAATAACTGAAAGCTTTTTATTTTTCATTTTTATATCATTTTTGTTTTATATGGATTTTTTCATGTTCCTCGGCGAAAGTTAAATGTTTTAATGACATTCAATCCGGCAAATTTATATGATGGCGTAATAATTTTAATTACTTCACTTAAATATTTATTTCAATTATCGCACGTTGTAGCAATAAATTCGCAGAAGAGGAAACATTAATTTAATCTAGCCATTATTTAAAAGTTTACTTTCATTAAAGACAAAAATTATAACAGACTTTGAGGCATATATATATATATATATATATATATAATATATATATATATATATATATATATAAGGAATTGAAGTCAGCTGAGGACTGCGGCTGAAAATGGCAGAGGAAAGAGATACAAAGACAAGAGATAAAACAAAGAAAACTGAAGAAGGAAAAAGAAATGAAGAAGGAAGAAAGAAGATAAGAAGGAGAAGAGAGAGTGAAGAAGGAAGAAAGAAGATGAAAAAGAAAGATGAAGAAGATATGAAGAGGAAGGAGATGAAGAAAAGATGGAGAAGAAGAAAGAATGAAAAAGAAAAAGAAAGAAGATAAAGAAATAAGATGAAAAAGAAGAAGATGGAGAAGAAATGAATGAAGATGAAGAAAGAAAGAAGATGGAGAAGAAATAAGAAAGAAGATAAAGAAAAAAAAGAAGGAAAGATTAATGCAATAAATGGGTGAAAGATGGTAAGTAATAAGATGAAATAACAAAAGAGAGAGAGAGAGAGAGAGAGAGGAGAGTTGTGATAAACTGTCCAGCCAATCTAGATTAAAACTTAATTTAAAAACTTCCGAATTTTTTGCCGAGTTATCACGATTTTTGTTTTCAATCGAATTAGCACTCTTTCCAGATTTTAAGCATTCACCTATCAAATTTTTCATTTTAACATGAAATCTAGAAGATGCAATTTACTAAACCTTCATTTTGGCACACCAAGTATGTACGTGCTCCCTTTTGCCACTCAGGGTATGTCAGCCCTGTAGGCTGCGGCTTTAGAATACACCAACTGCGCCTCTGCAGACGAGTAAGACCTCCTCAATGGGGTTACCTGTTAGCCGTAGCAGCGACCCGTGATGCTAAAGGATGGAACCTAGGTGACGTGCAACACTTCAATTTTTGTCCGTACTTAAGCTAGATCCGATCAATCAGCTGGTCACGTCTTATGATTGTCCCATCCCTATTGCCCTTATGGCACACCGAACCCTTTTTATCATATATGTGGTAGAAAGCGGAGGATGATGGTCTTCATGTCCTAGGTATGATTTTAAACTCTATCTGATGATGAGGTTTCAGTTCTGGAGGTCTGAGGAATGTGGAGCACCCCTTTATAACCATTGCTCCTAGGTGACCGGGAGTGGTAGTATATGTTAGAGTCCCATCATTAGGGTTAAATAGGAAAAACGTGCTTAAAACACCAAGCATCAATAAAACAATTACATCTACGGCATAAAATAACCCAAACGGGTTGACATGATGTAAGACCCAAACAACCAACCACCCCATCTGTAAGATGCAATTTAAAAACCTTCATTTTGCACGTCGCATGTACGGGGCGTACCATTTTCTCTTCTACAAAAACAGATATACAGAATTCTTTTATATATATATATATATATATATATATATATATATATATAATATATATCAGTCATCCACAGACACGTGTTTCGAAGTTTACTTCTCATCAGTGCGGCACGACATTTTAACAGCTACCTCTAGCCGGTATCGAAAGTTCCTTACCCTTGCGGCTAATCAGCGGCCGTTAGTCTAGGGTGAAACATTAATTGCTACATACTTTACGGCGGTATGTTTTTACAATCACTAGAGAACTCAAATCTGCAAACAGACGGGTTACGGCTAATGCCAAACGGTGAAGTTACAATTAATGTCTCCCCCCCCCCACAGTGCTCAACCATGGGAGTGGGAAGCATATATATCAGTCATCCACAGACACGTGTTTCGAAGTTTACTTCTCATCAGTGCAGCTCGACCATTTTAACAACTACCTCTAGAAGTAATCCAAATGGCTCGTAAGTAAGGGATGATTCTTTTTGGATCATCAAAATCTCACTGTAAAACCATACTGTATGCTCTTGTAGGTGCAAACATATATTCATACAAGGATTTTTATAAATCCCTAAAAAGAGCTCAATGTATAATTAATCAATATATCAAATTATATGCAGAGCAACATTCAACTTTCAAAGAAAAACTTAATAAACTGTCATCCCGTTATATTTTTATTTCAACCAGAAACTAAAAAAAATGACTTCTCGCCTCATAGACGGGTTTTACAATACCTGTTTTGTATTTGTAAAACCAGTCTCATTTTTTAAGTCTCTGCATTAAATAAAAACATAACTGGATGACGATTTGTTAAGTTTTTCTTTCTTTGAAAGTTATATATATATATATATGTTGTGTGTGATTTTACCGTTTAGCGTAAGCAATTGACTCGCCTGTTGTTTACAGACATGAGTTCTCTGGTGATGTAAAAACTATATCCTGTAAGTATGTATCAACTAATTGTTCATCCCGGCCTGACAGCACTGACGGCCGCAAAGGTAAGGAACTTGGCAGACGAAAATTCTGTCGGGTTTCGCTCCCGGCTAGAGGTAGCTGTTAAAAAAAGTCGAACCGCACTCATGAGACGTAAACGTCGAAACACGTGTCTGTGAATTATATATATATATATATATATATATAAAGATGTGAAAACATTTTATAACATAGCTGATATTGAACAATATTTCGATTTTATGAAAATCATCATCAGAGCTTGTTTATAATCCGTGTTGATAAGAGCGGAGTCAAAAGTCATATGAGTTCAAAACAAAAACCTTGATGCTGCAAAAAAGAAAAAAGTTATACAATAGTTTCGAATGTGAGCACTTCCGCCGCATTTTTCTCGGTCATCAGATTATGTATATCTAATTGTAACAGTTTTTAAAAAAGAAGACATATTAAACAATTTTGACACTCGACGAATTCTCTTATTCAAAACGGGATGAGTATTAGCCTGTTGACGGTTAGTCTTCAACAGATTTATAGAAAAAGAATTTTTATTTTTGTAATTAATATTGTAAATTTTCTATTTTTTGTTTTTCTTATATATAAAGTAAAAAAGTATGAACGGTTGTAAGGTTTTATTTTATTTTTTGGATAATGTGAAAATTTAAAATTTTGTTCGGAAGTATATAACGGAAAATGTCATGTGAAAGGGGATTTTATGATTTCTGACTACAAGTGTCGCTAAATAAGGGATATATTAAAAAAAAGCCTTGTCGATGGTTTTATGGGTAAGAATAACGCAAGATTCCATAATTCTACGTAGTTTTCTATCGTGTATGTGGGTTAATATTTTGGCACCTTTAAAGTCAAAGGTATGGTTATGATCACAATGTGTAATATATATATATATAAATATAGGTGTGTGTGTGTGTGTGTGTGGTGTGTAGGATAGTAAGAAATTTGAAAAAAACACAGGTTTAAATAAAATAAGTAGTAAGTTTATTAGCCGACGCTGCAGTGTTTCGATCTGTTCAAAATCCTTGTTTATCAATCTGTTCAAATTTTGAACAGATTGATAAACAAGGACTATCGCAGTTTTTCTCTTTATTCTGTGATAATAATTTTTTACTATTCCTTATATCAACAAATGCCCTGAAGAATGATCTACTTAACAGATCGAAACACTGCAGTGTTGGCTAATAAACTTACCACTCATTTTATTTAAACCTGAGTTTTTTCAAATTTCTTACTATACTACATACCGTCGGATTCACTTCTATCTCTTCACACACACACCACACACATACGCACTCATATATATATATATATATATATATATATATATATAATATGAGAGAGAGAGAGAGATTATATCATATGTTATTCTATATCATATTATAAATAATAATAGAATCCACTGAAAGTCAAATATCTTTTAAGAGTATCCTTTCATTTTCAACTAAAAATAAGAAGGCCTGGGGTTTCTTTATCAAATTACAAAACCCGTGCCTCTGAACCGGTTTCCAACTTTGCACTACTTATTATCTAACAATAGGTGCGTTAAATATTAAGTTTGGCATCTGACAACATTACTTACTTTCTGTCAAGTCACGTGAAAAGCACCGGTTACCGACAGAACACTTAAGCAGCAATCAGCCTTCTCTGTACTTAGACAAATGACCATTTAGTAAAAGCAGGTAATGTAACTGGCCCCAGCCAGTTAAACCAGACAAGCAAACTTCAATAGATAACAGTTGTTTATAACTAGCGGGACCTGTGGATATACAACAGTAGGATAATCCAATTATTAACAACGTTTGGTATGTTTACTTAAGAGCTATTGCGTATAGTTCAATATGTAAAAAGTATAATAAATCTGATTTAACCCCCACCCTATCTCTCTCTCTCTCTCTCTCTCTCTCTTTTCATCTTTTTCATTTGAAACAGATTGGCGTTATCGTTTCCGTGCACTCACCCCTCTCTCTATTTTCCCTCTACTATCTTTCTTTCTTTTTTTTCTAATCATATTTTCCTCTCTAGCATGTCCTTTTTCTTCCCTTTCTTTCTTATAATGAAAATGGAATGACCATTATTAGATGACATGCATAAGAAATAAGAATTCGGCAGAATAAGCAGCACCAGATAATCAGCATTTACATTTTTGCATTTCACCTTGGACGATCTCATTTTTTAACCGGAGGGTGTTGCAAGATGATAACGGTCGCACAATTAAGGAACACGAGTATTAATATAGAGATTTATTCATTATTTGATTAATGAGTTAAACTTTTCCTCACCTGCATTTTCAGCCGTTTATTTTTTTGTGTTTCTTTTTAGTGTTTTTTGTTTCTTTTTTTCTTTTTTTTTGTTACTTTTTATTTCTATATTGAGATTAGAAGATGATGGAAGGGTAACTGGAAAGACTGTTCCTTTCCGTTTCGGCAGGTGCACGGGAAATAAAACCGCCCTCGAATACATGTCACTATCAGCGCTAACGTCGGGCAAACTCTATCTACTGTTTTAATAGATATTCCTTCTCAATTACTATAAATTAGTAACGTTTTTCGCACATACTACAAGGGTTGGTTGGTTTCGTTGTTGGTTGGATTTTACGCATGTCAACCCCTCAGTTTATGCCGAAGATATCTTTTTTTTCTTCATTCTTTGTGTTACTCAATTTTTTAAAACACTCATTTTTTTTATTTTATATAACTCATAAAAATGGGTTTGGTTCGTTGGATCGTTGGTTGGGTTTTACGGCATGTAAACCCTTGCCTTAGTTTAACCGGAAGACGTATTTTTTCCTTCATTCTTGTTGGGTTTATTCAAATTTGTTAACATATACTTTTAAAACTCATTTATTATCTATTTAACCCATAAATGGTTTGTGTTGTATACTCTCTTTCTTTACTTCTATTATTCTTCTGCTCATCTTTGGTATCTTACGTTCTTCTTCTAGCGTCTGGACTTCGTCTTGGGGACTTCGTGTCTGGTCTTCCATTGAAAGTTCTCTTTATCAGAAGCCCTGTGTCATTGGTAGTTTTTATATAATAACACAAGACTTCGATTTGCTTTAGATCATATTTTATTCCGAAATCCCACCAGACTACTGCGCAGATTGAGTCAGCCGTGCACTTAACACGATTTACCACCGTCGTGGCTTGGCCGATACTGACTAAAAAACTCATTCCTAATCTAAACCGATTCTCACGGTATCCACCGGAAGGATCAGGATAAGGTCAAGACCTTGTCTTTCAATCCTTCAAGGCCACCGGCTGCAACTTATAACAGCTTTTTGGTTCTACACTACTGAAATAAAGTGTTAGGTTACTAACATTATGTAACAGTTTGGTTGTTCGGTTGGATTTACAGCATGTCAATACATGTTGGGCTACTTTATGCCGAAGACGTTTTTGTTTTATTCAATCCTTGATGGTTACCGAAAAAAAAACTTTATTACTTAATTTTTAAATACATTTTTGTTAACTCATTTTCTTCTATTTAATCCATAGATGGGACTCTAACAGATATTTCCACTCTGGTTCAGCGTGGAACTGGGAGTAATGGTAATGAAGGGGTACACCACTTTCTGAAACTGAATTGCTTATATGCAGTTTAGCATCATACCCAGTACAATGAGACCTTCAGCCACTCAACACATATATGATAAAAAACAAAAGGCTGGGGTTCCCATAAGGTCAATAGAGCAGGAACAATTATATAAGTGCTAGGGCTTGACTATATTAACTCATAGATGGGACCCTAACATATACTACCACTTCGGTGGAAATGGGTTTAAATGACAATGAAGGGGTTCACCAACTCTCCCTGAAGCTTCAGAATTGAAACTTCACTCCTAGATGCAATTTTAGTATCAATACCCAGCGCAGTAAGACCTTCAGTCCACCGCGACACATATATGAAAAAAGGGTTGGGGATCCCCATAAGAGCAATAGGTAGGAACAATCATATGTGCTAGGGCTTGACGATTGATCAGAGGGGCCACCTCGACCGAGCGTTTTAGCCAAAATGCCAAAGTGGAGTGTTGTCCATGGACTGCTTAACCACCAGGCCTCCATCCTTAAGCATCAACGGGTCGCCACCCACAGCCAACAGGTGGCCCAATTGTGTTGTGTGTATGTTGGGGGGTACTTCTGGAGAGGTTCAGTCAGTGATTCTTCTGCCCTGGCCGACAGGGCGGAAATGAAAAAATGATGTTGTGTTATACATCTGACTTATGGGGAAGACGAAGCTAAAGGATGGAGGCCTGGTGTTTAAGCAGTCCATGACAACACTCTCACTTGGCATTTTGGCTAAACGCTCGTCGAGGTGGCCCCTCTTGATGCAATCGTCAAGCCCTAGCACATAATGATTGTTCCTACCCGTATTGGCTCTTATGGGATCCCCAACCCTTTTTATCATAATATGTTTTCCGGTGACTGAGGTCCTTACCGCTGGGTATATACTAAATTGCATCCTAGGAGTGAAAGTTTCAATTTGAAGCTTCAGGGAGAGTGGTGAACCCTTCATTGTCCATTTTAAACCATTCCACGCGAAGTGGTAGTATATGTTAGGGTCCCATCTATGTGGAAGTTATATAGTCAAGCCCTAGCACTTATATAATTGTCCTGCTCTATTGAACCTTATGGGAACCCCCCAGCCTTTGTTTTTATCATATATGGTGTTGCAGTGGCTGAAGGTTCTCTTGTACTGGTATGAAGTGCTAAACGCATATAAGCTTCAGAGAAAGTGGTGTATCCCTTCATTACCATTACTCCCAGTTCCACGCTGAACAAGTGGAAAATATCTGTTAGAGTCCCATTCTATGGATTAAATAGAAGAAATGAGTTAACAAAATGTATTAAAAAAATTAAAGTAATAAAGTTTTTTTCGGTAAACCATCAAGATTGAATAAAAAAACAAAACGTCTTCGCATAAGTAGCCCAACATGTATTGACATGTCTGTAAATCCACCGAAACAACCAAACTGTTACATAATTTGTTAGTAAGCCTAACACTTATTATCAGTAGCTGGTAGAACCAAAAAGGCTGTTATAAGTTTGCAGCCGTGGCCTTGAAAGGATGAAAGACAAGGTTTGACCTTAATCCTGAAATCCTTCCGGTGGATACCGGTGAGAATCGGTTAGATTAGAATGAGTTTTTAGTCAGTAGGCCAAGCACGAGACGGGTGGTAAATCGTGTTAAAGTGCACGGCTGACTCAATCTGCGCAGGGTTAGTTCTGGTGGGATTTCGAATATAAATATGATCTAAAGCAAATCGAAGTCTTGTTTGTCTATTATATAAAAACTACCAATGAACAAGGGCTCTGATTAAAGAGAACTTCCTTCAATGGAGACCAAGACACGAAGCCCCAAGACGAAGTCCAACGCTAAGAAAAGAACGTAAGATACCAAGATGAGGCAGAAAGATAATAGAAGTAAAGAAAGAGAGTATAGACAAACACAAACATTTTTGGGTTAAATAGTATTAATAAATGAGTTTTAAAAGTATATGGTTAACAATTTTGAAGGTAACCAACAAAATGAAGGAAAAATATACGTCTTCGGTATAACTAAGCAAGGTTTACATGCCGTAACCCAACGAACGATCCAACGAACCAACCCATTTATGAGTTTTATTAATAAAAATAAATGAGTGTTTAAAAATTGAGTAACACAAAAAAGAAGAAAAAAAGACATCTTCGGCATAAACTGAGGGTTGACATCCGTAAAATCCAAGCCAACCAACGAACGAAACCAACCCACCACCTGTAGTATGTGCGAAACAACGTTAACTAATTGTTTATAGTAATTGAGGAAGGGAATATCTATTTAAAACAGTAGATTAGAGTTGCCCGACGTTAGCGCTGAATAGTGACATGGTATTCGAAGGGCGGTTTTATTTCCCGTGACCTGCCGAAAACGGGAAAGGACAGTCCCTGTCCAGTTACCTTCCATCATCTTTCGTAATCTCAATATAGAAATAAAAAGTAAACCAAAAAAGAAAAACAAAAAACCTAAAAAGAATACACAAAAAAAATCAAACGGCTGAAAAATGCAAGGTGAGGAAATAGTTTAACTCATTAATATAATGAAATAATTTATATTAATACTCGGTTCTCTAATTGTGCGACCGTTACATCCTTGCAACACCTCCCGTAAAAATGAGATCGTCCAAATCAATCCAAGGTGAAATGCAAAAAATGTAAATGCTGATTATCTGGTGCTGCTATCTGCCGAATTTTATTTCTTATCATGTCACTAAAATATGAGTTCATTCCATTTTCATTATAAAAAGAAAGAAATGGGAAGAAAAAGGACATCTAGAGAGGAAAATTATGATTAAGAAAAAAAGAAAAGAAGATAGTAGAGGGAAAATGAGAGAGGGGTGAGTTGCACGGAAGCGAATAACGCCAATCTGTTTCAATTGAAAAAGATGAAAAGAGAGAGAGAGAGAGAGAGGAGAGAATAGGGTGGGGGTAAATCAAGATTATATACTTTTTACATATTGAACTATAACGCAATACTCTTAAGTAAATATACAAACGTTGTAATAATTGGATTATCCTACTGTTGTATATCCCAGGTCCCGCTAGTTATATACACTGTTACTTTGAAGTTTGCGTTTGTCTGGTTAACTGGCCTGGGGCCAGTTACATTACCTGCTTTACTAAATGGTCATTTGTCAAGTACCAGAGAAGGCTGATTGCGCTTAAGTGTCTGTCGGTAACCGGTGCTTTCACGTGACTTGACAGAAATAGTGTATGTTGTCAGATGCCAAACTTAATATTTAACCGCACCTTATGTTAGATAATAAGTAGTGCAAAGTTGGAAACGGTTCAGAGCGGGTTTTGTAATTTGATAAAGAAACCCCCAGGCGTTCTTATTTTTATTGAAAAGAAAGGATTCTATAAAAGATATTTTGACTTAGTGTGATTCTATTATTATTTATAATTGAATATAGAATAAGATATGATAATAATTCTCTCCTCTCTCTAATATATATATAATATATAGTATATTATAATATATAATGAGTGTGTGTGTGTGTGTGTGTTGTGAAGAGATAGAAGTGAATCCGACGTATGTATATAGTAAGAAATTTGAAAAAACTCAGGTTTAAAAAAAATGGAGTTGGTAAGTTATTAAGCCAACACTGCAGTGTTCGATCTGTTAAGTAGATCATCTCAGGGCATTTGTTGATATAGAGGAATAGTCAAAAAAATTATTAATCACAGAATAAAGAGAAAACTCGATAAGTCCTGTTTATCATCTGTTCAAAATTTGAACAGATGATAAACAGGATTTTGAAGCAGATCGCAAACACGCAGCGTCGGCTTAATAACTTAACTACTATTTTATTAAACTGTGTTTTTTTCAATTTCTTAACTATCCTACACACACACACACACACACACACACACCTATATTTATATATATATTAATACACATTTGTGATCATAACCATACCTTTTGAAACTTTAAAGGGTGCCAAAATATTAACCCACATACACGATAAACTACGTAGAATTATGGAATCTTGCGTTATCTTACCCAGTAAAACCATCGACAGCTTTTTAATATATCCCCTTATTTAGCGACCTTGTAGTCAGAAAATCAAAAAATACCCTTCACAATGACATTTCCGTTATATACTTCCGAACAAATTTAAATTTTCAGCATTATCCCAAAAATAAAATAAAACCTTACACCGTTCATACTTTTTTACTTTATATATAAGACAGAAACAAAAAATATGAGAAATTTACAAATGAATCAGAATACCTAAAATTCGTTAGTGCATAATCTGTTGAAAGACTAACCGTCAACAGGCTAATACTCATACCCGTTTTGAATAAGAGAAGCAATCCATAAGTGCAAAATTGTTAAATATCGTCTTCCTTTTTTAAGAAACTGTTTACAGATTAGATATACAATAATCTATGACCGAGAAAAATGCGCGGAAGTGCTCACATTCGAAACTATTGTATAACTTTTTCTTTTTTGCAGCATCAAGGTTTTGTTTTGAACTCATTGACTTTTTACTCCGCGCTATATCACACGGATTATAAAGCTCCTGATGAAAGATTTTCCATACATCGAAATATTGGTTCATATCAGCTATGTAAAAAGTTTTCACATTTTATTTATATTATATAATAGTATATCCACAGACACGTGTTCCGACGTTTACGTCTCAATGAGTGCGGTTCGACTTTTTTTAAACAGCTACCCTCTAGCCGGGATGCGAAACCACAGAATTTTCGTCTGCCAAAGTGTCCTTACCTTGCGGCCGTCAGTGACTGTCAGGCCGGGATGACATAGTTGAATACAGTACTACAGATATTAATGTTTTTACAATCACCAGAGAACTCATGTCTTAAACAACAGGCGAAGTCAAATGCTTACGCTAAACGGTAAAATTCACACACACAATATATATACTATATACTCAAAGAAAAAAAACTTAACAAATCGTCATCCAGTTATGTTTTATTTATGCAAGAGACTAAAAAATGAGACTGGTTTGTACAAATACAAAACGGTATTCGTAAAAACCGTCTGATGAGGCGAGAAGTCCATTTTTTTTAGTTTCTGGTTGAAATAAAAATATAACGGGATGACAGTTTATAAGTTTTCTTTGAAAGGTTGAATGTTGTCTGCATATTAATTTGATATATTGATTATTATACATTGACTCTTTTAGGAATTTATAAAGAATCCTTGTATGAATATATGTTCTGCCACCTACAAGAGCATACAGTATGAGTTTTACAGTGAGATTTGGATGAATCCCAAAAGAATCATCCCTTACTTAGAGCCATTTGGATACTTTAGAGGTGTGTATTAAAATGTCGAGCTGCACTGATGAGAAGTAAACTTCGAAACACGGTGTCTGTGGATGAACTGATATATATGCTTCCCACTCCATGGTTAGCAGCTGTGGGGAGGGGAGACATAATTGTAATTCAAACCGTTTGCATTACCGTAACCCGTCTGTTGCAGATTTGAGTTCTCTAGGTGATATGTAAACTGAACCGCCGTGAAAGCTATCGTAGAGCAAGTGAGTAATGTCATCAACAAAACCTAGACTAACGGCCCGCAGAGGATAGCCGCAAGGGTAAGGAGAGAATTTCGAGTACCGAGCTAGGGTAGCTGTTAAAATGTCGGTGGCGCTACTGATGAGAAGGGTAAAACTTCGGAAACACGTATGTCTGTGGATGACTGATGTATGATATGATATATAATATATAGTTATAAATACAGGATAATATAGTAATAGAAGAATTCTGTATATCTGGTTTATTATTGTAGAAAGAATGGTACGCCGTCGATGCGACGTGCAAAATGAAGAGGTGTTTTTAGACATTTGAGCATCGTTACAGAATGCGGATGTTAGTTGGTTGTTTGGGTCTTACATCATGGTCCAACCCCGTTTGGGTTAGTTTTATGCGTAGATGTAATTTGTTTTATTGATGTTGGTGTTTAAGCACGTTTTTCCTATTAACCTAATGATGGGCCTCTAACATATACTACAACTCCGTCACTACTAGGAGCGCAATGGGATTGATTAAATGAGGGTGGGCTCCACTATCCTCAGTACCTCCAGACTGAAACCTCATACGAATCAGATAGAGTTTAAAATCATGAGCCTAGGACACTGAAGAGCCATCATCCTTTCCGCTTTCTCACAATATAGATGTAAAAGGGTTTCGGTGTGGCAGTGAATTAGGGCAGAATAGGAATGGGGACATTGATCGAGTATGAGAACGTGAACACAGGCTGATCTATTGTGATCGGATCTAGCTTAAGTACGGACAAAATTGAAGTGTTGCACGTCACCTAGTTCCATCCTTTAGCATCACGGGTCGCTGCTACGGCTAACAGGTAACCCCATTGAGGAGGTCTTACTCGTCTGCAGAGGCGCAGTTGGTGTTCTAAAGCCGCAGCCTAACAGGGCTGACATAACCCTGAGTGGCAAAAGGGAGCACGTACATACTTGGTGTGCAAAAAAATGAAGGTTTAGTAAATTGCATCTTCTAGATTTCATGTTTAAAATGAAATTTTGATTAGGTAATGCTTAAAATCTGGAAGAGTGCTAATTCGATGAAAACAAAAATCGTGATAACTCGGCAAAATTCGGGAAAGTTTTAAATTAAGTTTTAATCTAGATTGGCTGGACAGTTTATCACAAACTCTCTCTCTCTCTCTCCTCTCTCTCTCTTTTTGTTATTTCATCTTATTACTTACCATCTTTCACCCATTATTGCATAATCTTTCCCTTCTTTTTTTTCTTTATCTTCTTTCTTTATTCTTCTCCATCTTCTTTCTTCTCTTCATCTTCATTCATTCTTCTCCATCTTCTTTCTTTCTTCATCTTATTTCTTTATCTTCTTTCTTATCTTCTTCATTCTTTCTTCTTCTCCATCTTTCTTCATCTCCTTCCTCTTTCATCTTCTTCATTTCTTTTCATCTTCTTTCTTCCTTCTTCTTCTTCTTTCTTCCTTCTCATCTCTTTCTTCCTTCTTCATCTTCTTTCTCCTTCTTTCCATGTGTTTCTCTTTTGTTTTATCTCTTGTCTTTGGTATCTCTTCCTCTGCATTTTCAGCGCAGTCCTCAGCTGACTTCAATTCCTTATATATATTATATATATTATATATATATATATATATATATATATATATATTATACCTCAAAGTCTGTTATAATTTTTTGTCTTTAATGAAAGTAACTTTAAAATAAATGGCTAGATTAAATTAATGTTTTTCCTCTTCTGGAATTTATGCTACGAACGTGCGATAATTGAAATAAATATTTAAGTGAAGTAATTAAAATTATTACGCCATCATATAAATTTGCCGATTGAATGTCATTAAAAACATTAAACTTTCGCCGAGGAACATGAAAAAAAATCCATATAAAACAAAAATGATATAAAAATGAAAATAAAAAGCTTTCAGTTATTAAACTTGCAGCGATTAATATAAAAGAAAATAAAATAAAATAGAAAATAAAAAATAACAATCTCACAGGAGCCCCTCAGATAGGAAGAACTCCCTGGGCATATGCGCAGAAAAAAGGCCCTTCCTGGCACCAAAAAGATCCCACAGCATTAGGAATGCGCGCTATATATATATTTATCAACCCCTCCGCACGAGCAGGATGCGACACAAGGTCAATTTCTTAAGCGGAGTTTAACAGGTTTGAATTCAGAGTTTTCCTTCTCCTAGACCCGGTTGCCTAACCAAGGTTAAAGAGCCCAGTGCATATATATTGTAAAAACATAACATCCTGTAGTACGTATCAATTAATTCTTCACCTCTGACTGACAGTCACTGACTGCCGTGAGGTTAGGAGTTTAGGCAGATGAAAAATTCTGTCGGGTTTCGCTCCCGGATAGAGGTAGCTGTTAAAAATGTCGAGCCGCACTGATGAAACGTAAACGTTGAAACACATATCTGTGGATAACTGATATATAATATATAATATATTCTTAAGGCATGTGTTATTGAACACACGGAGTATTCTTTTGTCATTTTTTGTATGGATATTTTTTGCCAGTTTTCTGGCTATCCCTTTTTGAATCTGGATCGAGTTGATTCATGATATTTTTCATACTTATTTCCCGAGCGCTTTCGACTGTTGCTCCAGTCGTATTCATGGGGTTATGTAATTTGGTTTTTACTTGATTTTTAGTTCTGTGTAGTGGCTCCCGATTAACGACAAGAAAGTTCCCGAGTTGGAAAAGAAGGTTCCTGTGTTCGAGAAGGTTCCGAGTCCGACAAGAAATACTGAAGAAGGCCCGGAGGGCATATCGGTCGAAACGTTGTACAAATAAAATGAAGATGGGGACAATAGTCTGAATAATGCAGAAATTGGTGTAAGTAGTAAAACCTGAATTTATCAGTTAACGCAATAAACTAGGATTTTTTTTCATAAAGTATTTGTTCTACATCGGAGCCAGTGGCAGTTGAACGTGCCAAATGGTGTTTTAGTCCACGAGGTAATAAACTTAAAAGCCAACTGTTTATATAATAGAACTCAAAAATAAATGAATGAATACAAATAAAAGATTTACAGTCACTTTTTGCTGTTAAAATCATAGCGTAGTAAGTTCAAGTGAGTACTAAACGTACTTTTAACAGACAGAGAACACAAGAATAGGTTGGTTGGCTGGTTGGTTTGGATTTTACGGCATGTCAACCCTTGTTGGGTTATTCTATGCCAAGATGGGTTCCATTTTTTTTTAACTCAATTTTTAAACATTTTTTAAAACACATTAGCAAATACATGCATCCTCCGGGTGAAAGTATTTAAGTCTTATGTAATAACATATATTAAATTAGAAGAATAATGAAGCTAAATAAGAATGCAGATAAAAAGATTTGAAACAGAGGTGGGTAATAATCATAAAAATGGAACAACTGAAGCTTACTCTTCCATTTCTCCCGTCTTTTGTTGGTAAATTTTTCTAATTTAACTATTAGTTGAAATAAGAAGTAAAGATAAAAATTACAATTATTTCTTCTTGTTAATGGATTTCTTTAAAGATTTATGCACGAAAATCTTTGCTCATTTCATTAAGATAAACCAAACAATTAGAAATCAATAATACTAAGTACGTATTTATTAAAATCAGATTTTTAATATCAATATGCTACTAAGTCTTCCGTTCACACTGTAAACCGCTATTTTGTAATATATATAAATACAATTGAATGTTATTATTAAGTATATGTGGTCAACAGTGGCTTCGGCCTCTGGACCATTGCTATAATTAACGGCGTCGATCCCAAGGGGCCATCCCCCCAGGCAACACCTGCCCCCTCGATTTAAAGGGGCAGGGCTGGGTTTATTGCCCAGTGCCTGGGGCGCCCTCCTTGAGGGGAAATGCCGACGGGATCGACGCAATTTTTCACCCGCCACCCCATGAGCTTCGGTTTGTGGGTGGTCCCACATAAATAGGGCCTTGTGCCTGACCCGTACAAGTGGGGTACGTGGAAAATATCAAGTAGATATGGTCAACAGTATTAACAGTTATAATAAGATTTAAGATCCATTATAATAAGATTTTTTTCCATTTAAGCAGTAGATGGGACCCTAACAGGTACTACCACTCCGGGTCAGAGTAGATCTGAGGGTAATGGCGATGAAGGGGTATTCCACATTCCCCAGGGCTTCAGAATTGGAACATTAACGTCATACCCAGGACAATAAGTCCCTCATCCACCGCCTTCTAGCACATATATGATTTTTAAAAAGTTTGAGGCTTGCCTTAAGGGCAATAGGGTTGGGACAATCATATAGGTGCTAGGGCTTGGAGCGGGCAGCCGATTGATCGGAGAGGTCCTTTCCGACTGCCCGTCTAGCCTATGTAAGGGGCAAAATGGAATGTTGCAAATCAGACTGCTCAGCCTCCAGGGTTCCCCATCACGGGTCGCCACATACAGCAAACAGGTGGCCCTATCGGGGTTTATGGCCTTACCCCTCTACAGAGGTTCAGCCTGCGTATTCTAAAGCCCCAACCGACAGGGCTCACAAGACTAGGAAAACCAACACACACACACACACATTATATATATATATATATATATATATATATATATATATATATGCGTGTTTTTATAATTGGGTAGCATTTCTTCATTCAGACATATTTGGTTGAATTGTGCAGACATCTTATGTCTACATCTTTTGTTTTCACCGAATGGATGATAAAAAAATAGACGACTGGAATTGGTTAATAAATTTGCCATAGCTAATTTGTTCCCAATTACTTTCATTCTCTTCATGGGCCATCATCGGGGGATGTATATATTGCAAAGACAAAACAAAGGATCGAAAACAATATATAGACAAAAAATGTCTGCACTATTTAACCATACATATACAAATATATATATATATATATATTTTAGGATATGTGCTTAATTGAAGTCATACCTAATTTTGAAAATTAATTAGTTAATAATTAATGAATTTAGGCGGGCATATATGTCCAAATGTAAGGCTAAACAAATCGAGAAAATGTCAATCCCTGTATGTACATTTCGACCTATTAGGTTTCAAAATTAGGTATGACTTCAATTAAGCACATATCCTACAAAAATTGTCGGCTAAAAAGGTCATATAAAAAATAAACACATTGTTTACTTTATATATATATATATATATATATATATATTTATATATTATATATATATATATGACAGACAAACCCACTTTCATATATATATATAAGTTAGGGCGCTTGCTTAAGGTAAGTTTCTCGGCTATACGATTTTAAAACCAAGTGCCTATTTGTTTTTTGTTCTCCTTTGTATACTGCCGTTTAGTGCTTTGTAGGGGGGTGGGGCTGGAATTTGCTGGAGTTGGGGTGTCCCTTTGCCGACCGGCCTTTGATGTTTAGAAGAAGGCAACGACGGCATCTAAATATCAAAGGCTGGTCGGCAAAGTGACACCCCCAAATCCAACCAATTCCAGCCCCACCAGCCAATAGATTAACTCAAGCCTAATGCAAACCGGAAATCCAACAATCCTATCTCTAAAAGTACCAACTACAGCACCAGTCAGACAATCTATAAATTTGTGAAAAAGTGGACTCACTTCCTCGAATGAAATAAAATGAAGCTTAACACATAACATCCAACTCAGTTTCTCATTCATTTCACACTTTACCCATGCTTCACACAAAATCCAAAAAATATGCATATTATAAACACAGACATTATATATATATATATATATATATATATATATTATATGGTTATTTCCTATAACTCCGACCTAAAAAAGGGGAACTACTCTGAATGAAATTTATCTGTTAATTAATCTAACCATTATTTTCTCATTAAACTCTAAACCCTAACCCCGTCTTCTTTTTTCCCTAGTAGATCAATAAATAAATAAATAATTTATCAGTCAGAGTGGTTCCCCTTTTTTAGGTCGGAGTTATAGGAAAGAACCAAACATATATACAAATATAATATATACATTGAGTACTAGACTCAGCGGATATAACAGCAAAAAAACATACGTGGACTCCATAACACATTATATATATATATATATATATATATATATATATATATATATATTGTTACTTTCTATGAATCGGTCATATTGCCTGCTCACACTAGAGTTATGAGAAATTCCACTGTCATGGTTACACGAAGCGTTGCTTAAATCAACAGGAGAGAGAGATAGAGAGATAGAGAGAGAGACAGACAGACAGATATACAAACCCACGCGGACAGACAGACAGAGAGAGAGAGAGACAGAGAAAGAGTTTAAGTAGTGTTTCAGACATATCCTCCAATCATTCGTGGCGTAAACTATGTCCGTAAATAAATAGAATTCTTAATTAAAATTGAGTCGGCTAAATATTAAAGAGTTTTTGCTTATTTTCTTAAGCCGACCATTACGCTAGTTTTAAAGGTCGAAATATTTGTTCAGTTCTCAACGAAAAATGTTTGTTTGTTCCTTCCCGCTTAAACTCAGTTAATTAACCTAATATCAGAATTAGCGTTGGAGTAGATGTTTTAAATTTGCTTTTAGCTTCCTATTAAGAAAGGTGTCTCTATTCATTTTTTTATGTCTATGAAAGCGTTGGGAATGTAAACTGAAAGCCAAGAGTAGGTACACAGAAAAAGAAAAAATGGAAGCCTCTATTCCAACAATTTCCAATGGTCCGAGTATTTGTGCGTCCAGTGTGTACGATACTTTTTATTTATTTATTAAGCTTTTCTTGGTGTCCTGACTTACGTGCGCCACAACTTACGAGCTTTCTGACTTACGAGCTTTCTGACTTACGAGCTGTCACTCGGTGAATATTTTGCTTTGGGTTATGAGCTAAAATTTGAGGTACGAGCAACCTTCAGATACGCTTAAGTTAATAAGTTTACTAAAAACATTTAAGTTTCTAAATTTATTACGCAAAGGAAAAATATCATTTATTAAAAAAACAACTAAAAATTAAAACATATTACAGCACATAATCATTACATTCTACTGTATTATGTTTTTATACAAGACAGAACTATTTTTCTTATCTAAAAAACGTAACAATACGGGCTGGGGCGTTAGAATACACCGACTGTACTTCTGCAGAGGGGTAAGACTCACCCGATGGGGCCACCTGTTGGCCGTGGGTGGCGATCCGTGATGCTTAAGGATGGAACCCAGGTGGCTGAGCACTCCATGACATGCAACACTCCACTTTGGCCCTTACATATGCTAGACGGTCGGTCGGAGAGACTCCCTCCGATCAATAAGCTGGTCACGTCAAGCTCTAGCACTTATATGGCTGAGGGTCTTCATGTCCTGGGAATGACGTTAAACTCTAAATGATGGTGATGTCCCAGTTCTGAAGGTTTGGGGAATGTGTAGCACCCCTTCACCACCATTGCTCCCAGGTCCACTCTGACCCGGAGTGATAGTACCTGTTAGGGTCCCATCTATGGGTTGAATAGAAACAAATGTGTTTATAAAAAAATGATTATCCATTAAGAATGAATGTATTTCAAAACTTAGTCGGCATTAAATAAGCCACTGGGGTTGATATGCCGTAAAACAAACCAAGCCAACCCAAACCATACAATAGAGTATTTGGATGGGGGTGGGTCTAGAATGGATTAATATAATTTCAGTTTATTTTCATTGGGAAATTTGATTTAATATACGAAGAAACTGAGTTACGAACGGAACGAATTCCTTAGTAGAGGCGGCAAGTTGTCATTTTTTAAACTTATATAGACGTTTACAACAATTTACAATGATCCGAGTATTTGTGTGTCCAGCGTGTACGTTAAGTTTTTATCTATAAAGGTTTCCTTATTCTGGGCGGCAGGTTGTCATGTTTTAGTTTCAAGTGCTAATCTTTTTTGCTCAAGCTGGGGGATCAAACATGATGTGGGACATACCAAACACACGACACCGGGCTTATCAAACTTGGTAGCCCCCTAGGACCTCATGGATTACATATGTATGTCATGTGTGACACATGGATTACATACGTCTATGAGGAGGGCCGCACATGACAACTTATCTTTAAATCCTTTTTTCTATATTAACAGAACAAAGTGATGATTGCTATCATCATTTTATTTATTATCAAATAAAAACCAATGAATACATATCGAAAAATACATTTTTTGTTGAAAAGAAAGAAAAAGACTATTACTGACAGAGTTCAAATAATAAAACGTACAATCTTCACAGTTACTTTTCATTATAGCCGGTGTTGATTTACCTGTAAAGGAAACTTGACTACCATTTTTTATCTCACACTTTAAGGGTTATTATACCATTAAACAAAACAATCCGAACAAAAAAAAAAAAATTATTATAATGAATATTCGGTTTCTGTTCGTCTGTAACACAAACTACATCACTGCGAATGATTTTATATAGAAACCAATTAAAATATAATTAAGATAAATGTATTTTTTTATATGTCCGAGTACTTGTGAGTCCAGCGTGTAGGTTACTTTTTATTCATTAAGCTTTCCTTGGCACCTTGGAAGGAGTAATTTACATTCCCCAGCGCTCCAGAACTGGAACTCCACCATCAGATAGATTTTAACGCCATACCCAGGACAATAAGACCCTCAGCCACCGCTTTCTAGTACATATATGATAAAAAGGGTTGGGGTTTGCCATAAGGGTTATGTAATGTGATTTGGTTTGTTTTACGGCATATCAACCCTTTCGTGTCATTTAATGCCGAAACAAGTCATTTTGATAAATATTCCATTTATCAAAATGACTTTTTCGGCATTAAATGACACGAAAGGGTTGATATGCTGTAAAACAAACCAAACCACATTACTGAATAATTTGCATACTGGTTTTAACAAAACCGGTTTAATAAATAATTACTTGATATCATTGATCTCTAATATTATTGTTTTATTCTCCAGCGTATTAAAATCAATCATATGAATGATTTTATATAAAAAAACAATTAAAATATATTTAAAATAAGTGTAATCTTATGTGTTCTTATTTAATTTCGTTAGTCTTTCTGATTTAATATATTTCATAATATTAAAATAACTTACATCCGGAGGGCGCATATTCTTGCTAATGAAAATTATTTATCCAATATGAAGATATTAAGAACTTGAACAAAGAAACTTTTATCATATTGAATTGTTTTGGCATTAAAATCGTCGGGGTAGCTTAAAGTAGGTATCAGCCAAACAGCGAGGGGGTCTATCCTCTTTTCACTACCGCTACACCAAGGAGATGGGTTTGGCGTCTGAGGTGGAGCACGACACCTACCATCAGCTCCTCACTTTACCACACAGATCCCTGTGCTGCTCATAAACTGAGTTTTCATGGGTCGGTATTGAACCCGGAACCTTGTGGTTCCTAGTCGGACGCTCTACCGATTGAGCTAAACCTGCCCTTTAAATGACTTGAAACGGGTTGATATGTCATAAAACAAACCAAACTATATTATTGCAGAATTAACGGAAATTTTCTTGATTGTTCTCTACTCTAGACAATCGCAAAAGATCTCATGTTTCTTGGCCACCTGGCGGGATATAGGTAAAATAATAAGTAATTAGGAGTCACTGTAGGTTGTTGAGGGCAAGTGGATTATCCGGAAACGTGCATTTAAATCCGAAGTATACATTTTTTGTTTTGTTTTATTTTTCACAGCCGATTTCGAGCTGCTATATCAACGTCGGATATGAAGGTACACTTCCGTTCTAGTGAGCGAACACGGAAAGCCTTTTTTGTCCCCATCGCTTTCAAGAACGTAATTATCGTCTCCAGTGATCCAGTAACGTCGTCCAGTCAAGCCATAAACGAATCGTGTAAATCAGCAGATAACCGAATGGCAATAAAATCTCTCTTTTTTTTGCATTAAGGAAACAGACAGTAGCATGATACAGCCATGTAACGTACACCTTGGCTTACGCTTAAGTGAAACTGAGAGTGTCGGTTGCCGCTACATGTACGAGGTGTGTCAGAAAAGTTCCAGGACTGGTGTCACAAAAAATGTATTTCGAATCCAAACTACAAACTATCCTCTTCAAAGTAATCCCCCCTGGAGTCTAATGCACTTTCCCACCCCTCTCTGCCATGCTCCCACTCCTAGTGAAGTTTAAATACCAGATCTAAATGGTGGTTCTAACTGAAGTCCAAGTGACAGCAAGTCTCCTCATGTCTCCAGGACTCTCCTAAGTATCCGAGTCGATTTTTAGCAGTGCTGTGGTCTGAAATATCTCGATTCTTCCTCTAATCTCCAGTTCACTCTTTTCTACGTGTGTGTGTATACATATATACATGTAGATGTATACGAGGTATGTCAGAAAAGTTCCAGGACTAGTGTCACAAAAAAATTATTTCAAATCCAATTTACAAACTACAAGTTATCCTCTTTAAAGTAATCCCCTGGAGTCTAATGCACTTTCCCATCCTTCTCTGCCACGCTTGGAAGCACACCTGGAAGGATTCTTCCGGGATTCTCCGTAGCTCTGTCGCCACGGCCTTTTTGATGTCGTGCACATCCTCAAAACAGGTTCCATTGATGACCCCCTTGAGCTTGGGGAAGAGGAAAAAATCACGAGGCGAAGGTCGGGTAAGTAGGAAGGTTGCTCCTCTCTGGATTTTCTATACTCCGTAATCGATTGGCTTAATTGATAAAATTAGTTCGGTAATTTGAAGAAAAATATAAACTACTAGCAGAACTACCCGGCGTTGCTCGGGATTAGAAATGTTTAAAATAAATTTCTTATGTGGGCGCGTGGTGTAATGGTTATCGTCGTAGGAAATGAACACGTCGAGGCTGTTTGTATTTCACATAGCGCTAATACCCTTGGAAAAGGTATGCATTCAACTATTCCCCCACCAGCTATGGCAAATAGTAGAGTAGATTGGTATCTTCTACCTAAGAGAATGAAAACTCTGAATCAAACCTGTTAAAGTTCGCTTAATAAATTGATCACGTGTCACATCCTACTCGTGTAGAGGGCTTTGGTAAGTATGTCTCTCTCTCTCTCTATATATATATATATATATATATATATATAATTGATAACTGAATCATAATGCCACGACCAGACAACTCGGCAAACATCCGGAGCACTGGACAGCTGTTTCGACCTCCTTTGGTCTCATCAGCAGTGCATACCACAATCTCCGCCACTAGAGATTGAACCAGTGGACCACAGCGTGAAGAGCGGGGACTCAACACACTGGGCCACCAGCCCATGCCACAAACGGAGAATGCCAAATCATCTAGTCAATGGTAATATTAATTTAAATGTGCAGCCACCTAACCTGTATTTGCCGTGTATCCCATCACAGGATTACAGAGGGCAAGGTTACCCCCAGGACAACGATTTCCCAATTCGGGGCCCGAATCCTCAGAACACAACATAATGCGCAAAGGGTATATATTAAATTTTATAGAGGAATTATATATAATTGATAATTGAATCATAATACAACGACCAGACAACTCGGCAAACACCACACATAATATATATAATATATATATATATATATATATATATATATATATGTGTGTGTGTGTGTGTGTGTGTGTGTATTACTCAAAATTATTTTTCTGTATATTGTTTATTTTATTCTTTATATATTCTTGTTTTTTTTTCTTTGTTTTAGGGTTAACGAGAATTTAAAAAGAAACAATGGAAAGAAGGCGTCGCGAAAAGTTCGTAGGTGTCCTCTGACCGGAAGAAGGCGTGACACGAACATTGCGTAGGCATTCTGACCGTATGAGGCGTGACCACGGGAATGTTGCGTGGGTGTCCAGAATGCTATATAATCAGTCCGAATGTTAATCGAAGTAGATTCTGGCTCAAGGTTTAACTGAAGATATCTCCCATCGAACTCTGCATATGCAATCCTAACCTCTCCGACGCTCCCTCACTCTCCACATTCGACCCAATCCGGAGAATAAAAATATAAACTATATTTTTTACAAGTGTTCGTCATCTTTTATCAAGTCCAGGGGCAGTATATAATACTGGAAGCTGCCCGTCTGTCGGCTGGAACAGTAGAATACGCAGCGTGCTGTCATGCAGAGAGTAAGATCGTCCTGTCGGCTGGGCAGTAGTATACTCCGACTGCACCTCTGCAGACAAGTAAGCCCCTCCCCTCAATGGGGCCACCTGTTGGCTGTAGGAGGTGACCTGTGGTGCTTAAGGACGGAATCGTGGTGGCTGAGCAGTCCATAACATGCAAATCTCCACTTTGGCCCTTACTTAGGCTAGACTAGCAATCGGAGTAGGCCACCTCCGATCAATCGGCTGGTTATGTCAAACCCTAGCACTATATGATTGCCCTAACCCTCCTTATGGCAAGCCCCAACTTTTTTATCATATATGTGCTAGAAGGTGGTGAAGTTCCAATTTTGGAGCTTTGGGGAATAAAAGGTACTCCATCATCATTATTACTCCCAGGTCCACTCTGACTGAGAGTAGTAATACCTTTAGGGTTCCATTTACGGATTAAATAGAAAAAATGAGTTAAAAACCTGTTTGAAAAATTAAATATACATACATAAATCTTGAAAAGGATTTGAAAATCGGAAACACGTGTCGCACATTTTATATTATGAATTAAAAAATGAAACCATTTTGCTGTCCCTGTATATAATATATATATATATTGTCCATCTGTATGTTTGTGGAAGTGCACGTCATTTTATAAATGAAAATTGGTGAGACCGGCAAAGATAAAAATTCAATAAAATCTACACGCTATTTTTATCCGAGAGGTAAAAATCTTTTTACTCCTAATTTTTTTTAGAAAAGCTGAATTAAAATATAATAGGGATATAAATCAAAGATATATTTTAAAATAATTTTAAATGCACACAAGAATGAAAGAAAACAAGAATATATAAAGAATAAAACATAATAAGATGAATAAATAGAAGAAAAAACCCACATACACAAATACACAGACACACAGACAGACACTCACACACACACCAGATAAACAGATAAACAGACACACACACACACACACACAGATAAACACCACACACACACACACAGATAAACACACACACACAACACACAGATAAACAGATAGACAGACACACCACACACAGATAAACAGATAGACAGACACACACACACAGATAAACAGAACACAGACACACACACACACACACAGACAGATAAACAGACACACACACACACAGATAAACAGACCACACAGATAAACAGACACACACACACACACACAGATAAACAGACACACACAGATAAACAGACACACACACAGAAACAGACAGACACACACACAGAGAGACAACAGACACACACAGAGAGACAGACAGACACACACAGAGAGACAGACAGACAAATAGACACAACAGACAGACACACCACACAGGATGACACACCCACACAGTCAAATACACAGACACACAGAGACATATATGTACATAAACACAAACGCACAGATAGGCATACACACACACACACACACGACACAGACAGACGGATCCAGACAGGCGCAGGCGCTGAGAAAGACAAAGACACACACAGACACGTATACACGCATAAACACACAGATACACAGACACACGCACATACACAGACAGATACGACACACGACACAGACAGATACGACACACACAGATACGACACACACACATACACGCTCATACACACACAACCGTCACAGTGCAGCACAATAAAACAATAAGACATATCATTCATTACAATCTCGCACACACTCATAGTGTTGACTTTTAAAATCTTCACTTTTGATCGAAAAAATTAATTTTCGAAATTGATAGTTAATCACTTTTTTTCTTTTTTTTAATATTAAAAAAAAACAAAAACGTACAATGTCATTTTCATAAAACAATTGATGAAATTACTCTACCGCGTCTTTTTGAGAGTTATTGATACAAGGGAGGCTACTCTGCATGACGTTAATATTTCATAGACTATCCTTGGTTATAGGAAGACACGCTTGGGATTTTTGAAATGAAACCACGTGAAGTGAACTCGTGCCGAATATTCATTATTTATTTATTTATTTATTTTGTCACTGATTTTATTGTGACAGAAATTAGAACATATTAATTTCTTTCGTTATATTCTAGATAGAACTATTTAATAAAACTCATTGCATTCTATTTTATTAGATTTTTATAAAATACAGTCGGCTATTTTTCTGATTAAAAAAACGTAACCCAAAGAATGTGGGTATTTTTAGGGAACTGGAACAAATTAATGTAATTTCAGTTTATTTCAATGGGGGAAATTGATTTGATATTGAAGGAAATTGAGTTACAACCGGAACGAATCAAACTCGTAAATCAAGGTACCGCCGTATACACACACATCTGTGTATATATATATATATATATATATATATATATATATTATATATGTATGTGTGTGTGTGTGTGTGTGTGTGCAAAAGATTTCTTAGTATGAGGTGAAGCTCTCTAAAATTTGTAATATTATTCAAACTAGCAAGTATCTAAGTTTTAATCTAATAAAATACTATGTTAAATTAAAAAGGCTAATGAAACTAAATAAGAATGCAGATAAAAAGGTTTGAAACAGAGGGGGTTATAATAGAAAAATAAAACAACTGAAACTTACTTTTCCATCACTCCCGTCTTTCATTGCTAAATTTTCCTAATTTAACTATTTAGTTAAAATAGGAAATAAAGAATAAAATCAAAGTTATTTCTTCTTGTTAATGGATTTCTTTTAAGATTTATCCGAGATTTTTGCTCATATTCATTAAGATAAAACTAAACAATTATAAATCAATAATACCTAGCACATATTTATTAAAATCAAATTTTTAACATCAATATGCAAATTAGCCTTCCTGTTCACACTGTAAACTGCTATTTTGTTGTATATATAAATTTAATTGCATGCTGTAAAGAAGTTTTATTTATAATTGCGGTTCAAATAAACATAATAATCATGGAGAATGTGACATAAATAAGGGAATTGTGACTTGAGTAGTGATATAGTTTCGGTTGTAGACAGACAAACACAATCTCCATTATAGTAAGATGTAAATTTATAAAAAATGAAAAAAAAATTGACCAGTGATGATTAATAAACCGACACTGCAGTGTTTCAGTTTGTTTAACAAACCTTCATCAGGGCCTTCGTTTGATTAAAGTGTGCGAGATTCCGCTTTTGGTATTTGGCGGCTTTTGTTGATATTCAAGTAACGTATGCGTCCCCATGGCGTGTGTGTATATGTGCGCGCGCCTGCTTGTGTGTGTGTATGTGTTGATTGTATGTAAAATCTTCTGGCAGTCTACGGAAAATAAAAGGTTATATATATATATATATATATATATATATATATATATATATATATATATATATAATGTGTGTGTGTTTGTGTTGTGTAACAGAAAATATATGGAAAAACAAGGTATCAGAGAATGGTATTTTATTACTTGTGCCAAATGTTTCGGTTTGCTTAACAAACCATCTTCAGGGCATCATTAATATTCAATTGCATAAAATTTTTTTAAAAAGTAGTTAGTAAGCTTTCTAATATACTATGTTTCTAAATTTATATATATATATATATATTATATATATATATATATATATATGTGTGTGTGTATCTATTAACGTGTGTATTTTATAAGTATGTATATTTTATATATATATATATATATATATATATATTATATAATATGTGTGTGTGTGTGTATCTATTTATGTACGTGTGTATTTATAAGTATGTATATTTTATATATATAATATATATATATATATATATAAGGAAAAATGAGTAAAGAAAGAAATGTAAATGGATAAAATGAATTTAATCGATATCACATTAATCGATATCACTTACACATGTGTTTCGGTCAGTTTATGTGTGTGAAAATATTTCGCACATATAGAAGAATCGACCTTCATCAGAGTGAACAAAATGCATTCAAAATAAATGTTCACTCTGATGAAGGTCGATTCTTCTATGTGTTCGAAATATTTTCACACACATAAACTGACCGAAACACATGTGTAAGTGATATCGATTAATGTGATATCGAATAAATTCATTTTATCCAACTACATTTCTTTTCTTTACTCATATTGTCGGATTCAATTCCTTTTCCATTTCATATATATATATATATATATGTTGTGCATATGTTTGCGTGTGTGTGTGTGTGTAGTGTGTGCGTGTGTGTTGGTGTGCGCGCGTGCGCGTGTGTGTGTGTATGTATAAAAAACATCAATCTTTTCGGCTTGCTTTTTCCATAATTGGTTGGTTGTTTGGATTTTACGGCATGTCAACTCTTTTTGGATTATTTTATGCCGAAGACATTTTTTAAAATTCATTCTTGTTAGGTATTGAAAGTCCTTTTTTTCCAACTCAATTTTTAAACACATTTTGATACTCATTGAGAAAAATCTATTTAACCATAAAGGGACCCTAAATTCTTAACCCTCCGCAGAGTGGGACCTGGGATAACTGGGCGATAACGGAGTACTCCACATTCCCAAAAGTCCAGCATTGGACACCTCACCAAACATACAGTTAGTCATACCCAGAGACACTAACCGCTGCCTTGACATTATTATATTACAAAAGGATGGGGCTGGCCATATGTGCTATCAGGCTTGGAACAATCATATAGGTGCTAGGGTGACCGTGAGCAGCTGATTGCTCAGGTTGGTTCTCGCGACTGCCCGTCTAGCCTAGTAAGGAACCAAGGTTGGATGTCATGGGCTGTTCAGCTTTCAGGATTCCGTCCTTAAGCATCACGGGCTACCTCCACGCCCAACCACGTGGCCCCATGGGGGCTTTTACCTTACAAGAGTGTGCAGTGTTTTTACAACACAAAAATACTAACCTCTGCATTTCTGCTATTTTTGCCTTGTAAACATTCTTCCTTTTCTTTCAACAACAATTTCAACAATACTGTCCATTAGTTACTATTCATAAGATGTGTATTCTGTGTGGTATGTGGTGTATTTTTGATGTGTAGATGTGTATTTTGTGTGTTATATTATTTACCAACCCTTCGCACGAGCAGGATGTTTGACACATGGTCAATTTCTTAAGCGGAGTTAACAAGGTTTGAATTCGAGTTTCCTCTCTAGACGGTTGCCTAACCAGGTTAAAGAACCCAGTCTGCCCTGCTATTTGCCCATAATTGGAGGGGAGAGTAGGATTTCCATACTTTCCCCAGGGTATTAGCGCTAAGTGAAATGCAATTACCAGTCCCAGATTTGACACGAGGGACGGCTCCATGTCCCATTCTTTAACCATTAACACGTGCTTTCTTTGTGTGTATATGTGCGTTTATTTTGCGTTGTGTGTGCATATGTATTGACAAATGTGCTGGCATTTTTGATGTGAGATGTAATTTTGTGTGCGTATGTGTATGTTTCTAATTGTATATGAGCAATGTATTCATTCTTATTAATCAAAAGGGAATTTCCTATAGCTATTATCCTTAATCTATCTATTATATATTTATTATAATGGAGATTCGCTTCCGGTTTTTGTCTGTACCAAAAATTCGTCACTGTTTACGTCCCATTACCCAACAAAATCCACGTCATGACATAGAATCAAGATCTACCCAAAATGTGAGCATGCAAACGTTAGACAATCCTCATTGTTTCAATAATAGATGCCCGGCGTTATATATTCTATATATTAGATGTTTTATGCTAATATAATATTTTAAAATTATCGATACTGTTTCCATTCAATTGTCTTCTTCTTTTACTTTTTTTCTCCTTTTAATAAATTTGAATTTTACCATACTTATGGTTACACCACTCTTTGACATTGAGATATTCAGCTCTCATCCTCAAGGCAAATCTTCCAAAAAATTATATTTACATCGCCCGAGGGGTGCTTCTTTTTTGTTATTATAATGGAGATCGGTCTCTTATTTGTCTGAAACCAGAAACTACGCACTGTTACGGTACATTACCCAAAATCTCAATTCATATTAGTAAAGTCGTCGGGGCGTTAATGTTCGGATCAAACAAACAGCGAGGAGTCTATCCCCTTTTCTTCGCGTTCGGCTAGGTCACAAAAGGTTCTGGTTCGATACCGGCCCTCGCCACTCAGCGTATGAGTAGCCAGGATCTGTTCGGTAAAGTGAGGAGCGTGATGGTGGTGGGCGCTCCTACTCAGACCATTAAATATCTCCTTGGTCTAACGCTAATGAAAAGGGATGACTCCGCGCTGTTTGTTTGATTCCGACATTAAGCGCCCCGAGACTTACTTACTTTATTGAGTTTGAGGTATGGACTAAAGCAGGACGTAGTTTCGGTTTCAGAAATTCGAGCCGCATCTCCTATTAAATACTAGGCAAAATTAAAAGGAAACCCTCCGGCGATGTAAATTAATTTTTTGGAAGATATTTGCTGAGGAATGAGAGCTTGAAAATCAATGTCAAGAGTGTGTACCATAAAGTATGTAAAATTCGTCAAAATTATAAGGAGTAAAAAAAGAAAAGAAAGAAAGAATGAATGGAAACAGTTTCCGATAATTATTTAAATATTATATTAGAATAAAACAATCTATATTAAATAAAAGTAAGCGGGCACTATTTATTGAAACAATGAGGTTGCTTCTAACGTTGTGTCACTTTTGGTTTTATTCTATGTTATGACGTTGGATTATGTTGGGGTAATGGGACGTAAGCAGTGACGCAATTTTCTTTACAGACAAAAACCGGAAGCGATTCCATATTAATTAGATATTTAATAGAAGATTAAGAAAACTTATGGAAATCCTTTGATTAATAAGTCATGAACATGTGCTTATATATCATTAGAAAACTACACCATACGCACACAATTACATCGATTAATACACAAATGCCACCATCTTGTACAATTACATATTGACACACATACGCAATAACGCACATATACACACAAAAGGAAGCAGTGGTAGTAATGGTAGTTCATCAGGAAATGGACTCGTCGCCTCGAGTTCAATCCCTGACGTGGTAATTGCTTTCACGTAGCGCTAATCCTTGGGGGGAAGGTATGAATCCTACTCTCCCTCCAATTCATATGCAAATGCAGAGACTGGGTTCTTAAACCTTGGTTGGCAACCGTTAGGAAAGGGAAAAACTCTGAATTCCAAACCTGTTAACTCCGCTTAAGAAATTGAACCATTGTGTCCATCTGCTCGTGCGGGATGGGGTGGTAATATATATACACACAAAAATAATCCACCACTTCACAAAACACACACATACACACAACACAGAAATACACTGCTTATTATAAAATATTAATAATGGACAGTATGTTGAATTGTTGTTGAAGAAAAGGAAGTATGTTTACCATGCAACAAATAAGCAGAATGCTAGATGTTAGTTTTATTTTTGTGGTTGTAAAATACACTGACTCCACCTCCTGATGGGTAAAATCCCGATGGGGCCACGTGTTGGACGTGGATGGTAGCCCGGATTGCTTAAGACGTAATCCTGATAAGCCTGAAAGTCCATGAATGCAACAACTTGGTCTTATTAGGCTAGACGGGCAGTCGGAGTAGCAACTTGATCACTAGTGCTCACGTCAAGCCTACCATATTATGATTGTTCCAAGCCTTAGCACTATGGCCACCCCATCCTTTGTTACTATATATTGCTAGAAGCAGCGGGTTAAGTTTCCTGGTATGACGTTAACTGTAATGTATGTGAAGGTTCCAAGTTGGACTTTGGGGAATGTGGATTACGCCGTTATCCGCATTCACTTCCCAAGTCCACTCTGACCGAGAGTGGTGCACATATTAGGGTCCACACTAGGGGTTAAATAGATTTTTTTTAATGGTATTGAATGTGTTTAAAAATGAGTTGGAAAAAAGGACCTTTATTTAATACCTAACACGAATGAATAATAAACAAATGTTTCGGCTAAAATAATCCAAGAGTTTACCATGCGTAAAATCCAAACACAACCATTATGAGAAGAAAAGCGCCGAAAGATGAGTTTTTTATACACACACACGCGCGCGCAGCGCGCACCAACACACACCACCACAACAGATAACACAACATATATATATATGAAACATGGAAAAGGAATTGAATCCGACATATGAGTAAAGAAAAAATGTGTTGGATAAACAGAATTTATCGATTCACCATTAATCGATATCACTTACACATGTGTTTCGGTCGTTAGTGTGTGAAATATTTCGCAATAGAAGAATCGCCCTTCTCAGAGGAACATTATTTTGAAATATTTAAAATAAACATGTTCACTCTTTGTTTGAAGGCCATTTTCTATGTGTGCCGAATATTTTCCAACATAAACTGACCGAAACCATGTGTAGTGATTATCGTTAAGGCTGATATCTTAAATTTCTTTTATCCAACTACATTTTTCTTTTCTTTATCCATTTTCCTTATTAATAGTATTATTAAAGCCACGATAGAAAAGCTTACTAACTACTTTTTAACAAAATACAGATTGAATTTATGATGCCCTGAACGATGGTTTCGTTTAAGCAAACCGGAAATATTTAGGCACCAGTAATAAATTACCATTCTTCGAATACCTTGTTTTCAATTTTCTGATACACACACACCACACACACACCCCACACCACATAATAGTCTATATTTTCTATATATATACTTATATATATAACCTTTTAGTTTTCCGTTAGATGCCGAGATTTTTAATAGCAATCTACCACACAATGCAGGCGCGCGCACTATACACACACTCCATGAAGCGGCATCACTTACTTCGGCGTTTTTAAGGTTTGTCATTTTCACTCTCTGAATACAACAGCAAACCGCCAATACCAAAAGCGGGAGTCTGAACACACTTTATCAACGAGGCGCCTGGGATGAAGTTTGTAAACACAACACTGAAACACTGCAGTGTCGGTTTATTACTCATCACTGGTCATTTTTTTTTTCCATTTTTTATAAATTTACATTCTTACTATAATTGGCGATTGTGTTTCTGTCTACACCGAACTATATCACTCTCAAGTCACAATTCCTTAGTATTTTATGTACATTTCTCCATGATTCTTATGTTTATCTTGACCGCAAATTATAATAAAATTCTTTTACAGCATCTCGCAATTAAATTTATATATTACAACAACATAGCCAGTTATCGTAGGACGGAGGCTAATTTGCATATTGATCTTAATCTTGATTTGAATAATATGTCAGCAGGTATTATTTTGATTTATAATTGTTTAGTTCTACTTAATGAATATGAGCAAAAAAATACTGGATAACATCTTTAAGAAATCCATTACAAGAAGAATAACTTTGATTTTTTCTTATTTCCTATTTTAAGTAAATAGTTAAATCAGGGAAAATTTAGCAATGAAAGACGGGAGTGATGGAAAAGGTCAAGTGAAGTTTCAGCTTGTTTTATTTTTCTATCAACCCCTTGTTTCAAACCTTTTTATCTGCATATCTTATTAGTTTCATAGCTTTTTAATTACTAGTATTTTATTAGATTAAAACTTAAAACTTGACTAGTTTGAAATAATTATTACAAACTTTTAGAGGGTTCACCTTACTACAGAAATCTTTTGCACACCACACACACCACACCATATATAGTATATTATTATATTATTATAACTTATATATATTACCGATGTTGTGTTTCGGCGGTACCTTGATTACGAGTTTTTGATTCGTTTCCGGTGTAATCATTTCTTCAATATCAAATCAATTTCCCCCATGATAAAACTGAAAACATTAAATTGTTCCAGTTCCCTAAATACAATCTTTGGGTTACGTTTTTTTAAATCAGGCAAAATAGCGACTGTATTTATAAAATCTTAAAAATAGAAGGCAATGAGTTGATTAAAAGTTTATTGGAATATAAACGAAAGAAATAATATGTTCTAATTGCTGTCACACAAATCAGTGACAAAATCATAAATAAATAAATAAATAATGAATATCGGCACACGAAGTTCAACTTTAGTGTTTATTTCAAAATCCAAGCGTGTCCTCCTATAACAAGGTAGCTATTGAAATATTACGTTCATGCAGAGTAGCCTCCTTGTTCAATAACTCTAAAAGAGCGGTTTAGAGTATTTCATCTTCAATTGTTTTATGAAATGACATTGTACGTTTTTTTTTTTTTTAAATATCACAAAAAAGAAAAAAAAAGTGATCTTAAACTTATCAATTTCAAAATTATTTTTTCGATCAAAGTGAAGATTTAAAAGTCACCAACTGTGTGTGTGTGCGGTTGTAATGAATGTATGGGCTTATTGTTTATTGTGCTGCACATGTGACGTTGTGTGGTATGAGCGTGTATGTGGTGTGTGTCGATCTGATGGTGTCTGTGTGTGTGTCGTATTTTTGTAGTGCGTGTGTCTGTGGATCTGGTGTTATGCGTGTAACGTGTCTGTTGTGTCTTGTCTTTCGCCCTGTCCTGTTTGTGTATGTGGGTGGTGTTATTGCTATCTGTTTGATTGTGTTATTACATATAGTCGGTGTGTCTGTGTATCTGGTTTAGGTGTCTGTGTAATGACTATGTGTGTAGTGTGTGTGTGTCCGTTTATCTGTGTGTGTGTGGGTGGTCCGTTTATCTGTGTGTGTGGTGTGTGTGTCGTTTATCTGTGTGTGTGTGTGTGTGTCGTTTATTGTGTGTGTTGTGTGTCTGTGTCCGTTATCTGTGTGTGTGTTGGTGTGTCCGGTTATCTGTGTGGTGTGTGTACGCTTTATCTGTGTGTGTGTTGTGTCCGTTATCTGTGTGTGGTGTGTGGTCCGTTTATCTGTGGTGTTGTGTGTGTAGGTGTCGCGGTTTCTGTGTGTGTGTGGTGTGGTCCGTGTATCTGTGTGTGTGTGGTGTGTGTGTTCCGTTTTATGTGTGTTGTGGTATGTGTCCGTTTATCTGTGTGTGTGGTGTGTGTGTCCGTTTATCTGTGTGTAGTGTTGTTGTGTGTCCGATTGTGTGTGTGTGTGTGTCCGTTTATCTGTGTGTGGTGTGTGTCGTGGTCCCTTATCTGTGTGTGTGTGTGGGTGTGTGTGTCGTTATCGTGTGTGTTTATCTGGTGTGTTTATTGGGGTGTGTGGTGTGGTGTTTATCTGTTGTGTGTGGTGGTTTATCTGTGTGTGTGTGTGGTTGATTTCTCTGGGTATGTTGTGTTGTGTGTGTGTTATCTGGGTATGTTGTGTGTGTGTGTGTGTATTATCTGGGATGTTGGGTGTGTTGTTTATCTGGTTGTGTGTGTGTGTGGTTTATCTGGGTATGTATGTGTGTGTGTGTTTGTTTCTGGGATTATGTGTGTGTTGTGTATGTGTTTATCTGGTATGTATGTGTGTTGTGTGTGGTGGTATCTGGGTATGGGTTGGTGTTGGTAGTGTGTATCTGTGTGGTGTGTTATTGTAGTGTGTTGTGTGTGTGTTATCTGTTGTGTGTCTTGTTGTCTGTCGTGTGGTCTGTGTGTGTGATCTGTCGTGTGTCTCTGTGTTGTGTTGTTGATTCTTGTTTGTGTTCATGTTGTGTGTTGTGTGTGTTGTCTCTGTTTATCTGCTGTGTGTGTATCTGATGTAGTGTGTGTCTGTTTATTTGTGTGTGTGTTGTGTGTGTGTGTCTGTTTTCTGTTTTTGTGTGTGTGTGTTGTCTGTTTATCTGTGTGTGTGTGTGTCTGTTTACTGTCTGTGTGTGTGTGTGTGTCTATCTGTGTTATTCGTGTGTGTGTGTGTGTTGTCTATCTGTTTATCTGTCTGTGTGTGTGTGTCTGTCTTCTGTTTATCTGTTGTGTGTGTGTGTGTGTGTTCTGTCTGGTGCTTGTGTTGTCTGTGTGTGTGTGTGTGGCTGTGTCTGTCTGTCTGTGTGTGTGTGGTGTCGTAGTCTGTCTGTGTCTGTTGTTTGTGTTTGTGGGTGGTTTTTTTTCTATTTATTCATCTTATTATCTTTTTATTCTTTAGATATTCTTGTTTTTCTTTCATTTTTGTGTGCATTTTAAAAATTATTTTAAAATATTCTCTTTGATTATACCCCTATTTATATTTTTAATTTCAGCTTTTCTAAAAAAAATTAGGAGTAAAAAGATTTTTACCTCTCGTTAAAAATAGCGTGTAGATTTATTGAATTTTTATCTTTGCCGGTCTCCACCAATTTCATTTATAAAATGACGTGCACTTCACAAACATACAGAGGACATATATATATATATATATATATATATAAGACTAGCAAAATTGGTTTCATTTTTTTTTAATTCATAATATAAAAATGTGACACGTGTTTTCCGATTTTCAAATCCTTTCAAGATTATGTAGTATATTTAATTTTTCAAACAGGTTTTAACTCATTTTTTCGATTTAATCCGTAAATGGAACCCTTAAAGGTATTACTACTCTAAGTCAGAGTGGACCTGGGAGTAATAATGATGATGGAGTACCTTTTATTCCCAAAGCTCCTAAATTGGAACTTCACCACCTTCTAGCACATATATGATAAAAAAAAGTTGGGGCTTGCCATAAGGTACGGTTAGGCAATCTATATGTGCTGGGTTTGACATAACCAGCCGATTGATCGGAGGTGCCTACTCCGATTGCTAGTCTAGCCTAGTAAGGCCAAAGTGGAGATTTGCATGTTATGGACTGCTCAGCCACCAATTCCGTCCCTAAGCACCACAGGTCACCTCTACAGCCAACAGGTGGCCCCATTGAGGGGAGGGGCTTACTTGTCTGCAAGGTGCAGTCGGATTATATACTCACAGCCGAAGGGACGGGCGCTTACTCTCTGCATGACAGCACGCTGCGTATTCTACTGTTCCAGCCGACAGACGGGCAGCTTCCAGTATTATATACTCCCCTGGACTTGATAAAAAGATGACGAACACTTGTTAAAATATAGTTTATATTTTTATTTCTCCGGATTGGGTCGGAATGTGGAGAGTAGGGGGAGAGTCGGAGAGGTTAGGATTGCATATTGCAGAGTTCGTGGAGATATCTTCAGTTAAACCTTAAGCCAGAATCTACTTCGATTAACTTTCGATCTGATATTTAGCATTCTGGACACCACGCAACATTCCCGTGGTCACGCCTCATCGGTCAGAATGCCTACGCAATGTTCGTGGTCACGCCTTCTTCGCGTAGGACACCTACGAATTTTTCGCGACGCCTTTTCCATTGTTTTCTTTTAAATTCTCGTTAACCCTAAAACAAAGAAAAAAACAGAATATATAAAGAATAAATAAACCAAATATACAGAAAAATAATTTTGAGTAATACCACACACACACACACACACACACTACAATATATATATATATATATATATATATATATATATATATATATATATTATGGTGTTTGCCGAGTTGTTGTGTTGTTTTTATGATTTCAATTATCAATTATATTTTCCTCTATAAAAATTTATATATCCTTTGCGCATTATGTTGTGTTTCTGAGGATTCGGGCCCCGAATTGGGAAATCGTTGTCCTGGGGTAACCTTTGCCCTCTGTAATCTGTGATGGGATACACGGCAAATACAGAGTGGTGGCTGCCCAATTTAAATTAATATTACCATTGACTAGATGATTTTGGCATTCTCGTTTGTGGCATGGGCTGGTGGCGCAGTGTGCTGAGTACCCCGCTCTTCCACGCTGTGGTCACTGGTTCAATTCTAGTGGCGGAGATTGGTATGCACTGCTTGATGAGACCAAAGGAGGTCGAAACAGCTTGTCCAGTGCTCCGGCAAAGTGTTTGCCGAGTTGTCTGGTCGTGGCATTATTATTCAGTCTCTATTATTATATATTATATATATATATATATAAGAGAGAGAGAGAGACATACTTACCAAGCCCTCTACACGAGTGGGATGTTGACACGTGATCAATTTATTAAGCGAACTTTAACAGGTTTGAATTCAGAGTTCTCTTTAGGTAGAAGTACCAATCTACTTCTACTATTTGCCAATAGCTGGTGGGGGAATAGTTGAATGCATACCTTTTCAAGGTATTAGCGCTATGTGAAATACAAACAGCCTGCACGTGTTCATTCCTACGACGATAACCATTACACCACGCGCCCACATAAGAATTTATTTTAAACATTTCTAATCCCGAGCAACGCCGGGTAGTTCTGCTTAGTTTATATTTTTCATTCAAATTACCGAACTAATTTTATCAATTAAGCCAATCGATTACCGGAAGTAGAAAATCCAGAGAGAGCAACCTCCTACTCTTACCCGACCTCGCCTCGTGATTTTTTCCTCTTCCCCAGCTCAAGGGGGATATCAATGGAAACCTGTTTTGAGGATGTGCCGACATCAAAAAGGCCGTGGCGACAGAGCTACGGGAATCCCGGAAGAATCCTTCCAGGCGTGCTTCCAAGCGTGGCAGAGAAGGATGGAAAGTGCATTAGACTCCAGGGGGATTACTTTAAAGAGATAATTGTAAGTTTGTAAATTGGATTTGAATAAATTTTTGTGTGACACTAGTCCTGGACTTTTTGACATACCTCGTATACATCTACATGTATATATGTATACACACACACGTAGAAGCTGTGAACTGGAGATTAGAGGAAGAATCGAGATATTTCAGACCACAGACTGCTAAAAATCGACTCGGATACTTAGGAGAGTCCTGGAGCATGAGGAGACTTGCTGTCACTTGGACTTCAGTTAGAAACCACCATTTAGATCTGGTATTTAAACTTCACTAGGAGTGGAGCATGGCAGAGAGGGGTGGGGAAGTGCATTGAGACTCCAGGGGGGATACTTTGAAGAGGTAGTTTGTAGTTGTGATTCGAAATACATTTTTTGTGACCCAGTCCTGGAACTTTCTGACGACACCTCGTACATGTAGCGGCAACCGACACTTCTCAGTTTCACTTAAGCGTAAGCCAAGGGTGTACGTTTACATGCTGTATCATGCTACTGTCTGTTTCCTTAATGCAAAAAAAAGAGAGATTTTATTGCCATTCGGTTATCTGCTGATTTACACGATTCGTTTATGGCTTGATGGACGGACGTTACTGGATCACTGGAGACGAATTACTTTCTTGAAGGATGGGGACAAAAAAGCTTTCCGTGTTCGCTCACTAGAAACGAAGTGTACCTTCATATCCGACGTTGATATAGACACTCGAAATCGGCTGTGAAAAATAAAACAAAACAAAAATGTATACTCGGATTTAAATGCACGTTTCCGGATAATCCACTTGCCCTCAACAACCTACAGTGACTCCTAATTACTTATTATTTTACCTATATCCCGCCAGGTGGCCAAGAAAGAACATGAGATCTTTTGCGATTGTCTAGAGTGGAGAACAATCAAGAAAATTTCCGTTAATTCTGCAATATTAGTTTGGTTTGTTTTATGACATATCAACTCTTTCAAGTCATTTAAAGGGCAGGTTTAGCTCAATCGGTAGAGCGTCCGACAGGAACCACAAGGTTCCGGGTTCAATACCGGCCCTCGAAACTCACCAGTATGAGCAGCAGGGATCTGTGTCGGTAAAGTGAAGCTTGATGGTAGTTGGTGCTCCACCTCAGACGCCAAACCCATCTCCTTGGTGTAGCGGTAGTGAAAAGAGGATAGACCCCCTCGCTGTTTGGCTTGTATACCTACTTTAAGCTACCCCGACGATTTTAATTGCCAAAACAATTCAATATGATAAAAGTTTCTTTGTCAAGTTCTTAATATCTTCATATTTGGAATAAATAATTTTCATTAGCAAGAATATGCGCCCTCCGGATGTAAGTTATTTTAATATTATGAAATATATTAAATCAGAAAGACTAACGAAATTAAATAAGAACACATAAGATTACACTTATTTTAAATATATTTTAATTGTTTTTTTTATATAAAATCATTCATATGAATTGTTTTAATACGCTGGAGAATAAACAATAATATAGAGATCAATGATATCAAGTAATTATTTTAAACCCCGGTTTGTTTAAAACCAGTATGCAATTATTCAGTAATGTGGTTGGTTTGTTTTACGCATATCAACCCTTTTCGTTGTCATTTAATGCCGAAAGAAGTCATTTTGATAATGGATATTTAATCAAAATGACTGTTTCGGCTTTAAATGACACGAAAGCGGTTGATATGCCGTAAAACAAACCAAACCACATTACAAAGCCTTTGGCCAAACCCCAACCCTTTTTCATAATCTGTATAGAAAGCGTGGCTGAGGGTCTTATTGTCCTGGGTTATGGCTTTAAAATCTCATCTCTGGTGTGGAGTCCAGTTCTGGAGCGCTGGGGGAATGTAAATTACTCCTTCCAGGTGCCAGGAAAGCTTAATGAATAAAAAGTAACCTACCGCTGGACTCACAAGTACTCGGAATAAAAAAAATACATTTATCTTAATTATATTTTAATTGTTTCTATATAAAATCATTCGCAGTGATGTAGTTGTTTACAGACGAACAGAAACCGGAATTATTCATATAATAAGTTTTTTTTTTTTTTGTTGGATTGTTTTGTTTAATGGTATAATAACCCTAAAGTGTGAGATAAAAAATGGTAGTCAAGTTTCCTTTACAGGTAATCAACACCGGCTATAATGAAAAGTAACTGTGAAGATTGTACGTTTTATTATTTAACTTGTCAGTAATAGTCTTTCTTTCTTTTCAACAAAAAATGTATTTTTCGATATGCATTAATTGGTTTTAGTGATAATAAATAAAATGATGATAGCAATCATCACTTTGTTCTGTTAATTATAGAAAAGGATTTAAAGATAAGTTGTCATGTGCGGCCCTCCTCATAGACATATGTAATCCATGTCGCCACAACATGATATCATTGTAATCCATGGGTCCTAGGGGGCTACCAAGGTTTGATAAGCCGGTTGTCGTGTGTTTGGTATGTCCCACATCATGTTTGATCCCCCAGCTTGAGCAAAAAAGATTAGCACTTGGCTGAAACTAAAACATGACAACTGCGCGCCGATAAGGAACCTTTATAGTAAAAACTAACGTACACGCTGGACACACAAATACTCGGTCATTGTAAATTGTTGTAAACGTCTATATTAAGTTTAAAAAGAAGACAACCTTGCCGCCTCTACTTAAGAATTCGTTCCGTTCGTCACTTTCAGTTTCTTCGTATTTTAAATCAAACTTCCCAATGAAAATAAACTGAAATTTATAATCCATTTCTAGACCCACCCCCAGTCCAAATACTCTATTGTATGGTTGTTGACTTGGTTTGATTTACGGCATATCAACCCCAATGGCTTATTTAATGCCGACTAAGTTTTTGAAATACATTCTTCTTAATGGATAATCATTTTTTTTATAAACACTTTGTTTCTATTCAACCCATAGATGGGACCCTACAGGTACTATCACTTCGCGGTCAGGTGGACCTGGGAGCAATGGTGGTGAAGGGGTGCTACACATTCCCAAACCTTCAGAACTGGACATCCCATCATTTAGAGTTTAACGTCATTCCCAAGACATGAAGACCCTCAGCCATATAAGCTAGAGCTTGCGGACCAGCTTATTGACCGGAAGGGTTCTCCGACCGACCGTCTAGCTAGTAAGGGGCCAAAGTGGTGTGTTGCATGGTCATGGAGTGCTCAGCCCTGTGTTCCATCCTTAAGCATCCGGATCGCCACCCGCGCCAACAGGTGGCCCCTCGGGTGGTCTGTACCCTCTGCAGAGTGCAGTCGGTGTTCTAACAGCCCCAGGTCCCTGTATTGTACGTTTTCTTAGATAAGAAAAATAGTTTGTCTTGTATAAAATATACAGTAGAATGTAATACTGATTATGGCTGCTAAATATGTTTTATTTGTAGTTTGTTTTTTTTAATTAAAATGAATTTTTCTCTTTGCGTAATAAATTTAGAAACTTACATGTTTTAGTAAACTATATTAACTTAAGCGTAATCCTGAAAGGTGTCTGTACCTCAAATTTAGCTTCATAACCAAAGCAAATATTCACCGAGTTGACAGTCGTTAGTCAGAAGCTCGGTATAAAGTTGTTGGGCGCACGTAAGCAGGACACCAAGAAAAGCTTAATAAATAATACAAAGTATTCACCACGACTGGACGCACAATTACTTCGACCATTGAAATTGTTGGATAGAGGCTTCCATTTTTTCTTTTTCTGTGTACTACTCTTGGCTTTCAGTTACATTCCCAACGCTTTCATAGACAAAAAATGAATAGAGGACACTCGTTCTTAATAGGAAGCTAAAGCAAATTTTAAAACCATCTACTCCAACGCTAATTCTGATATTAGGTTCATTACTGAGTTTAACGGGAAGCGAACAAACAAATCATTTTTCGTTGGAACTGAACAAATATTTCGACCTTTAAAACACGTAATGGTCGGTTAAGTAATTAAGCAAAAACTCTGTTAATATTAGCCGACTTCAATTTTAATTATGAATTCTATTATTACGGACATAGTTTACCGCCACGATATGATTGGAGGATATGTCTGAAACACACATAAACTTCTTTCTCTGCTCTCGTCTCTCCTCTGTCTGTTCTGTTCCGCGTGGTTTTGTTATATATCTTTTCTATACTCTCGCCTCTCTCGTCTGTCTCTCTCTCTACTCTCTCATTTCTCTCTCTCTCCTGTTGATTAAGCAACGCTTCGTGTAACCCATGACAGTGGAATTTCTCATAACTTGTTGGAGAGGCATCTTGACAGATTCATAAGTAACGTATAATATATAATATATAGTTTTATAAATATTATATTTATATAATATAATATATATATAATATATATATTGGTGTGTTATGGAGCCACAGTAATGCTTTTCTTTGCTGTTATATCCGCTGAGTCTAGTACTCAATGTATATATTTATTTGCTATATATGTTTGTTCTTCTCCTATAACTCCGACCTAAAAGGGGAACCACTCTGACTGAATATTATTTATTACTTTATTGAGCTCTTATAGGAAAAAGAGACGGGGTTAGGGTTTTGGTTCTAAATTGAGAAAATAATGTTAGATTAATTACGATAAATTTATTCGGTAGTTTCCCCCTTTTTTTAGTCGGAATAGGAATAACCATTTATTATATATATAATAATATATATATTAAGTTCTTGTTATAAATGGCATATATTTTTGGATTTGTCGTGAAAGCGATGGGGTAAAAGTGTGAAATGAATAGAAACTGAGTTGGATTTATGGTTAAGCTTCATTTTTTTCATTCGAAGAGTGAGTCCTTTTCACAAATTTATTAGTTGTCTGACTGGTGCTGTAGTTGTACTTTTAGAGATCGGATTGTTGGATTTCCGGTTGATTGGCTTGAGTTAATCTATTGGCTGTGGGCTGAATTTGGTTGGATTTGGGGGTGTCACTTTGCCGGCCCCCCCAGGGCCTTTGGGGATTTTATTAATTGGGGGGGCCGGGTCGTTGGCCTTCTTCTAACTACAAAGGCGTGTCGCAAGGGACACCCCAATCCAGCAATTCCGCCCCACCCCCTACAAAGCACTAACGGCAGTATTATACAAGAGACAAAAAACAATAGGCCTTGGTTTTAAAATCGTATGCCGAGAAACTTACCTGTAGCAAAGCGCCCTAATTTATTTTTATAATATGACGTGGGTTTGTCTTTAATATAATATTAAATATAATATATAAATATTATATATATATATATAGAACATGTGTTTTTTTTTATAGACCTTTTTGCGACATTTTGTAGATATTGCTTAAATTGAAGCATACCTAATTTAACCTAAAGTCGAAAATGTACATACGGGTTTGAACATTTTCTCGATTTGTGTTTAGCCTTACATTTGAATAATTGCCGCCTAATTCATTAATTATTAACTAATTAATTATCAACAATAGGTGATGAACTTTCAATTAACACATACCTAAAAATATAACTATATATATATAATATTTTGTATATGTATGGTTAAATAGTGCAGACATTTTTTGTCTATATATTGTTTTGATCCTTTGTTTTGTCTTTGCAATATATACATCCCCGATGTGGCCCATGAAGAGAATGAAGTAATTGGGAACAAATTAGCTATGGCAAATTTATTAACAATTCCAGTCGTCTATTTTTTTATCATCATTCGGTGAAAACAAAAGATGTAGACATAAGTGTCTGCACAATTCAACAAATATGTCTGAATGAAGAAATGCTACCCAATTATAAAAAACACGCATATATATATATATATATATTATTATATATATATCTATAATGGGTGGTGTGTGTGTGTGTTGGTTTTCCTAGTCTTGTGAGCCTGTCGGTTGGGGCTTTAGAATACGCAGGCTGAACCTTTAGAGGGGTAAGGCCATAAACCCGATAGGGCACTGTTTGCTGTATGTGGCGACCCGTGATGGGGAACCCTGGAGGCTGAGCAGTCTGAATTTGCAACATTCCATTTTGCCCCTTACATAGGCTAGACGGCAGTCGGAAAGGACGCTCTCGATCAATCGGCTGCCCGCTCCAAGCCCTAGCACCTATATGATTGTCCAACCCTATTGCCTTAAGGCAAGCCTCAAACTTTTTAAAAATATATATGTGCTAGAAGGCGGTGGATGAGGGACTTATTGTCCTGGGTATGACGTTAATGTTCCAATTCTGAAGCCCTGGGGAATGTGGAATACCCCTTCATCGCCATTACCCTCAGATCTACTCTGACCCGGAGTGGTAGTTACCTGTTAGGGTCCATTACTGCTTAAATGGAAAAAATTTATTATAATGGATCTTATCTTATTATAACTGTTAATACTGTTGACCATATCTACTTGATATTTTCCACGTACCCCACTTGTACGGGAAGGCACAAGGCCCTATTTATGTGGGACCACCACAACCGAAGCTCATGGGGTGGCGGGTGAAAAATTGCGTCGATTCCCGTCGGCATTTTCCCTCAAGGAGGGCGCCCCAGGCACTGGGCAATAAACCCAGCCCTGCCCCTTTAAATCGAGGGGGCAGGTGTTGCCTGGGGGGATGGCCCTTGGGATCGACGGCCGTTAATTATAGCAATGGTCCAGAGGCGAAGCACTGTTGACAATATACTTAATAATAACATTCAATTGTATTTATATATATTACAAAATAGCGGTTTACAGTGTGAACGGAAGACTTAGTAGCATATTGATATTAAAAATCTGATTTTAATAAATACGTACTTAGTATTATTGATTTCTAATTGTTTGGTTTTATCTTAATGAATATGAGCAAAGATTTCGTGCATAAATCTTAAAAGAAATCCATTAACAAGAAGAAATAATTGTAATTTTATTCTTTACTTCTTATTTCAACTAAATAGTTAAATTAGAAAAATTTACCAACAAAAGACGGGAGAAATGGAAGAGTAAGCTTCAGTTGTTCCATTTTATGATTATACCCACCTCTGTTTCAAATCTTTTTATCTGCATTCTTATTTAGCTTCATTATTCTTTCTAATTTAATATATGTTATTACATTAAGACTTAAATACTTTCACCCGGAGGATGCATGTATTTGCTAATGTGTTTTAAAAAATGTTTAAAAAATTGAGTTAAAAAAAAATGGGAACCCATCTTTGGCATAGAATAACCCAACAAGGGTTGACATGCCGTAAAATCCAACCAACCAGCCAACCAACCTATTCTTGTGTTCTCTGTCTGTTAAAAGTACGTTAGTACTCACTTGAACTTACTACGCTATGATTTAACAGCAAAAAGTGACTGTAAATCTTTTATTTGTATTCATTCATTTATTTTTGAGTTCTATTAATATAAACAGTTGGCTTTTAAGTTTTATTACCTCGTGACTAAACACATTTGGCACGTTCAACTGCACTGGCTCCGATGTAGAACAAATACTTTATGAAAAAAAATCCTAGTTTATTGGCGTTAACTGATAAATTCAGGTTTTACTACTTACACCAATTTCTGCATTATTCAGACTATTGTCCCCATCTTCATTGTTATTTGTACAACGTTTCGACCGATATGCCCTCCGGCCTTCTTCAGGTATTTCTTGTCGGACTCGGGAACCTTCTCGAACACAGGAACCTTCTTTTCCAACTCGGGAACTTTCTTGTCGTAATCGGGAGCCATCATACACAGAACTAAAAATCAAGTAAAAACCAAATTACATAACCCCATGAATACGACTGGAGCAACAGTCGAAAGCGCTCGGGAAATAAGTATGAAAAATATCATGAATCAACTCGATCCAGATTCAAAAAGGGATAGCCAGAAAACTGGCAAAAAATATCCATACAAAAAATGACAAAAGAATACTCCGTGTTGTTCAATAACACATGCTTAAGAATATATATATATATATATATCAGTTATCCACAGATATGTGTTTCAACGTTTACGTTTCATCAGTGCGGCTCGACATTTTTAACAGCTACCTCTATCCGGGAGCGAAACCCGACAGAATTTTCATCTGCTAAACTCCTAACCCTCACGGCAGTCAGTGACTGTCAGTCAGAGGTGAAGAATTAATTGATACGTACTTACAGGATGTATGTTTTTACAATATATATGCACTGGGCTCTTTAACCTTGGTTAGGCAACTGGTCTAGGAGAAGGAAAACTCTGAATTCAAACCTGTTAAACTCCGCTTAAGAAATTGACCTTGTGTCGCATCCTGCTCGTGCGGAGGGGTTGATAAATATATATATATATATATATATACACGCGCATTCCTAATGGCTGTGGGATCTTTTTGGTGCCAGGAAGGGGCCTTTTTTTCTGCGCATGCCCAGGGAGTTCTTCCTATCTGAGGGCTCCTGTGAGATTGTTATTTTTATTTTCTATTTTATTTTATTTTCATTTTATATTAATCGCTGCAAGTTTAATAACTGAAAGCTTTTTATTTTCATTTTTATATCATTTTTGTTTTATATGGATTTTTTTTCATGTTCCTCGGCGAAAGTTAAATGTTTTTAATGACATTCAATCCGGCAAATTTATATGATGGCGTAATAATTTTTAATTACTTCACTTAAATATTTATTTCAATTATCGCACGTTCGTAGCAATAAATTCCAGAAGAGGAAAACATTAATTTAATCTAGCCATTTATTTAAAAGTTTACTTTCATTAAAGACAAAAAATTATAACAGACTTTGAGGCTAATATATATATATATATATATTATATATATATATATATATATATATAATATAATAAGGAATTGAAGTCAGCTGAGGACTGCGGCTGAAAATGGCAGAGGAAGAGATACAAAGACAAGAGATAAAACAAAAAGAGAAACACATGAAGAAGGAAGAAGAAGATGAAGAAGGAAGAAAGAAGATGAAGAAGGAAGAAAGAAGATGAAGAAGGAAGAAAGAAGATGAAAAAGAAAGATGAAGAAGATGAAGAGGAAGGAGATGAAGAAAAGATGGAGAAGAAGAAAGAATGAAGAAGATAAAGAAAGAAGATAAAGAAATAAGATGAAGAAAGAAAGAAGATGGAGAAGAATGAATGAAGATGAAGAAAGAAAGAAGATGGAGAAGAAATAAAGAAAGAAGATAAAGAAAAAAAAGAAGGGAAAGATTATGCAATAATGGGTGAAAGATGGTAAGTAATAAGATGAAATAACAAAAAGAGAGAGAGAGAGAGAGAGAGAGAGAGTTGTGATAAACTGTCCAGCCAATCTAGATTAAAACTTAATTTAAAACTTTCCCGAATTTTGCCGAGTTATCACGATTTTTGTTTTCATCGAATTAGCACTCTTCCAGATTTTAAGCATTCACCTAATCAAATTTTCATTTTAACATGAAATCTAGAAGATGCAATTTACTAAACCTTCATTTTGCACACCAAGTATGTACGTGCTCCCTTTGCCACTCAGGGTATGTCAGCCCTGTAGGCTGCGGCTTTAGAATACACCAACTGCGCCTCTGCAGACGAGTAAGACCTCCTCAATGGGGTTACCTGTTAGCCGTAGGCAGCGACCCGTGATGCTAAAGGATGGAACCTAGGTGACGTGCAACACTTCAATTTTGTCCGTACTTAAGCTAGATCCGATCAATCAGCTGGTCACGTCTTATGATTGTCCCATCCCTATTGCCCTTATGGCACACCGAACCCCTTTTATCATATATGTGGTAGAAAGCGGAGGATGATGGTCTTCATGTCCTAGGTATGATTTTAAACTCTATCTGATGATGAGGTTTCAGTTCTGGAGGTCTGAGGAATGTGGAGCACCCCTTTTATAACCATTGCTCCTAGGTGACCGGGAGTGGTAGTATATGTTAGAGTCCCATCATTAGGGTTAAATAGGAAAAACGTGCTTAAAACACCAAGCATCAATAAACAATTACATCTACGGCATAAAATAACCCAAACGGGTTGACATGATGTAAGACCCAAACAACCAACCAACATCCCATCTGTAAGATGCAATTTAAAAACCTTCATTTTGCACGTCGCATGTACGGGGCGTACCATTTTCTCTTCTACAAAAACAGATATACAGAATTCTTTATATATATATATATATATATATATATAATATATATATATATAATCAGTCATCCACAGACACGTGTTTCGAAGTTTACTTCTCATCAGTGCGGCACGACATTTTAACAGCTACCTCTAGCCGGTATCGAAAGTTCCTTACCCTTGCGGCTATCAGCGGGCCGTTAGTCTAGGGTGAACAATTAATTGCTACATACTTTACGGCGGTATGTTTTTACAATCACTAGAGAACTCAAATCTGCAAACAGACGGGTTACGGCTAATGCCAAACGGTGAAGTTACAATTAATGTCTCCCCTCCCCCCCACAGTGCTCAACCATGGGAGTGGGAAGCATATATATCAGTCATCCACAGACACGTGTTTCGAAGTTTACTTCTCATCAGTGCAGCTCGACATTTTAACAACTACCTCTAGAAGTAATCCAAATGGCTCGTAAGTAAGGGATGATTCTTTTTGGGATCATCAAAATCTCACTGTAAAACCATACTGTATGCTCTTGTAGGTGCAAACATATATTCATACAAGGATTTTTATAAATCCCTAAAAAGAGCTCAATGTATAATAATCAATATATCAAATTATATGCAGAGCAACATTCAACTTTCAAAGAAAACTTAATAAACTGTCATCCCGTTATATTTTTATTTCAACCAGAAACTAAAAAAAATGACTTCTCGCCTCATCAGACGGGTTTTACGAATACCTGTTTTGTATTTGTAAAACCAGTCTCATTTTTTAAGTCTCTGCATTAAATAAAAACATAACTGGATGACGATTTGTTAAGTTTTTCTTTCTTTGAAAGTTATATATATATATATATGTGTGTGTGAATTTTACCGTTTAGCGTAAGCATTGACTCGCCTGTTGTTTACAGACATGAGTTCTCTGGTGATTGTAAAAACATATATCCTGTAAGTATGTATCAACTAATTGTTCATCCCGGCCTGACAGTCACTGACGGCCGCAAAGGTAAGGAACTTGGCAGACGAAAATTCTGTCGGGTTTCGCTCCCGGCTAGAGGTAGCTGTTAAAAAAAGTCGAACCGCACTCATGAGACGTAAACGTCGAAACACGTGTCTGTGAATTATATATATATATATATATATATATAAAGATGTGAAAACATTTTATAACATAGCTGATATTGAACAATATTTCGATTTTATGAAAATCATCATCAGAGCTTGTTTATAATCCGTGTTGATAAGAGCGGAGTCAAAAGTCATATGAGTTCAAAACAAAAACCTTGATGCTGCAAAAAAGAAAAAGTTATACAATAGTTTCGAATGTGAGCACTTCCGCCGCATTTTTCTCGGTCATCAGATTATGTATATCTAATTGTAACAGTTTTTAAAAAAGAAGACATATTAACAATTTTGACACTAGACGAATTCTCTTATTCAAAACGGGATGAGTATTAGCCTGTTGACGGTTAGTCTTCAACAGATTTATAGAAAAAGAATTTTTATTTTGTAATTAATATTGTAAATTTTCTATTTTTTGTTTTTCTTATATATAAAGTAAAAAAGTATGAACGGTTGTAAGGTTTTATTTTTATTTTTTGGATAATGTGAAAATTTAAAATTTGTTCGGAAGTATATAACGGAAAATGTCATGTGAAGGGTATTTTATGATTTCTGACTACAAGTGTCGCTAAATAAGGGGATATATTAAAAAAAAGCCTTGTCGATGGTTTTATGGGTAAGAATAACGCAAGATTCCATAATTCTACGTAGTTTTCTATCGTGTATGTGGGTTAATATTTTGGCACCTTTAAAGTCAAAGGTATGGTTATGATCACAAATGTGTATATATATATATATATAAATATAGGTGTGTGTGTGTGTGTGTGTGTGTGTGTAGGATAGTAAGAAATTTGAAAAAACACAGGTTTAAATAAAATAAGTAGTAAGTTTATTAGCCGACGCTGCAGTGTTTCGATCTGTTCAAAATCCTTGTTTATCAATCTGTTCAAATTTTGAACAGATTGATAAACAAGGACTATCGCAGTTTTTCTCTTTATTCTGTGATAATAATTTTTTACTATTCCTTATATCAACAAATGCCCTGAAGATGATCTACTTAACAGATCGAAACACTGCAGTGTTGGCTAATAAACTTACCACTCATTTTATTTAAACCTGAGTTTTTTCAAATTTCTTACTATACTACATACCGTCGGATTCACTTCTATCTCTTCACACACACCACACACACACACACTCATATATATATATATATATATATATATATATATATTGAGAGAGAGAGAGAGATTATATCATATGTTATTCTATATCATATTATAAATAATAATAGAATCCACTGAAAGTCAAATATCTTTTAAGAGTATCCTTTCATTTTCAACTAAAAATAAGAACGGCCTGGGGGTTTCTTTATCAAATTACAAAACCCGTGCCTCTGAACCGTTTCCAACTTTGCACTACTTATTATCTAACATAAGGTGCGGTTAAATATTAAGTTTGGCATCTGACAACATTACTTACTTTCTGTCAAGTCACGTTGAAAGCACCGGTTACCGACAGAACACTTAAGCAGCAATCAGCCTTCTCTGTACTTAGACAAATGACCATTTAGTAAAAGCAGGTAATGTAACTGGCCCCAGGCCAGTTAACCAGACAAAGCAAACTTCAATAGATAACAGTTGTTATAACTAGCGGGACCTGTGGATATACAACAGTAGGATAATCCAATTATTACAACGTTTGGTATATTTACTTAAGAGCTATTGCGTATAGTTCAATATGTAAAAAGTATAATAATCTTGATTTAACCCCCACCCTATCTCTCTCTCTCTCTCTCTCTCTCTTTTCATCTTTTTCATTTGAAACAGATTGGCGTTATCGCTTCCGTGCACTCACCCCTCTCTCTATTTTCCCTCTACTATCTTTCTTTCTTTCTTTTTTTTCTAATCATATTTTCCTCTCTAGCATGTCCTTTTTCTTCCCTTTCTTTCTTTATAATGAAAATGGAATGACTCATTATTTAGATGACATGCATAAGAAATAAGAATTCGGCAGATAAGCAGCACCAGATAATCAGCATTTACATTTTTGCATTTCACCTTGGATGATTTGGACGATCTCATTTTTAACCGGAGGGTGTTGCAAGATGATAACGGTCGCACAATTAAGGAACACGAGTATTAATATAGAGATTTATTCATTATTTGATTAATGAGTTAAACTTTTCCTCACCTGCATTTTCAGCCGTTTATTTTTTTGTGTTTCTTTTTAGTGTTTTTTGTTTCTTTTTTGTTACTTTTTATTTCTATATTGAGATTAGAAGATGATGGAAGGGTAACTGGAAAGACTGTTCCTTTCCGTTTCGGCAGGTGCACGGGAAATAAAAACCGCCCTCGAATACATGTCACTATCAGCGCTAACGTCGGGCAACTCTATCTACTGTTTTAAATAGATATTCCTTCTCAATTACTATAAATTAGTAACGTTGTTTCGCACATACTACAAGGTTGGTTGGTTGGTTCGTTCGTTGGTTGGTTGGATTTTACGGCATGTCAACCCCTCAGTTTATGCCGAAGATGTCTTTTTTTTCTTCATTCTTTGTGTTACTCAATTTTTTTAAACACTCATTTTTTTTATTTATATAACTCATAAATGGGTTGGTTCGTTGGATCGTTGGTTGGGTTTTACGGCATGTAAACCCTTGCCTTAGTTTATACCGAAGACGTATTTTTTCCTTCATTCTTGTTGGTTATTCAAATTTGTTAACATATACTTTTAAAACTCATTTATTATCTATTTAACCCATAAATGGTTTGTGTTGTATACTCTCTTTCTTTACTTCTATTATTCTTCTGCTCATCTTTGGTATCTTACGTTCTTCTTCTAGCGTCTGGACTTCGTCTTGGGGACTTCGTGTCTGGTCTTCCATTGAAGAGTTCTCTTTATCAGAAGCCCTGTGTCATTGGTAGTTTTTATATAATAACACAAGACTTCGATTTGCTTTAGATCATATTTTATTCCGAAATCCCCACCAGACTACCTGCGCAGATTGAGTCAGCCGTGCACTTAACACGATTTACCACCGTCGTGGCTTGGCCGATACTGACTAAAAACTCATTCTAATCTAAACCGATTCTCACGGTATCCACCGGAAGGATCAGGATAAGGTCAAACCTTGTCTTTCAATCCTTCAAGGCCACCGGCTGCAACTTATAACAGCTTTTTGGTTTCTACACTACTGTAAATAAGTGTTAGGTTACTAACAATTATGTAACAGTTTGGTTGTTCGGTTGGATTTTACAGCATGTCAATACATGTTGGGCTACTTTATGCCGAAGACGTTTTGTTTTATTCAATCCTTGATGGTTACCGAAAAAAAAACTTTATTACTTAATTTTTTAAATACATTTTTGTTAACTCATTTTCTTCTATTTAATCCATAGATGGGACTCTAACAGATATTTCCACTCTGGTTCAGCGTGGAACTGGGAGTAATGGTAATGAAGGGGTACACCACTTTCTCTGAAGCTTATATGCAGTTTAGCATCATACCCAGTACAATGAGACCTTCAGCCACTGCAACACATATATGATAAAAAAACAAAGGCTGGGGGTTCCCATAAGGTCAATAGAGCAGGAACAATTATATAAGTGCTAGGGCTTGACTATATAACTCATAGATGGGACCCTAACATATACTACCACTTCGGTGGAAATGGTTTAAATGACAATGAAGGGGTTCACCACTCTCCCTGAAGCTTCAGAATTGAAACTTCACTCCTAGATGCAATTTAGTATCATACCCAGCGCAGTAAGACCTTCAGTCACCGCGACACATATATGATAAAAAGGGTTGGGGATCCCCATAAGAGCAATAGGGTAGGAACAATCATATGTGCTAGGGCTTGACGATTGATCAGAGGGGCCACCTCGACCGAGCGTTTAGCCAAAATGCCAAAGTGGAGTGTTGTCATGGACTGCTTAACCACCAGGCCTCCATCCTTAAGCATCACGGGTCGCCACCCACAGCCAACAGGTGGCCCAATTGTGTGTGTGTATGTGGGGGGGTACTCTCTGGAGAGGTTCAGTCAGTGTATTCTTCTGCCCTGGCCGACAGGGCGGAAATGAAAAATGATGTTGTTTATACATCTGACTTATGGGGAAGACGAAAGCTTATTAAACAAGAGAGATTATTAAGATTTAGTTTTCTGTATTTTTTCTTAGCAATTACCCGGAATTTAGGTGTGGCAAGGTGGGTTAAGTGGGATGATAAACTAAAATAGGATGCATATCTACTATTATATAAGCTAGAATGTATATAATATATATATATATAGCGTAAAAGCATTACTTACTGTTGTTTACAGACTTGAGTTCTCTAGTGATCGTAACATACACCTACGGATGTATGTACTTATCAGTTAAAATGTGTGACGGAGAACGAGAAAGGAAAAAGAGCAAGACATTGTCTTGCCTGCCGGTATCGAACTCGCGTCCTCCCGCATGCAAAAACAAATGCGTTTTGGGCACTGGACGGAATGTACATTTCTCGATTTGTTTACGCTTCACATTTAAACAGATATATTCGCCTAATTCATTAATTATCAACTAATTATTTTTCAAATTAGGTATGACTTCAATTAAGCACATTCTCCCAAAAATTGTCGGCATAGCCATATCAAACAAACTGTTTGCGTACTTTCATATATATATATATATATATATATATATATAATGGAGAAAAGCAAATATGAAAAGTCTTTGCATCTAAAAGTGCTCAATGCTAAATTGGCAGAGTAGATTTAAAAGCTCAAATAAAATATCATGCTATTAATTTACCGTTACTAAAATACCATGCGTATTAGGCAATCCTCCGACGGTTAAATATTGAGAAAGTGGCTTGTCCAGCGTTTGTATACCGCGATAGAATGTTATCCCGCAAGACTTATATTTAAAAACATAACATAACATGCTTAGGTCTTAATGCACACGGTGTCCAAATGTAAAAAAAATAAAAATAAAAAATAGACGGATATAAAATATGGGATTAGTTAACCACCTAATTAATCCCTTTTTTGTATTAATCTTTTTTTTTTAACTTTATTTTTAAAACGTTTTTTACTAGAGTTTTGTTTGTCAATAAAAATTATGGTGAAGTAAGTAAGAAAGGGATTATTTTTTATATTTACATAAAAAAATGATTTTCCGTCATCGCAACACCTTAAGCCATTAATGGTATTTCAAGAATCAGGTCCATTTAAATTTATATTTGGTCAAACTCTCCCTTTCCTAAAAATCTTACAAGATTATTTTAATGATTTTTTTAAAAATTCTCCAGCCCTATTTCTTTTTTTTTTTTTTAATCAGTTCGTTTTGCAAAGTCACTTTTTTCTGATCACATTTATCTACCCGGAGCTCAATGGGTGACCCAAAGGATCTCGTTTTTCTAATATATATATATCGGATCGGATCGCGACTCGTCTTTCAAAAATATAACGCTGAACAAATACAGTTACACAACAAAAAAATTTTATAAAGATTTTTATCTCCTGTCATCTATAAAACATCCATCAATTTCTTCACCCTTTAATACATCCTGATGAAGGTTTAAAGAAACCGAAACGTTTAAACGTTGATAAATAAATTTATCTTATTTTTGGAACACTTGTTTTTTCAAATTTCTTAATATTGTCGGATTTATTTCCATATTTACTCCCATATATATATATATATATATATATATATAATGTGTGTGTGTGTGTGTGTGTATATATATATATATATATATATAGTGTGTGTGTGTATATAAACAAGAGCTTAAACGGTTTATACACACACACACAGACATATATGTATGTGTATATATATATATTAAGATATGGGAGGTATTTCTGCTGAATCGTATATATTAATAGCCCCGCAAACAAATCCGTAAGTGGGATTCCCAAACTTCTTTCGCAATTCGCCCACAAGGCAAACCAACAAGAACAACCATCAACTAAAGTACGGTCATTTGCGAACAGAAGTTCTCAAACGCAGCTGCACCCTCGTCTCAAGTTTTACCTTTAAACAAGTGTCCATTTATATGGATACGAATGTACACGTCTTATAGAGATAAGATCTTTGTCTGATGAAAATAAACATTCAATAGAGGATAGATGCCTTTAAAAAAACGCTTCTACTATGTTATTTTTACCGACGATACGAAATTTTTAAAAAAATTTAATAAGACACGATTTAAAAACAAAATTCTCCCAGTTTCTCTTCCTTCCTCAATAGGTCATGCTGAAATATTAAACAAACATAAACATCTGATGAATAATACCAGCGTTCCTGTTTGAAAAAATGACACGTGATTGGAAGATGGTGTATATAAATTCATTCATTGGAATTGCAGTCTCGGAAGACTATAATATAGTTCTTGTGTCCTTGAAGTTACAGCGCCTTCTGTGACTGTGAAGTCCAATGTTCGAAATACATTCTCGACCACAGATGTCACATGTGAAGGCTTTCCCTGAAGATGTTGATGTGCCGGTGCTTTCTTGCCGCTGCTTTCTTCTGGACTTCTTGGCTTCATGGTGTTGCACCAGGGTGACTTCAGACATGAAGAGTCCGCTACGGAGAGCCAGCCGCCACCGAGGGCGGTCCTGAGTCAAATTTTCCCAGTACCTGAGGTCATTCTTGCAGACATTCTTAAACGCAGCTATATATATATATATATATATATATATATATATATATATAATAATTAAATGTGAAAAATAAGAGACGTTAAGATGATTTATCAATGTTTGAAAAAATAAATTGTCAAGGTTTAAAACGTTTAAATTTTTGAATACATATCAAATATTTAAAAAAAACAACTTTTGGAATAAATAATAAATATAATTTTTTTTATGGCAAATACTTCTTAGATAACGACAATCTTGATTACTCAATATATGTATCTTAATTACTAATTATATATATATGTGTGTGTGTGTGTGTGTAATTAAACAAAAGGCTGGTCTTCTGTTTAACGATTCTATTGGTGATCTTTTCAAGCTTTCTTGCCGACTTTTTTTTATATTTGGGTGGAATTCGTGGATTATCCCACCGAAGTTTATATCCCGAGTACTTGAAAGGATCACCAATAAAATCGTTAAACAGGAGGCCTGCCTTTTATTTAATTCCACATGTATAAATGAAAGAATTCTTCCCAAATATATATATATATATATATTTTTGGCACACATATATATATATATATATATATATATATATATATATATATATATATATATATATATATATATACCAAGATAGAAATGAAGAATGAATGGAACGCTAATTTTCAGAATAAAATACTCGATACTTTATTAACACACCTTATATATATATATATATATATTTATTTATTTATTTTACAATGTTTTCAGAGATCAATGTTCATTATCAGCGACCGCGGTTTCATGCTAAATAGCAATCATCAGGCTGAGGAGTAAGATCCTATGGTGTTTGTTGGAGTTCTTTACTCAATGTCACATTTAGGATTGTAAATAACGTCGGTTAGTTTTACGGACGCTGTTATTTTTTTTTTTAAATTTGAATTTTTTTGAAGTAATGCCAACGAAGTTGCCTCCCTTTATTCGTTAAAAATAGTACTTTTTTAAAAACAAATAGGGCGTTTTTTTTTTAAATTTTGAAAAAAACGTTTTATTTTTTATTTTTTATTTTTAAATTAATTCCGTTTGGCAAAGGATGCATATGTCTTCAAAAAACCATTTTAATATATATGGTAGAGTCTTTTAAGTTTTTATCCAACATAATATAAAGGTGGATGGTGTTGTTTCTCTGTCGAAAAATCATTTTTTCCTGTTGAAATATTGGATATCATTGCAAATAATTGCTGAATTTATTCTCGGGGTGGATGTTGAGTATCTCCTCTCCATGCATTTAGGAAGAATTTTCTTTTATGGGGACATTGTTTGAAGATTTCTGATTTTTTATTTAAACTTCTATTATTGTTATTATTATTAAAGGAAATCAAGTTTTTTAATATTCTAAATTTTTCGGTAACACATAAGTTGCAGTATCTGGAGCCATTTGTGTAACATTTGGGATGATCTAAGATTTTCCACTCTATTTTGTGAGGCATATCTTTTTCTTTCAGTTCCCATATCCTTGTTGCAAGGGAAGTTGTTTCTCTTTTATACTGCAACTTATGTGTTACCGAAAAATTTAGAATATTAAAAAACTTGATTTCCTTTAATAATAATAACAATAATAATAATAGAAGTTTAAATAAAAAATCAAATCTTCAAACAATGTCCCCATAAAAGAAAATTCTTCCTAAATGCATGGAGGGGAGATACTCAACATCCACCCTGAGAATAAATTCAGCAATTATTTGCAATGATATCCAATATTTCAACAGTGAAAAAATGATTTTTCGACAGAGAAACAACACCATCCACCTTTATATTATGTTGGATAAAAACTTAAAAGACTCTACCATATATATTAAAATGGTTTTTTGAAGACATATGCATCCTTTGCCAAACGGAATTAATTTAAAAATAAAAAATAAAACGTTTTTTTCAAAATTTAAAAAAAAAAGCCCTATTTGTTTAAAAAAAAGTACTATTTTTAACGAATAAAGGGAGGCAACTTCGTTGGCATTACTTCAAAAAAATTCAAATTTAAAAAAAAAATAACAGCGTCCGTAAAACTAACCGACGTTATTTACAATCCTAAATGTGACATTGAGTAAAGAACTCCAACAAACACCATAGGATCTTACTCCTCAGCCTGATGATTGCTATTTAGCATGAAACTGCGGTCGCTGATAATGAACATTGATCTATGAAAACATTGTAAAATAAATAAATATTAGCTCTTACAAACTGTGATTGAGCACTGTATTTTCTTTGTTTCATCGCAAAAAAAATTTTGTTTTTACATATATATATATATATATATATATATATATATATATATATATATTAGTGTACGGGAGAAATTTGACCTATTTATAATTGGTTATTTTTATCCGTAGGTTGGAGGTATTGACGCACACTACGTACCATTTAAAAGCTTGGACCCTTCTTTATTCATATACGTGATGACAGATACAATGGATGTTAGTATCCATCTGAATGATGGAAGAGAATAACTTGTATCATGATGATCTGTGCCGGCCATCAAAATAATGTGATTATGGTTGCTGCTCCATCCTTCCTGAACACTATACAACCATCAGGCATGAACTAGAGAATTGCAATGGAGACTACGAGGCTGTAGCTAGAAGAAAGCAACATAACAGACAATCTGATTGCGTTCGTACGGCAAAATTCCTCGAAAATCTATAGAAAGAAGTGATGGAGGACTCTGCCATTGGAATTCGGGCTTTATATATATGTCAAATCGTTTAGAGAGAACAGGCAAGCCGACTCTCTCACTATTATCAATATAAATTTTCTACCTATACCACGAAACGTTATGTAAACTAATAACTATTTGTGTGATTCTCTCGAGAAATATTCATCACCAAAATTTGATTTGACGATTGAAAAATGCATCAGTTATGGAATTGGTGATTATGTAAATATTATTGGCGACGATAATAAGGAGGGAATTAACGAAATGCAACGTTGAATTAGAATCAGTTAATAAATTAGATGAAAGAAAAGTGATTGATTTGTTTATGTTATGGAAGCAAGGCAAAGATATAAAGAATGTTTTATGTAAATGTGTTTTTCCTTTAAATCTGTTGTGATTTACATAGCTTTGGTTGGTTGGTTGGCTGGTTGTTGATTTTACGGCATGTCCAACCTAATTGGGTTATTTTATGCCGAAAACTTTTTGTTATGTTTGTTTATTGATTTTAACGGCATATCAACCCGTCTGGTGTTATCTTATGCCTAACGGTTAGGAAGTGATACATATCGTGTATTTATATTTATACTTTTTAGTAATTGGTTTTAACAATGTGTTAGCATTATTGGGGATTATGTTGTATGGTATTGATGGGTTTCATGTCTATATTCTATGGTATAATTTTATTTCCCTCAAAAAAGAGAGAATATCCTCCATGTTGACATTTTCAAACAGATCTTTTCATATTGTTTGCTTTAAATTAACGGTTTCTGATGTGAGCAAAAAACCTGCATTCCATTAATAGTAGCAAAACAAAGAAAAAAAAGTTTTATGTCAATGTTTTTTTCCTTTAAATCTGTTGTTGTGATTTACATAATCTGGTAGGGTGGTTGGTTGGTTGGTTGGATTTTACGCTCCCCCCCCCCAGATCTCCAATATTAGACCTTCACTCTTAGATGCAGTTTAACGTCATACCTAGGACACTGCTTAGTCTTGAAAACAGGTTTTAGATTTCTAAAACTCTTACTCGGTTTTGTTTTGGTTTGGGTGTTTTTCAGAGCAGGTGCCGTGTGTAATGGTTACCGTCGTTGAAAATGAACACAAGACAGGTTCAAATCCTGGACGCGGCTGTTTGAATTTCACGTAGTGCTAATACACTTGGAAAAGATATGAATCCAACTTTTCTCCTTCTAGCTATGGGCAAGTAGTACTCCACACTCCCCAAAGCCCCAGAAGTGGAACCTCACCAGTAGATGCTGTTTAATGTTATACGCACTAAGATCCTCAGTCACCACCTTATAGTACATCTTAATATAATGGAGATTGTGTGTTTTTCTGTTTGTAACCGAAACTATATTACTATTCAAGTAACAATTCCCTTAGTTATTTACGTCACCTTCTACAGGATTCTATTTTCATTTAAACCTCAATTATTAATAAAATTGTTTTACATTATTAATACTGTTGGTAATATCTACATCCTAATAATATGCAATTGTATTTATATATACAACAAAATAGCAGTTTACAGTGTGAACGGGAAGGCTAATTTACATATTGATATAAAAAATCTGATTTTAATAAATATGTGCTTAGTATTACTGATTTCTAATTGTTTGGTTTTATGAATATGAGCAAAAATCTCAGGGATAAATCTTAAAAGAAATCCATTAACAAGAAGAAATAACTGTAATTTTATTCTTTACTTCCTATTTTAACTAAATAGTTAAATTAGGAAAATTTTGCAATGAAAGACAGGAGTGATGGAAGAGTAAGTTTCAGTTGTTATATTTCTTTATTATACCCTCCTCTGTTTCAAATATTTTTATCTGCTTTCTTATTTAGTTTCATTAGCATTTCTAATTTGATACAATATTTTATTACATTAAAACTTAAATACTTGCACCCGGAGGGTGCATATATTTGCTAGTATATGATAATAACGGTTGGGTGTTTGCCATAAAAGCAATACGGTCGGAATTATCATATAGGTGCTAGGACTTGACTTGATTAGCCAATTGATTGGAGGGGTCCTTCTCCGACCGATCATCTAGCATAAGAGCCAAAGTGGAGTGTAGCATGTCATGGACTGGTCAGCTATCAGGATTCCGTCCTTAAGCATCACGGGTCGCCATCCACACCCAACAGGTGGCCCGCAAAGGAACAGTAGACGTATTCCACAGCCAAAAGTCAGACTTTATATATTTTTAAATTGAAATAGATCACTTAGGTCTGAGTCTATTCTAGTAATGACCAGGTTTGAATTCAGTTTTTCTTCTCCTAGACTGGTTGCCTAACTAAGGTTAAAGAGCTCAGTCTGCCATACTATTTACCCATAGACGGAAGGAGAATAGTCGGATTCATACATTTCTCAAGGGTATTAGCACTATGTGAACTGTGGCTTCGTCCAGGAATTGAACTCGGGTCGACGAGTCCATTTCCTGCGACTCTAACCAGTACATCACCGGGCTTCCCATGCTTAGGTTGTTAGTGCGAGATAACGAGTGAGAGGGCCTACGAAAAGAGTAAGATAATAACTACATAGCAAAATCCCCATGTGAATTAGATACCTTGTAGGTGATAAGGTTATATTTATCATTAACATTTTGAAGCAGAGGTATTAATCTGAGTAATCTATGAATTATATGCAGCTGTCTCAGGTCAAATGCCAACAGAAATGAAAGAAAGTGCGTTTGGTAGGCCAACATAAAATGCATAATATCAACTACTTGATATGATAAAATTGTGTGCAAACAAATAATTAATATTAATTAAATAGAAATACTTAATTGAAATGATATAATTGTTTAAGATTATTTGTATTAGATGAGAATACTTGAAACTATACAATTCCGTTCAAACAAATGATTATTTTCAAATACAAATAATTTCTTGAAATAATGTAATTTTGTATAATTATTTGTATTAGATGAGAATATATGAAACTATACAACTGAGTGCAAACTATTGGTAGTAGATAGGAATACTTGATATCATATAACTGTAAAATATATCAAAAACTTAGCGAAAATATCGTGAGGAACAGGTTCAAAATTAAACTATAAAACTATGCAACTCTGTCGAAATAGATGATTATTATCAAATCTTACTATAATGAAGATTCAGTGTCTCTCTGTAATCGAAACTAGGTCACTGCTTATGTAGAAATACCCTTAGTAATTGCATAAGATTATCAATGAGCATTTGATTTATATTCAAAATCATTAATATATATATATACTTGTGTTCCTTAATTATACGGCCGTTAGAAATGAGACCATCCAAAATGAAATGCACAAATGTAAATCCTGATTATCTGGTTTTACTTATTTCTTATTAGTGCTGTCACCTTAGCTAAATAATGGACCAGGGAAGAAAAAGGACATGCTCCCCAGAAAAAATATAAGAAGAAAGAAAAAAGAAGGTGGGGAAATATAGAGAGTGGGAGAGTGCGTGGAAGTGATAACGTTAATATATTTCAATCGAAAATAATGAAAAGAATGAAAGAAGTAAAGAAAGAAAAAAATAGTGAGAGAGAGTTAAATCAAGATTATTATACTTTTTTCATATTGAACTATTTTGAAATAGCTCTTAAGTAAACGTTCTAATAATTAAATTATCATACCGTGGTATATCCACAAGTTGTTATAATAATACAGACTTGGTTAAAGAGCCAGTCTGCCCTGCTATTTACCCATTTTTATTTACCCATATTCCATTTTTATTATAAAGAAAGAAAGAGAATAAAAAAGGATATGCTACACGGAAAGATATAAAAAAGAAAGAAAAGAAAAGAGTGTAGGGATATATATATATATATATAGAGAGAGAGAGAGAGTGAGCGCACGGAAGCGATAACACTAATCTGCTTCAATTTAACATAAAGAAAAGAAGAAGGAACGAAAGAAAACAAAGAGTTAGATAAATCATGATTATTATACTTTTTACATATTGAACTATTTCGCAATAGTTCTTAAGTAAACCTACGTTGTAATAATTAAATTATCATACTGTGGTATGTACGCAGGTCTTGCTAATCATTATTATCATTTTCACTCCTTTTGAGTTTTTCACATCAGCGTTAGCTGATGGTATTTCACTGGAGTCTCAGTGACAACAAGTCTCCTCAGGTTCAGGACTATTCCGAATATTTTAGCCGATTGCAGCAATGCAGTAGTTTGGATGGTCTCAATTCTTACTCTGATTTCCAGATCCTACAAACCTTTTTCCAGTCCTTTTGGGACCGTTCCAAGTGCATCAACTACAATTGGTATCACTTTCACCCCCATATTCCACAGCTTTTTCAATTCTCTGGAAAAGTCCAGGTATTTATCCATCATTTCATTTTCCTTCAACTTCGCCCTGTGATCTGCTGGAACTGCAAAATCCACCAGTTCACAAGTTCTCTTTCTTTTATTAATCAATACCAGGTCTGGTCTCCTAGCTGGGATAGGATGATCCGGCTTTATCTCGAAGTCCAAGAGAATTGTATGCGTTTCATTCTCAAGAACAGATTGTAGATTATGCATATACCATTTTGTTGTATGGTCAAAATTTAATTTTTGCATAATTCCCAGTAGATCACCTTTCCAACCCAGTTGTGCCTAATTTTGTATTCCCGTTGTGCTAGTTTCCTACATTTGCTTAATACATGGTTTATGGTCTCATTTATGTATGTCAGTATGAATGTAAATATTATTATTATTATTATTATTATTATTATTATAATAATAATAATCTTCTATTAATAATGGAGATTGTCTGTATTTCTGTCTGTAACAAAAACTACGTCATAGCTCTACGCCACAGCTTACGTCACAATATTCTTATGCTATATACACACAAAATTTGAGTAAGCAATTTTAAAAATTGTTTTTTACTCTCGTCCTTTTTTTTTTTTTTTTTTACAGTAACAAGAAGTTAACTAAAAAGTTTACAAATAAATAAATACTTACGATTTTGTGTAAAATTGATGAGGAAAATATTGAAAATAATTGTTTGATTATTAAATGCATGCAACATTTTATTTGAGAGGGACGGGACTCAGTTTTCATTTCAAATTTTTTTATTATTTTTTTTACTTCTTTAATAAATATGAGGATTTTGCTTACTTATGATACAAACCCTCTGACATTGAATTTTTAACTCCCACCCTCTCAGGCAATGTCTTTCAAAAATTAACTTTTACGACGCCCGGAGGGTGTTTTCTGTTGCTAGTAATGATAATAATTTTGACTAATGATTTCTTTCATCTTCTACTGTAAAAAATACATATTTAGATAAGATCCCAGTGCATAGGATGGATGCCATCGGCAATGTGTCCGGCTTTTTTTCTCTTGTTGGGCGGTGATGATACGTAATAACAAATTTTGATTCGTATAAGAACAATTACATAATTGAATTATCAAGCCAGAATTTATGCCCCATGTCCAATGCGTGTGTTGCTCTTATACTTATATGCAAGTCTATGTCATAACTAATTACTCTATACTTGTTTGTTTTGCCGCCACTGGCTAACATAGTTTATAGAAGTTTGTACTGAGAATTTGGACTATTCTTAATGCAATAAAAAAAGCAGTTCACTCTTACTCTTTGTCGGTGTGTCTCTGTCTCTCTCTGTCCCTCTCTCTTTCTCTCTCTCCTTCTCTGTCTGTTTCTGTCTCTGTCTCTCTCTCTCTTCTCTATCATATATATATATATATATATATACTCCCAAATCTGGTAGAACACTTTGGAGGGGAATTTAGTTACTAACGGAAACGAGCTCTCTGGTCATTTTGACATGAATGTAATTTTCAATTTCAATTCCGGTTCTATCTTGCAAGTGCTGATGGTCGTGGGTTAGGGATTCTTACTGATGAAAAATCGGTCGAGTTTCGACCCCAGCTGGTGGTAGTCTGCTAAGTCTAATCACAGTGAGGGGACTTGATACGTCAAAAAACGGTGTCTGTGGATGACTATATATATATATATATATATATATATATATATATATATATATGTGTGTGTGTGTGTGTGTGTGTGTGTGTGTGAAATAGGTATATTTGGGCAGCATATTTTCATTCAAACAAATTTGGTTGAAAATAATGAAATCGCACATTTCCAAATCTTTTACTTTCTATCTAGTTTTCTAACAATTTTTTGATGTTATCATCTTGAAAAACATTAAGGAGTATTTAAAGTTTTTGTAAGTTGGTCAATAGGAGTATTGACTAAAAATATTTGATTGGTTGTTCGCGCCAGCGAATCATATGAGCGGGATTAGAATTTTACTATCGTCCAAAAGAATAAAAATTCAAACGTCTTTTAGCGTCTAATGTTGGTGGAGGTATCGGAGGTTGATCATCTCTAATAGGGTCGGCATGGCGAGGGAGGTCTGATGTTGGAAGACCCGAAACTTCCCAATGAACCATGCAGATAACATCACTAACGATAAACCAGCGCCCCAAATGTAGGAGCATATATTTAAAGTATCGGACGATTTGAAGTAGAATATGTAAAATCGCCTGACAAGTTGAAAACGTCACACCTTTTGCTTTCTTCCCGGAATATTTGATAACATAAACAATGACCTGGCCTGTTTAGTGAAATCCACTACCACCCTTTATTAGTGTCAGCAAGTTATGGGCTACATTGCAATTTTATAAAAATAAGTGTTTTATCTATTCATTTATTGTTATTTGATTTTTATATCTACTGTTTTTTGTTTTATAAGGCATCCCGTCACGGTATAAAGGTTAGCAAGCTAATCTCGCAGATCCATTATTACTGAATAGCGAGTTCGATCCCCGCTGGATGATCCATAAAAATGCCTACGTAAAATACCTTGTGTTAATCCGGTCTAGTCAGGAAAATATCTTTTATAACCGTGTATATGTAGCGTGTTTCTTGGCCGGGCAGCTAACAGGACACAACCGACATTCAACATAGGTAGTGAGTTAAAAAAACAACTGCATACAAACATGATAGTGTTTTGTAGATAGGCCTAAGGTGTTGTTTATTTCTCGTTCACTCAGTGTGGTCTTTTCAGTGAAAGAGAGGAAGGATAGGTTAATCTTTTCTATCATAAATTCCATTAATTATCACTATCTCTCAATGTACGAGACTAGTTAAAACACTCCCCAAGACGGAGCACACAAATCAGATTTTTATTCCCTTTGAGACATTCGACTGAAAAAAAGAAGTCGCCTTACTTCCTTTTGTGGTGTCGGGGGGAGTGACATATCCGTTTCTGCTCTTCTGTAGAAAATTTGGGATTACCGTTTTTTTTTTATCTAGTACAGAGTCACTCACCGGTGACTGGCTGATGTGCAATGAGTTTTAGAATGTTAGTCTGCTAAAAACTTTAGTTTCTTTTTTCTTATTTTTTCCTTTCCTCTTTACGCAGAAATTAGATTACCATTTTCTTTTAAGTCTAAATTTTCCACCAGCCACCCAATTACGTTACATATATGTGTATGTAATTTTGTGGGTAAAAAAAAACAAAGAAAAACTGGGGTCTTGGTTATCTTCACTTTATCAAATGTGGCCCTCTTTACAAAACGTTTGGACACCCCTGCTCTACTGAGACCACTCCTGTTCTGGGGAAAAGAAATTAGGAATCAAATTTGGAAAAATTCACTAATGTTTGAAAAATTCTGACGCGTTTCTATTGGGTATTCGGAACGCGACTTCACCAGAAGGTTGCCAGTCATGTCTGAAACGTGAAGAAGTCGACAGTAGAAGTTGATTAGCAAGGCGATAATAGCAGTTAGAATTTAACATTAGAAATATTTATTTTTTCATTTTTCGCTTTTATGCCAATAGGGCATTAAATATGACAGAGTAGTAATTCTGTCTCTATCGATTTCTTTCTTCTTGTTTAATAATATGTATTTATATACTGAATATTTTTATGTACGCTCTATTAATGATTTGCTTCATTTTATCCAAGTTTTTAGATGAAGCATTGCCTATTATTATTATTATTATTATTATTATTATTATTATTATTATTATTATTATCATTATTCACTACTTTTGAGTTTTTCACATCAGCGTTAGCTGGTGGCCCTTCAATGGAGTCTGAGTGACAGCAAGTCTCCTCAGGTCTCCAGGACTCTTCTGAGTATTCTGGCAGATTGCAGCAGTGCAGTGTTCTGAATGGTTTCAATCCTTCCTCTGATATCCAAACTTTCCAAGCCCTTTTCTAATCCTTTTGGACTGTTCCAAGTGCACCAACTACAATTGGTATCACTTTCACTTTCATATTCCATAACTTTTTCAGTTCTCTGGCAAGGTCAGATATTTGTCTATTTTTTCATTTTCCTTTAACTTCACTCTGTGATCTGCTGGCACTGCAAATCCCCAGTTGACAAGTTCTTTCTTTTTTGTTTATCAACACTAGGTCTGGCCTTCTTGCTGGATAAGGTGATCCGTTTTTACTTCAAAGTCCCAGAGAATTTTGTGCGTTTCGTTCTCAAGAACAGATTCTGGTTTATGCATATACCATTTTGTTGTGTGGTCAAATTTAATTTCTTGCATAATTCCAGTGGATCACCTTCCAACCCAGTCGTGTCTAGTTTTTATTCTCGTTGTGCTAGTTTGCTACATTCGCAGAGTATATGGTTACAGTCTCATCTCTATTGCAAAGTCTTCTCTATTACTGCAAAGTCTTTATTTATTATTATTATTATTATTGTTATTATTATTATTATTATTATTATTATTATTATTTCCCTCCTTGCGAGCTTTTTCACACTAGCGTAAGTCAAGTCACATTGAAAGCACCGGACCCCGCTACATCCACGAAGTTAAATACCACTGAGACAGTTCAATACTTAATTTCGTGACCACTTAAGCAATAACAGGTACTATAAGCAACCTGTGTTCTTTACTTATCAAACTGACTTGATTTGGCATTAAATGACCCGAAAATAGTTGACATGCCGTAAAACAAAACAACCAAACCAAACAACCAGCGAAAACTGATGGTCTTTCCTGGAGTCTGAGTGACAACAAGTTTCATCAGGTCTATTCTTCTGAGTATTTTAGCCGATCTTAACAATGCTGTTGTTTGGATGGTCTCGATTCTTCATCTGATTTCCAATTCCTCTTGTCTCTTTTCTTAACTCTTGGGAACCGTTCCAAGGAAACCAATTACAATTGTTATCACTTTCACCCTCATATTCTATAGTTTCTTCAATTCTCTGGCAATTATTTATCTTTTTTGTTTTCTTTTACCTCCACCCTGTAATCTACTGGGACAGAAAAATCTACCAGTTGACAAGTTCTCTTTTTTTTTTTTTTTTTTTTTTTTTTTTTTTTTTTTTGTTAATCAATACTAGGTCTGGCTGAGATAAGGTGATCCGTCTGTATCTCAAAGTCACATGGAATTATATGCGTTTCATTCTTAAGAACGAATTTTTGTTTGTACATATACTATTTTGTTTATGGTCAAAATTTCGTTTCTTGCACAATTCCCAGAGAATCACTTTTCCAATCAAGTCGTACCTAGCTTTGTATTCTCTTTGTCCTACTTGACCGCTTTCGTTTAGTACATGATTGATCGTCTCATCTTTGTCTTCACACATCCTACATTTGCTGTTCTGTTGTGTCTTATCAATTTTTGTTTTGACATAATTTCTTCTTATGACATTTTTTTTGTGCTGCTATTATGAGCGACTCAGTTTCTATCATGAGGTTTCTTTTTTCCAACTATATCCAGGTCTTTTTATGTGCAATCTCCGATTTGTCGCTAAAAGTACCCATATAATTGTTTTTCTTCCCATTTCTGTATTCTTGTTTTGTCCGTTTTTCTATTTGTTCATGTATTTCAGCTGCTGTTATTGGTTGTCGTAATTCATTTTTCCTTGCTTTCTTTTCTTTATTCTTCGAGTCCTTGGATTGTGGTATCTACGCAATCCTCAATATTAGCGAGAGCTCTTCCACCTTCTTTTCTTGATACATATAGTGTGTCTATATCATCTCTCGAGTGTAATACCTTGTGTATAGTCATTAATTTTCTAGTCTTTTGGTCTATCTGTCTGAGTTTCTCTATTGTTCAATTTAAGAATGGTTCAGAGTATCTTATTATGGAGACGGTCTAGGTATTAGTTCCCCTTAATCAGAATTCTGCTGCAGAGCTTGGTTTCGACAAGTTTTCTTGTTTTTCTGTTTTAACATTTTTCTCTATTTCTGTTTTTTTATGGTGTCCGTTTCCAAAATTCCTAAATATTTGTAATTCTCTTTTTCGCAAATTTATTTATATTGTCTTGATTTGGTAGGTACTTGCTGGTCGACTTACATTGGTGTGTCCATGTGTCCACTGGAATATGTCACTTATGAGTTCCTTTTTGTTTCTCCAGTTTGTGACCAGTATGTCTTATTCAATTCTCTCGTAAATTTTGGCTAATCTTTTTACAATCTAGTCCTGTTGATACAAAAAGTTAATTTACGATGATAACTGTGCCATATACATTTCTCGTAAGAGATTTGTGTTTCCTCTGTAATTTCTTCAGAATAAACAAAATGAAATTACCAGAAAGATTCTAGTCAAAATTTACGACTACGGAAATCCAAAGTAAATTAGAAAATAATCCACTTTAACGAAATTTAACTGCCTTTCTGACAACTGTCTTATGATAGAAATAATACAATACTTTGTAGTAAAATAAAACACGATATCTTGCTGTTTTACCACTCATCTATGTCTCTAGATGTTGCCAAATTAAAAAAGAACAGTTTTCTTGTTCCTCTCTTTAAATCTTGAGACGCAATACTAATCATCATTATCTCTTAACGAGTTTTTCACAAGGAATAATTGATGGTCTTCGTTGGACACTCTTCAAAGTATTCTAGTTTATCTCGGCTGGACTATGATCTAGACGGTATATTTGTAAGTCTCCCTGGCTATCCAGGACTCGTCTAAGTATTTTAGCTGACCTCGGCAGATCTAGACGATCTATTTTCAAGTCTATAGGATATATGAGATGAGGAGATGAAGAGAAATAACAAGACAAAACTGTTTTGAAGTATAGATCAAGACTTTATTAATCTGCCCGTTAAATCTGAACGCTAGCGTCCAGACGCTCAGAACTTTTTTATTTATTTTAAATTCCCACAAGTCTCCTCGGTTATACAGGACTTTGATCTCGGCAGGGTTTTGGTTTGGGTGGTCTATTATCAAGTCTCCTCCGCTATCCAGAACTTTTCTAAGAATTCTAGCTGATCCCCACAGGGTTGTGGTTTAGATGGTCTATTTTCAAGACCCCTGAGCTATCCAGAAATAATCAAAGTATTCTAGCTAATTTCAGCTACACTGTGGTATGAACTGTCTATTTGTAAGTCTACTCGTCTATCCAGGACTCGTCTAGGTATTCTAGCAAATTTCAGTTGGACTGTGAATGGTCGGTGTGTCTGCAAGTCTCTACAGCTATCCAGGATCTTTCTAAGTATTCTAGCTGATCTTGCCAGTGCTGTGGTCCGGGCTGTCTATTTGCAAGTCTCCTCAGCTATCCAGGACACGTCTAAGTATCTTAACTGATCTCAGTAGTGCTTTTTGTCCGGACTGTCAAGTTTCAAGTTTCCTCAGCTATCCAGGACTTGTCTCAGTATTCTCGCTCATCTTAGCAGTGGTTTTGTCTGGATAGTGTACTTGCAAGTCTACTCAGCTATCCAGGACTTGTCTCAGTATTCTCGCTCATCTTAGCAGTGGTTTTGTCTGGATAGTGTACTTGCAAGTCTACTCATCTATGCAGGACCTGTCTAGTATTCTAAAAGACATCAGTAATTAATTTTCGAGTCCCCTCAGCTCTCCAGGACTCTTCACAGTTGCATAAATGCTCCCAATTTCGACAAGAAATTTCTCGAGTTTGACATGAAACACCTGAAGAAGGCCGGAGAGTATATTGTTCAGAATTGTGTGTATATAACAATAAAGATGAGGATAACAGACTGAAAATCTAAATTATTCATACAAAAGAAAATTGAATGACTATAATTAAGATTATCAATACTGGGGGATGCCCGACGAGGTAAATCTATTTATTAATACTCTTGTTGCTTAATTTTCCAACCGTTATCATCTTGCAACACTCTCTAGTTAAAAATCACACCGACCAAATTATCCAAGATTAAATGCAAAAATGTAAATCCTGATTATCTGATGTTGCTTGTCAGCCGAATTCTTATTTCTCATGAGTGTCGTCACTTCGGCTAAATAATGGACCATTGTGTTTTTATTATGAAGAACGAAAGGGAAGAAAAAGGACATGTTCCACAGAAAAAATATAAGAAAGAAAGATACAGAGAGGGAGAGATAATGTATTTCAAACGAAGATAATGAAAAAATTAAAAGGGGAAAGAAAAAAAGTGTGTGTGTGTGAGAGAGAGAGGGAGTTCAATTAAGATTATTATACGTTTTACATATTCAACTATATCGCAATAGCTCTCAAGTAAACATATCAAACATTGTAATAATTAAATTATCATACCGTGGTATATCCACAGGTCCTGCTAGTTGTTATAATAGTACCGACTTTTATGCATGTAAAAACACGCAAATTCTATTGACTGTGTTTCGATCCATGCTAATTTATGCAACTGTATTATTAGAATCACAGGTCTACAATGCATTTCTAGTCATTCAGTATTCACAAAATAAACGAATACAACCAACAAACATTACGTTCACTCGCGTTGCCTTCGTCTAGCACTTCGTTAAGCAAATTTTAATGGTAAA
>CM042147.1:23635205-23647705 GCA_023376005.1 Doryteuthis pealeii | reverse complement strand
ATTCTCCCAAAAATTATCGGCAAAAAGCCATTCCAAAACAAACCGTGTTTACAACTTATCATATATATATATATATATATATATATATATATATATATATAGTGGTATCTTGACATACGAGTACCCCATCTTACGAGTCATCACTCGGTCGATTGTTTGCTATGTGTTGCTAACATTTGAAGTATGAGCGAGCTTCAGACACGCTTATGTTAATAAGTTCACTAAAAACATTCAAGTTTCCAAATCTATAATGCCAAATAAAAATATAATTACTAAAAAATACATATTACAGTACAGAATTCATTACATTCTATTTTAATATGTTTTTATACAATATGGTGCTATTTTTCTTATTAAAAAAACGTAACAAAAAATGAAGGTGCTTTTTGGGGTTGGAACGAATTAATGGTATTTAGGTTTCTTTTAATGGGGTTAATTGATTTGACATACGAGAAAATTGAGTTACGCATGGAACTCACGAGTCAAGGTACAACTGAATATATATAAATATGTATGTACGTATACATATCGGCAAATAAGTAAATATCGGTAAATAAGTTTACATATATGAATTTATGGAAATATATATATATATATATATGCGATATTATTTTTCAGTAATTTTGTTGCAATTTTGTTTGTGGTTAGAAAGGAGACTATTACATTCCAGTAGTACGTAGAATTTGGTAATAAATAGTACCTAATAATATCCGTTTAGATTGTATAGATTTCCATTTGAAATTATGAAATCCTACTATCTTTGGTTTTAGAATAATAAGTTTTATTTAGAATTATTTGAGTGTACTTATTTAGGAACAATATTATACTTACTGACTTCACTAACTATATATCTCAGTCGGTAGAGCATTCGGATAGAAACCACAAGGTTCCTAGTTCGATACCGACCCTCACCAACTCAGCGTATGAGTAGCACAGGGATCTGTGCGGTAAAGTAAGGAGCTGATGGTAGCTACATCCCAGATGCAAAAACAATCTCCTTTGTCTAACGCTAGTGAAAAGGGGATAGACTCCCCCGCTGATTGGCTGATATCGACTTTATGCCACCCCGACGACTTTACTTTTATATATATATATATATATATATATATATATATATATATAGTCATCCACAGACACGTGTTTCGACTCATCAAGTCTCTTCAGTGTGGCTAGACATTTGTAAGCTACCTACAGCCGGGATTGAAATCCGATCAGTTCAGTGTCAGTCAGACATCTTAACCATCAGGCTGTCATCACCTACAGAATGCGAAGGGGATTTTAACTGTTTTAATACACACATCGCTTTGTATGCAAAGGCCGTCATAGAGTGCTTCATCCCTTTATATAGGAGAGCGTTGCGTTTACGCCAATAGTTGGCGGTCATCAGCGAAAATCCTCCCTAGAGAGATGGGGGAGCATATATATAGTCATATATATAATCTAAGACTTGAATATAAACCCTTTAAATGTTCACCCCCTACGAAGAGAACAATCTCTCTCTCTCTCTCTCAGTCCCCAGTCTCCTCTCTCTCTCTCTCTCTCCTCTCTCTCTCTCTCTCTCTCTCTCTCTCTCTCTCTCTCTCTTTCAGTCCATATCCTTGTGGTAACCTCACAAGATGTATACCACTGTGGTTAGTTGTGATGATCTGGGAACCCAACACAAACTCGAAATGAGGGCTCTGGGGAATTGTTCTTGAAGAGTTATCATAATCAGTCGTTCTGTATGACTTGTTGCATCCACATGAATTTCAAAAGGAACAGGTGTCTACAGGTAGCCTTACGCACCTGTTGGGTGAAAGTAAAACATCCGTGATGAAATTACAGCCATTCTAGTTGATATGCTAAACCTTGCTGTCTTTGGATTGAGGCATATAAGAAGATATATATATATATATATATATTATATATATATATATAATATATGTAGTTTTGGTTATCCATTTTTGATGGTGAAGATGTTATTTTTAGTTTCTTTTCTTCACCATAACAATAACATCTTCACCATCAAAAATTGATAACCAAAAACTACATACTGTCCAAAGAAAGAAACTGATATATATATATATATATATATATATATATAATATATATATATATATATATATATATATATATATATATATATAAAGTTTGTAAAAAAACATGAAGATATGTCAAAAATTGAAATTTTGAACCTGACTTTGTGACGAAATATCAATCACAGAAATCATTTGTTTATTGATAAAACTTTAAGTGTGAGAATTTTTTTAGAAAGTTTGAAAATTGTTAAAATAAAATAAATATTTGTTGTATTTTTGTTAAAGTAATTCATGTCCACTGTTAAAGGTCATCAAAGAGAATGACCGGAATGTTTTAGGACAAACCTTTAGAAGTTGTTAATGAGTCTTCGGTGTTGGGTGGACACTTTGGTGTCGCTAGAAGGTTTTTGGACATACCATATGTTTCTTGATCTTTCGTTACAAAATTTGAATGGGAACGCTATCAGTATTATTTGGACTCGGAACCTTCTGTTCGGACTCGGGAACCTTCTTTTCGAACTCGGAAATCTTCTTGTCGTAACCGGGAGCCATCATGGAACTTTGAACGAATAATCCAAATAATACTAATTATCAAGCCTTATCTCAAAAATTCCGATGAATAGGGAACGCTATCGTTACGTAGCGTTTTGATTTGCATTTTTCATACATTTCGAGTATCGACAAAGACTTTTAAACATCATAAACAAAGGCTCAAAAGCTTTTGCTTCTCTACAGTTTTCTTTCATATAATTAATGAATATTAGTCATGTTGATGCTTTAAATAAAATTGAAATGCTATAGCGTCGGCTTAAAAAATATCAATTTTCGACTTATTTTCATGTTTTTTCACAAACTTTTTATACAATTATATTGTCGGATTTTATATCCATTTCTTTCTTCATATATATATATATATATATATATATATATATATGGAGGAGACTCGTTTATAGTGGCTGTAGAAGGTTTGAAGCAAGGTGGCTCGAGCACTCCATCCTGAAGCAGGCTCTACGAATGCGGCATAAGTCGGAGGTCATGGATACATTTCCTACATTCAAAACTGACCATATATGTAGTATGTGTGGCAGAGCTTGCCTCTCAAGGGCTGGCCTCTTGAGTCATATGCGGTCTCATGGTGGCAGACGACCACGTGAAAAACATGTGCTTGTACGAGTGAAAGCTGGGGGTCTCACGTTATGCGACAGGACGTGTAAAAGCAAAGCTGGATATCTGAGCCACATTCGTGCTCACAACCGAAATTTGTAGAAATGGCCTTCCGTGAAGAAGTAGCACTCACCACACACACACACACGCATATATATATATATATATATATATATATATATATATATATATATGCGTATTTGCGCATGCGTTAGGAAAGATAATTGCCAACAAAGTCCCCATCAACATTGTGGTTTGGACAATTCGATGTCAATGCATCTATTAAGAGAAGGTCGATGATGGGTTACATACCAGACAATCAAATGGACAATTGATTCTATCAAGAATTGTTTATTATGTATATTGTAATTCCAACGTTGTGGCCATTTTGCAAACAAGCATTTGCCCAACCTATCGACTGGGGCTGGAGAATACACCGACTGCACCTCTGCTGGAGGATGAGACCCCCAACACCATCAATGGAGCCACTTGTTGGCCGTGCGTGGTGACCCGTGATGCATTTTGTTTTAGCTTTATACTTGTTTTTTTTTGTTTTTTTTAGTCGTAGGAGTCGTTGGTTTAGTAAATATTTATTTTCATGTCTACTACTTACTGCTAAATCAATTTTCCACTTGGTCTGAAGATTGCACAGCCAAGAAACCCGTGTTGTTTGAGGACGGAATCCAGGTGGCTGAGCAGTCCATGACATGCAAATTTCTTAGGCTAGATGGGCGGTCAGAGAGGCCCCAACGAATCAATCGGCTGGTCACGTCAAGCCCTAGCACCTTTATGATTGTCCCGACCCTATTAACCTCATGGCAACCCCCACAACCCTTTTTTATCATATATGTACTAGAAGGCGGTGGCTGGGTATGATGTTAAACTGCATCTAATGGTGAAATTCCATTTCTGGCTCTCTAAGGAGTGTGGAGTACCCCTTCTTCGCCATTACTCCGAAGTTCACTATGACTCGGTGTGGTAGTACCTGTTAGGGTCACATTTATGGGTTAAATAGAAAAGGTTAGTTTTAAAAAATGTGTTTAAAAATCGAGATTAGATTAACAAATTTGAGTACCCATTTAGAATGAATAAAAACAAAAAAACTTTTTTAGGAACATTTAAAACTAATAAAATAACATTGGGAGGTTCTTTATCGTTATGTCTGTTCTGTGTTTTATTAACAAACAAAAGACTTGGGATATTCTTTGACGACTTTATTTTCATTCCCAAGTTAACCAACATGTGTTACGGAGACGCCATCCTGCGTCTGTCTTCTCCATTCTCCCAACTAAAACTCAATGTATAACTTGTTCTTACGATAGGACTGACCAATCAGAGAACTGCTACAAGGTCAGCAAAAGGTTAATCTTTGTCGATTATTTTACGGGTAATTTCTATTTCTTATCAGTTACATTTAAATATATTTATTTAATATATTTAATGTGTAAATATAATTTACATTTTAAATTCTAAACAACCGTACACAATTAAGAGGGCTAAATTATTGATAATCTAACCAACGTACTGGTCACAAAGTGAGGAGCAAATTCACTACTCAAGATCCTTTCAGATTAAAACCAACTTGTTAACCATTATGCTTCTTCGGGAATGTGATTTTTTTCTCTAACTGGGAATAAATATCTGTTCTTTATTACCACTCAATCGTTTCTTTGAAAAACACAGAACAAAGAAAATGTTTTATTTTATTTCGCTTCTGTTTATTCTATACGATATGTCTGGGTTTTCTTCGAAACGATTCAGGTAAAAACAAATTTAGAAAAAAACAAAAAAACAAAAAAACAAAAAACAAAACAAAACAAAAAACACCTAGAACCCGAGTTGTGACACTAACTGGTTGGTTAGATGTTATGGCATGTCAACTCTAGTTGGGTTATTTTATGCCAAAGACGTTTTGTTTTATTCATTCTTGATAGGTGTTAATTTAAAAACATTTTAAACTCAATTTTAAAAACTGATTTTTTTCTATACAACCCATTGCATTGTGTTTTTTCTTACCTTTATTTTGGATCATGGCGGTCGTTTGAAGAGGGGGCGCTGTTTGGGCAACAGTTCATCCTCCATATCAATCCCCCAGGCTACGTAGTTGTATTAATTTTTTTTAATTGGGCACGACTCCATCGTCTCTCGTAGATGGAAGGATGCCAAGATGGATATTCAAATTTTTAAAACTTAAATTTTTAAAACATTTTTTAACAGAATTTTTTTCTATTTAACCCATAGACGGGACCCTAACGGGTAATAGCTATCCTGATCAGAGTGGATCTGGGAGTAATGGTGATGAAGAGGTACACTACATTCACCAGGGCTCCAAACGGAAAAAAAATTGTTATTCTGTCGGGCAAATGCACCACTGCATGAAACCCCGGGTAATCTGAGGATAGGAACTTCTAAGACTGGATAACTTCTCTGGGTTCCCTGAAATAGTCTATAATCCTAAAATCTAAATCTTCTTTGTTATTCCTTCCTGATATATATATAATCTTATTTCGATGCGTAGATTACAATGACACCAAAGTAAGTGGTCAATCCAACGAATTGACAGAGATATGAAACTTTAAACAAAACTGAAAGTGCCTTAAAAAGTATTTTCTTGGAAATTTTCGTATCGATTCTATTGTCTTTTCTGTTAGATTTCGATACGTAGATTACAATGATACCAAAGAAAGCGGTCAATTCGACGAATTGGTGAGATATGGGTTTTAAAACCCATTGATAGTGCCTTAAAAAGTACCCATTCTCTTACAAATTTTAGGGGTCAATTTTATTGTTTTCTGGTAGATACCTATTTGTAGATTACAATGATACAAAAAAAGCGGTCAATTCGACGAATTGGCGGAGATATGAGGCTTAAAAAACCCTGATAGGGCCTCTATCTAGTGAAATCTACAAGAACAGATAATAAAAACGACAACTAAAAGTTGCTCGAAAATAGGTAATTTAAAAAGTACCTATTGTCGAGCAACTTTTTAAAGTACCTATTGTCGAGCAACTTTTAGTTGTCGTTTTTTATTATCTGTTCTTGTAGATTTCGATGCGTAGATTACAATAGTACCAAAGAAAGTGGATGAATTACAGAGATGTGAGTCTTTAAAAAAACCTGACAGCATCTTAAAAAGTACTTATTTTCGAGAAAATTTTAAGTGTCGATTCTTTTCTGGTAGATTTTGATGCATAGATTACAATGATACCATTCAGTTCATCTTGGACGATTTGGATGCTCTCATTTTTAACCAGAAGGTGTGGCAAGACGATAAAGGTCGTACAAATAAGGAACACGAGTATTGATATATGGATACTAAAAGTTAAAACTAGCTCTATCCAACTCTATTGTGCTAGTCTGCTGAAGATTCCGTAGAAAGGAACATGACATTATCTGCTGGGGCCCCTCATATCTTGGTAATTTGGCCTGGAAAAGATCTCTGCCAAGTGCCATCCAGATCGGATAGCATATACCGTGGGGACTGTTGTTTATATATATATATATATATATATATATATATATATATATATATATAGCCTGGGATAGTCACCGCTTCAGCTTTCACTGGAATGGTGCGCCAAATTGCAGTAGTATTAGGAGAGTGCTCGATATAAAGAATAGAGCTATTATATAATATAATTAAATAAATATATAAAGGTATTACATATCTTTTTATTTGATGGCAATAGAACAGTCACAACCTTAGGTTTCATACATGCAAAATCGCACGCATTCATCAGGTGAAGTTGATCCGAATACAAGGAAAATCGAAAAAATCGAAAAATTCAAAAGGTTTTTAGAGGCATAAGATGTTTATGATTGGATGAAGTGATATGCGTATGTATTATGCATGCGATTTTGCATGTATGAAACCTAAGGTTGTGACTGTTCTATTGCCATCAAATAAATAGATATGTAGTACCTTTATATATTTATTTTATTATATCATATATATATATATATATATATATATATATATATATATATATATATATATGCATGTATACATTTCGGAAGACTACACCAAGTTTATAAATATATAACAAGATATATATACATGGAAATATATAGAGAGGTATTTTGACTCACGAGTGTCTCAACTTACGAGTTTTTCGAGTTACGAGTTGTCACTCTGCGAGCTTCAAATACACTTATTTTAATAAATCCACTAAGACATTGAAGTTTCCAAATTTATTATATATACTAGCAAATATATGCACCCTCTGGGTGCAAGTATTTAAGTTTTAATATAATGAAATATCATGTTAAATTAGAAAGGCTAATGAAACTGAATAAAAATTCAGATAAAAATATTTGGAACAGAGGGGGTATAATCGGAAAATAGAACAACTTTGAAACTAACTGTTCCACCATTTTCCCTTACTCCCGTCTTTCAGTGGTAAATTTCCCTAATTTAACTATTTAGTTAAAATAGGAAGAAAAGAATAAATTACAATTATTTCTTTATGTTAATAGATTTCTGTTAAGATTTATCCCCGAGATTTTTGCTCATATTTATTAAGATAAAGCCAAACAATTAGAAATCAATAATACTAAGCATATATTTATTAAAATCAAATTTTTAAGATCAATATGCAAATTAGCCTTCCCATTCACACTGTAAACCGCTATTTCGTTGAATATATAAATATAATTGCATGTTATTAGTACGTAGATATTGTTAACAGTCTTAATGATGTAAAACAATTTTACGAATAATTGAGGTTTAAATAAAAAATAAAATCATGGAGAATGTGACGTAAATAACAAAGGGAATTGTGACTTGTATAGTAATATAGTTTCGGTTACAGACAGACAAACCCACAATCTCCATTATAAGATATATTTCATGGATACTAATATCATCTTCATCTATAGAAAATGTCATCTTCATAAATGCATAGCTTCATATATACTAATATTAACTTCATGTATACTTATAACATCAACTAATATATTTTGATATTTTATTATAATGGTGTCTGTCTGTAACTGAAACTATGTCACTGCTAACGTCACAATACCATCAGGAATTGCGTAAGTTTATCAATGAGGGGTCCGGGTTAGCTCAGTCGGTAGAGTGTTCAGCTAGAAACTGCAAGGTTCTTAGATCGACACCGGCCCTCGCCAACTCAGCGTATGAGTAGCACAGGGATCTGTGCGGTAAAGTAAGCTGATGGTATGCGTGGCGTTCCACCTCAGACGCAAAAACAATGTCCTTGGTCTAGCTCTAGAGAAAAGGGGATAGACTCCCTCGCTGTCTGGCTGATACCGACTTTAGGCCATCCCGATGACTTTTTATCAATGGGTATTTAATTTACAGTCAAAATCATTAATACATAGAATAAATCTTATTTTTAACGATATCTCTTTAAAAATAAGATCTGATTTAGATTTGCCTCAAAACAGTCCATGTTATTAGTGCATTTAAAAACCTGCAATGATATCATAAGAAATAAAGTTTTATATAATATATGGTGTGGTTAATTTGCATACTGGTTTTAACAAAACTAGGTTTAATAGATAATTACTTGGTGTTATTGATCTCTAATATAGTTTTATTCTCCAACGTATTAAAATTAATCCTATGAATGATTCTATATAGAAATCTATTAAAATATAATTAAAATAAGTCTAATCTTTTTATATGCGTTCTTATTTAATTTATTTAGCGTAATTTTATATATTTCATTACATTAAAACTTAAATACTTACGCACATATTCATATATACTAATATCAACATGTATATGAATATAATCTTAATATATACGCATCTTCGAAAAGAGTGTATTTTTTTTGTGTGTGTGTGTGTGTGTGTGTGTGTGTTCTTTACTACAGAAACAAATCCACCTTCTGATAGCCTCCATGGTTGCACTTACCATATGTTGTATATTATACGGGTACAAAAAAAAAACTTAATGGCTTCCACTAATGCAATTGATAATATAAAAATATTTGGCTCTTTTCCTATCTTACCCATCACAAATTATGTAATTATTTGTCGAATTATGTACTTACTAATTCATCTAAAACTAATCATTCAAGATGGCGGAAAAGCGTGTTAATTAATTAGACAATAATTAACCCGGCCAAATAAACAATCGACACTTTTATTCATCGGGTGGATGTTACCCGTAACCTGTTCGGGTGCCATGCCAAGTACTTTCCTTGGCGGTATCTTTAAGCAAACAATGGCAGACATTTTTTTTTTTAAAAAAATGTTGGTTGGCGGCCATCTCCTCCTAAACATGCGACAGGTTATATTGGGTTGTATGAAATTTCGGAGATGCGTGGTGTAATCGTTAGAGTCTTAGGAATTGGACTGGTCGACCCGAGTTCAAACCCTGTACGTAGCTGTTTGCATTTCACATAGCGCTAATACCCTTGGGAAAGGTATATCTCCAACTATTCTCCCCCCAGGTAATGCGTAAATAGTAGGACAGACTGGGAACTTTAACCTTGACGAAGGACAACTCTGAATTGAAACCTGTTAAACTCCGCTTAAGAAATTGACCTTTTGACACATCCGACTCGTGCGGAAGGGTTGATATATATATATATATATATATATATATATATATATATATATATATATATTTGCTTACATGGTACCAGCAGCTGGGTAACGGTCACTGAGCCGAGTTACTGTATAGTTCCTTGGAGGCGCTTGTAAGGTAATGATTATCGTTGTCGGAAATGGATACGGCGACCCGAGTTCAAATCCTGGACATTTCTGTTTTCACATAGCCCTAAATGATAAATAAACATACTTCGGACTCTGTGTCCAGTGGCTTCGACCATTGGACCAGTAAGATATATAATACTGGCGTGAATCCCAGAGGGCCATCCTCACAGGCTAAAAGGGACCGGACTGGATTTATTGGCCAGTGATTGAGGCGCCTTAAAAGAGTAATACCGAGCGGATAAACGCAGTTTTTAACTCTGGCCGCCGCATGAGCTTCAGTCTGTGCGTGGCTCCCCACGTATTTCGGACTTTGTGTTCATCTGATGAGATTGAATGTCAGATAATAACTACTTTTTTGTTAAAGAGATTTTTTGTTAGAAAAACGTTTTTTGTTGTTGCATTGTTTTTCAGGTAAGATGTCTTTATTGAAATCTTTAATTACATTCTCAAATTGGAGAAATTGATAACATTTATATTTTTTTAAATTTTCTTTGATTTTGTTAATTCTTCATCATTATTGTTGGTTTTTCACCCCAGTGTTAGCTGATGGTCATTCACTCGAGTCTGAGTGACAAAAAGTCTCCTCAGGTCTCCAGGACTCTTATGAGTATTCTAGCTGATCTCAAAAATGCTGTTGTCTTGGATGGTCTAAATTATAACTTAAATTTCCATTTCCTCCAGTCTAATTTCCAAAGTGGAACCATTCCAAAGACACCAACTTACAACTGGTCTTACTTTTACCCTCATGTCTCACAGTTGTTGTTTTTTTCAGTTTTCTGGCAAGGTCAAAGTATTTGTCTATTTTTTGTTTTTTTTTGTTTTCTTTGATTTTTACTCTGTGTTATCATAATTTTTACAACCACTAAAATATTTCACACATTTTAATTCTTTACTTCATAATTAGTTTTGTTGAGAAAATGATTTTAAAATATTTATCTTTCTTTCTTTATTATTCTGTCAATCAGTGGGAAACTCAGTTTTCTGACTTAATGAAGGGGAAAGCTCTTAAATGTAATAAATGAAAAATAAATTTAAAAATTGATGACGGAAATTGAACTTGAAAAATGCCTTTTTGTTTTAACAAATAAATAATAGAATATGATTTGTCTTTGATTTGTGAAAATGTGGAATATACCGGAGAACAGTCTAGAAGAAGCAAAAGACTGAAATAAAGGCGAAATACTCGAAATGACATCTGGTGTTCAAACAGCCTAGGGAGCCGTTAATCTAATCAATTGTTCCCCCAACCTCTTTAGGGACACCCACTTCCTACTTATGACTTACCGGCTTGTATTTGTTACCTTTTTGATAGTTCTATCTCCTCATTGCTCGTACTCAAAAAGTGTTTTAATACTTTTAAGAGGGGTCACTTGGAAAGGATTTTTCATCTATCCCCCTCATTTCATTCATAGAGCGTTCGGCTAGAAACCACATGGTTCCTAGTTCGATTCCGGTCCTCGCCAACTCAGCGTATGAGTAGCACAGGGATCTGTGCGGTAAAGTAAGGAGCTGATGGTAGGTGTGGCGCTCCACCTCAGATGCCAAAACAATCTCCTTGGTCTAGCGCTATTGAAAGGGGGATAGACTCCCTCGCTGACTGGCTGATACCGACTTAAGGCCGCCGCGACGACTTTACTTATATTATATATATAAGGAAAAACTTTGAATTTGCTTCATTGTAATATGCAGTTGAAATAAATTATTACAATGAAACAAATTTAAAGTTTTTTCTTTAATTTATTCATTATATTGCTCTGTCCGTCCACTTAATGGCACAAGGCACATCGAGCTCTCACTATTGTTTATCTGTATCACTACGGTTAAACTACACATGGAATGATCCTCATTACCATATATATATATATATATATATATATATATATATATATATATATATATGGTGGGGTTACGTTTTGTCTGATATATATTTATCATATATTAATTTTACGGACCAGCTTCATTTTGAAGTATGATACATGTTCCTGTGTTGGTAATTATACCTATTCTAAACAAAATGGCACTACTTTTTGACACGTATATAAATAGATATGTAAAATGAAACTGGAAGTGAATCCGACGGTAAGTTGAAAAAAGTAATAAATGAAAGAAAGTATAGAATGGATAAAATAGAATATTTTATTCAATTTTACTTACACGTGTTTCGGTCACATGGATAAACTCCTGACCGAAACACGTGTAAGTAAAATTGGTTAAAATATCCTATTTTATCCATTCTATACTTTCTTTCCTTTATTTCTTTTTTCAACATAAATAGATATATAGATAGTGAAACTAGCAAATAAGACCTTTTTGTAACTGGTCCCCGAAATCACAAAATTCTAAATATAGGCTCCGACCCGGACTGCACTTTTCTTTATATGTTACGGAAATAAATGCAGTGCCGATTGGCGTTATATTTCGGAACGTGTGCAGTAATATTCCTGATCCAAATAGAAAGCTTAGGGAACACGTTTCCATCAATCTTAGGCCTAACAGAAGGAATAGTGATGAGGAAAGTTGTGCTGGAATCTGGCCAATCTCCAGAGTAAGTAGAATTTGACTTGCTTTGGAAAATTAGAATCCGAGAATCCTGAATTGTATTTTTATTTATTTTTTTCTTCAGTCAGAGA
>CM042147.1:23617705-23632705 GCA_023376005.1 Doryteuthis pealeii | reverse complement strand
CTTGGGGGTTTTCTATGAGAGCAATAGGATCAGGACAATCATATAGATGCTAGGACCTGACCTGATCAGCTGATTAGTGTAAGGTCTCTCTCTGACCACCCCAGGTAAGGCGCACACATGTCATGGTCTGGCCAGCCACCAATATATATATATATATATATATGGTACTAATTTTAAATTATTTTAAACCTGCTCTCCTAATTTAGCATTGACCAGTTTTATATGCAAACTTTTCATGTTTTCTATATGCTTCCCACTCCCATGGTTGAGCACTGTGGGGGGACATGAATTGTAACTTCACCGTTTGGCATTAGCCGTTACCCGTCTATTTACAGATTAGAGTTCTCTGGTGATTGTAAAAACATACCGCCGTAAAGTATGTAGCAATCAATTGTTCAACCTAGACTAACGGCCCGCTGATAGCTGCAAGGGTAAGGAACTTGGCAGACGAAAATTCTGTTGGGGTTCCATCCCAGCTGGAGGTAGCTGTTAAAAAGTCGAGCCGCACTGATGAGAAGTAAACTTCGAAACACGTGTCTGTGGATGACTGATATATATATATATATATATATATATATATATATATTCGTGATCAAGTGTTCCCACAGAATATTGAAAGCTTTATTTAAAAATCTGGACAGCACATTCTTGACATGTGTAGTTCAGTGTCTAAAAATGTTGGTTTGATTGGTTGGTTGGATTTTACGGCATGTCAACCCTTGTTGGGTTATTTTATGCCGAAGACATTATTGTTCTATTCATTCTTATTGAGTATTCATAATTAAGCACATCTTTTCAAACTCATTTTGGTCTATTTAACCCATATATAGCACCCTAACATGTACTACCACTCTGGGTCAGTCTATTTGGGATTAATGGCAATAAAAGGGTACTCCACACTTCTTAGAGCTCCGGAATTGGAATCTCGCCACAGAGGTGGGTATAATCGAAAAATAGAACAACGGAAACTTACTCTTCCATCACTCTTGCCTTTCATTGCTAAATTTTCATAATTTAACTAAAATAGGAAGTAAAGAATAAAATTACAGTTATTTATTCTTGTTAATGGATTTCTTTTAAGATTTGTCCCCGAGATTTTTGCTCATATTCATTAAGATAAAACTAAACAATTAGAAATAGATAAGACTAAGCACATATTTATTAAAATCAAATTTTTAATATCAATATGCAAATTAGCCTCCCCATTCATACTGTAAGCCCTATTTTGTTGTTTATATAAATACAATTGCATGTTATCAGTATGTAGATATGACAATCAGTGTTAATAATGTAAAACAATTTTATTAATGATAGAGGTTTAAATAAAAATAACAATCATGGAGAATGTGACGTAAATAACTAAGGGAATTGTGACTTGGGTAGTGATATAGTTTTGGTTAAAGACAGAATAGTACACATTCTCGATTATAAGAAGAAATCGAAGCATTTTGAACGGCAGTTTTTTGCAAAAGAGATGATTCTGAAATTCTAGAACATTTCGAAGAAGATTAATGTTTCTTTATTTTTCATTAGTAAATACAGCTTAAACGGGATTAAAATAAAACGAAAATAAAAATAAAATAAAAAAAAAACAACAAACTCCCATGGGGCCTTCACCGGAAGAACCCCTCTGCGCATGTCTGACAAAAAGGACTATCCCCCTACACCCAAAATAATCTCTCCGCCATTTTTGGAGTCAGGCCTTAACTGGGTGTAGTCGCTTCCTAGGCCAGGGGGATATCCCGTTGACACGGTCGACTATGACCGGGTCAATAAAGCCTAAGTCCTAAAGCCACCTTCTGCCTTTGTCTCTTTCCTTTCTCGCTCTTTGAATGCCTTCTTTTCAGCGCGACCACCAACAATTGATGGGGTTAAAAGAAAACCTGAGGAACACGCGGCTGAGACTATCCAGCTGCTTTAAACCTGTAAAACATCCAAAACCACTTATATCCCATAGATCCTTTTATAATTTACTTTATTGTATGTAGAATATTGGAGTTTGTTCGTTTTTTAAATCAAAAATGAATTTAGCTCGGCTTTAATATACAGCGAATCCGAAAATTAAAAAAAAGTAAAAACACAAGTTTTGCTTCGGGAGATTAACATTGCATTTGTTGCATGTGCAAATGCCGTAAACTGCAGATATCTGCAGCATTCACAGATCTGCACAAGAGTTTAACATGTGTACGTGTGAAAGCTACGAAACGTAATCTTGGTTCAGCGTACGTGAACTACGATCGTGGGTAATTTGTATCTTCTTTCCAGAAAATTCCTTTCTCGGGGCTTAAAATTATCACTGACCTGCAGGTGTGAATATATATATATATATATATATATATATATATATATAAACACGAAGTATTCCAAAAAGATGAAATTATTCTTGATGGTGGAGTACTGTTAGATTTGATTCCCTATTTACTCATATATATATATATATATATATATATATATATATATATATATATATCTTATTATAATGGAGATTGTGGGTTTGTATGTCTGTAACCGAAACTATATTACCATTCAAGTCACAATTCCCTTTGTTATTTACATCACATTCTCCATGATTTTATTTTTATTTAAACCTCAATTATTAATAAAATTGTATTACATCATTAAGACTGTTGACCATATATACATACTAATAACATGCAATTGTATTTATATATACAAGAAAATAGAAGTTTACAGTGTGAATTGGAAGGCTAATTTGCATATTGATCTTTAAAATTTGATTTTAATAAATATATGCTTAGTATTATTGATTTCTAATTGTTTGGTTTTATATTAATGAATATGAGCAAAAATCTCGGGGATAAATCTTAAAAGAAATCCATTAACAAGAAGAAATAACTGTAATATTATTCTTTACTTCCTATTTTAACTAAATAGTTAAATTAGGAAAATTTACCAATGAAAGACGGGAGTAAGGGAAAATGATGGAAGAGTTAGTTTCAAAGTTGTTCTATTTTTCAATCATACCCCCTCTGTTCTAAATATTTTTATCTGAATTCTTATTCAGTTTCATTAGCCTTTCTAATTTAACATGATATTTTATTATATTAAAACTTAAATACTTGCACCAGGAGGGTGCATATATTTGCTAGTATATATAATTGGCTGATGCAATATGTATATAATAGGAAGATGTATATATATATATATATATATATATATATCGGCCAATTTTTGGATACAGACTCTTCTCCGATAACAGTTGCAATGAAGTGCAAAATATTTTCCTTCTGCTGACCAATTACAGGCGTCATATATATATATATATATATATATATATATATATATATATATATATATATATATATATATCCTTGAAGTCCCGCAGGTTTGTTTCTCCCACTTAGAAATTTTTTGGTGTGGGTGAGAGGCACTGAGTTATTTTTCGTTATTACTGTCGAGAAAATAATCCCAAACAAAGATTCAACTGTTTTCTTCCTTCCGGCTTTGATATCAGAGCTTATCAGGTAAGAAAGTTGTTTCATTTTCGTATAAAGATGGCGGCAAATTTTGGATATTTTTTTATCTCACCTACTGGCGCGTTTGGGTACTAGAAAAATATTACACTTCTACTTGGACTTATGATTTTCCCAACTTACGAGTTTACCGAGTTACTCGGTCGATTTTTTTCTTCTTTTTTTTGTTGAGATGTTACATAATTTATGAGCAGTTATAAATTATGTGCGTACCTGTAGTTAGAATATTTAAATAAGGCCAGTTAACTTAAAATCATGGAGTCCATGGAAAATTACCCGATGACGGTTGATAACCTTGACCCCTTGAAGGCGTGCAATTGGGCGCCACGAGAATAAATTTTAATTAGATTCAACCTGGTTTTCAAGGAGCGTAGACGTTGTTGTCAGCTCCCGGGTTCCATCTCAACCGCGGTGGAATCAACATGGACTGGGGAAATAAAGCTTTATTATTGAGAACAAGTCTTCTTTTGCTAATTGACTATCAAAAATAAGAATGACCAGCCCTGCAGAAAGAAGACCAACCCTTAAAGAAGCCCAACAGATCACCAGATAAGATGGCGGTTGAGGTAGTAGCAAAACGTAAAGTAAGAAAAACCACATATCATCACTATCATCTCTAATCTATCTGTCTCTCTGTCTCTGTCTGTCTGTCTGCCCCTCCTCTCTCTCTCTCTCTCTCTCTCTCTATTATATACTCGAGAACACTCTATTATATACCCAACGTATGATGTGGGTATATATATATATATATATATATATATAAACAGATCCAACTTTGAGGTACGAGCGAGCTTCAGATACGCTTCTGTTAATAATTTATCATGCCAAACGAAACTATTATTGATAAAAGAAACAAACAGTAAAGCATATAATAGTCGTGTTCCTTGATTACATGACCGTTATTATCTTGCAGCACCCTCTGGTTAAAAATGACACAGTTCAAATCGTCTAAGATGAAATGCAAAAAATGTAAATCCTGATTATCTGGTGTTGTTTATCCGCCGAATTCTTATTTCGCATAAGTGTCGTGCCTCAGCTAAATAATGGACCATTCCGATTTTATTATAAAGAAAAGGAAAAAAGGGACATGCTACACAGAAAGACATAGTAAGAAGGAAAGGAAAGATATCCAGCCAGCCAACCAACCAGTAGTCAATTGCTTATAATTCTACAGTATTATAAACATCTCTTGGATCCAACTTTATTATTATAAACGGTGGAATTTGGATAAATTGATATTTTCAAAATAATAAGATAAGCCTTTGAATGTTAAACTGGAAGAAAAAGAAAAATTCTTTTTTTTTTTCCCCTAGACAAAAAAGATTATCCCCGATTTTACTGCATGCCAGCACTCATCATCATGTTGCAAATACGGCGCAGCAAATGCTCGTGAAAATGGATGAGAAACCTGACATGTCGACAAATCGATCTAACCAACCAACCAACCAACCAACACGCGCGTCAACTCTTTGATCAATAGACCTTATCAGCACCAACGCATTACCATTACCATTCCACAACAAATTACCAACCTTTGGCACCGGTAATTTGACCATTTTACATGTGTGTCAAAAGTTTTACACCGGGTAGAGTAGCTCGTTATTTCACTGCAACAGATTTCTTAACAACGTAATTAACTTTGGTCTGAGGTTGTTCGCCAGCTGCTTGGGGGGATGCCAACACTTCTTGCACCAGTTCAGACATCAATCGGGACAATATAGTGGAATGTAAAAATTCTACGAGTCCGACAGACTGTTTTGTGCTAACATGAAGTGTAATAAATTAGAAAATTTGGAGTCTTGGCAGCGAATCACCAAGAGATGTTTTTAGGGCCGTACACCTCCGCAAAGTTTATTTATTTATATATATATATATATATATATATATATATATTCTTTTTCAGACATCAGATTCACCCACCCCATCCCAGCAACAAACAAACATTCATTATTGAAAATAGTCTTGTAGAATTACTATTTATCTCATACACATAAAAAATATTGACATTACTTTAGTCTGCATACGTAAGCGCTTAACCTAGTAAAATGACGAGTAGAACATTGTTAGTGAGTTCGATTCCTACTGGAAATATTCCTAAGAATTTAGAAAAGACTACGAGTGAACTGGATATTATAGAAATAATCGATACCATCCAGACCACAGCACTGCTAAAATTCGACTAGGATACTTAGAAGAGTCCTGGAAACCTGAGGAGACTTGCTGGTATTAAAACTTCACTAGGAGTTGGGAAAGGAGATTCACCGGTAATTGTGCAACAAATTACATTTTCACCATTCTACTAAATGGTATATGCACAATGCAGAATCTGTCACAGAGAATGAGACGCATGATATTCTCTGGTCTTTGAGATACAGACGGAAGACCTAATCCCAGCGAATAGACTAGACCTAATGTTAATTAATAATAATAAGAGTAATTGTCATATCGTGGGTTTCGTAACAATGCTAAAGTGACCAATCTATCTAATCATAGCCGGTAGAAAATTTTTTTAAAGTAATTTCTAAGGCTATTTCTCTGAATGTTTGAGATGAGGCTTGAAGATTAGTATTATCAGCGTTATTCGGACTATTGTCCCCATCTTCATTGTTATTTGTACAACGTTTCGGCCGATGTTCCCTCCGACCTTCTTTAGGTATTTCTTGTCGGATTCGGGAACCTTCTTCTCTGACTCGGGAACCTTCTTTTCGGACTCAGGAAACTTCTTTTCTTTGGCGACTCCCGATTGCGACAAGAAGGTTCCCGATTACAAAAAAAAAGGTTCCCGAGTCCGAGAAGGTTCCAGAGTCCGACAAGAAATAACTGAAGAAAGCCGGAGGGCATATCGGCCGAAACGTTATACAAATAACAATGAAGATGGGGACAATAGTCCGAATAACGCAGATAATACTAATTTCTAAGGCGTTGTAAAGAATTGTCAGGGTACTCAATTTAAGTATATAGAGTTTTGCTTATTGTGTATTTATTGTAATGATTATTTGATTGGCTGGTTGGTTGGTTGGATTTTACGGCATGTCAACCCTTATAGGGTTATTCTATGCCGAAGAGGTTTTGTTTTATCCATTCTTGTTGGGTATTCAATTATGTTAAAAACATTTTAAAAAAAACACATTTTTAAAACCAATCTATTTAAACTCAGCGTCCCATTTATGGGTTAAATAGATAACAGGTACTACCACTCGGGGTCAGAGTGGACCTGGGAGTAATGATAAGGAAGGAGTCGTTCCCACTCTCCAAAATTGGAACCTCACCACTATATGCAGTTTAATGTTATACCGGCGACACCATGACACTTGGCCATTGTCTTCTAGCACAGATATAATGAAAAGGGTCGGGGCTTGCCATAAGAACAATACGGATTGGACCGGACAATTGGTCGGAGTAGGGGCTCTCCGATAGCCCCTAAGAGGCGTATGTAGCGTAACGTTTATCACCGTCACAGGGGTTTTAGAATACACAGACTGCACCTCTGCAGAGGGGTAAGACCCATTCCCTAATGGGGACACCTGTTGGTCGTGGGTGGATTGAACTCTGGTGGCTGAGTAGTTCATGACATGCAACATTCCACTTTGGACATTACTTTGGCTAGAAGGGCCTCTCCGACCAATTGGCTGGTCACATCAATCACAAACACCGACCTATTGAAGCCCCAACGCAATTTTTTTACTTATGTGCCGGAATGCAGTGTCTGAGAGTCTTTGTGTCCTAGGTTTGACGTTAAAGTGCATTTAGTGGTGAAGTTCCAATTCTGGAGCCCTGTTGAATATGGAGTACCCCTTCATCACCATTATTCCATGGTCCACTCTGATCCGGGGTGATAGTACCGATTAGGATCCCATCTATGGGTTAAATAAAAAAATGAGTTTTTAAAAAATTGAGTTTGAAAAAAAGATTGAGTTTTTAAAAAAATGAGTACCCATCAAGAATGAATAAAACAAAACGTCTTCGGCATAAAATAACTCAACAAAAGTTGACATGCCGTAAAATCCAACCAACCAACAACCATTTCCAAAGACGATAACTATTACACTACACGCACGATTTAATGTAGGTTATATCCGCCAGAGACACATGTCCGCCTGTCCCGACTACCGACATCTAATCAATCATCGTTAATGCAGCGACAAAAAATACGCACAACGACAGACTGTCAACGGGTTAATTTTTTTAAATTTGTTTTTCTTTTCTTTTCTTTTTTGTGTGTGTGTGGGGGGGCACATTTTTTGTTGGTTTTTATGCTTTTTGTCAAATTGACAGGCGCATGATCAAAACTTGGCGGCCATATTTGATATCTGGTAGCGAAAAGCAATTTTAAATCATGAATAAATAAAAACTGAAAATTATATTTCAAATAAAATAGAAAAAAAATGATATTTCTACAACGTCATGAATGCATAAGGACGTTCGTATTGCTTTTTCGCCGATATTTTCTTTATATACACACACGTATATATATATATATATATATATATATATATATATATATATATATATACATTTTTGGGGATGAAACAAAGAAATCACAGTGCTCAGCCACAAAATTGATAACAACAAGAAATGTCTTCAAATAAACACCAGAAAATTTAGCAGCCTGACGATGGTGAAATAACCTGAAACCTGGGTAGTTGCTTGCTTATGTTAAACTTTTATATTTAAAAAATTCAACAAATATATATATATATATATATATATATATATATATATATATATATATATATATGAGGGTGAGTCAAAAAGTAATGCAATTTTGTTTAAGACAGATATATTTACCAACACAGGAACATGTATTATAAATCAAAATGAAGCTGGTCCTTTGTGGATCACATTAGTCATCGTTACTGTTACCGTTAATGGATAGATAGGTAGAGATAAATAGGCATATGAACAGTCTTAAATGGATAGATAGACAGAATTTTAGATAGATAGATGTCACCTTAGTTACGGAATGAACTCATAGATAGATACACCCCCTAATTATTGAATGACACTCGTGTATATACATATATAGAGGGAGAGAGAGGAGGGAGAAAGAGGAGAGAGAGAAAGAAGAGAGATGATGAACAGAATTAGATAGATTGATAGATAGATATGAATAAACTGACATACATAGATAGATAGATAGACAGATAGATTTGTATGGAAAGTCTAACAAATAAATAGATGCAACTAAATGCGCAGCAATCTGCATTTGTAAATGCGCAGATCCTGGTGCAAATTAAGAATTTCTGCAAGGCCGATCCTAGCATCTTTGTTTCTTCCTTGCAGCCAAAGTTCAAAAATATCTATTTTCTCCGATAATTCTTTTGCTCTTCTTATTCTACTTCTTCAAAATGTGACAGATTTACTCTTTTGTAATATTCCACGCTGTGAACAAACGCATTATAGCGTTATTATGAATACTAGTTAAAACAAATATCATTTTATTCTAAAAATAGCCAACAAAACAATTTTACCAAGCTTATCTATGTGTTGCATAATCTATGGTAGCATAGATTATTAACAACACCATGTTGCGGAAATGGAAAGTTACAAACCGTTGGGGACCTTTTAGCCCCACAGGCGGAAAACCCGCGAATCACGTGAAGTCATGTGAGATCTTGGAGATCTTCAGTTCCAGCCAAGGATGTTAAGCAAGAAAGATGTTTCTTGCTAGCTGGGCTGATCAACTGCCCGCGCGATGTTAGTTAGTTAAGATTAAGAATAAAAGATGTAAGAAGTAACTTGGCGTTGTTGGTCAATGAATGCTTAGCTAGAAGAATGAACCAGCAACATGAACCCAGACATCACGCCGAAGTCGACTCGGAGATAGAATTCAACATGACGACTAGACAATCACACGATGGCCAGAGAAGAAAGAAATAAGTAATGCAATTATGCATCTCATCTCTCTGATAACCTGTCTATCTCTCTCCCCCTCTATAGTAAAAGAACATTTGTGTATATACCCGCAACATGACCATGTGGGTACGTAACATATATATTAATACTCGTGTTGCTTAAAAGTACGATAGTTATCGTCTTACAACGCCCATCCGGTTAAAAATGAGACCGTCCAAATTGTCCAATATGAAATGCAAAGATGTAAATCCTGATTAATTGGTGTTGCTTATCCGCCGAATTCTTCTTTATTTCTTATGAGTGTCGTCACCTCAGCTGAATAATTGAGAATTCCATTTTTATTATAAAGAAATAAAGGGACGAAAAGGGATATGCTACACAGAAAATATATAATAAGAAAGAAAGAGTGACGTAGAGTTAAATCAAGATTATTATACTTTTTACATCTCAGTATTTTGCAATAGCTTTTAAATAAAAATACCAAATGTTGTTTTAATTAAGTTATCCTACTGATGTATATCTACAGGTCCTGCTAGTATATAAACAAAGAGCATTTGGTTCTTACTAACAAAGAATCTCAATATTTCTTCATTTCTAATGAACGTAGAAATCCAAGAATACAAGATGGCTACAAAAGAATTAGTTTAAAAAGATTATTTTTTTTATAAATATTCAAGTTATTGACATCTAGGACATAGTAAAAAGTAAAGTCGTCGGGGCGGCCTAAAGTCGGTATCAGCCAGTCAGCGAGGGAGTCTATCCGCTAGACCAAGGAGATTGTTTGGGCGTCTGAGACGGAGCGCCACACCTACCATCAACTCCTCACTTTACCGCACAGATCCCTGTGCTACTCATATGCTGAGTCGGCGAGGACCGGTATCGAACTAGGAACCTTGTGGTTTCTAGCCGAACACTCTACCGACTGAGCTAACCCGGCCCATCTAGGACATAGAGTTTAGTAGAAAATCAATTGAAGTTTATTATTAAGGTTTTCTACAGCACCTGGTATTCCACTGATAGCCAGGGCGCCAAAACCCATCGTTATCTTCTTGCCAATTTTAAAATACACTTCTCTGTAATTTGTATTATTTAGACTATAGTCTTCTTTATTGTTTTCTGCTCAACGTTTCTACCGATGGGCCCTCCGGTCTTCTTTAAGTATTTCTTGTCGGACTCAGGAACATTCTCTTCGAACTAGGGAACCTTCTTGGAACTTCAAACCGAACCCTTTATTCAATCCACGGGGGTACACTGTTCTCATTCCATTAACCATCACTGGGTAGAAGTATTAAGCTGTGTCAATTATTGTATGTTACTGTCGCCCTAGAGCAGGATTGAACCTGCAGCCTAGAAATAATTGTCACTTAAGAACTGTATTAACCCAACGCCTATATCCACTACGCTATGTTTCCAATCAATACAAATGATACAAATTATCAAGTCTCATTTAAAAAATTCAGAGAAATACTTCTCGGTAATATTGAGATATACTAAGAGATACTTACCTCAATTTTGGTTATAAGGGCGTTTCTCATGTAGCGTGTTTTAAGCAGGAATAGCCTGATGCAGTCCATCCAGTTTCAGGTCTGGTTTGAATTCAGTTTCTCTTAGACCGGTTGCCATAGAAACGTTAATGAGCTCATTCTATGCTACTCTTTTACTCGTAAGTTGGGGGATAATAACCCTTACCCTTGCTAGGGTCTTTACTTAAGCTAGACGAACGATTGGAGAGGCCCCCTGCGATCAATCGGCTGGTTACGTCGAGCATTAGCACCTATATGTTTATCCCAACCCTATTGCCCGTATGGCAAAACCCCAACCCTCATATTGTTAAGTTTTTAAATGCCATCCTTGGCCAGTTGAAAAGGGCTTAAAGTAAGTAAGTTCTGAATTATGGAATCTTTTGGTAAGCGAATAAGTCATATCCTGCGTATTGTTAAAGGTCCAGTGATTTAATCCTATGTCCGTCGTCCACGAAAGGCAAGGTAGTTATGGCCAGTACTGTCTGGTTAAGTATTGTATCAGCAGCTGAGTACTGCCAGTGATTGGCCAAGAGTTTGATCACATGGTTCTCGGCGAGTCTATAAATAGAATTGGGCTTTTAACACACACCTTATGTGCTAGAAGGCGGTGGCTTGAGATCTTATTGTCCTGTGTATAACGTTAAACTGCATCTAACAGTAAGTTCTAATTTTGGAGCTTTCAGAAGAAGAAAATATATCTAATGATATATAATGATATATAAGAAAGTATTTTCTTCTCCATTTTGTAATGGCTATCTGATGAAACTGGGCTCATTTATGGTGTTACCGACCGAAATTAATTTATAATATCCAAGTGACGGTTTGTTGAGTTTTTCTTTCTTACTGAAAGTATACATATATATATATATATATATATATATATATATATATATATATATATATAAAAGATTTTCTCTCTACCTCGGTTTCTGTGTTCAAGATACACCTTCTTCAGGAGAACTAGAAATTACAGGTAACTGCATTTTATATATACCTGTCTAGTTTTAAATTATTTTTATTATCCTTTTTGTATTTTAATTAGTTTGTATGAATTTTAGTTTCTAAGTCGAGACTTTTTTTATTTGTTTTCTATGAACTTACATGTCTCCTTTATATATATATATATATATATATATATATATATATATATATATGTATATATACCGGTAGCTGTCTCTTTGTATGTATATATATATATATATATATATATATATATATATATATATATATATATATATATATATATATATATATATATATATATATATATATATATATATGTGTGTGTGTGTGTGTATGGGAGATTATATGCTTAATTAAAGTCATACCTAATTTTGTTAATTAATTGATTATAATTAAATGAATTAGGCGTGCATATCGGTTTAAATGTAAAGCGTAAATAAATCGATAAAAAGTCGATCTCGGTATGTACACAATTTGTTTACGCTTTACATTTAAACCGATATGCACGCCTAATTCATTTAATTATGATTAATTAATTAACAAAATTAGGTATGACATTAATTAAGCACATAATCTCCCACAAATTGTCGGCCTTTGCCATTTCAAACACATTGTTTGACTACTTCATATATATATATATATATATATAGAGAGAGAGAGAGTGATAGAGAGAGATATGTATATATGTATATATATATGAGTATATGTATGTATGTATGTATATTATATATATATATATATATATATATATATATATATATATATATGTGTGTGTGTGTGTGTATGTTGTTTGTAAGTACATATGACTATAATCTCTTTGTCGGCATCAAGTTACATTATTAATAATATCCATTTATTGTAAGTGTAATAAAGTTGTATTATAGATGCAGTAAGTAAAACAACAACATAACTGTTTATGCTTTTTATGTAATTGTTTGATCTTACTGACATTTCTTGATGTTTAAAAATCAGAAAATGGTTGCATGTATCAATAGTCAATGTTTCCTGTTTTTTGGGTTTTTTTTTCATTTTAGCGCCAATATAAATAGTAACAAAATTCTCTTGTCTGACCGGGCAAATATTTCACTGAGTGTACTGTGAGGCTGTAGAATACACCGACTGCACCTCTACCCCCTAATGCGACCACCTGTTAGCTGTGCGTGGCGAACTGTGATGCTTGAAGACGGAATCCTGGTGGTATGAAACACTCTACTTTGGCTGCTCGTATTTGGGCTAGACGGGCGGTCAGAGAAGCTCTAACCGATGAATTGGCCGGTCAGGTTAAGCCTAGCACATAGTAATTAAATTCTCTGGCTTGACCAGGCAAATATTTCATGGAGAATACTGTTAGGTCCACCCTGTCTACAGGTGTCGGCTGGGCCTGTAGAATACACTGATTGCACCTTTGCAGAGGGGTATAACCCTCACACACACAGTCTAATGCGACGACCTGTTGGCTGTGAGTGGTGACCCGTGTTGTTTAAGGGCAAAATTCTGATGGCTGAGAAGTCCATGTGACTCTCCACTTTGGCCCTTACTTAGGCTAGATGGGCAGTAGGGGAGGCCCCTTCCGATCAATCGGCCACTCTGCACATTTAACTATTACTAATAATAGTAAGTAAAAGTAAAGTCGTCGGGAGGGCCTAAAGTCGGTATAAGCCAGTCAGCGAAGGAGTCTATCCCCTTTTCAATAGCGTTAAACCAAGGAGATTGTTTTTTGGCATCTGAGGTGGAGCGTCACACCTACCATCAGCTTCTTACTTTACTGCACAGATTCCTGTGTTACTCATACAGTGAGTTGGCGAGGACCGGTAATCTTGTGGTTTCTAGCCGAACGCTCTACCGACTGAGCTAACCCGGCCTTGAACTAATAATAGTAATGTTATGGAATTTGAATTATTTTAAGCTAAAATGTACAAACTTTCTGCTTTCTTTTCTTTTCTTTATTTCCATTCTACTTCTCCTTTCGTTTTTTCTTCTTTTTCGTTTTTTTCTTTTTCGTTTTTTTCTTCTTTTTCGTTTTTTTTCTTCTTTTTCGTTTTTCCTTCTTTCCTTCTTCTTTCTTCTTTTTCTTCTTTCTTCTTTTTCGTTCTTTCCTTCGTTTTTCCTTTTTTTCCTTCTTTCCTTCGTTTTTCTTCTTTCCTTCTTTTTTCTTTCCTTCGTTTTTTCTTCTTTTTTTCGTTTTTTCTTCTTTCCTTCGTTTTTTCATTTTTTCGTTTTCAAGTCCTAGCACCTATAGGATTATCCCGACCGTATAGTTCTGATGGGAAACCCCATTTTTATCATATATAAACTAGAAGTTGGTGGCTAAATGTCCTGAGTATGATGCTAGGTCCGCCCTGTCGACGGATGTCTGCTGGGGCTGTAGGATACACCAACTGCACCTCTGCAGAGGAGTAAGACCTCCCCCACCAATGCGACCATCTGTTTGTTGTGTGTGGCGACCCGTGTCGACAGGATCCTGGTGGCTGATGAGTCCATGACATGTAACTACCCTTTGACCCTTACTTAGGCTAGAAATGCAATCGAAGTGGCTTCGATCTATCGGTTAGTCACGTTAAACCTTAGCACCTATATGATTGTCCCAACTTTATAGTTCTTATGGCAAACCTCATTTTTATCTTATATATGCTAGAAGGTTGTGACTGAGGGTTTTAGTGTCCTAGGTATGACGCAAGGTCCACCCTATCTATAGGTGTCGGCTGGTGCGGTAGAGTACGCCGACTGCACCTTTGCAGAGAGGTAAGACCCTTCCCACACCAATGCTACCACCTATTGGCTGTGAGTGGTGACACATGTTGTTTAAAGACTGGTGGCTGAGAAGTCTGACATGTAACTCTCCACTTTAGCCCTTACTTGGGCTAGATGGACGGTCGGAGAGGCCCCTTATGACCAATCAGCTGGTCACGTCAAACCCTAGCTCCTATATGATTTTCCCAACCCTATTGCCCTTAAAGCAAGCCCAAACCCTTTTTATCATATGGGTGCTAGAAGGCAGTGGCTGAGAGTCTTCATGTCCTGGGAATGACGTTAAACTCTATTTCATGGTGAGGTTCCATTTTTGGAGGTCTGGGGAATGTGGAACATCACATCATCACCATTGCTCCCTGGTCCACTCTATCCCGGAATGGTAATATCTGTTAGGGTCCCATCTATGGGTTAAA
>CM042147.1:23595205-23615205 GCA_023376005.1 Doryteuthis pealeii | reverse complement strand
AGGAAAACTCTGAATTCAAACCTGTTGAACTCCGCTTAAGAAATTGACCTTGTGTCACATCCTTCTCGTGCCAAGGGGTTGGTATATATATATATATATATATATATATATATATATATTAAGAGCAACAAGGTTCCTACTTCCTTACCAATCTTCGCCAACTCAGCATATAAATAGCTTAGGGACCTTTGCGGTAAATTAAGAAGCTGATGATAGGTGCGGCGCTCCACATCAGACGCAAAAACAATCTCGTTGGTTTAGCGCTAGTGAAAAGGGGTAGACTCCCTCGCTGATTGGCTGATACCGACGACTTATATGTACCACTAATTATTATACCTGTGCAAAAATGGTTGATATGAAAAGATATAAAACGAGGTGAGATACTAACCAAATAAATAGGGACCATATGACTTTTAGGCACCCCTTTTGAGATCTCGATTCGTGGGGACATTTTTTTCCATTTGCACCGTCAAAATCCGGTTAATTGTTAACAGACGATTTTTAGAGTTTTTTTTAATTATAAACCTAACCCTAACCCCTAACCCTAATCCCTAACAAACAACCGGATTTTAACGGTGTAAATGAGAAAAGTGTCCCTGTGAGTCGAGATCGCGGAAGGGGTGCCTAAAGGTCATATGGTCTATAAATATATTAAAATTGCTCACCCATACTTGATATCCTGATATTCCAATGCTTTCTCGAATACATCAAAATATCTCACAATATCAGAAAATTCATTAAACTTTTAATAAAGTTGTTTTTTGTGAGTCTTTCTTTACGCAGTATATATCTATATATACATTAAAAAAAAGATTCTGTATGTATGTCTGTATGTTTGTTTGTACAACAACCGAACACACGTGCCTTTGGTCAATTAGTAGCTGGACATAACTATGGAAAATCCTAACAACAAAATTCCCCAATTTAACTCTTCAATCAATTCTCAATATACAAGGACCCTTAAGGAGCATTTGTCTAATGGAATTATCTGACAATCTCAGGGGGAATCCTCGTGGTGTGGTGGTTAACGTGCTGGACAACAACATCGTAGTAAGCGAGTTCGAAATCCAGTCGGACTATTAAGTTCACATTCGGATCAATATGAGGTATGACTTCCCTTATCCCCCTATCTATGGGTTATATATGTATAAATAATATTCTTCTACAAAGATGGTTTTGGCATTAAATATAATGCCAAAACCATGTATTCAGAAAGACTGAAATGCTTTAAACAAAGAAAACGGTTTGATTGGTTTGGTTTGTTTTGTTTTACGGCATATCAACCTCAGTGGGTCATTTAATGCCGACAAAGTTTTGAAATAAATTCATTCTTAATGGATAACCAAATTTCGTTTATAAACTCATGTTTTTCAATTTAACGTATAGATGGGACCCTAACAGGTACTACCACTCCGGGTCAGAGTGGACCTGGGAGCAATGGTGATGAAGGAGTGTTCCACATACCCCAGACTTCCACAACTGGAACCTCACCATCAGATAGAGTTTAACGTCATACACATGATATGAAGACCCTCATCCACCGCCTTCTAGCACCCATATGATAAAAAGGGTTGGGGATTGCCATAAGTGCAATAGGATTGGGACAATCATATAGATGCTAGGGCTTGACATGACCAGTCAATTGATCGGAGCGGGCCTCTCCGACCGCCCATCTAGCCTAAGTGAAGTGTTGCATGTCATGGACGGCTCATACACCAGGATTACGTCCTCAAGCATCACAAGTCACCACCCACGGCCAACAATTCTTACCTCTCTGCAGATGTGCAGTCGGCGTATTCTAAAGCCCCAGCCGACGGGGCTATAAAGAAAGCAAACCAACAAACCAGAAAAGTTTCACAATGGAAAATTCAATAGATATTTTGCCTCGGTAGTTTTCGAAGCTTTTTCAATAAATTTTTGACAAAGCTTCGCTAAAAACCAAGGCGAAATATCAATATAGAATATATAGATATATTTTGTTTGTGCTATAGATTAGCTAGCACCCCTTCAGCACTCTACGATTAAGGACTTCAACAGTTGATTAATACGTTGATTAATATTTGAACTGATCTTACTTTGTTTGGCTATACTGCATTTGACCCTCCTCTATTTCTTGTAAGTTGTCTTGTTAATTGTTTTGTAAGATATTGTTCTGAGTTTTTTTTATATATGTATCCTTTTACACCGGATAAAATTCTGTCGTTGAAGTGTTTGCTTTTGCCGCTGAGGACAATCAGACATATTCTCGGAATCAGCTGGGTAGTTGGTTGGATTTTGCAGCCCTTGGATTATTTTATGCTGAAGACATTTTGTTTTATTCATTCCTGTTGGGTGTTCATTTTTTTTTTTCAAACGCAGTTTTAAAAAAACAAACACATTTTTTATCTTTTTAACCCGTAGATGGGACCTTCAGGTACTACCAAAGTGGAGTGTTGCATGTTATGGACTGCTCAGTCACCAGGATTCTGTCCTTAAGCATCATAGGACACCACCCACGGTCAATAGGTGGACCCATTGGGGTCAATCAATCAATTACCTATCTACCTATCTATTTATCAGTCTGTCTGTCTATCTTTATATTTATCATAGTTTGTTCATATATATCTATATGTCTGTATTCTCAGTAATTCTGCATGTCAATCTTATTAAGTTCATTTCTATCTATCTATCTATTTGTCTGTCTGTCTATCTATCTATTCATAACTATCTATCTTTGTTCATATCTGTATGTCGGTTTGTCTATTTCTATGTATATCTTAGTCTTCGCATATCTATCTATCTATCTATCTGTATATCTATTTTAGTCTGTTCATATCTAACTCTCTGATTTAGACCGTCAATATCTATCTATCTATATGTTCATAACTGTATATCTGTCTATTTTTATATCTTAGTCTCTCTATATATATCTACCTATCTGTTAGTCTATATATCTATTTTATCTGTTCATATCTGACTTCGACCGTCCATATCTATCTATCTATCTATCTATCTATCTATCTATCAGTCTGTTTGTATATCTTTATATCTATCTTTGTTCATATATATCTCTCTGACATAGACCGTCTCTATCTATCTATCTATCTATTCGTACACCAACCCTGGCTGACTTCCACCGAAACCATGTTCCTACCCTTCTGCTTTTAGTGCACTCAATAATCTTTCTTCAATCCGATCAACCAAATTCGACCAATGCATGTTTTGTGCATCCACCTCGATGCACACAACAAGCACTTGTTTATTTACTTAGATAAAAATCTTCTCAATTTACCTGACGAAGACATTTACTTAACTGCCAATATTTGGGCCTCGATGGTGAAGGAATTTATTCGTTTAAAATCTCCGTTCAATTTTAAGTTTGAAAAACATTTCCGCGGAAATATCGCTTCTGATAAGCTGCAACAGTTTTAGAAATAACATCTTGTTGGGTGGGTTTTACAATATGTCAACACTTGGGTAATTTTATTTAGAAAGAAAAGAAGCGTCAGTTAAAATAATACAAGTCTAATTTATCGGCATTACTGTTACGATTTTGGTGGCCATTTTAGGCGTTTAGTCCCCTGTTTGTAAATCCAATGGTAAGAAAAGGGTGTTGCTCCTGTAAAGTCTGTTGTACAGTACACCCTCACCATTCGCGGTTCACCGTTCGCGGCGCCGTATACTCGCGGATTTTGCTCTCAAAGTTTGTTTCCTAATTTCGGCAATTTCGTGAATTTCTAAGGCCATTTTTTAGTAGAAAAACGTTCACATTCACCCTAATTGGTAAATAATTTAAAAATAACAATGTCAGTTAATATAAAATAAAATAGAAAATAGAGACGATACAGTATAACTGGTAAATAACTTTAAAATAACAATGTCAGTTAATATAAAAAAAAAAAATTAACAAAGAGAGATGTTACACCACCTCCTGATTCTCCTGAAGAAACAACACCTTCCCCTGAAGTGCCTGAAGAGGAGGAATTACCCGAACTGCTGTAAAGCAGCATTTAAGCTGTGCCATACATCAGTGTCACCATAATCATCCTCATCGTATAGTACAGCATGGTATGGTATTTCTTGAAATCCCAGGTAGAAAAAAATGGTAGACTCAGTAGATCTCCTTGCCTGTAGCGTTCCTTTTTGGCAGAATATCCAGTTAGCAACTGATTTGAGGACTGTAGCAAAATATTTTAAATGCTCAAATGCTCTTCTGATTGGCCCATTTTACCGGAAATCCATGCTGCTGATTTTAGGAAAGTTCATAAATATGAGTGGTAATTTGGCGTATATCTTCTACCATAGATAGTTCAACAATTACAAATAGAATAGTCAGTCAACATTTTAGTTTTGTCAGTTAGGGCGGTTGAATACACCGACAGCACCTCTACAGAGGTTTAAAACCTGTGTGTGGGTGAGGACCTGTGACGGAATCCTGGTGGTTGAACGTAGGGTAGGTCGATATTTCAATTTTTAGCCTAGAAATTGGTTAGACAATTTACCGTTTTCAATATTTAAATTTATTTATTTTATTAAAATGTAGCAAAATAAATGTTATAAATAGAATTCAAATTGAAAATGTGTCCCACCCCCCATCACCGACACCAATTTCAAGGCCAAATGTTGTAAAAAAAGAAAGATTTTTTTGTGAATTTTAGCAAACGATCTTTGATGCTATTTTTCCAAAACAATGGTACAAGTAAAAGATATAATTTTAATATCAGTATTCAGTATATTATCATACAACTTTCACATAGTTGGACAATTTGATATTTTTTTAAAGTGAAAAAATCGACCTAACCTATTGAACAGTCCATGGGATACAACATTCCATTTTAGCTCTTATTTGAGCTAGACGAACGGTCGTTGAGGCCTCCTCCTATCAATCAGCTGGTCATATTAAGCCCCAGCACCGGGACATAAATTTTGTTTAGCTCAGTAGAGCATCCGCCTAGGAATCGCAAGATTCATGGTTCGATACCGGCCCTCGTAGTTGTACAATTTGATATGTGCAGTAAAGCATCTGAGAACTGACGGTAAGTGTATTGTTTCACCGCAGCAAAAATAATCTCCTTGGCCTAGTGCTAGTGAAAAGGGGATAGACTTCTTCGCTGTTTGGCTGATACCAACAATAAGACTTTACATTTTTACTATATGAAAACATAATTCTTGAATGTTATATACTTCTATTTCGTGTGGCCGTCATCCCTTCTATTGTTTGTCTTGTCAATCTAGAAGGACAAGTCTTTAATAGCCGTGTGTTTGCTTTTCCTAGATCTAACACCAGGATTTGCTCTCTCTACCCAGGCGTCGCTGGGTAGCAGCTTCTAGTATACTATAAACGTTTCTGTGATTTCTAGATATTTTGAAGACCTTACCTTTGGGATTTCCCTCGTATATGACATTCTAATTCCTGTATATTTTAGTTCTGTTTCGTGAGGTAGCCATTGTTTTTTTAGACAATCTAAGAGGACTAGCCTTTAATAGACGTACGTTTGCTTTTCTGAGATCTGACAATTGGATCTGTGAATTCCTGGTCGATTATACGGACGGCATGCACGTTGTATTAGTTTAAACATCTCTCTTATTGGAATTAGTTTCCAATGCATACATCACACCTCGCTCTTTTGTTTTGCTCGCATACAGATGCAAACGTGCCGTGATTCTGTGTTCTTTTCATAAGAGAACAGCTATACCGTTTATTCTATTAAACACCATCTGTTTTTGTTTTGTTTTATTTCAATTTCGTTATTGTTTCCTCAGTGATACATTCATTTCCAAAAGTGACACACTCTATCGATTATCTCCCCTTTCAGTTGAACTCTTTTGAGTTGTTCTTGGTTGAGTCAAAAGTTTTATTCGGCAGCTCTGGATTCTCTTACTGTTAAACTCTGTCTCGTGGTCAATTTCATAAACATCCTGTTTAACTGGTCGGTTGGCTGGCTGGCTGGCTGGTTGGATTTACGGCATGTTTATCTGTCTCTTTAATAGGGCCCGGTTAGCTCAGTCGGTAGAGCATTCGGCTAGAAACCACAAGGTTCCTAGTTCGATACCGGCCCTCGCCAACTCAGCGTATGAGTAGCACAGGGATCTGTGCGGTAAAGTAAGGAGCTGATGGTAAGTGTAGCACTCCACCTCAGACGTCAAAACAATCTCCTTGGTCTAGCGCTAGTAAAAAGGGGATAGACTCCCTCGCTGATTAGCTGATACCGACATTAGGCCGCCCCGACGACTTTACTGACTTTTTACTTATCTGTCTCCTGTAATGTAAGTATCAACATAAAACCAGATATACTAGGATGAGTCAAAAGTTTTGCAATATTTTGGTGATTTGAAGTATAATTCGACAACTCTGCATACTTTTGCTGAGATCATGAAGGTGAATATTTAATCTGTTAAACTCTGCTTAAGAAATTAACCATGAGTCACATCCTGCTTGGTTGGTTGGATTTTACGGCATGTCAACCCTTGTTGGGTTATTTTATGTCTACTATCTTATTTACAATATTTTGGTATCTTAAAGCACAATTCCAACAGTACTAGATGCTCTTACTGAGGTCATGAAGGTGAATATTGAACCTTCTTTGGGTCCAGTTAGTGTGTACACCAAATCTGATTGCTCTACATCAAACTGTTAAACTATTTCTTGTAATGGGAAAAAGGAAAATGTATCAACATGTACAAAGGTGAGTCAAAAGTTTTGCAATATTTTTGTAACATGAAGCACAATTCAACAACTATAGATGCTCTTATATTGAATCTTTGGTAATTTTCACCTTTAGTTGTCTAAATTCCTAGCAAATAAGGCAATTAGAGTAACCTCCATTGACTTTCACTTTGAAACAAGCCGGTATCTATTTTGAAAGTCTCCGTGCGAAATACACAAATCTTAGAAACTTTTTCGAAAATAATACAACTGCATGCTTTAACACAAAAATATCATAAAACGTATTCTTAATAACAATTAAGTTAATTTCAGATAATGCGCACGTACAATTTTATGCTAGGAATTTAGCCAACTAAATGTGAAAATTACCGAATCTTTCCCTTGGGTCCAATTAGTGTGTATACCAAATTTGGTAGCTCTACATCAAACTATTAAACTGTTTCTTGTAATGGGAAAAAGGAAAAAATATCAACATGGAGTAAGATGTACAAAGGTGAGTTAAAAGTTTTGCAATATTTTGGTAACATGAGGTACAATGCAGTAGTTCAGGGTGCCCTTACCGAGGTCATGTAGGTGAATATTGAATCTTTACCTGGTTCCAATTAGTATATATACCAAATTTGGTACCTCGACATCAAACTCTTTAGCTGTCTTTGTAATGGGGTAAAGAAAAAATACCAACATGGAACCAGATATACTAGGGTGAAGGACGTGGTGTAATGGTTATTGTCAAGAGAAATGGACTCAGCAAGCCGGGTTCAAATCCAAGACACGGCTCTTCGCATTTTCTATTGCACCTTTGATAAAGGGTGAGTTATATATATATATATATATATATATATATATATATATATATATATATATATGAAGAGATGGAAGTAAATCCGACGGTATGTAGTATATTAAGAAAATTGAAAAAACACAGGTTTAAATAAGTTGAGTGGTAAGTTTATTAGCCGATGCTAATAATTAATAGATCGAAACACTGCAGCGTCGACTAATAAACTTACCACTCAACTTATTTAAACCTGTGTTTCTTCATCCATCTGATGACGGTTTAAATAAACCAAAACGTTTAAACGTCGATAAATAAATTCATCTTATTTTTGGAACACTTCGTTTTTCAAATTTCTTCATATATATGTATGAATACATATTTTAGTATGTGTGTGTGAATTGAGGGATAATTAGTATGTGTACTTAAGAGAAACAGTCAGTGAAATAAACCGTAAATTTTCTTTGTAATCAAATGTATATATTAGCCTTGTACGAAGCCTATTTACAGTATGTGCTGCTACGTCATAGAGGATTTTGGTTGCAGGTCAGCACCACCTCACGTAACCGGATAGATTTGATGACGATCCTCCATAGGCAACGCCTTGCTTTTTCAAAGCAACAATAAAGCAGAAAAGTTTTCTTTCGTTTTTATTTAAATTCTCTTCATCTCTTTTTATTTCTCGTATGTCTTTTGCCGCCAAAATAATTTGCATGCAAAGCAGATAGGGATAATTTATAGCGCCATAAAAAGCGACTGCATTGACTGCACTTAATTTAGGATTGTTCGTCGCCTCTTTGGAAATGCTATACAGTCAGAATTAAGAGGATGTAAAAATGAAATTCAAGGTACAATTCAAGCCAGAATTGATAGCAGGTAAAATATATTTTGGGACGTAATTCGAGCCAGAATTAACGAATATATATATATATATATATATATATATATATATATATATATATATATATTAACGAATATATTGGGGGGGGTCTGAGCGCCACACCTGCTATACTGATATATGAATGTTATGAATTATTATCTCAAAATACAATTTTAACATTCTATCAATTGTAAAAAGTGAAATAAATTTTAGGATACAATTCCAACCAAAATTGATTGAATTTTGAAATAGATTTTATGAGTCAATTCCAGCAAGAATCGATAGAATGTACAAGTGAATCTTTGGATACAATTCCAAATAGAATTGATAGAATGGTCCCTATTGCTGCATCACAAATGCTCTAGAATTGAATATTACTACTAGATTCAGTTTAGTACATATATGAAAAAAGTGTAGGGGGTTTACCATAAGAGCAATAGGGTCAGGACTATCATATAGGCGCTAGGACTTGACGTGAACAGCCGATTGATCGGACGGGGTCTCTCCGACCACCTGTTTAACTCATATAAGGGGCAAAGCTTTACAGGGTATGGACTGCTCAGTCACCAGGGTCCGTCCTTAAGCATCATGGGTCGCCACGCACTGCCAACAGGTGACCCTATTGCGTGGGGGGGGGGTCTCATCCTTCTAGAAAAGTGCAGTTGGCGTTTTCTACTGCCTCAGCCGACAAGATGGTCTTAACACTCTGCAGGTGTGGTGCAGCCGGCATATTCTACAGCCCCAGCCAACAAGATGGCCTTGCTGTTATGCAGGGATGCAATCGGTGTATTCTACAGCCCCAGCCAACAGGCTGGTCTTTCCACTCTGCAAGGGTGCAGTCGGCGTATTCTACAGCCTCAGTTGAAAGTGCGGTAGTACTTTTGAGAAACGTATGGAAATAGCGATGCATTTAATGACTTTTCTGAAATATTGGCTACAGATCCAGTCATAAATTTATACATTTTTTTATGTAATCAAAACGAATTTCTCTTCCGCAGTAATTTCCTTTCAAAGCTTTTCTTTCTTTGTTCGTCCGACTTTGAAGCTGTGACCAAAAAATGACGGGGCTATCGAAATAGTGTAAGTGTGAGCGGGTACAAATAATTCACGCTTCGTTTACCTGTAAATGCACTATTTTCTAAGTTCAAAAGTAATGTATGTATGTATGTATGTATATATATATATATATATATATATATATATATATATATATATATATATATATATATATATATATATATATATGAGGAAAATAGAAATAAACCCGACGGTATGTAAGTATTTAAAAAGAAATGTAAAAAAATAACAAGTATATATATGTATATATGTGCTTGTAAATAAAAAAGAAAGAAAAAGACAGAAAGAGTGGGTAAAATCATCTTGTTCATGCATGAGTTGACAGCACATATATATATATATATATATATATATATATATATATATATATATATATATATATAACAGAAACGTACGTAAACAATAGCACAATTTTTATGCTATTATTGAGATAGATGTAGGTAGGTATGGACAGGCTAATATAGGTAGATAGATATATATGAACAGACTAAGATAGATAGATAGATAGACAGATATGACTAGACCCGGATAAATATATATAAACTGAGATAGATAAAACTAGACTGATATAGATTGATATCTTCATTTATAGAATGACTAGAAGCGGCTACTAGAGTCACTATGGTAGATGTGGGGGACAAAAATACATTGTGTGTTGATTTGTTTTCTTTTGAGATTCACAAATGATGGACAATTTAAAAGTAGAATTTCAATGCTATTTTTATGTATATTTTAATTTTTAAATATCTTTGAATATAAATAAAATCTTCATAAGTTTGGCAAAAAAAGCAAGAACAGGTGATATCTAATGTGTCTATATATATATATATATATATATTTACTTTGTCGTTAATTGTTTTATTTTCGTAGTTTCATCCAGGCATACATACATACATACATACATACATACACACTAACTATCCTATATATATATATATGTAGAGTAGAAGCGGCTACCCGGCAGCGTCTGGGTAGGGGGAGGTAAAAAGGTAGTCTTGCAAATCTAGTATTGTTGAATCACAATCACAATCCTCGCAGGATTAAAATCCCTACGTAAAAAAGATCTTGTGTTAATCCAGACACGCCGTAAAGAAAAAAATAATGTCTCCCATTTAAAAATTAAATACAAAAAAATATTGCTGTTATCATCTAAATTCTATTTTTTAATTATCTTCACGAATATAAATCAAATCATCATTATTTTTGCTCAAAAAACAAAGATCTGGTGATAGTGAATGTGTATAAATATTTACTTCGTCGTTAATTGTTTTATTTTCGTAGTTTCATCCCGACATACAGACACACATACATACACACAAAATGCCGTTTATATATCTATAGATGGTCGCCATTTTGGTCTAAGAAGTTCCTTTTATAAAAATGGCGCCTAGAAATTGCACGAGCCTTGGTATACGCGGGAATTCTATCGCTAATTGAAATTGTCGCCCATTATTTTTTTTATAAGAATTGGAGAAAAATTATGTATAGAGATATATTATCTGGTCTTATAACTTGGTTGGCGACTCCCAGTCCGTTACCTGCAACAACCATGCCAGTGCTGCTATCGGTAGATATGGTTTCCACTTGAAAGATACAAGAGTATTATTATTATTATTATTATTATTATTATTATTATTATTATTTCACTCCATTCAAGTTTTTCACACGTGCCTTAGCCGGTAGTTCACTGGAGGCTGGGTGACAGCAAGTTTCCTCAGGTCTCCATGACTCTTCTGAGTATCCCAGCCGATCTCAATAGTGCTGTAGTCTGGATGGTCCTGATTCTTCCTCTGATTTCCAGTTCATCCAGCCTCTTTTCCAGACCCTTGGGGACCGTTCCAAGGGCACCAATTACAATTGACACAACCTTCGCGTTCATAGTTACTAGCAAAAATATATTCCCTCCAGATTTGAGTAGATAAGTTTTAATGTAAGGAAATATATTAAATTAGAAAGACTAAGAAAATTAAATAAGAACGCATATGAAAAGATTACTCTTATTTTAATTATGTTTTAGTTGGTTTCTATATGAATTATTCATTTGATTGATTTCAATACGTTGGAGAATAAAAAAAATTATATCAGAGATCAATAACACCAAGTAATCATTTATTAAACCCGGTTTTGTTGAAACCAGTATGCAAATTAATCGTACCATGTATTATGTAAACCTTTATTTCTTAGTGACGTATAAGATACGCACTAATAAGAAGGATTGTCTTGAGACAAATCTAACTCAGATCTTCAGAGAGACCTCGTTAATAAGTAAGATTTATTCTATGTCTTAATGATTTTGATTATAAATCAAATACTCATTGATAAACTTACGCAGACAGACACCGAATCTCAATTATAAGAATATTATTATTTTTAGCTACAAGTAAATTAAATTAGAAAAAGCTGCTTTTGAGTTGCATTATGAAAGTTTCATTTTATTTCGATATAAATTGAACTCTCAACTCTGATAACAAAAAGACCGGAAGGAAATTGAATAAAGATAAGTTTTCTTTTAATACAAGAGAAATCTAATACAGCCATTATCGGATCAGTCATATAAAATATTTCTTGGCATTTCAAACTTCCAATCTTGAAAACCAGACATCCTTTTTTACAGATTGGAAGACCTGTTGTACAAATACACAGAGAGAGAGAGACAGAGACAGAGACACAGAGACAGAGAGACTATATATATATATATATAAACCATCTGTATTGAGCAGCTCTAGATATATATGGAACAGATCTACATTGAGAATTGTTATATATTCTGTATTATTTGAATCATTAAGACTATTGTTCTCATCGTTATTGTTGCCCTGCGTTCTTCTGATTCTATATAACAATAAAGATGAAGACAATAGTCCGAATAATTCAAATAGTACAAATTATACAGCCTCACCTTAAAAAAAATCAGAAAAATTGTATTCTTATATTTATTATTTTGACTTTTCCTTTTCAACTTTTTCTCGACTATGAAATGGTGTGACTCGCTCAGTTTTTCCCCAGATGGATACTCTATCGATTGAGCTAAACTTTTAAGACTCTATGTCAATATAAAAATGTGTAAAAGTGATGATGTTTTTCGGGGATGATTATTGACATAGAGTCAGTAGACACACCTTGTATTCTGAAAGAAAAAATGAACGTTCCATTCACGATTCATTTATATCTTGATAAATACAGCTTCAAACTCGGCACTTTTATGACACACGTTGTATTCTGAAAAATGAATGTTCCATTCATTGTTCATTTCTATCTTTGTAAATACAGCTTCAATCTCGATACTTTTATGACAAACGTTATATATATATATATATATATATATATATATAATGTCGCGCTGTTAGCACGGATATCCATGACAGTCTCTCTCCATCCGTCCCTATCATTCTCATCATTCTCGGGAGGTCCTCTATGCAGCATCCTGTTTCCACACAGAGCTGATTCAACAGGAGGACGTCGCTTATGAGTTCGCCCTTGCTTCTCCAGCAGTGTCCTGCGTGTCTTGTCCGTCTTACTCGGATGGTTTGGGTGATATATGGCAGGTGGCCGTACAGCTGCTTTCTCGTGGGGTGCTGTTTCCACGTCTTGTTCAGGATCACCCGCAGCATTCTTGTGCAGCTCCCATCTAGTTTATTCTCTAGTCGCTTCATTAGGGTCCAGATGGTGCAGCCATACAGCAGCACTGATACGACAACTGCCAGGAAGAACTGTCTCTAACTGTCTGTGAGATTGGATTATACTAGCAAGAACTGTCTCTTTAACTTGTCTGTGAGATTGGATTATACTAGCAAGAACTGTCTCTTTAACTTGTCTGTGAGATTGGATTATACTAGCAAGAACTGTCTCTTTAACTTGTCTGTGAGATTGGATTATACTAGCAGTACCTCTGGATGTACCACAGGATGATAATTTAATTATTACAACGTTTGATATATTTACTTAAGAGCTATTGCGAAATAGTTCAATATGTAAAAAGTATACGGATTGAGCTAAATTGGACATACAGGACTGTATGTCAATCTAAAAACAGTGTAAATGTGATGATATTGTTAGGGGGTGATTATTGGCATACAGTCAGGTTTTTAAAAAAACAAATCCGCGGACATATTGCTTTAGTCCGTTTTTTTTTTATATTATTCTTATTATTTGTTAATGGTCACCTTTGACCCAATTTGAATGATTGCCATTAAAAATACCCACGCAAGGAAACGAGAAACCCGATACTGTCATTATCTGGTTTGTTGTATTTGTTAGACGAGAAGATATAAAACAGTCAACTGCAACAGAATTGTTATCTACAAGTAAATTGATTTGTGTTGTAGACTACGGCACCAGTCGTAAACATTTTGTATTTCCGTTGTTTTACCCCCCCACCCCGCTCGCAAGCCCACGTGACCCTGTGGTCAGCGAAAAAAGAAATGGCCGTCAGCCAGCAGAAGCCATTGAATCGTAGGTGGGCATTATATTTTAGCCTCTTCTGGGCATGTTCACTAGCACCTGGCAGATATCTCACTTCCGTTTCTTCAAATCAGTGCTAGACTACTGTTTCACAGGAAGCGAGCGTTGTGTAACGGTTATCGCCGTGAAAAATGGACTCGACGAACTAAGTTTAAATACTGGACAAGGCTAGACTCTTCTCCTCACCATCCATGAAAAGATTTATTGAATAGTAGGGCTCTATAATATATATATATATATATATATATATATATATACGTAAACAAGGTTTGTTTAGAATGGCTTTTTGCCGATAATTTTTGGGAGAATAAGTGCTTAATTGGAGTCGGACCTAATTTTGAAAATTAATTAATTAATAATGAATTAGGCGGGAATACCTATTAAATGTATGGCTAAACAAATCGAGAAAAATCAATCTCTGTATGTACATTTCGGCCTATTAGGCCTCATCAGCAGAGCTATAGATCAGAAGACCGCCCTGTGCGTGATTTGAAACCGGACTGCCAAGCTGACAGGCCGATCCCATAACCTCTACACTAAACGGACCTCTTAGATTTTTTATGATTTGTTTAGAGTAGGTTAATATTCCTCTTCTAGTGACTTTTAGTACACGACGATATGATAAGTTGTAAACAAGGTTTGTTTAGAATGGCTTTTTGCCGATAATTTTTAATGGTAGAAATGTGAGGAGGTTAATCCGACAGTATGTGGAGAGTAGACAAACACGGGATGTTATGGAAACTTGATGTTTATTGTCGACGGTGCAACGTTTCGGTCTCTTATTAGACCATCTTCAGGACTTGGATATAGTTCTTACTCCAATGATGGAAATTCTCAAAATGCTAAAAACGGAAGGTCGTCAGTAGGGGGAGGTGTAGTTGGGGGTGGTTAGTGGATTCTTTTTCTCTCTGGAATGGGGAGTGCCGAAATGGTGAATGGTGGTACCACAGGTGTTAGATTGTGGGTATTGGTTAGCTAAATATGTGTGTGTGTTGTGTGTGTGTGTCTGTTTAATTGTTTTTTGTTTATGTGTGATTGGGAACTGGATTTGTCGTTAAGTTATATGTGTGTTGTTGGTATGATATATATATATGAATAAAAAGGCCTTAAATACCATGGGTATTGTTATTATGGACCATTTCCACTCGTGGGTATCTGAGGCCCACCGAGCTCGTCAGACCACGTTTTTATTTTATTCAGACTGGCAAATGGCCAAACTCAGTTTACATTTATACATTTCTCCCCGCCCCCAGGGGCGATATTTGTGTATTTTTTCTTTCAAGCGTCTTTTTGATTGATGGAATTTTAAAATCTTTTTTTTTAATGTCATTCCGACTTCTTCCTTTAGTAGTAGGGATGTCTATGCCTGTCTGTTATTGTCGAGTGTTCATTTTTTATCAAAATTCCTTATCTATAAACCCACTGAGTTGTACTCTTTAATCCTGACCAAGTTACACTGTGATGCCCCTCCTTCTATGTGCGGTCATTTTTATCTTAATTTAGATCTAGTTCATGTTCACAACTTGGTAGCCCAACAAAGAATATATATATATATATATATATATATATAATATATATATATATATATATATATATAATAAATTTTTTGAAGGCAAAATAATGCAATTTATGTTGAAAAACATATTTATTTAATTCTTTTTTTTTTTCTTTTTTTTTCTCTTAATATTTTCGGACAACGTCCATCTTCGGAGAGTTGAAAAGTTTCCATCTGTGTTTGTTAAAATCAACTGTGGTATTATTCCGTTGAATCTTCTGATGAAATTTAAAAGTTCGGCAAAGATCGTCAAATTCCGTTAAATCCCGTGTTGCTGTTGTGTTTTGCGGGAATTTTTGAAATCATTTAAGATATATTTTTAATAATATAAAAATAATAAGGCCCCGCTCGGGCATATTGAAATAAAGATTTTTTTATAGTGTGTTTGAAGCATTAATCATAAAATGTAATAAGATATTTTTTTTGAAGGCAAAATAATGAAAAACATATTTATCTAATTTTTTTTCCCCTTTTTTCTCTTAATATTTTCGGACAACGTCCGTCTTCAGGGAGTTGAAAAGTTTCCATCTGTGTTTGTTAAAATCAATATTAAGAGAAAAAAAAGGAAAAAAAAAAAGGAAAAAAAAATTAAATAAATATGTTTTTCAACATAAATTGCATTATTTTGCCTTCAAAAAAATATCTTATTACATTTTATGATTAATGCTTCAAACACACTATAAAAAAATCTTATGGTAGCGTGGACATTAAATCACCGCCGCTTGCTAACAGTTTCTCCCATATGCGCGTTGGTTTAAAAATCGTATAGGCGAAAAACTGTTAGTTACCAAGCACCGGTGATTTCATGTCCACGCTACCAGAATGGCAACAGACAATTTTTCTACTTGGGAGAAGTAACTCTAAAAGTCATTTTGACTAACGATAAGAGAGCTCCTTTGGTTTTAATTAAGTTTTCCTTCTCCTAGACCGGTTGCCTAACCAAATTTAAAGAGTCCAGTATGCCGTACTATTTACCCATAGCTGGAAGGAGAATACTTAGATGCATACCTTTCAAATGGGTAATGTGAAATGCAGACAGCCTCATCCAGGTTTTGAACTTGCCGTGTCCATTTGCTACGACGATAACCATTACACTAGCGGAAGTTTTAGCTTGTAAAAGGTCATTAGTATTCCAATTATGATAAAAACATTTTTAACATTACAAAGAAATTTTTCCAACTTTTTAAAATCCCCAAAAAGTTATAGACCCACAATTAATTTGCATTCATATTCTCTCAGTAAATGTTGTTTTCTGTATTTTATTAACATTTCGGACCATATGACCTTTAGGCACCCCTTTTTGATCTCGATTCAGAGGGACATGTTTTTCATTTACACCGTCAAAATCTGGTTGTTTGTTAGGGGTTAGGGTTAGGGGTTAGTTTTATAATTTAAAACAAAAACTATAAAAATCGTCTGTTAATAAACAACCGGATATTAACGGTGTAAATGAAAAACATGTCCTTCAGAATCAAGATCAAAAAGGGGTGCCTAAACTAATGAGTTTGTTAATCATTCATTTCAATTTTTTAGTAGATATTTTCTATTCACTTTTAAAAGGAAATTTCAAAGTTTTATATGTGACTGATTTTATAAGAATTAAATGTGCTAACCACTTCTTATAATACGTTAGAAGGCCTCAGAGAAGCCGCAGAATGCAGGTGAATATGCACAACAACTTTCAACAAAGAGATACATAACAAAATAAATGTAATGTATACGTGTAATGTTTGTTTAGTGTTCACATCATGTCGGGAATCACCAGTTATAAGGATTAGATGTAGTTTTGACTTCTGTGGCTAAGACCACTTCTTATAATATATTGGGAGGCCTCAGAAGAGCCTACAAAATGCAGGCGAATATACACAACAACTTCCAACAAAGAAGCACATAACATTTATACTGTAAATGAATATTTGTTCTTTGACCTTTTATGAACAATTTTTTATGTGACGTGACGTCGAATTGAAGCAGTGTGTAATTTCTATACTCCACTGGATCTATGGTGTCTGCTATTCTGGATCAGAGTAACTGGGTTTGTTGTTGGGCTAGTTGACTTCTCTCCATTCTTCAAGGGGTCTGGAACAACTGGGATCCACTTGGGTGTTGTAATATTTTGAATATAAGGTGTTCTCTAATTCCCCACCGGGATTTATAGATTAGCCAAGGTCACGTGAATTATTCTTGCAGCCAATCACTAGCAATACTGCGTGGCTGATACAATACTTAAACCCCCCACATTTGACATAATTCTAACTGCACTCATCCAAGGACTCTTTACCAGGAACTGAGAACTCTTTACCAGAGTAACCAAAGATTCATTATCGAGGGACTCTTTATCAAGGATCCAATTCCACTGGATAAGCGGTCTTGCTTAAGGGCTCCATGATGACCCAGAAGATTGTAACATTTGGTTTTTCCTTGCGTTTGAGATTTGGGTCTCGAACAGACATCCTGCCATTTCAATGCGTCTTCTTCAAGACTGTCACATCCGTCCACTTCAAAAACTTCCAACCGACCCTCTCATCTACATTCTATTGTTACGTAACGGGATAAAATTAAAAGGATCAGTAGATTGTAAAAGTCAGTAGTAATCAAATTGATTATGTCGGTATCTATTTGGAGTATATGTATGTAAGGTCATTAAAGTTCAATATGTGTCGCGGCGTCTAATTGAGGTAGTATGTAATTTCTATACTTATCTGGATCTGTGGTATCTACTACTCTTCATATTTGCTATTCTGGATTGGAGTTGCTGGACTTGTAGTTGGGCTGGCTGACTTCTCTCCATTCTTCGAATCTGGACCAACTTGGGTTCTCTTGGAATGTCTTGTCTTGTGATATTGATAGTTTTTTATAACGAACACAAGACGTTCTTGTTTGTTTTTGTTTTTTTGTTTTTTTTGTTTTTTTCTTTAGAGCTCATTTATTTTATTCCAAACTCAAGTAAAAAACCTCGGAGGACAAAAACTCATCTTGCGCCCATCCCTTTCACGGCACAGATTCTGACCATGCATCCACTTCGAAGACTTCCAACCGACCAGACCCTCTCACTTTCTTCCTTTCACTCCTCGCCCAGTTGGCACTTTTCGACCAATCAGAAGCCAACAGGTCAGCCATTCGCACGTCATTCTTAATCTAATTAATTTCATTACCTAACGGTATAACTTAAATGTGGGTTTTTCCACATCTCCTTATTTTGTACTCTAACATGGTCCTATTTAAGATGCTGAGAGGCGGATACTATATCGCAATCGCGCAAACGTAACGAACTCAAAACATAAAAGAGTTAGAATAACAGTCGATGTAAATAAACGCACAATCATGTTTCCCTTTTAATAAAAATAATAAGAAAGAAACCTAATATTAGATTTGCTTGTATTGCGTACCGGATAAAATGCTGTGCGAAATCTGCTTTCGACATTATTTCGTAAAAATCAAGCTGATATATTCCATCACTGTTCGGCTACTTCTAACCAGAGAAAACAGATTTTGACCCAGAAATTAGGCTTTGCTGTTTAAAACAATAACTAATAATTATTTTCTACTGAAAATAAAGCATATCATTATAGGCAAATGGCTACACGGGTTTTGCAATTGAAAAAGGTGTGAACCACCGTGATGTTTGGTTGGTTGATTGGTAGGTTGAATTTTACGGCATGTCAACACTTGTTGGGTTATTTTATGTCGAAGACATTTTGTCTTATTCATTCTTGTCGGGTATTCAATTTTATTGACACTCAGTATTTAACCCATAGATGGAACCCTAACAGGTACTACCACTTCGGATTAGAGTAGACCTAGCAGTAATGGTGATAAAGGTGTACTCCACACTCCATTGAGCTTCAAAATTGGAACCTCACCACTTGATGTAGTTTAACATCATATAAAGGACCCTCAGCCACTGCCTTCTAGCATATATATGACAAAGAGGTTGGAGTCTCGGCATGAGAAAAATAGGGTCGGGACGATCATATAGGTGCTCGGGCTAGACGTGGCCAGCCGATTGATCAAGTAAACAAACAATGTGTTTTGATATGGCTTAATTTAGCCGACAATTTTTTAAAGCCATATCAAAACATTGTTTGTTTACTTCTCATACTGTCGTGTAGTAAAGTCACCATAAGTGGAATATAACCTACTTCAAAACAAAACGAAAACATCTGGGAAAGGCCAGCTGGCGTAATGGTTAGTCCCCGCCTGTCAGCTTGACAGTCATGGTTCGAATCACACACAAAGCGGTCTTCCTGTCTATAGCTCTGCTGATGAGGCCTAATAGGCCGAAATGTACATACAGAGATTGATTTTTCTCGATTTGTTTAGCCTTACATTTGAATAGGTATGCCCGCCTAATTCATTAATTATTAATTAATTTTCAAATTTAGGTACGACTTCAATTAAGCACATATTCTCCCCCCCCAAAAAAAAAAATATATATATATATAAGAACAAAAAGTAAGAATATTTCTTTTATGCTATTTATTTTTCTTTACTAGTTTCGACCTTAGGTCATCGTCAGGAGAAAATTTATTGTTTGAACAAATTGTTTTTAGAGAGTTTTTAAAAAAAAAAATAATTTTGTAGGTGTTTGACAGACCACTAATAA
>CM042147.1:23552705-23592705 GCA_023376005.1 Doryteuthis pealeii | reverse complement strand
CATAATACAAGGTGTGTTAGAAAGTACAAAAAATCTCGATACTTTTTGACACACACACACACACACACACATATATATATATACGTGTCTGTATCTGTGGAGAAATATAAATAAGAAAGAAAACTATTCCAAAAGATCAATTTTATGAAGGGACGTTAAAACGTTTCGGTTTGTTATAAAAAAAACTTCAAGTAATTAAGATTAGTATGGTGTTCTATAAACTGAATTTTTTTTTCTTCCAAAATGAAAAAAAAAAATTCTGCTAACGGGGAAAAAAATTCTTTAATACTTTCTCATCTTTCGTTTTCATTTTGAAAAGAATTCTAACTCAATTTAGACAACACCATACTCATCCTAACATATTTATTTGTGTTTCCTGTGCAGCGATTTAGAGTGCCCCAGTCAAGTCAGACACAAGGTCATATTTTAGGCGCACAGTGACGTTACCAGATCAGCTTTACTAACCATAACAAGTAGATTCTTTGTGTGTGAAATTTCATGGTAACAATAGTCGAATTATTCATCTGGGAAGGCCAAGTATGGACAGCTAACCAGACAATAATCTACTGTTTTTAGCGGAAGTCTTATAAACAATAAGAAGGTTAACCTTACAACTAAGGAGAGGCTCCTTTTAATATATCATACCATTTTCTTTTTTTAATCATATATATATATATATATATATATATATATATATATATATATATATGTTTTTTTAAAGTTGGGCGTTATTACGAAGCATCTAAAAATAAATGAATGAACTCGATGTTATGGAGTATTGGATTCACTTATTTTTTTATTATTTGTTATCATAAATTTTCGGGTTCGTTAGATACACTTTGTCAAATGAATGTTGCTCGTTCAACGGATCCTTTGTCTTTGTTTTTATTGAAAAATATTGTAATAACGGAGTATTCCGATGTCAGCGTTCAGTCCCCTCACGTGAGTTTGTAATTTTAGAATATACATATATATAATTTTAGAATATATATAAAATGTATTCAAATTTTATTTATGAACATTTCAAGCAATAGAATCTATTTCCGATAAAAGTTGAGTTTTATGTGCATTAGTATTTGCCTCCAACCTCTCAAGCCACTCGGGAATCGCATCAACTGATTTTCCCAGAAACTCCCATCCCGGCAGAAATAAATTCTCTCATTCGTCCTTCAAGTTCTTCCAAAATCGTTGGTTTCGTTGAGTAGACTTGCTCCTTCAACCAACCCCCAAAGAAAATAAGTTGCAGGGTGTTAAATCAGGACTTCTTGCCGGGCATTCATGTGGACCACGTCTACCCATCCATCTCCCATGGAAAAGACGATTCAGCTATTCACCAACAGCAATAGCAAAATGTAGGGTAGTACCAAAAAAACAAAAAAAACTCAGATTTAATTGCTATATATTAAGGAACATACATTAAAGCATTAATTAAAAGATTATTAATACTTTAAAGTACACAGTTACTTTTCAATCATCGTATATATATATATATATATATATATATATATATATATATATATATATATGTGTGTGTGTGTGTGTGTGTGTGTGTTTCGTTAAACTCTACTGACGATTCTTGTCGGACGAGTTTTGTTCGATCCTTTCTACTTTTCGGGCCATCTTTTTAATGTCAGGGTGGAAATGGTGTAGCAATCCACCAAAGGTTTCATTACAAGCGCTTTCGGCATGTCTATCTGCCATCTTCAGGTATGGACCTGATAGGATGTTTCAGGTGTCTCGTTTTTAAAACAACGAGCAGTAACGTAGGAATTGGTAGTGGGAGGTAGTAAGAATTGGTAGTGGGAGGTAGTAGGAATTGGTAGTAGGTTCAAACAATGATAGAAGTAGAGATTTTTGTAGGAGTGGGGTCACAAGTTTGTGAGAATGAAAGGGGAATAGAGAATTTGAGAACATGTTGACTTGTTTCGAAGTTATATATATATATATATATATATATATATATAGTTTATAAAACAGTTTTTCTCTCTGCCACGTTTTCGGTGTTCAAGGTACACTTTCTTCAGGAGAACTAAAAATCCTAGGTAGGTCCATTTTATATATACTTGTCTGGTTTGGAATTATTTTTATTGTTCTTTCTGTACTTTAATTAGTTTGTATGAATTTTAGTTTAAATCTAGACTTTTTTCATTGGAAATCAAATATTTGTTTTTTTTATGAACTTAACACGTCTCCTTCATTATAGTTATATTTAAAATAGGAAGTTATAGTTAATCAACTATAAATTCTACGAAATATATTGAACACATTTTCGGATTAACTACTAATGCTACTACAATAAATTGTAGCAACCTTTGATGAAGCATATGTGTGTGTGTATATATATATATGTATATATATATATAATGAATGAGAAAAGTATTGGCATGAAAAGGTGCTCAATACTAATAGAGCAGAGCAGATTTATAATCAATTGTAATATTATGGATTTGACTCATCTGATGATTGCATAACCATGAAACTTTAAGTTATGAGTCTAAATCCATAATATTACAATTGATTATATATATATATATATATATATATATATATATATATATTGAATTTTTGATAGAGGAATTATATATATAATTGATAATTTTGAATCATATTACCACGACCAGACAACTCGGCAAACACCATTTCCGACATCCGGAGCACTGGACAGCTGTTTCGACCTCCTTTGGTCTCATCAGCAGTGCATACCACAATCTCCGCCACTAGAGATTGAACCAGTGGACCACAGCGTGAAGAGCGGGGACTTAATACACTGGGCCACCAGCCCATGCCACAAACGGAGAATGCCAAATCATCTAGTCAATGGTAATATTAATTCAAATGCGCAGTCACCTAACCTATAGGATTCAAAATTATCAATTATATATATATATATATATATATATATATATATATATATAATATATATGAGAGAGTCCCAAATAAATGAGTACCAACTATTTTCTATCGAAAAGTTGCGACCTTCTGACTTAAACGGGTACAACTTTATTTATATCTTGAAGGAATCATTTCTTCCTTCTTTTTTCCATATCTTAAAAACAATTCATCCACTCTTATCTTTGCGTCTACATAAATTACACTTTAAATCAACATTTATTTTTCAATGGCTTTACAGAGCGACATTCAGTTCCACTTCACCAATCTCATCCCATCTTTTCCAATGAGGAGCGCCTTGTATGGTTTTCATAAAAACAGACCCTGTCGAGTCCAACTGAGTCACTTCCCGACAACCATCCTCACTAAAAATATCAAAGTGGTAGTTGGTTGGTTGGTTATTATTATTATTATTATTATTATTATTATTATCTCCTTTTGAGTTTTCACATCGGTGTTAGCTGATGGTCTTTCACTGGAGTCTGAGTGACAGCAAGTCTCCTCAGGTCTCCAGGACTCTTCTGAGTATTCTGGCAGACTGCAGCAGTGCAGTGTTCTGAATGGTTTTAATCCTTCCTCTGATTTCAAAACTTTCCAAACCCTTTTCCAATCCTTTTGGGACCGTTCCAAGTGCACCAACTACAATTGGCATAACTTTCACTTTCATATTCCATAACTTTTTTAGTTCTCTGGCAAGGTCCAGATATTTGTCCATTTTTTCGTTTTCCTTTAGCTTCACCCTGTGATCTGCTGGAACTGCAAAATCCACCAGTTGACAAGTTCTTTCTTTTTTGTTTATCAACACTAGGTCTGGTCTTCTTGCTGGGATAAGGTGATCCGTTTTTATTTCAAAGTCCCAGAGAATTTTATGCGTTTCGTTCTCAAGAACATATTCTGGTTTATGCATATACCATTTTGTTGTATGGTCAAATATTATTATTATTATTATTATTATTATTATTATTATTATTAAATAATTCTAGATAGAATAATTTATGTGTAAGGAAATTCTGGTCGAAACGCGTGTCAACATATAAATTTCCTCCATACCAAAATATATTTTTCTTACATTTATCTTTTCAATATATATATATATACATATGTGTGTGTGTGTGTGTGTGTGTGTGTGTGCGCCGTGTGTGTGTGTGTGTGTGTGTGTGTGTGTATGAGTCTGTTACATGAGGTTAAATATTTAAGATAAATTAGTCATAGTTCCAATTTTTTATCGCAAATTTGCTACCCCCTTTGGGTAGACCGGTTATAACAACTCTGTTTCTATCTTAAAGGAATCAGTTCTTCCTTCTCTTTTTCATATCTTAAAGGCAAATCGTCCACTTTTTTCTCTGCGTCTCCATAAATTAAACTTTAAAGAGACTCATTGTCAATCAACAGTTTGTTTTTTTCTAATGGCTTTACTCCCCGACCTTCAGTTTCACTTCACCCCATCTCATCCCATCTTTGAACTATAAACACCGTATGCATCGTAAGCAGTGCATTCACTTTCTATATTTATATTTCCTGTGAGGAGCGCCTTGAACTGTTTTCATAGGATAAAAAGGATTGGGTGTTTGCCATAAGAGCAATTTGAACAGAAAGTTTGGGGCTGACATATAGGTGTTAGGGGATGACATGACTCTGCCGATTGATCGTATGTGACGTCTCTGACGCCGTCTAGCTCAAGTAAGGATCAAAGTGGAGTGCTGTATGTCCAGTGACCATTTAGTACACGGGTCACGGACCGCTCAGTCACAACAATCCTGTCCTCATGCATTACGGATTGCTAACAACGGCCAACATTCGGTCACCATTGGGAGGTAGGTCTTATCCTTCAAATAGGTAGACTGACGGATATGGCAGGATATATTGGAGGATATGTGCTTAATTGAAGTCATACCTAATTTTGAAAATTAATTAGTTAATAATTAATGAATTTAGGCGGGCATTATTAACTAATTAATTTTCAAAATCAGGTATGACTTCAATTAAGCACATATCCTCCAAAAATTGTCGGCTAAAAAGGCCATATCAAAAATAAACACATCGTTTGTTAACTCACTTTCATATATATATATATATATATATATATATATATACATGAGTCGTCGGGGCGGCCTAATGTCGATATCAGCCAGACAGCGAGGCATCTATCCCTTTTTCACTAGCGGTAGACTAGGGAGATTATTTTAGCGTCTGAGGTGGAGCGCCACACCTACCATCAGCTTTTCACTTTACCGCACACACCTTGTGCTACTCATACGCTGAGTTGGCGAGTGTCGGTATCGAACGAGGAACCTTGTGATTCCTAGTCGAACGCTCTACCGACTGATCTAAACCGATATAATAGTTATAAAGAATTAAATTTTTTTTAAATACTGATTTTTAAGTATGAATGGATGGTGAATGTCCATGATAAAATAGACTAATATTTAAGAAATACCCGAAACTTACCTATTGTATTTGATTTAATAGTGTAGTTGATACTGCACTCTGGATATATATATATATATATATATATATATATATATATATATATGTTCATTATTTCTATAACTCAATTAAGGTTGTAAAATCCCTGATGTATTTTTTTAAGATAATGGGTTTTTTTATTGGAAGATGGTTTGCATGCTGCAAATTATTCAGAAAATTATTTACTAAGGAGAACTGCTGTGTGATTTAATAATATTTCAACTAAAAAAATTGGATAATTCTTAAATTGCGAAGAGTAATAAGTAGATCGATTTTTTAATATATCTTTATGTATATTGGGTATTGATGGTATTATTTAAGTGGTATCTTATATAATTCGGAGTTTTTTTTAGCGGGAAATGAGTGACAGGGTGATTGGGGGTATCTCACTTCAGTTGTGCTTATCTTGAACTTTTTAAACAATAAGAGATAGTGTATGGTCTAGGACAGATTCCAATAGAGCCTTCATCAGATGACAGGGGTTCAAACGTGGTTTTCGGCCTTAGTGTCATTACCACTACCCAATGTTCCCCTAGCAGTTTTTTAATATACTAACAGGCTTGTGTAGGGAAATTACTGCGTAAGACTTATTTGTTAGTGAATTTACCCGGCCCTCGGGCCTGTGTCCGGTAGCTTCTGCCTCTGGACCGGTAAAATAATTAATAAGAACGTGATCCCAGGGTCCATACCCCCAGGCAACCCCTGCCCCCTTGATTTAAAGGAGCAGGGCTGGGTTTATTTTCCAGTGCTTGAGGCGCCCCCTTGACGGGGAATGCCAACGGGATCTACGCATTTTTTGTCCCTGTCATCTCATGAGCTTCGGTTCGCGGGTGGTCCCACATTAAATGACCTTGTGTCATACCCGCATACGCGGGATACGAGGTAAATACTATATAGAGAATGAATTGTAAAAACCTCCAGTTTACGGGCTTTTTTAAAAATTGTGTTGTATCGCGAGGTGGAAAGATACACAGAAGAATGGTGTGCTTAATACATTTATTAAGCACCAGCATCCGGTGCCAAACGGATACATACAAACACAGAAAAATAAGTACAAACGATAAACAAGACAAACTTACACTAAATAGAGGAGGGTCAGTTCAGTAATGCCAACGCAGCAAAGTCAGTTTGAATATTATTCAGCAAGTTAATCTACTTTAATCGTAGGCTATTTTATGGTTATGAACCAGTCCATCTGGTAGAGTGCTGAAGGGGTGTTAGCTACTCTACAAAAAATTGTCATTTGTGAAATCTTTTATTTTTTACGACTGTCACATGAATCTCGGCTACAAAGCATAATCCCCAATTTAAATTTATAGACTCTAATTAGTACGCATTGTAGAAAAACTAATCAGTTTCGCGGCTGTTTCGGGTGACAGAAAATTACATGACTTATGGTTTGCACATAAAGTTGATGGTGATACAAATTATAATTGGCGCACATGGAACAATCCCTAAAGTCTTGGAAAGAAGACTGGAAGAATCAGAAATCAAAGGAAGAATTGAGACCATCCAGACCACAGCATTGTTAAGATCGGCTAGAATACTCAGAAGAGTCCTGGAAACCTCTGGAAACTTTCTGTCTCTCAGACTCCAGTGAAAGACCACCAGTTAAAGCTGGTGTTAAAAACTCATGAGTGAAATAATAATATCAATTGAATTTCTTATTTTCATATTAAGTTAACTAGCAAAAATATGCACCCTCCGGGTGCATGTATTTAAGTATTTAATGTAATGAAATATATGAGATCAGAAAGACTAATGAAACTAAATAAGAATGCAGATAAAATGATTTGAAACAGAGGGGATATGCAAATGGATATGCAATCCGACAGTATAATGAAGTATATATATATTAGAAAAAAAACAACAAATTAAGTCAAAGATTGGCTTACATATAGCCGACCTTAAAGCCTTTTGGTTTTGATAAAAACCATCAACGGGGCTGAACATAATAACATTGCAAAAATAAATATATATATATATATATATATATATATATATATAGAGATAGAGAGAGAGATATAGCATTCTTTATGCCCTGTGTATTTGTTGTGGTTTCGTATAAATAAACAGGAGTCACTACTTTCGGAGCATCCCTCATAATAATGTTGAATTTATAGCTCCAGTGATTTATTTCTGTAGAGAGAGTTATACAAATGTCTATCATGGATTTTACTCGTGTTTACTTGTAGATGGAGGAATGACTCTTTGAACTGATATGAAATATGAATGTTTCCGGAAAAGCCAACAATCTTTAAAGGAATGTGAATTGCCAATTATGAATAAATTATTTATTAACGCTATCATAAATCTCATAATAAGTTAATTAAATTAACGCACATATGAAATTACAATTTATCAAATTTTTGTTTTGCTTTGTTTTGGAATCTTTTAATAGAACTTTGTTCTGAAACTGATATCATATACACATGATAGACTCTATCAAAAATATTTTCGCTTTGAGTTTTCTCCGGATTTTGGTTTTGTTTTTTGAGGTGTTTTTGTTGTTTTTGCTTCTTTTTTTTTTGTTTTGTTTCGTTTTTTATGGAGATTACTGAGTTTATCTTTTAAAGTTTATTCAATATCTATTTATAATGTAAATTCGCTTCCGGGTTTTTGTCTGTAACAAAAACTACGTCACTGCCTACGTCACACTGCCTAAAATCGTCATAAATAGAATACACTCAAAATTTGAGCATGCAATGTTAGACAGTCCTCATTGGTTTTTTAAACAAGTTTTAACAAATACATACCTGGTATTAACTATCTATAGTTTGTTTTATTTTAATATATATTTAAAGTTATCAGAACTAAGTTTCTATTTCAAATGTTTTATTTTTTACTCCTTTAATAAATTTATTTTATTTTTTACTCCTTTAATAAATTTGATGATTTTACTTTACTTATGATACAAACTCTCTGATATTAAATTTTCAATTCCCATCCCCTCAGGCAATATTTATTTTACGTCGCCCAGAGGGCGTTCTTTTTTATTTTGCTAGTACACATAATAGTCTCTATCAAAAATATTTCGGTTTGAGTTTTCTTGGATTTTTATAGAACTTTGTTCTAAAGTTCATACCATATCTACTAATAATGGAGATTCGCTTCCGGTTTTTGTCTGTAACAAAAACTACGTCACTGCCTACGGCACATTACCCAAAATCGTCATAACATAGAATAAATACACTCAAAATTTGAACATGCAACATTAGACAGTCCTCATTGTTTTTTTAAAACAAGTTTTAATAAATACATGACTGGTATTATATATCTATATATAGTTTGTTTTATTTTAATATATATTTAAAGTTTACATTTCAATTTGTTTTATTTTTTAATCCTTTAATGACTTTGATGATTTTACTTGCTTAAGGTACAAACTCGCTGACATTAAATTTTTTACTCCCACCCCTCAGGCAATATGTTTTTAAAATCTATTTTTACATCGCCCGGAGGGTGTTTTTATTTTGCTAGTACACATAATAGGTCCAATCAAAAGTATTTTCATTTTGCGTTCTTTTGGGATTTTTTAATAAAACTTTGCGCTAAATATACATAATAGTATTTATAAAAAGTATTTTATAGTTTGGTTTCTAAAAGTTTTATTGTTCTTCTGAGATACTAGTCCACTCCCACCACACACCACATCAACTGGGAAAGGTTATTCGGCTGCAACCCCTAAAGCCCATGTAACATTGCGGGCTCGGTTAAAAGAAATGAAGTTGTGGGTAAATTTCTATATGTGACGTGGTGGGATCGATTTGGACTGTATGTATGTACGGTCATTATTTTCGATGTGTTTAATTAAAGGAGTGTAGTCTCTATACTTATTTATACTGTTCTATTTATCTCTGGGTTGAATCTGTTTGGGTCTCGACTATTCTGTATCTGTTGTTGGGCTGGCTGGCTGGCTGGCTGGCTGGCTGGCTTCTCTCCGTCCTTCGAGTTTTTTTTTAACAACGGTTTTCCATGGGTTTTTCTGACGTCTGTTGGCAGTTCGAACAGACACACCACCATTGTGATACGTCTCCAAAATCCTCAGCCAGACTAACCAAAGTTTTCACCTCTCTTTCACTTTTATTATCGTTGACACTCTTCTGCCAATCAAAAGCCAACAGGTCAATCATTCACACGTCATCCTTAATTCTAGTTAATTTCTACCTATACATAACGTATAACTAAAATCTTCGGTTTTCCTATATCTCATTATCTTACACCCATGCCTTAATATGGATGTACTTGTACAAGGTATTTCCTGGATTGATCAAACCACTTAACGATAAATTTGTAAATTTAGATTTTAAACGATTAGTCACGTCTTACAACTGCTTGTTTGTTTTGTTTTTTTCTTAAAGGTTTTTTATTTTTTTATTTTATCATTATCATTTTTGGAGATGCGTATTATTAGCACGTCATTTCCTTACAACGATTAGTCACGTCTTACAACTGCTTGTTTGTTTTGTTTTTTCTTAAAGGTTTTTTTATTTTTTTATTTCATCATTATCATTTTTTGGAGATGCGTATTATTAGCACGTCATTTCCTGGAATGATCAAACCACTTAACGATAAGTTTGTAAATTTAGATTTTAAACGATTAGTCACGTCTTGTAGCTATGTGTTTTGTTTTTATAGGGGTTGTTTGTGGGGGAGTTTTATTTTATCAATATTATTTTTTGTGGAGACAAATAAAGAATTTTAAGAAATAAAGGTTTACATAATATATGGTGAGCAAATTTGTAAACTGGTTTTAACAAAACCTGGTTTAATAAGTAATTACTTGGTGTTATTGATCTCTAATATTATTGTTTTATTCTCCAATATATTAAAATCAATCCTATGAATGATTTTTATGTAAAATCAATTAAAATATAATTAGAATATATGTAATCTTTTTGTATGCGTTCTTATTTAATTTCCTTAGTCTTTCTAATTTAATATATTTCATTACATTAAAACTTAAATATTTAGCACGTCAGAATCTACTCTCCTAGCCTTTTGCGAGTTCGTAACTAATCCACATTCTGATATTCCTTCTGGTTTGTCAGAATCTTAAAAAATCAACAAAGATGACTAAATTATTTATTACTAGCCGAGCTACCCCACGTTGCCCGGGATTTCAAAAGTTAAAAATAAATCTCTTATCTATACTAGCAAGAATATGCACCCTGCGGGCGTAAGTTTTAATGTAATAGAATATTTCAAATTAAAAAGACTAACCAAATTAAAGGACTCTTCTGAGTATTCTAGAAATTTCCCTCCTTGTGAGTTTTTCACACCAGCGTTAACTGATGGTCTTTCAATGGAGTGACAAGTCACCTCAAGTCTCCAGGACTCTCTGAGTATTCTAGCCGATTTCAACAATGGTGTTGTCTGGATGGTCTCAATTCTTCCTCTGGTTTTCCAATTATTATTTACGACTTGAATTTTTTTTTTTTTTTTTTTAGCAAAAATTTTTCTGATATTAATGTCTCTAGAACTCTTATGAGTATTCTAACTGGTTTGGTGTATTTTGGGTGGTCTCAATTCTTTTACTCCTTGTGAGTTTTTCCCTCCAGCATCAACTTATGGTATTTCAATGGAGTGTGACTGACAACAAGTCTCCTCAGGTTTGCAGGACTCTTCTGAGTATTCTAGCCAATTTCAGCAATGATGTTGTCTAGATGGTCTCAATTCTTCCTCTGATTTTCAATTATCATTTACGATTTAAGTTCGTTTAGTATTTAGCGGAAATACGCTATGATTATTTTTTGGACATTGATGGTCTTTCATGAATTATAAATTTAACACAAACATGGCGTTGTTTCAATTAACTTGTGCGAAACGTAGATCTAATTTCTAGTCGGCGAAGTAACACAATTCGTTTATCGTAATTCAGCCTCACAAAATGTCTTCTCAAACTATAACATAATGTTTTATTTTTATCTTTTGCTTAAAGTATAATGTAATTATAAAACTCACAATATTTACAACCTGTACGATACGAAGTTGACGTCCATAAATTTCTTTTATATGTTATACCGCTATCATAAGGACTTTCTAACTTCGTTTAAATACAATAATATAACTCAGCACTGTCTGTCTGTCTGTCTGTCTGTCTCTCTCTCTCTCCATATATATAATATATATATAAAGAATAAACACATCTTTTGGGAAATATTTCATGTTTTATATTTTCTACACACTACTGGATTTGATTCCCTATTTTACCTTGGCTGGGGCGTTAGACTGCACCTCTGCAGAAGGGTAAGACTCCCCCCAATGAAGCCACCTGTTGGCCGTGGGTGGCGACCCATGATGCTTAAGGATAGAACCCAGGGAGTTGAGCAGTCCATGACTTGCAATACTCCACTTTGTCCCTTTCTTGAGCTAGACAGGCCGTCGGAGAGGCCCCCTCCGATCAATCGGATGGTCACGTCAAGCCCTAGTACCTATATGATTGTCCCAACCCCCAACTCTTTTTATAATATGGTTGCTAGAAGGCGGTGGCTGAGGGTCTTCATGTCCTGGGAATGGCGTTAAACTCTATCTGATGGTGAGGTTCTAGTTTTGGAGGTTTGGGGAATGTGGAGCACCCTTTTATTACCATTGCTCCCTGCTCCACTCTGACCCGTAATCTGATATGTGCGGTAAAGTGGGGAGCTGACGTTAAGTGTGGCGCTCCACCTCAGCAAAAACAATCCTCCCAGTATAGCGCTAACGAAAAGAGGATAGACTCTCGCTGTCAGGCTGATACTGACAATAGGCCACTCCACTAAATTTACTTACTTATATATGTATTTACCAATTCTCCGCATGAGCAGGATGTGGCACAAGGTCAGTTTCTTAAGCAGAGTTTAAAATGTTTCAATTCAGAGCTTTCTTTCTCCTTAACTGGTTACCTTGTCAAGGTTAAATAGCCCAGTTTGCACTACTATTTACCCATAGCTGGGGGGAGAGTAGTTGTGTGTTTGTTTGTTTTGTTTTACTGCATATCAATCTCGATTGGCCTACAAAGTTTTGAAATAAATTCTTAATGGATACTCAATTTTTTTATAAAAACATTTTTGACCAGCCGATTGATCGGGGGGAGCCTCTCCGACCGCCTGCCTAGTCTAAGTAAGGTCCAAAGTGGAGTGTTGCATGTCATAGACTGCTCATCCACCATGATTCCGTCCTTAAGCATCACGGGTCGCCACCCACCGCCAACTGGGCTGGAGTGTAATTGGGTTCATACCTTTCCGAAGTTTTAGCGCTACTGGAAATACAAACAGCCTCGTCCAGGATTTGAACTCGGGTCGACGAGTCCATTTCCTACGACTCTAGCAATTACATCAGGCACCTCCATTCTCATTGTTTCATAACCGGTAAAACCACCGGATCTTAACCCCCCACCCCACCCTTTTCTGCAGGGGGATACAGCGGACGTGTTATAAGCTCTGCCGACAGTGCAGACAATGTCCGGGTAGGCACACAATGGTATACATTCATAAAAACTTATGAATACAAATAATCTTTTTTTTTCTTCTCGAAGAGAAAATTTTAAAAAAGAAGAAAAAAAAAATGGCTGCTGCAATGTGCAAAGGCAACGCTTTCCATTGCTCTGCGTAATGTGGCGTATCGAAAAAAATATACCAAGACCAATCAGACATCGCTGTTGGTGGTCCGACGCGCGAACTTTGCTCATGACGTCAGACCCACTGTAGCAACCGCCTTCACGCACCAGCTCGGCAAAGCCGTTTTCCCAGCATGCAATATCCTTTCAGTCTCCTGCTGATACATTTTTTTAGCCATTGGGCATGTTACAATATTTAGCCATTGAAAATGAATGTCTAATACATTAGTTCAGAATTAACCCGGAGAGCGGGTGGGGGACAAGGAGAACTGGCGAGAACTGACGAGAACTTGTAGCTTGTCGGATACACTGCGTTACAAATGTCCGTGGCTGACATGAGACAACGTAGACGTGGGACGGTGCAGACACTGTTTATTTTGGGGTCTTGTCACAGACGCTGACCTTATTGCTATTTTGGATGTTCAAGCTTTGTTTATCTTTGATCTCCAAGCCCCCCTCCAATGTGCCGGAAGTATCGAAAGCTGTAAGTCCTCTGTATGGGTCACTGGGTTTCTTTTTTATTTTATCCGCCATTTATCTACATTTATTATCCCCAAAGAAAAAAATATTCGTCGAACAGAATTCAGTTTATTCAACCCAATTGTTTCTTAAGAGTCTTTTTATGTTAGTTTTTTTGTTTGTTTGTTTTTGTTTTTTGTTTGTTTTTTTTTGTTTGTTTGCAGACTCCTATAGAATTTATGCCTAATAGTTTAGCGAAGTAATTATTATAATCTATTAATAATGGAGATTGTCTGTATTTCTGTCTGTAACAAAAACTACGTCATAGCTCTACGTCACAGCTCTACGTCACAATATTCTCATGCTATATACACCCAAAATTTGAGTAAGCAATTTAAAAAATTGTTTTTTACTCTCGTCCTTTTTTTATTTTCAGTAACAAGAAGTTAACTAAAAAGTTTACAAATAAATAAATACCCACGATTTTGTGTAAAATTGATGTGGAAAATATTCAAAATAATTGTTTGATTATTACATGCACGCAACATTTTATTTGAGAGGGACGGGCATCAGTTTTCATTTCAAATTGTTTTATTTTTTTTACTCCTTTAATAAATATGAAGATTTGTCTTACTTATGATACAAACCCTCTGACATTGAATTTTTAACTCCCACCCTCTCAGGCAATGTCTTTCAAAAATAATTTTTACGACACCGGGAGGGTGTTTTCTGTTGCTAGTAATTATAATTATTAATTATAAAAGTAAGTATAGTCGTCGAGCTGGCCTAAACTCGGTATCAGCCAGACAGCGAGGTAGTCTATCCTCTTTTCACTAGCGATAGACCAAGGAGATTGTTTAGAAGTCTGAGGTGGAGCGTCATACCTACCATCAGCTCCTCACTTTACCACTCAGATCATTGTGCTACGGGGCCGGTATCAAACACGGAACCTTGTGGCTCTGTCAGACGTTTACCGACTGAGGCCTTAAACGACGCAAATATATGCACGGAATGCAGATAAAAGATTTGAAACAGAAGGGGGTATAATCGAAAATAGAACAACTGAAACTTACTCTTCCATCACTCTCGTCTTTCATTGTTATTTTTTCTGATTTAAGTATTTAGTTAAAATAGGAAGTAAAGAATAAAATGACAGTTACTTGTTAATGGATTTCATTTAAGATTCATTGAAGAGATTTTGCTTATATTCATTAAAATAAAACCAAACAGTTAGAAATCAATAACACTGAGCACATATTTATTAAATTCGATTTTTTAATATCAATATGCAAATAATTCACACTGTAAACCGCTATTTTGTTGTATATATAAATATAATTGCACGTTGTTAGTATGTAGATATGGTTAACAGTATGAATAATGAAAAACAATTTTATTAATAATTGAGGTTAAAATAGAAATAAAATCATGGAGAATGTGATGTCAATAACTAAGGGAATTGTCACTTGAGTCGTAATATAGTTTCGGTTACAGACAGAAAAACACACAAAAGATTTTTTTTATTTATTTAAAATTTAAAATTGCTTTAGAATTTCATTAAGAATTTATCTGAATTTATTTAATTTTGTTTAATTCAATTTTATTTTATCACTTATTTTTTAATCTAAGTTAATCTAATTTTTTTAAATTTAAAATTTTATTCATTTATTATTTGTTTAAGATTATTTTAAATATTAATATAAACTATTAGAATTTTGAATAAATTTATTATTTTCGTTTTTGCACAGCCGTATCAAATTTTTGCCTGGAGGATATGTTCATTTAAGAGCTATTGTGATAGTTCAATATGTAAAAAGTATAATAATCTAGATTTAACTCTCTCTCTCTCTCTCTCTCTCTCTCTCTCTCTCTCTCTCTCTCTCTCTCTCTCTCTCTCTCTAAAAAGAGTAGTTGTAAAATATTTACATTGATTTGCCGATAAAAATCTGGGGGGGGGGTTAAAATATCGACATTGATTTGCCGAAAAAAAGTGACAAAAACATGACTCGGAAAAATATTTAAGTTCAGCCGAAAATGTTATTATTATTGTTTAACTAGCAGGACCTGTGGATTAATTTATCTATTATTTGTTGAAGATCATTTTAAATATTAATATAAACTATTAGAATTTTGAATAAACTTATCATTTATTATTTTCATTTTTGCACAGCCCTATCAAATTTTTGCCTAGAGGTTTGCGAATCGCGTTCTTTATACATCTATATTTATTTTTTTGTCATTGTTTCTTGAGAGCATTTTGTACACAGTTATATCTCAGTCATTAGAGCATCCGCCTTGGAACTACAAGGTTCCGGGTTCGATATTGGTCCTTCTCCAACTCAGCGCATGAGTAGCGTAGCTTGAATTTCTGCAGTAGAATGGGGAGCCGATAGTCGATGTGTCACTTCACCTCAAACGCAAAAACAATCTTCCTGGTCTGCGGCAGTGACTCCTTCTGTATCTGGCTGATACTGACGACTGACAATAGACCACCCTTCCGACTTTACTTTTTTTCGATTCTCACTGGGTGCCCCATACTTCTGGCATTGTGTCGCATTTAAGCAACGCTTAGTAAATAATTAGTTGGGGGTGCGTGATCTAATGGTTAGAATCGTAGGAAATCCTGGACGAAGCTGTTTGCATTTCACATAGTGCTAATTACCTTGGGAAATGGATGAATCCAATTCTCCCTTCAGCTATGGGTAAATAGTAGGGCGGGTTGCGTTCTGTAATCATGGCTAGGTCACTAGGAGAAGGAAAATTTTGAATTCAAACCTGTTAAACTCAGCTTAAGAAATTGATCTTGTGTCACATCCTGTTCGTGCGGAGGGGTTGGTATACATATATATATATATATATATATATATATATATATATATATATATATATATATATATATAGTATTGTAAAACACTTAAAAATACGGGTAAGCCGTTCCTGTGTTTTTAAAATTTAAAGACACTGGCGTTTTTCAACAATTTTAAATAGATTTTTTCTTCCTCACATTTGAAGATCGACGAAAAGAAGCCAAACACACCATAAACAGAGTCTCGTACACTTTTATTTTCAGTAATAATTTATTTTCCCTTAAACCAACGAAAGCCTTGGTGAAAGTCTATCGAAACAGACCGAAACACTTCATCGTTGGCGAAATAAACATTATTCGTTTATAAACTTCAATTACATACTGTCGGATTCACTTCCATTTTTCCACATATATATATATATATATATATATATATATTACTTGGCACTTATATATGCTCAAAGAAAAAAAGAATATTCGTGGACAGAGTGATATTAATTGAACCCACGTGTTTCTTAAGAGTTTTTTTCTTCCTATCTTTTCGTTTCTTGGGTGAGTTTTTTTTTATAGTTATCTTACTTTGTGTCTTTTTTTTGTCTGTTTTTTTGTTTTATTTTATATCTTTTTTACTTCTTTATTTTTTTCATTGTTGCACAGTCCTATCGAATTTTATGCCGATAGTTTAGCGAATTGCATTTATCATATATTAATATTTCTTTTTCTTAGTTTCGTAAGTTTTTTTTGGTGGGGTGGCGGGGGTTGTACACAGTGATAACTCAGTCAGTAGAATATTCGCCTTGGAACTACAAGGTTCCAGATTCAATATCGTGCCTCGCCAACTCAGCGCATGAGTAACACACCTTGGACCTGAGTGGTAAAGTGGGGAGCTGATAGTAGGTGTGCTGCCAACCTCAGACGCAAAAACTGTCTCCCTGGTTTAGCGCTGTTGAAAAGGGGATAGACTCCTTCGCAATCCGGCTGATACCGACAATAGGCCACTCTGCCAACTTTTTATATGTGCACTTAACTGGCATATATATATATATATATATATATATATATATATATATATATAAGTTAAATAGTAAGGAAATGAATCCGACAGTATGAGTATAGATAAAAGGATATGAAAACAACACAAAATGCCGTTAAAATGAAAATATTTTATATCATATTCATAGCTAATATTGAACAATATTTCGATTTATAAAATCATCATCAGAGCTTGTTTTCTTTCGATGAGTCCAGATTAAAAACAAGCTCTGATGATGATTTTTATAAATTGAAATATTGTTCAATATTAGCTATGAATATGATATAAAATATTTTCATTTTAACAGCATTGTGTGTTTTCATATCCTTTATTATATACTATTATATATATATATATATATATTATATATAATATATATATATATATATATATATATACTTACATGGCACAAGGGCTTCGGCCGTGGACCCTTTTGGTGACCTAAAATACATCGCGTCATCACATAAAAGGAACAGGACCGGATTTATTTTCTGGTGCCAATTGCAGGTACCGGGAACACATATGAGCTTCGGTTTGTACTTTGTTCCCACATAAAAATGGCTTATACTAATCCGGCCTCGTGGAAGGTCCAGAAAATAACATACGATTGTAATAAGTAATTGAGAGTTACCTCCCCTATTTTATTATTACTTCCCCTTTGGAGAACTCTCTTGTGAATATACTAGACTATATAAACTCACAATAAGTGTACCCATTATTCTAAGTAGAATAAAGCTTTGCAAAGTCTATTGATGTTATCGTTTGCCAGTACAATAATATCAAGTGTTCTTATACAATATAGATAATAGTGGTATGGTTTCATACACAGTTATGTGGTTCAAGTAATCCCTTCTATTTGATGACACTCAGTTGTTTGCACACAGTTAAATGGTTTCAAGTAACTAAAACTAATCCTTAATAAACAGTTTTTAACTATTCTTAATATAAATCATTTACAGTTATATGATATCAAGTATTTCTATCTAATTCAAATAGTTTGCATACAGTTTTATAGTTACAAGCATTCCAACCTAACACTAATAGATATATCGTTTCCAGTAATGGAGTTTCAAGTAATTATTTCTATGTCATTTGGTTGCACACAGTTATATGGTTTTAAATAATAACAACAACAACTACCACTCCTACTACTACTACTAATAATAATAATAATAATAATAATAATAATAATATATGGGACTTTGAGATAAAGACCCTATCCCAGCCAGGAGACCAGACCTAGTGTTGATTAACAAAAAAAAAAAAAAAAGAAAGAGAACATGTCAACTGGTGGACTTTGCGGTTCCAGCAGATCACAGGGTGAAGCTGAAGGAAAATGAAAAGATGGACAAATACCTGGACCTTGCCAGAGAATTGAAAAAGCTGTGGAACATAAGAGTGAAAGTGATACCAATTGTAGTTGGTGCACTTGCAACGGTCCCAATAAACTTGGAAAAAAGACTGGAGGATCTGGATATCAGAGGAAGAACTGAGACCATCCAGACTACTGCACTGCTGCAGTCGACTAGAATACTCAGAAGAGTCCTGGAGACCTGAGGAGACTTGTTGTCACTCAGACTCCAGTGAAATATCATCAGCTGACGCTGATGTGAAAAACTCAAAAGAAGTGAAAATAATAATAATAATGAGACTTGATGTCACTCAGCCTCCAGTGAGCCACTGGCTACGGCAGGTGTGAAAAACTCCATAATAATAATATTATTATTATTATACTCTCAAAGAAAACCCTTTTTTTTTAACTTATTTCTTTATTCAGTTAAATTAGTTATAGTTAGAATATGCCTTATTCAAGTTAGTTTTTATTAATCATGCATATTTTAAAACATTTTCCAGTTATTTATTGAATGATCCTCGTAATATATATATATATATATATATATATATATATATATAGAGAGAAATAGGAACAGACTGAGATAGATAGATAGGAACCGATTGAAATACATAGATAGATTGATAGATAGGAACCGATGAAATACATAGATAGATTGATAGATAGGAACCGATTGAAATACATAGATAGATAGATAGAAATAGGAAGAGACTGAAATAAATAGATAGATAGATAGATATCCCCTTATTTATGGAATGACCCTCGTGCTAAAATGCCCGTTTCTACTGTATTATAAAAAAGGGCATTTATCAGTACCATACGCAGTTAACTGATAAATACCCGGTTTTACAGAAGAGGTTGAAAATGAGATAGAGAACTAAAACTAATTTTCTTTTTAGATTAGGATGCTACCCATGTTGAAAACCATAGCTTTATCTACATGTCTTTTTTGAAACACTTTGGATGAATCCCAGATGGTTTAGAAAAGTTAAGAATACAAAGATAAAATAAATATAACATCCTATGCTCTTCGGATCTTTAGAGTCTATAATTGCTTAAGTAGACACCAGATAATGAATATCTCTGAAAGAAAGTCAAACTATTCAAGAGGGGGTTATCTAGAAGAAGTCTTTAATTAAGATAGAGTAGAAGGAATGCTAAACAGAATATGATAATATCGCTATGATTTAGAAATTATTAGTCAAAATTATGAAAAACTAGGTGGACCTGGGAATAGATAGATAGATAGATAGATGCACAAACTCAGATAGATAGATAGATAGATTCAGATAGATATGAATAGATCAGATAGATAGATATGAATAGACTCAGGTAGATAGATAGATATGAATAGACTCAGGTAGATAGATAGATTGATATGAATAGACTCAGGTAGATAGATAGAGAGATAAACACTCAGATAGAGAGAGAGATAAACTGAATAGATAATTGAATGTGGCCTACGAAATCATGTCTCTCTTATAGTATGTGGCCTACCTCTTAAATGTGGCCTACCTCTTAAATGTGGCCTACGAAATCATGTCTCTCTTATAGTATGTGGCCTACCTTTGAATGTGGCCTACGAAATCATGTCTCTCTTATAGTATGTGGCCTACCTTTGAATATGGCCTACCTTTTGAATGTGGCCTACCTTTTGAATGTGGCCTACGAAATCATTTCTCTCTTATAGTATGTGGCCTACCGTTTGAATGTGGCCTACGAAATCATGTCTCTCTTATAGTATGTGGCCTACCATAAAAAGCATATTATAAGATTATAATAATAACTGCTAATCCTAACCCTATTTCAAAATATTTTAGAATTAAATAGATCTCTGATTCATGTAAATTATGGATAAATTCTTTTTTAATTTTTCTTAATTACTATATTTCTTGAAATTGTATATATGTGAAAAATAATTAGTTTCAATAAATTGCCTACTACTTATATCTGTAAATATACTCTTACTGAGGTAGGACACATTCAAACCGGGTAGGCCACATACTATAACAGAATCAAAAAGGTAGGCCACATACTATAACAGAATCAAAAAGGTAGGCCACATACTATAATAGAATCAAAAAGGTAGGCCACATACTATAACGACACTGAATGATTTTTATCGATCAACGTATAAATATAGAACCTTTTTTCTATATATTTGTTTTATTTAAAAAAAATCTTTTAAGTATAAATATTGATAAGATATGGATATACCACAATATGATAATTCAATTATTACGACGTTTTATATGTTTACTTAAGAGTTATTGCAAAATACTTCAATATGTAAAAAGTATGATAATCTTGATTTAACTCTCTCTCACTCTTTTTTTTCATCTTTTCATTATGTTCGATTGAAACAGATTAGCGTTATCACTTCTATGCACTCACCCCCTCTTTCCCCTACTCTCTTTCTTTCTTATTATATTTTTTGTGTAGCATGTCCTTTGTCCCCCCCTTTCTTTATTTATAATAAAAATGGAATAGTCCGTTATTTAGCTGAGGTGACGACACTCATAAGAAATATGAATGCAATGGATAAGCAACAACAGATAATCATGATTTACATTTTTGCATTTCATCTTGGATGATTTGGACTGTCTCATTTTTAACCAGGGATGTTACAAGATGATAACCGTCGTACAATTGAGGAACACGATTATTAATATATAGATTTTTAAAATCCCGGGCAACACCGAGTAGCTCTGCTAGTTTAGTTTAAAACGCATAACGGTATTTGTTGATGTGCAGCCTAGTTTATGCCCTATTTATTTGCTTTCATAATGCCCTGTTTCATGAGTATCGTTTGCTTCTGAATTTGTTGAAGTATTTTCTATACGTTGGATTCCTCTGTCATTTATATAGCGTGCCAATCATAAGCGACATCAGTTCTTTTTATTTGGTTCACGCACAAAAAGAGAGACATGGTGTTTCAGTTTTTATTACCGGCAGATTTAAAAGCCTCGCCCTGTGGTAAAAAAATAAATAGTTATTTTTTACGGCATATTAACCCTTTTCGGGTCATTTAATGCTGAATCAAGTCATTTTTGATAAACCTGGCTCCTTTGTTCATCAAAAATGACTCGATTACAATACCTGGATGAGCCGGCACATCAGAAAATGAAGTTGTCTATTCCTACTGGTTCGATCTTCACTTGGTGCCAAACATTTAGAGTCTAAATATTTGGTATCATTTGGATTATTCGGACTATTGTTCTTATCTTTATTGTCATTTGTACAACGTTTCGGCCGATGTGCCCTCCGGCCTTCTTCAGATATTTTTGTTTAACTCTGTAACCTTCTTTTCGATCTCGGAAACACTTCTTGTCGTAATCGGGAGGCATCACAGAACTTTGGACCCAACTCTTTATTCAGTCCACGGTTGTATCCTGTTTTCATTCTACTAACCATAGCTGGGGTACAGGTGTTAAGCTGTGTTAATTATTATTTTATGTTACTGTCGCCCTTGACCTGGATTGAACCTGCAGTCTAGAGATAACTGTCACTTAGAACTGTCTTAACCCAACGCCTTTATCCATTACGCCATGTGTCCAAAAATCAGAGAAAACCCCCCATTTTATGTCCGTGTTTTTGCAATAAATGTTTTCTTTTTCTTGCACCCGTTATTTTACAATACTAAATATATTTTATTTATTTATTTTAATATTCACTTCAATGTGTATATTTTAAAAGTTTTAAAATAACGGGTGCAAGAAAACATTTATTGCAAAAACACGGACATAAAATGAGGGTTCAGTTTATTTTATGGTAGGAATTTACGAGGAACAAGTTAAGGATTACCACAATAGGTACAGTTTACCTAGTGATACGTGCATGAATTATTCTTGTTCATGGTTTCTATATTTTTCTATGATCTGGTTTGGTTTTAGGATTATATTTTTAATCGAAAGAACATCAATTCCTTATTTATTAAGCGTAAGTTAGTTGAGGCACAAGGCTAGAAGTATGGGGCACACACTCACCAATGGTCTATTAATCTCGATGGCTAACCACTAGACCACGTGGTTTATTTAATTGGTTTATCTAATGTCGAAATTTGATTCATTTGTAAATGTTTGATTATCATGTTCCATTTATTATGTTCATTTGTTGTTTTTTGTTATTTTAATTTTTTCACGTTGTTTTGGGTTTTGTTATTTTGTTTATGTGACGGGCTTTAACCGTAGTTTTTTTTTTTTTTTCAGTTTTAATACGATGGAGTTTATATATATATATATATATATATATATATATATATATATATATATATATACCAAATTCAACCTCCTGTTATTTCTTTTGAATTAAACCGACTTATCGCTTTGAAAGCTGTCTAACTTCTTTTGTATATCTATCTATCTATCTCTCTCTCTCTCTCTCTCATATATATATATATATATATATATATATATATATATATATATATATATTTCGCGTATGCTTCTAATTTTATTATTTAGTTAAGAATTAATGGTAAAATGAATGAATGGATGAAATGAGTGGGATAAAAGAAAAATCCTTTCCATGGTACTTCTCTCAAAAGTATTTTTTTTTTTTAAATAAATAAATACCTCAACTTCAACCTCCTTTCGACCTAATATATCTTATTTCTCGTACGTTTACAAACTTTCAATATAAAAATGCTTCTCTCTACGAAAAGTTGACGGGGACCGGTATCAAACCTGGAACCTTGCGATTCCTAGGTGAATACTCTATCGACCGAGCTGACCCACCCATATTAGCATTATAACTGTTGGAAATTACCCACTTACACTCTTTTCACTTTTGGTCCGTTGTGCCTCATCTCAAGAGGTAGTGACCCTTATAAATCCTTGAGTTAGTAACCCCTGGACTAATCGCTTTAAAGCTGTCTACCCTTTTGTATATATATATATATATATATATATACTTTGAGTTCAACCTCCTTTCGACCTAATATATCTTATTTCTCTTACGCACACAAAACTTTCAATATAAAAATGCTTCTCTCTACGAAACAGTTTGATGAAAGCGCGTAACAGCGGGTTATTATTTACTGCTGAGAGGAAGTTTGTACCGTTTCTCAACGAAAACATTCGCTATGATGGTAACCCCCCCCCCAAAAAAAAACACATGAAAAGAAACCGCACCTCTTTCACTGTCGATACCTAATACAAAACATTGCTTTCCTGTTTCTGCTAGAAGCTAAATATACACACTCTTAATTCTTGTTGTGTGTCTGAGGATTGTGTGCGTTTTTGTTTTTTGGTTGTTTTGTTTTTGTTTTTTACTTGTTCAAATAAGATTAAATGCATTTAATAAAACCTGGTTATTTACCGTCTGGTTGGGTAATAATGTTCGCTTGGTCTTCAGAATGTTCGTCACTTAAGACTTAATAGACCTTCACTACATTTTTTCGTACCAATTATATTTTAACTTTTATTTGTGTTCGTTGTTTTTCTTCTCTGTTTCTTTCGGGTGTTTTTTTTATCTGAACTACAATCGTCTATTTTAAAGAAAAAGGAAAAAGAAAAGCTTACTTCTCTTTAAAAAAAAAAAACAAAAAGAACATTTTAAAACCTCTTTATCTGTATGTCAATAAAGATTTCTTTTTTTACTCAAAGCTTTTTCTAGATCTTTGCAAATAAACGAGGGGGTACCTTGTGTTAAAAGGCGATTTTCGAATGTGGCTCACGAACTGAACGTAGTTGCACATTGTACTGCTAAGTGTCACCTGTCGGCACAATTCTGAGCTAGGCAGGTCATGGTTCAGGATGGAGTGATCAGATCGAAAGTAGGTTGAAATTGAAGGTATATATATATATATATATATATATATATATATACACTCATGTACTACTCATGCGGTAAGTTGACGGGGACTCTGAATCTTGCGATTGCTAGGCGAATGCTCTTTATCTGTTACTCAAAACTTTTCCTAGATCTTTGCAAACAAACGAGGGGGTTAACTTATGTTAAAAAGCGATTTTCGAATGTGGCGCACGAATTGGACGTAGTTGCACCTGTTGACACAATTCTGAGCCAGTCGGTTCCGTATGAATTGGTTTGTTTTGTTCTGTTTTTCCTTTGGGGGGGGGTTATGTCTGCAAACATGATTGGTGATTTTCATGATTAACGATAAAAACAAAAGCAGAGAATATGTAAAGTTTTGTTTACTTTGTCCAGAATGTATGAGGCACCCAGTGAGAATTGAACTCTTTAACAATGGTCTGATAATCTAGCAAGCTAACTACTATACCATGCGTGGCGCTCGGGCATCCCATCGTTATGTAATAGTTTGCAAGCTAGTTTCGCAGATCCTTTTTTACTGAATAGCAAGTTCGATATTCGCAGGATGCCCCATAGATGTGATCTTGTCATAGCTACAGTTTCATATACTTTTTGAACCTGTTTCGTATTTTGAAAAATAACTGACGTTTCGTTCATTGTTCAATTTTGTTTGCTAAATACATCTTCAATTTCAATAATTTTGACACACATCGTATTTTGAAAATTAACATTTAATTCATTGTTCACTTTTGTTTCAGTCTCGATAGATTTGGACACACATCGTAATTTGAAGAAAATTAACGTTTCATTCATTGTTCATTTTTGTCTTGCTAAATACAGCTTCAGTCTCGATATTTTTTTGCAGACATTGTATTTTGATATGTTTCGACTGTTGTTTAAACAGTAGCATTGCAACCAACAAAGCCTTCATCAGATGATGACTCTGGGTTCAGGCATGGTTTCGGGGCCGAAGCATCATTACCACTAACTTATAGCGCCCCAGCAGTATCTCACGATGCCAACAGACTTTGTTGGTTTGTTGTCACACTGTGTGATTGTCATATCCACGCTGATGTGGTTAAAGCCTTATCTTGGATCTTTTCTTATGTATTTCCTCTTGTCTGGTGAAGAAAGTCCAAGTTTAGTAAAAAATGCGTTTGATTCATTGTTCATTTTTGTCTTGGTAAATGCATCTTCAATTTCAATAATTTTTGACACATCGTATTTCAAAGAAAACTAACATTTGTTAATTTTTGCTTCAGTCGCGATACATTTGAATACACATCGTAATTTGAAGAAAAATAACGTTTCATTCATTGTTCATTTTTATCTTGGTAAATACAGCTTCAGTCTCGATACTTTTTAAAAACATTTCTTAAGATTACTTGTCTAAATTGACAAGCAAGAATTAATCTTTCTAGTAGTTAATATATTTGACGCCTTTTTCTCTCACCTCTCACTTCTCAGCGTCTGAAACAATTAATTAAAACCATGGATCAACTTGAATTTTGATTTGAAATCTCTTGAACAACATATAGCAACTCACTATTGATTCCTCAACAATTAAATAACCCAAACTCAGCTTATTTAATGTTCACTCCCTATTAGATGCAAATACATTTAATCAATGATCCGTCGCCAACTCTCTTCATCATGTAAAATAAAATAAAAACACTTTATAATTATTATAAAGCCGTGTATATTCGGATCAACTGATGGTTTATCGCATGGTGTTATCTAAGGGCTTCCATATCATCTGAAGGGGCCGGGTTAGCTCAGTCGGTAGTGCGTTCGGCTAGAAACCACAAGGTTCCTAGTTCGATACCGGTCCTCGCCAACTCAGCGTATGAGTAGCACAGGGATCTGTGCGGTAAATTAAGGAGCTGATGGTAGGTGTGGCGCTTCACCTCAGACGCTAAAACAATCTCCTTGGTCTAGCGCTATTGAAAAGGGGATAGACTCCCTCGCTGACTGGCTGATACCGATTTACCTTTTTTTTTTTATATCATCTGATCTTCAAGACAGATTTTTTTCTTGTGTAATGTCGTCCTATAGTATAGTTACTAGCAGGAGTACACGGCGTTACTCGGGACAAAAATAACTGGCAATGCTTTGATTAGATCATTTTGATTATTGTAATAAGATTTTGTGGATACCGAATGAAATTAGCCGTGATCTCTTTCTATCCAACAATTGGATAAACGACCCTGAGGGAATAGTCAAGATTTTTATTTGGTTTCGTTTTATAACCAGGTAGAAATACTTTTCACTAGCAGGGCCTGCGTATATACCACAGTATTATAATTCAATTATTACAACGTTTGGTGCGTTTATTTAAGAGCTATTGAAAATATTTCAATATGTAAAAAGTATGATAAACTTAATTCAACTCTCTTTCTCACACTTTTTTTCATTATGTTCGATTGAAACAGATTAGCGTTATCGCTTCTGCGCGCTCACCTCCATGTCTCTATCTTTCCCCCACTCTCTTCTTTCTTTCTTTCTTATTATTTTTTCTATGTAGTGTCTCCTATTTCTTAACTTTCTTTCTTTATAATAAAAACAAAATAGTCCATTATTTAGCTCATAAGAAATAAGAATTCGACGGATAAGCGATACCAGATAATAAGGATTTACATGCTTGCATTTCATCTTGGACAATTTGAACGGTCTCATTTTTAACCAGGTTGTTGCAATATGATAACAGTCGAAAGATTAAGAGTATTATCATATAGTCTGTATCCATATAATGTGTATCAATAAATTGATAGAAATTAGTTTGTGTTAGATTTTTTTCATTAACTTCACGTGTATCAATAAATTACAAGGAATAATTTCGTATATCAATAAACAGTAGTAAAAATATGGGACATTTTCTCTACCACTTGGATCCCAATACATAGTGTTGGATTATTTAGGGTATATATATATATATATATTTACCAACACTCCGCACGAGCAGGATCTGACACAAGGTCAATTTCTTAAGCGTAGTTTAACAGATTTGAATTCAGAGTTTTCCTTCTTCTATAGCGGTTGCCTAACCAAGGTTAAAGAGCCCAGTCTGCCCTACTATTTACCCATAGCTGGAGGGAGAGTAGAATTCATACCTTTCCCAGGGTATTAGCGCTAAGTGAAATGCAATTACCACATCCAGGATTTGAACTCGGGGCGACGCGTCCATTTCCTATGACTTTAACCATTACACCATGCGCTTCCTAATCTAGGGTATATAAGGTGTGCTGGAGACCACAACTTAAATTCATAAACTCTTCGTGGCCGCGTGGATTCAGTCGGCCAATCAACAGGTTCGAATACGTGATTGGTTAACTATTCAAATGAATATTAAAAGCAGCATCCCACAAGAAAATTGTTGTACTACCCCTTGCCTCCTATCACACAAACCATCTAAGTGAGACGGACAAAACATGCTCGTAACTGCTGAAAAAGCAAGGACGAACTCATAAGTGACTTTCTCCTGTGGGTACTGACAAATGGACACACCAGTATGGACTAACTAACAAAAATTGGTGCGTATTCTGGCTGCAGTGCGGATTGCCCAGAGCGACGGTTGATGAGAAAGATAGAGAGAGGGGGGCGTGGGAATCCGTGCTACCAGCGTGACCTGATGATCATGAAGATTATTGTGATATATGGTATGGGAAGTGAAATTGTATGCGTTCACATGGACATATTCACATACAATGGGGGTACAAATAATTATGTGAGTGAGAGAGATGAGTGTGGAAAGGCAAGTATACAGAAAGAGACAGTAAAATAAATACAGAGAGAGACAGATAATAAAAGAGAGAGAAAGGAAGAGACAGACAGATAGGCAGAAAAAGAGAGAGACACAGAGAGAAAGGAACAGACTGAAAAGGAGAGATAGACAGGGACATATATATATATATATATATATATATATATATATATATATATATAGGGAGAGGGAGAAGGAGAGAGAGAGAGAGACAGATTAGAGAAAGAAAGAGGGTGGGAAAAGAGAGACAGAGTGAGAGAAAGAGAGATACAGAAATAAAGAGACAGAAACATACAGAAAGAAAGAGGGTGACGGAGAAAGAGAGACAGAGACAAAGGAACAAGCAGACAAACAGAGAATGATACAGAGAGAGAGAGAGGGGAGAGAGAGTTCCATATGAATATATGCATGCGTCAATTTCTACTCGTAACCCAATATCAATTTCTTTACTTCCGGTTTGTTACATTTTCCTATATTCTTTTTTCTTTTTTTTTTTTTTTCACGACTGCCTTCCCATCGATCTATCATGGTTGTTTAATGTGGAAACTGTGTTCAAAAGTCATCGTCTCCATAGCAACAGGACTTTAATTGGGGGGAGGACTGGTCATAATTTTATGACCGCCGCCTCTGTCCTTTGATCTGACCGACACCCCACTCCACATCTCTCTTCGACCGTCATTACGCGAGTGCAGCGTTTATCCGTAGTTTACAGAACCTGTGCACGTCAAATATAATTTTTTTTACGTTATTCAGGTCTGGTTAACGGCTGCCATTACAGCCAAAACAAACAAATAAATAAATAAATAAAATGAATACCAGCAGTATCCATCATGGCCGGCAATTAATGATTTAAAATTTCCGACAATTTTATTACATTCTAAATAGAACCCTATCGTATTTTCCGTTTTCGTTATTTTCATTTTATTCATTTATTTTTTTGATTATTCAACATCAAATTATATAAACGTATAATCTGGTTATAAGACTGGTTTTAATGGCACGTCAACCCGTCTGGGATTATTCTATGCATTTATTCAATATTAAATTATATAAACATATAATCTAGTTCATATCAATACTGCATATTCTAAGACTAGCTGCAATACCTGTTCTTCGTTGGGTAAAAGTTAAAAACATTGACCTTTTGTAATGTGATTGATGAACTGGATTTTATGGCATGTCAACCCGTCTGGGGTTGTTCTATGCAATTATTCAACATTAAATTATATAAACATGTAACCGAGTTCGAATAATTACCGCCTACTGTATATTATAAGTCTTGCTGAAATACCTGTTCTCCGCCGGATAAGAGTTTAAAAAAGGCCTTTTGTAAGGTAATTGATGAAATTTAAATGGCACGTTAACAACATATTTCCAATTCAAGCCATTAAAAGTATCCATCACCTTTTGAACAACAAAAAATCTTTTTCTCTTCTTTTATCATATTGTCCTAAAGAAGGCTTTATATAAAGCGAAACGTTTAGACGTTGACATAAATATAATAAATTAATCTTTTTGGAACATTTTGTTTTTCATATATATATATATATATATGTATATGAGAGAGAGAGAGAAACACGGTGTTTGTGGATGACTCTTAAATATATATATAATAGTAATCCACAGACACCGTGTTTCGACGTAGCACGTCTCTTCAGTGTGGCTAGACATTCGCAGACTACCTCCAGCCGGGATGGAAACCCAATCGATTCGTCATTACTCGGGCTCCTTGACCACTCGGCCACCGTCACCTTCAAACTTGAACTTATTTTTAACACACACACACACACACACACACACACACACACACATATATATATATATATATATAAATTTTTAATAAATCCGAAGTACACTAGCGTCCGCGGAAGTAACCGACGTTATTTTACGGTCCAGAATGTGACATTAAGAAAAGATCTTCAACAAACACCATGGGATCTAACTCAACAACCTGATGATTGCCCCGTAGCATGAAACCGAGGTAGCTGTTTATAATAAACATTGATCTATAAAAACTCAGCAAATTAAATAAATATTAGCTCTCACAATTTGTGATTGAGCACTATATTTTCTTTGTTTCATCACAAAAAAAATTGTTTATATATATATATATATATATATATATATATATATATATATATATATATATAAGGCCGCTAGAGAGTACTCTATCCCTTTTATAGAAGAGGGTTATAATATATACATAATTTACGGTTACATGCACCGGTGACTAGCAATTTTCTTGAAATTTTATACTTGAAATGCAATGAAAGAACTACTTTTATCTTTAGATAATAAAAAGAAAAATATCTTAAATATCCTAGACGTTCAGTTTCACGCCTGGTTTAATAATTTACTTCCGAGAAACGTCAGTTGTGTCAAAAGATCTTCGCTTATCATATTATCATACACACATGTTTTCTTTTCAAATTCAACCGTAACTATTGAATTATTTTTTTTTCATGTCAAGGTCTTATAATATTCGGGGGGCGAGTTGCTGTGAATTAGTTGCTTGTTGATATTCCTTTCATAGTATTTGATTTACTACTGAATAGGGAGTTAGATCTTTACTGGATGACCCACGCTTGCAACCTTGCGTCACATCCTACTCGTGCCGAAAGCGTGAGGTTGTTTTTTTCAGCCCTGAACTTGAAAATACCCGTAGGTTAAATAATTTGAAACATTTCTTTCTATGTATTTTTCGACTACGTTCACTCGTTTGAATGATTTTAAAAAAAAAAACCCAAAAGGGTGCCAATAATAGCATTAGTGTCGACCGATGCGATACATTGAGCCGATCACCCTGTACGTGGGGCTTAGAATATACTGACTGCATCTTCTGCTGAGTAGTAAGCTTCCTCTCTACCCCCACCCCCAAATGTATTAGCCTGAGTATAACACTCAACTGCATTTGGTGGTAGATGGTTAGTTGGTTTGGATGTATTTTACGGCATGTCAACCCTTGTTAGGTTATTTTATGCCGAAGATCTTTTATTTGATTCATTTTAATGGGTATTAATTTTCTTTGAATTTAAACTAAACTTTTTAAATACAACTTTAAAAAAATAATTTCTTTCTATTTAATCCATTGATGGGACCTTAACAGGTAATACCACTCCAGATCAGAGAGTACCTGGGAGTAATGGCGATTAAGAGGTACTCCAAACTCCTCAGAGATCCAGAATTGGAACCTCACCATTAGATGCAGTCTAAAATTCTAACCAAGACACTAAGACCCTCAGCCACAACCTTCTAGCTCATAAATGTTAAAACGGTCAGGACGATCATATAGGTGCTAAGGCTTGAAATGACCAGCCGATTGATCGAAGGGGTCCTCTCCGACCGGCCGTCTAGTCTAAGGGCATGGCCTGTTCGGCCACCAGGATTCCGTTCTTAAGCATCACGGGTCGCTATCCGAAGCTCATGGGTGGGAAAGAACAAAAATTGCGTCGATCCCCTCGGGTTCCCCCTCAAGGGGGGTCTCAGGCGCTGGGCAATAAACCCAGCCCTGCCCCCAAGGGGAGAGGTAATGCCTGGGAGGAAAGCCTCCTGGGATCTACGCTAATAATTGTACTTTAACCCGGTCCAGTGGCCGAAGCACACTGGACCCCCCGAGGGGAGTAGGTAAGTCTCAAAGTATAGTAACTGGAACAGATACTACACTCTGATCCCTGGTGGTAGATGTGACACGTGTAATGGTTACCGCCGTAGAAACATTCAAAATTGGAATTACGGTCAATTGACGTTGTGAGCACCAATTCCCACTAGATCACTGAAGTTAAGCAGCGATAACCCTTGTTCTAATTCTTAATTGTGTAACCACTTAAGCAATGGCAGGTACTGTAAGCAACCCGGGTGCTTTGTTTATCAAAATGACTTGATTCGGCATTAAATTATCTGAAAAGGGTTGATATGTCGTAAAACAAAACAACTAAGTCACTATGAAAGCCCCGGTTCCCACTAGATGACCAAAGTTAAGTAGTGATGAGCCTGTTTAATAATTAATTGGATTACAACTTAACCATTAATATGTATTGTAAGCAACATGAGTCCTTTGTTTATAAAAAATAACTTGATTCAATGTTTTATAAAAATTTAAAAGAAACTGGGAGGTGCTGTCATATCTCTCTTCATATCCATCTATCTCTATCTCTCTCTCTCTCTCTCTCTCTATATATATATATATATATATATATATATATATATATATATATATATATATAATGAGGTTAAGTAAACAAACAAATGTGTTTATTTTTATATGGCTTTAAGCCGACAATTTTTGGAGGATATGTGCTTAATTGAGTCATACCTAATTTTGAAAATTAATTAGTTAGTAATTAATTAATTTAGGCGGGCATATATGTTCAAATGTAAGGCTAAATGAATCAATAAAATTTCAATCCCTGATTGTACATTTCGACCTATTAGGTCTCATCAGCAAGGTTATAGACATGGGAGACTGCTCGGTGTGTGACTCGAAACCTCGACTGTCAAGCTGACAGGTGTAGTCTCTAACCGTTACACTAGTTTGCCAATATATTACGGCCAAGTCATCCTGCAAGCACCAATTTCCACTAGATCATCGAAGTTAAACAGCGTTGACCTTGTTCTTATACTTAATTTAGCAACAGTAGGTTTTGTAAACAACCTGATTCCTGTTTATCAAAATGTCATGATTCGGCATTAAATAACCGAAAAGAGTTAATATGCCGTAAAAAAAAACAACAACCAAACAACCTATCAATTAAATTCTTTTCATATCTATCTATCTATCTATTATGGTCAAGTCACGCTGGAAGCACCGGTTCCCACTAGATCACCAAAGTTAACCAGCGATCAATACTTAATTGGGAGGCTACTTAAGCAACAGCTGGTACTTAAAGAAAACCGAGTCTTTTGTTTATCAAAATATTTTATTCAGCATTAAATGATCCGAAAAGGGTTGATATGCCGTAAAACAAAACAATAATCATGATAATAATAAGTTCGAATTCCTGTTGCGCTATTGCATTCACTTTTGGACTAATACCCTTGGGGAAACCCCTTCATCCTCCAGAGTATTACTACTGTACTTCTACATTGAGCCTATTCAATAGTTAGAGGGATGACCATTTAAGCGACAGCAGATACTGTAAGAAACTGAGTTGATTCGGCATCAAATAACCCGAAAAGGGTTTATATGCCATAAAACCAGCCAACCTTGAAGAGCACCTTAAGTTAAGCAGCGATAAGCCTGTTCAATACTTAGATGGGTGACACTATAGAAACAAAATATTAAAATGACTTGATTCGGCATTAAATGACCCGAATAGGATTGATATATCGTAAAACACCCAACCAAACATCTTACTTACCAAATTACGGCCAAGTCATGCTGAAAGGAACAGTTTCCACTACATCATCAATGTTAAGCAGTGATGAGTCTGTTTAATAGTTAATTGGGTGACTATCTAAGCAAATAGCACGTACCGTAAGAAACCTGAGTCCTATGTTTATCAAAATGATTTGATTCGGCATTAAATGACCCAGAAAGTTGATATGCCGTAAAAAAACAAACAACATGCATTACGGTCAAGTCGCGTTGAAAGCACTGATTCCTACTAGATCACCTTAAGGTAAGCAACGATAAGCCAGTTCACTTCTTAAACGGGTGACCACTGAAGCAATATCAGTTACGGTAAGCAACCCGAGTCTTTTGTTTATCAAAATGACTTAATTTGGCATTAAATGACCCAAAAAGGGTTGATATGCCAGACAACCAGCCAACCAATCAAATTAAGTAAATGATTATTGACAATTTTAAAAAAATGCAATTTAAAAATATGCAATGGAGTATGCCCTCTCCTTCTTTCGAAAACATCCGTAGGGACACCTTCAAGAACAAAAGGCCTAGGAGGAAGAATCACAACACAATACCATTAAACCTTGACCACTACTTATGCTGATTGCTGCAACCGCTGCGACCGTTGACCGTATCAGCTACGAACATGCCTGTAGTCAACGTGGAACACCCCCTTAATCTTTGATCATGAAGCCAAGCCATGGAAATAAATGGAACATTGGAAATATATGATTACAATCATTTACAAATGAATCAAATTTCGGCATTGAATAACCCATAAGGAGTTGATATGCCGTTAGATAAATAAACTTAACCAAATTAAACAAACGAATCAAATTTCGGCATTAAATAACCCATATGGTATTGATATCTTATTATAATGAGGATTCGGTGCCCGTCATTCTGTAACTGAAACTACGTCACTACTTACGTCATAATGCCTTCTGCAATTGCGTAAGTTTATCGATAATCATAATATAGTCAAAACCATTAATACATAGGATAAATCTTAATTATTAACGATGTCTCAATTACATTTTGAGTTAGATTTGCTTCAAAACAGCCCATGTCATGTGCATTTAAAATCCTTTAAAGAGTGTTATATATCACTAAGCAATAAAGGTTTACATAATATAGAGAGTGGTTAATTTGCATAATGGTTTTAACAAAACCTCGTTTAATAAATAATTACTTGGTGTTATTAATCTCTGATATTATTGTTTTATACTCCAACGTGTTAAAATCAATCCAATGAATGATTTTATATAGAAACCAATTAAAATATGATTAAAATAAGTGTAATCTTTTTATATGTGTTCTTATCTAATTTCATTAGACTTTCTAATTTGATATAGTTTTTTACATTAAAATTTGAATACTTACACCCGGAGGGCGCATATTCTTGCTAGTACTGTTAAAACAAGTAAAACAAACCAAACTCAACAAATGAATCAAATTTTGGCATTAAATAACCCATAAGGCGTTGATACGCCATTGAAAAAATAAACCAAACCGAACCTATGAATCAAATGAACTCTTGCTTTCTCGCAAGGGATTTTTTTTAATTGATTCAGTTAAAATCCAATCATCTTTTTGTGTACGTACGGGATTTGCCAAATCGCGTACGTGCTTGGGCCAATTTGCCTAATAGAAACCGTGTCTATCACAAATTGATTGCAGCGACCCCTACCGACTACATTTGTTTCTACATCACTACACTTTTTAGGATGGAAATAATAACTTTTATTTTTATCCAGTCGGCTCTAATAAGTGGCAGTCAATCAGTGTATATTCTTTTAATATTAAAAAAAAAAACAATAACAAAAATAGGAATGTGATGATATGGAAATTAATATCCATTACTTCCTCTTAGAAGCCCAGTCGACTGGGGCTGTAGAATACGTCGACTGCATCTATACAGAGGAGTAAGACAGCCCTGGTGATTGAGGCTGTAAAATACCCCGACTGCACCGCTACAGAGTGATAAGACCGCACTGGCGACTGAGGCTATAGAGTACGCCGACTGCATCCCTGTAGAGAAGCAAGTCCACCCTGTCGACTCAGGTTGCAGAATACGACTAGACCCTTACAGAGGGGTAGGACCGCCCTGTGGACCGAGTCTGTAGAATACGCCGACTTCACCCCTGCAAAGAGTTAATACCCCCAAATGGGACCACCTGTTAGCCGTGCGTGGCAACCCGTGATGCTTGAAGACGGAATCCTGGTGTTTGGACAGTCCATGACATTCAACATCCCACTTTGGCCTTTACGTAGGCTAGACGGGCGGAGTACCCCTTCATTGCAGATTCACTCTATCCCGGTGGGGTAGTATATGTCAGCGTCCCATCTATGGGTTAAATAGATTTTTTTAAAAATGGGTATTAAAGATACGAGAAAAAATACACATTTTATATCAATAATCAAGAGCGATAAATATGTACTGTGTTCGAAAAGTATCCAGTTGCATTTAGCAAAACAGAAATAAACAATGAATTAAACGTTGATTTAGCATTAAATAGATAGATAGATAGACAGATAGATAGGAATTAATGGGTAAGAAAGATGGGAACAGACTAAGATAAATAAATAGAATTGCAATAACCACCTCTTCCTCTTTTTCTAAATGTATTATCCTTTTCGCATATATATATATATATATATATATATATATAAAAGGGTTTTATACGGTCATAACGTCACACACACACACACACACACACACACACACACATATATACATATATATATATATATATGTGTTGAAATAAAAAATAAAGGAAAGAAAGTGTTGAATGGATAAAATAGACTTTATTTTATTGACACGTGTTTCGGCCAGGAGTTTATCTATGTATACATTTCTATCTATTATTATATTAAATACAAAAGAAAAGAAAATACAAATAATAGAAAAAATACAGAAATGTTTAGTATACGGCCTTTGTCAGAGTAAATTCTTATTGTTTTAAATGAAATCGGTTGAAATACTATTATTGTTATGGTTATTGTTATTGTTATTGTTATTGCTAGTTTATTTTGTATTCAAAATAATTAATAGAATACATGTATACATAGATAAACTCCTGGTCGAAACACGTGTCAGTAAAATAAAATAAAATAAATCCTATTTTATCTATTCAACATTTTCTTTCCTTTATTTTTCATTTCAACATACCGTCGGATTCGTTTCCATTTTCAACTTACACACACACACACACACACACACACACACACACACACATATATATATATATATATATATATATATATATATATATATATATATATATGAGGTTAAGTAAACAAATAAATGTGTTTATTTTTTATATGGCTTTAAGCCGACAATTTTTGAAGGATATGTGCTTAATTGAAGTCATACCTAATTTTGAAAATTAATTAGTTAATAATTAATGAATTTAGGCGGGCATATATGTTCAAATGTAAGGCTAAACAATTTTCTCGATTTGTTTAGCCTTACATTTGAACATATATGCCCGCCTAAATTCATTAATTATTAACTAATTAATTTTCAAAATTAGGTATGACTTCAATTAAGCACATATCCTCCAAATATATATATATATATATATATATATATATATATAACTTAGAAGAGGGAATATAATATTAATTTATTGTTAAGTATATGTTTAATCCAAATTCTATTTCCATTTTTATTAATTTTACCATTATTTTTATTTTTGATAATTATTTTCTTTCTGTTAGTAAAACAGCATCTAAAAATGAATATAACTTTTACAAGGGCGGAGAACTCAGCATTGTATATGTATATATACATGTCACAAGGAATTAGCAGTTACCTCCCATGAACATTAGATTCACATCTCAAGCCACACACACACATAAATTTCCTATATAAAGACGACTACATAATTATTCATATTTAATACGTTGATAAGATTGAATTATTGACGTAAGGAAAATGTTGTCTGTGATATGGTTGGCCTTTGTTTATCTCCTCGGAGAATTCTGTAATATGTTTTATTATTATTATAAGTTTACATTATTCCATTATTCTTCGCACTCGCAAAAATATGCACCCTCTGGGTGCAAGTATTTAAGTTTTAATATAATGAAATATATTGAATTAGAAAGACTAATGAAACTAAATAAGAATACAGATAAAATGATTTGAAACAGAGGGGTGTAATCGAAAAATAGAACAACTTTGAAACTAACTTTTCCATTATTTTCTATCACTCCTGTCTTTCATTGCTAAATTTTCATAATTTAACTATTCAGTTAAATTAGGAAGTAAAGAATAAAATTACTGTTATTTCTTCTTGTGATTTTTGCTCATATTAATTAAAATAAAAGCAAACAATTAGAAATCAATAATACCAAGCATATATTTATAAAAATCACATTTTTGAGATCAATATGCAAATTAGCTTTCCCGCTAACACTGTAAACCGGTATTTTCTTGAATATATAAATACAATTGCATGTTATCAATATGTAGATAAGGCCTACAACAATAATAATGTAAAACAATTTTATTATTAATTGAGGTTTAGATAAAAATAAAATCATGGAGAATGTGACGTAAATAACTAAGGGAATTGTGACTTTGGTACTGATATAATTTCGGTTTCAGACAGATAAAATAAAAATCTCCATTATAATAAGATTAGATAGATATGAACACACTGATATATATATATATATATGTGTGTGTGTGTGTGTGTCAGTGTATTCATATAAAACTGATTGAGCAAACTCTTGTGACCTTGACATTTGTATGTATTTATCACTTAAAATCCTCGCCCCAGTCTGTAGCCGGGTGGTTAAGAGGCTTGACTGATGATGAATCGATCTAGCTTCCATCCTGGTTGGAGGTGGTAGCCTGCTAAGTTCTAGCCACACTGGAGATACGTGATATGACGAAACACGGTGTCTGTGGATGACATATATATATATATATATATATATAACAAAAAGTAACAAGACAAGCAGGAATATTTCTCATATGTTGTTTATTCTCAATTAGTTTCGACCTTAGGTCATCGTCAGGAGAAAATTTCTCATTTGAAGAAATTGTTTTTAGATTTCTTGAAAGGGAGCATTATGGAAGAACTATAAAAATTGGAGTGTTTTTGAGGGTTTGACATGCTATTAAAATCCGGGTAGAAGAGTGTGTTAGTAGTAGCAAATCCATTTGTTCAATCAAGAACCTCTATGGGTTGTTTTTTTAATGCTCTTATATATGTGAGGGGGTATATATATATATATATATATATATATATATATATATATATGGGTGGGGGTTATCTATCAATCAATTCTTCCATGTACCAATCTATCTATTATTCTAAGTATGTTCATATCTTTCTACCTTTCTATCTATCCACACACACACACACACATCTATCTATCTGTTGGTCTGTTCATATCAATCTATCTAATTATCTATCTATTATTGTTCATATTTGTGTTCATATCTATCCATCAATCTATTTATACACATGCAGACAGATAGCCAGACCGACAGACTCAAATTTTGAGTGTATATAACACAAGAATATTGTGACGTAGAGCTGTGACGTAGTTTTTGTTACAGACAGAAATACACACAATCTCCATTATTAATAGAGATTGTGTCTATCTATCGACACACAGACACATGTAAAGAAGAAAGGAAAAACTGTAATTCGTATCGCTACGTCTTCTATGACAATTCAACAATACTTTATGTACAATCAGCTTTTGTATCAGACAATAGAACACCAGACAAGTCCAATAAAATATTCTGTTTCATTATGGTCGGTCTATGTCCTAGATAGGTATTTACCCAACCCGTTCGTCATAGGTAGGGTGTGTCACAAGGTCGCAACTTTTAGGTGTCCAGCGAGGTTCGAACTCGCTATTTAATAGTAATGGATCTGTGAGACCCGCTTGCTAACCATTACACCGCGATAGTACACCTTTATCTACTCAACCCGTTCGCCACGGGGACGATGTGACACAAGGTCGCGACTATTAGGTGTCCAGCGAGGTTCCCACTCGCCATTCAGTAGTAATTGATATGCGAGACTGTGTTCTAGCCATATCTAAGCTTATGTTTGGTTGGCTGGTTGGATTTGATTTTACGACATGACAACGCTTGTTGGGTTATTTTATGCCGTAGACGTTTTTGTTTTAAGATCACACTTTTAAGTATGGACAAATTAACAGCGAGATCCGATGGGATACACGCATCTTTTGACTAGTCATCGCATGAGATTCGGATTGTGTGTGGATTCTCACGTTAAAAAAAACCTTATGTCACATCCTAATCTGGTGGGAGGTTTTCGTAAATAGATAGACGTTTTTGTTTTATTCATTTTTGTAGGGTATTCACATTTTTTTAAAACTTATTAAACTCTTGACGTTAAACTGCTCTTAGATATTGACCTTGTGTCACATTCTCTGTGTGTGGAGGAGTTGATTAATACATACAAGGATGGATTAGGCATTAAATAACCCAAGAAATTTGATATGCCTTTAAACAAAACATAGATAA
>CM042147.1:23515205-23550205 GCA_023376005.1 Doryteuthis pealeii | reverse complement strand
AAACGTGACGCGTTTGGTCACGGTCACCCATTCAGCTCTGGGTAGATAATTGAGATTAGGGAAAAGGGAGTTAGCAAAGCAATAGAATTTTTTTAAATACATACGACCGGACGAAACTTTAAAATAATTTTGTAAGCTTTCTAAGAAAGAGAATGTTTGACCTCATTTAAACTACGGGTTGTTGGTTGTGAAATTTAACATAGAAATACATTTCAAATTCTCTATATATCTATATGTCTACATATATATATATATATGAGGTGTGAGAAAAATGTATCGAGATTATATCTTTATTTTTTTTATAATCAAATTTAAAATTTAAATGAAATCATGCGTATAATTAAACAAGTTATACACTGAAGCGATGATATCTAGACTAAATACTTTGGTGATATTAGGTAATACATTATGAAGCCATTTTCTATGCTTTCTTAAAATTAGATATATTTCATGGAAAACATAATTGTGTAAGTGCAGCACCCTCCATACTACTCACTAAAATTTACTGTGTCAGTTTGTTCTTGTTTTCTAAATTCAAAGTTCCTCTCAAGGGTAATATTTGAGGGTATGGATGATATCAAAAGAATTACGATGCTCCAGCTCAATATTATATCAAAAGAGGAATTCTAGAGGTGCTTCGACCAACAGAAGATTCACTGGAATAATTACAGTGTGATTGAAAAGTAACCCCCTATTTTAAACTACTTATTTTTTTATAGGCAGTAACATTTTTTTCAATTCTTTATTATATTTTCTTTAATATACAAGGCAATTAAAAAGTAACAACCAATTTTAAACTATTTATATTTTTTATACACCGTTACATTATTTTCAATTCTTTTGTGTATGTTCCTTAATATATGGCAATTAAATCTTTGGTGTTGGTGCTCCTTCATATTTTGCTATGGTTGTCCGTAAATGACTGAATCACCCTTTCACAGGAAGATGGGTGGATAGACGGGGTCTGCATAAATGGCTACCCAGAAGCCCTGATTTAACACCCTGCGACATTTTTCTTTGGGGTTGGTGGAAAGAAAAAAATCTACTCTACGAAACCAATGACTTTGGAAGAACACAAGAGTTCCTGGGAAGATCAGAAGGAAAGAAGAGTCAGAGAACAGTAGATAGATAGATAGATAGATAGATAGGGTGAGAGAAAGGGAGAGAGGAAGGGATGGGGGATAGAGCGAAAATAGAGAGAGTGGAATAGTGGGAAAGAAAAAGCAAGAGAAAAGGAAGGAGAGGGGAAAGTGATAGATAGATAGGCAAGAAGGAATATATATATATATATATATATATATATATTTTTTTTTTTTTGATAATAACAGTCTTTAAATAAAATATTTTGTTTCGTATTTTTTTTCTTTAAAAATGTTCTTAAATCACATATACGTTGACCATATCTTTATGCCGGTTTAAAGTTCAAAAATGGAAGGTTGTCGTAAATTTCGGTAGCTTGCCCCCCCCAAATTCCACTGGTCTTCCGATCCCTTTGATCTCTCTCTCTCTCTCTCTCTCTCTCTCTCTCTCTCTCTCTCTCTCTCTCTCTCTCTCTTCTCTTTTCTTTAAATGCCTACCCCACCCGACTGTTTAATCAACTGTAAAACATTAGATTCTGATTTGGTTTTGAAAAACGCACATGTTTATGATTTTCGGACAGGACATTCTGGGCTCCTCCGCCCAGCATGGGCCAACGGCCAGGATCAACCAGTTCAGTCAGGTAACTACTGCTCCTCATCTTTAAGAGCGGCGCCTATTGATGAGTTAACTCCACAGCTACCGATAGATATCGATGACCTCGACCCAACCTAAACTATTCATGACAGTACACAAAGCCAATGTGAAAGAATCATACAGCATCGTGCTCCCTGCTATCACCAAAAGTACGCGCTCTGCTGAGGCTCGAGCTCCGGCCCAGTGTCCGATAAATTACATGCGGAGCTCTAAATGCATCACACACTCAAACCACATCACTCTCAACACAGACAAACAAGGCAAACACTCTAATGAAGACATAAACCTAACCACAATATCTAATAAGACGGACATAGAACCCAAAACCAATACAGACCTACTTAGATGTAAAAAAACACTTAAGATAGCAACATTTAACGTTAGAACACTAAAAACGATAGGCCAACTCCCAGAACTTACAGAGTCCGCAGCTGAAAAAAATATAGATATCATATGTGTGCAAGAACACAGATTTGACCATGGTGATGTAGAACTAAAATACCATGAATGTGGAAACGGCTGGACATTTGTGTCAGCATCTGCATGGAAAAACTCCATCAATGCCGCTATAGGAGGTGTAGGAATGCTTCTCAGCCCTCGAGCACTAAAATCACTTAACAGCATAGAAAAAATCCAACCGAGAATTATGTGTGCTACGTTTAATGGCAATCCTTGCATGACTATAGTCTCATGCTACAGCCCCACAAATGTCAGCAACGAAACAGACATTGAAATGTTTTACAGCGGGCTATCCTCCCTATGCAGACATACCCCCAAACATAACGTACTGATCGTCGGTGGAGACCTGAATGCACACATAGGAAGAAACGAAAACAATAGATTCAGCTTACACAATACCCCAAACAGGAACGGTGATCTCCTAGCTGAGTTCTCTGTTGAGAACAGGCTTGTTTGTCTAAACACCAAATTCCGAAAACGGAAGGGCAAACTTTGGACACACACATACCCAAATAACACAAAAGCACAACTAGATTACATCCTAATAAACAAAAAGTGGATAAATAGTGCAATTAACTGTGAAGCGTATTCCTCTTTTGAAGGAGTATCCTCAGATCACAGAATAGTCACAGCAAAATTACGACTAAGCCTACGTAGGAATAAAAAGCAAACTAGTAAATCCGTACGATACAACTGGGCGACACTTGCCAACAGCGATATATGCAATCGCTACGCTGTTGCAGTTAGAAATAAATTCGATATCCTCCAGGAGATATCCGAAAGCTCCACACCAAACGAGGAATACGAAAACTTCGTCAATGCTCACCAAGAAGCAGCAGCCGAGTGCGTACCAACTAAACCAAGAGCCAGACACTATGTTCCATGGGAGACAGAAACAGTTAGAGAAAAGAGAAACGATATAAAAGAAGCAGTACAACGTAATAAAATAAACCCAACTAATGCCAATCTACACAACCTTAGAAAAGCCCAGATAGAACTAGCCAAAACATACAAAAAAGAACAAATAGAATACATACAAACACAAATAAATAATATAAGACAATCGAGGACAGACAGTCACGATTAGCATGGCAAACTGTTAATGAAGTCAGCGGTAGGAAAAGTACCTCTAAATCGAAGTTAAAGGCAACCAGCCAAAAAGATAGACTCCAAAAATGGAAAGACCACTTCCAGAAACTTCTGGGGAACCCACCTAAAATAGTAGAAGATAATACACAAAAGATTGTCGATAAACAACTAGATATCAAACTGGGGGACTTCACGATAGATGAAATCAACCAAGTTTTAAAGAAGCTAAAAGGTAGAAAAGCGGCAGGACTTGACGGAATACCCCCGGAGGTATGGAAGATAGGAAAGTTCAGTGACATACTGCTTGGGCTATGCAATGCAGTGTATAGACAAAATAGAATAGATAGATGGACAAAAGGCTGCATCCTCCCATTCCCTAAAAAAGGAGATCTCGGAATCGCTAAGAACTACAGAGGCATAACTCTTACTGCTATTGCAGCTAAGATATATGATGCCCTTCTCCTTAATCGCATCCGACCTGAAATAGAAAAAATCCTTAGGAGAAACCAAAATGGTTTCCGCAAAAATCGATCCACAACCTCTCAGATCCTGACTATAAGACGGATCATAGAAGGAATACGAGCAAAGAATCTAGAGGCAATGCTACTATTCGTAGATTTCTCCAAGGCATTTGATTCCATACACAGAGGGAAAATGGAACAAATACTACTAGCATATGGCCTCCCCAAAGAAACAGTTGCAGCTATAATGATGCTATACAGGGACACTAGAGCAATGGTACGCTCACCTGATGGCGACACAGATTTCTTTGACATCGCTGCTGGAGTCCTACAAGGAGATACATTGGCACCATATATATTCATAATATGCCTAGACTACGTACTCAAAACATCATTAGATACCATAAAAGAAAAGGGTTTCACACTGAAAAAGGCAAGGAGCAGGCGTTATCCCGCACAAACAGTCACAGATGCAGACTATGCTGACGACCTTGCACTCCTTGCCGATACACCGACACAAGCTGAGTCACTGTTACACAGTTTGGAGGAGGCGGCAGAAAATATCGGCCTCTATGTGAACTCCAGTAAAACAGAGTTCATGAGTTTCAAAAAGAAAGGAAACATCTCAACACTCAACGGCACGCCTCTCAAGCCTGTAGAACAATTCACGTACCTAGGTAGTAATATCTCATCCACAGAGAGAGATGTTAACACACGAATAGCAAAGGCATGGTCAGCCACAAATTGTCAGTCATATGGAGGTCTGATCTCCCTGACAAGCTGAAGCGACAGTTCTTCCAGGCTGTGGTTATATCGATGCTGCTATATGGCTGCACCACTTGGACCCTAACGAAGCGTCTTGAAAATAAGCTAGATGGAAGCTGCACAAGAATGCTACGTGCAGTCTTGAACAAATCGTGGAAGCAGCACCCCACGAAGAGACAGCTGTACGGTCACCTGCCCCCCCCCTCTCTCAAACTATCCGAGTGAGACGGACAAGGCACGCAGGACACTGCTGGAGAAGCAAGGACGAGCTCATAAGCGACGTTCTCCTGTGGAAGCCAACACATGGACATGCAAGTGTGGGGCGCCCAACAAGGACGTACATTGACCAGCTATGCGAGGATGCTATATGCTCAGCAGAGGACCTCCCAGGTGCAATGAGTGATAGGGAGGGTTGGCGAGAGATTGTCATGGATATCCGTGCTGCAAGCGCGACATGATGATGATGATATATATATAGGCAAGAAGGAAATGATAGATAGATAGGCAAGAAGGAAAAGATAAAAATAGATAGATAGATAGATAGGCAAGCAGATAGATAAGATATAGATAGATAGATAGATAGATAGGATAGATAGGCAAGAAGGAAAAGATAGATAGATAGATAGATAGGCAAGAAGGAAAAGATAGATAGATAGATAGATAGGCAAGAAGGAAAAGATAGATAGAAAGATAGATAGATAGGCAAGAAGGAAAAGATAGAAAGATAGATAGATAGGCAAGAAGGAAAGATAGATAGATAGAAAGATAGATAGATAGGCAAGAAGGAAAAGATAGATAGATAGAAAGATAGATAGATAGGCAAGAAGGAAAAGATAGAAAGATAGATAGATAGGCAAGAAGGAAAAGATAGAAAGATAGATAGATAGCATAGATAGGCAAGATAGATAGAAGAAGATAGATAAGATAGAAAGATAGATAGATAGGCAAGAGGAAAAGATAGATAGATAGATAGGCAAGAAGGAAATGATAGATAGATAGAAAGATAGATAGATAGGCAAGAAGGAAAAGATAGATAGATAGATAGATAGGCAAGAAGGAAAGATAGATAGATAGAAAGATAGATAGATAGGAGAAGGAAAAGATAGATAGATAGAAGATAGATAGATAGATAGATAGATAGGCAAGAAGGAAAAGATAGAAAGGATAGATAGATAGGCAAGAAGGAAAGATAGAAAGATAGATAGATAGGCAAGAAGGAAAGATAGAAAGATAGATAGATAGATAGGCAAGAAGGAAAAGATAGAAAAGATAGATAGATAGATAGGCAAGAAGGAAAGATAGATAGATAGAAAGATAGATAGATAGGCAAGAAGGAAAAGATAGATAGATAGATAGATAGGCAAGAAGGAAGAAGATAGATAGATAGATAGATAGATAGATAAAGATAGATAGATAGGCAAGAAGATAGATAGATAGATAGATAGATAGATAGGCAAGAAGGAAAAGATAGATAGATAGAAAGATAGATAGATAGGGAAGAAAGATAGATAGATAGATAGATAGGCATAGAAGATAGAAAGATAGATAGATAGGCAAGAAAAAGATAGAATATAGATAGATAGGCAAGAAGGAAAAGATAGATAGATAGAAAGATAGATAGATAGGCAAGAAGGAAAAGATAGATAGAAAGATAGATAGATATAGATAGATAGATAGGCAAGAAGGAAAAGATAGATAGATAGAAAGATAGATAGATAGGCAAGAAGGAAAAGATAGATAGATAGAAAGATAGATAGATAGGAAGAAGGAAAGATAATAGATAGATAGATAGATAGGCAAGAAGGAAAAGATAGATAGATAGATAGGGTAAGAGGAAAAGCGAGAGTTAGTGAAGGGGAGAGAGCAAGAAAGATAGAGAAAGTGGGGGGGACAGCGGGAAAGGAAAGGGGAGATGAAGGGAAAGAGAATGATAAAGGGATAGATAGAGAGAGAGATAGAGAGAGAGAGAGAGAGAGAGAGAGAGAGAGAGAATGAAAAAGGCAAGAGGAAAAGAAGGAGGGACATACAGACAGACGGTAAATGTTTGAAGAATTTTATTTACTAAGCATTACATGTCGAAGATTAAAGTATCGCCGGTTGGACCCTTAACGGTCTCCTCCACACCAGATGGTCTTTTTGTGGTGAAGGACACGGTTAGCCGAAAAGGCGCTTCAAAAACCTGTTTATCACCTTTCGACCTCCCCCCACCCCCCACGTCTCACGCCCGTCCTCACATAAGCATGTAGATGGTTCTTCTGATAGAAAGCACCTGCTTCAAAGATCGTTGCATTTAAGCGACTGCCACCTAGCAACACTAAAATACCAACAACGGCTACTTTTTTTTTTTTTTTTTTTTTTTTATTTTGGGTCAATGTTTGATTGAACATTCTTAATCTTATCTTGTCTGCCTCTGTCGGGTGAAACCAGTTTGTGTTGTTTATGCTTCTTGCTTAGAAAGAAGAGAACAAAGAAATCGTGGCGAGAAAAATAAGTAAGGATAATCGTGAAAGACAAGTATTTACAGCAATGAATGCACCGAGGAGGGTAATCCCTAAGGTAAGAACTCCAAAATATTTAGAAATCACAGAAACGTTTATTGTTTACTAACAAATACCGCTCGATACGAAGTCGTTTAAGCTAGTTTATATATTAATACGCTAATACCCTTGGGAAAGGTATGAATCCAATTCTCCCTCCAGTTACAGGTAAATAGTAGGACAGGCTAGGCTTTTTAACCAGTCTAGGAGAAGGAAAACTCTGAATTCAAACCTGTTAAACTCCGCTTAAGAAATTGACCTTGTGTCGCATCCTGCTTGTGTGGAGGGGTTGGCATATGTATATAGTTCGATTCCGGCCCTCGCCAACTCAGCGTATGAGTAGCACAGGAATATATGCAGTAAAGTAAGGAGCTGATGGTTGGTGTGGCGCTCCATCTCAGATGCAAAAACAATCTCTTTGGTCTAGCGTTAGTGAAAAGTGGATAGACTCCCTCGCTGTCCGGCTGATACCGACTTTAGGCCGCCCGAGGACTTTACTTATATATATATATATATATATATATATATATATATATATATATATATATTAATACGCCTGTTCCTTAATATTCCGCCCGTTATCATGTTGCAATACCCTCTGGTTAAAAGTGAGACTGTCCAAATCGTCCAAGATGAAATGCAAAAATATAAATCCTAATTATCTGGTGTCCATTAATCGCCGAATACTTATTTTCCCCATTCTATTTCACCCAATTTTTTAAAAATGAAACACTCCAAATGGTCTTGTGTCACATAAATGACCAACGTAAAATTAAAAGGAATTTAAAAAAAAAAAAAGGAGTTACATGTTTGTTTTATATTTGTAATTAATTGTGACTTACGGAAGATATTCAGTTTTGTCGGCTGGATCGGTAGAATACACCGACTGCACCTCTGCAGAAGGGTAAGAACCCCAATGAGACCACTCGTGGGTCGTGAGTTGTGACCCGTGTTGCTTAAGGATGGAATCATGGTGGCTGAGCAGTCCATGATATGTAAGTTGGCCCTTACTTAGACTAGACATTCGGTCGGAAAGATCCCAGCCGATCAATAGACTGTTCACGTTAAGTTCTAGCACTTATATGATTGAACTGATCATATTGTCCTTATAACTACTACCAATAATCCCTCTGAAGACAAGCATGGATATGATTGAAATCGCTTTGGTACAAAACATGGGAAACCGCTACCATTTGGCCTCTCATATAAGAAAAACGACAATAAGTTTTGAACGTATACACAAAAAAAAACATCAAGAAGAAATATTCTGCATATATATATATATATGCAGAATATAAAAAGAATATAGCTAAAGTACCCGGTCCATGACCGGACTAAAATGAAATTTGGATCACCAGGGAGTGAGAGAGAAAGTGGAAGACAGTAGTTAGAGAGGGGGTAAGAGGAAAATAATTCTTGAAACTAAAATCATTGAGAATTTGTATATTTCAGGATTTGTATTTTCTGTTTTATAGTTTAAAATTATTTCATATTATTATACAACAAATTGAAAGTATTCGTTTGTATATTTGTTTGTTATTGTTTTAAATTTTTTGTACATGACAATTCACATTTAGTTCTTAATTGCATGTTGAGTTTAAAAAGAAGCTGAGAATCGAAAATTTAAATTCTTCGTATTGCAATATCTATTTTTGCTAAAACCTAAGATAGTATTATAGGGACCACCAATTGATCAGTTTAGGCCATCTTGAATAAAACGGAAATATTTTGTTATTATTTATAATTAATTGATTTTTCATAGAATTTAAAAAAACTCTTATCGTAATTTGTTTTTAGCTACGTTAATTTTCAGTTGATTTAACTGTGCAAAAATGAAAACGTTGTTTTTCAATCATAATTTTCATTATTTCCGTAAGCTGAAAAAAAGTTAAAAAATCATCAGGAGTTTATTTAATGTTTTTTCTTTCAAATGGAAAAAAATTTTCAAGAAAATATTAATTTTTCTGCAAGTTTCATAGTGTTAAATATAGGGGGGGGTAAATTTCACAGGGTAAAATTGGTGGTACCTAGTATTTTAAAAACATTGTTTAAAAACGTTTTGGTGGACCTGATTATCTGGACCCCCCCCCCATCTATTTTTTTCCTTCAGTTGATTATTATCGATTACACACCAATCTATCAGATTGAAAAAAAAAATTCTTTAAAAGTTCTTTATTATTTGAGTATTCACGGGTGCTCATTTCCTCGTATAAGTTATAGTAAATTCATCCCCCATATCGGAACCGCTTGAACGGAACCCAAATATTTATTTATTTTCCCATTAAAACCCCACCCCTAACCCCTAACCCCCCCTAGTTAAAATTAAGTTTTTATTACAAAATTTGTATTAATTAAAAACATCAATTTTCATAAAAGTTCAAATGTCACCTATGAAATCTCTATTTAAACATGCCAATTTTTCAGAACTGAAAAGTTGCACACTATAAACTCAGCGATGTTGACTTCACAATAAAGAGTAAATCATAAACTTAAAATTTAATTTGTAAGGCAAATTATGAGGAATATTTTAATTGTATTTTGAATAATAATTTAAATGTTGGTTGTTAGTTGTTTTTTTATCAACTTCTCGGGTAATTTACTAACGAATCATGTCATTTTGATAAACAAAGCGCTTTCAATTTTTCGTACTTACATATAAAATTTTTTTGAAATGTTCCAATAACTGGATATTGTCGGATAAACTTGAAATAAATTCGTCTTACAAATAATTGACTACTTATCTCCATCGGGCCTTCGACTAAAGATAAAACACCGGATTGTGTCCGTATTAACGTTGTTTTTGTTTTTTTTTTTTATCGTGGTTTGAGAAAATAATTAGTTACGAACCAAAAGAAAAACATTCTAAGGAAATTCGTCAATCTTATTGTTATTTTTAACCCTTTAAAACTCTAAGAATAAAAATTAATAATAAATTAAAGAATAAAGTCATTTTATTCGAATGAAATCTTAGTTTAATTTATACAAAAATGTAACCGTACTTACGACGTAAACTGATTTTTTCAAGACGGTAAATGTTTGAAGAATTTTATTTTGCTAAGCCTTACATGTCGAAGATTAAAGTATCGCCGGTTGGACCCTTAACGGCTCCTCCACACCAGATGGTCTTTTTTGTGGTGAAGGCCACGGTTAGCCGAAAAGGCGCTTCAAAAACCTGTTTATCACCTTTCGACCTCCCCCCACCCCCCACGTCTCACGCCCGTCCTCACATAAGCATGTAGATGGTTCTTCTGATAGAAAGCACCTGCTTCAAAGATCGTTGCATTTAAGCGACTGCCACCTAGCAACACTAAAATACCAACAACGGCTACTTTTTTTATTTTTTTATTTTTTTTCATTTTGGGTCAATGTTTGATTGAACATTCTTAATCTTATCTTGTCTGCCTCTGTCGGGTGAAACCAGTTTGTGTTGTTTATGCTTCTTGCTTAGAAAGAAGAGAACAAAGAAATCGTGGCGAGAAAAATAAGTAAGGATAATCGTGAAAGACAAGTATTTACAGCAATGAATGCACCGAGGAGGGTAATCCCTAAGGTAAGAACTCCAAAATATTTAGAAATCACAGAAACGTTTATTGTTTACTAACAAATACCGCTCGATACGAAGTCGTTTAAGCTAGTTTATATATTAATACGCTAATACCCTTGGGAAAGGTATGAATCCAATTCTCCCTCCAGTTACAGGTAAATACTAGGCTTTTTAACCAGTCTAGGAGAAGGAAAACTCTGAATTCAAACCTGTTAAACTCCGCTTAAGAAATTGACCTTGTGTCGCATCCTGCTTGTGTGGAGGGGTTGGCATATATATATAGTTCGATTCCGGCCCTCGCCAACTCAGCGTATGAGTAGCACAGGAATATGTGCAGTAAAGTAAGGAGCTGATGGCTGGTGTGGCGCCCCATCTCAGATGCAAAAACAATCTCTTTGGTCTAGCGTTAGTGAAAAGTGGATAGACTCCCTCGCTGTCCGGCTGATACCGACTTTAGGCCGCCCCGAGGACTTTACTTTTATATATATATATATATATATATATATATATATATATTAATACGCCTGTTCCTTAATATTCCGCCCGTTATCATGTTGCAATACCCTCTGGTTAAAAGTGAGACTGTCCAAATCGTCCAAGATGAAATGCAAAAATATAAATCCTAATTATCTGGTGTCCATTAATCGCCGAATACTTATTTTCCCCATTCTATTTCACCCAATTTTTTAAAAATAAAACACTCCAAATGGTCTTGTGTCACATAAATGACCAACGTAAAATTAAAAAGAAATTTAAAAAAAAAAAGGAGTTACATGTTTGTTTTATATTTGTAATTAATTGTGACTTACGGAAGATATTCAGTTTTGTCGGCTGGATCGGTAGAATACACCGACTGCACCTCTGCAGAAGGGTAAGAACCCCAATGAGACCACTCGTGGGTCGTGAGTTGTGACCCGTGTTGCTTAAGGATGGAATCCTGGTGGCTGAGCAGTCCATGATATGTAAGTTGGCCCTTACTTAGACTAGACATTCGGTCGGAAAGATCCCAGCCGATCAATAGACTGTTCACGTTAAGTTCTAGCACTTATATGATTGAACTGATCATATTGTCCTTATAACTACTACCAATAATCCCTCTGAAGACAAGCATGGATATGATTGAAATCGCTTTGGTACAAAACATGGGAAACCGCTACCATTTGGCCTCTCATATAAGAAAAACGACAATAAGTTTTTGAACGTATACACAAAAAAAACATCAAGAAGAAATATTCTGCATATATATATATATGCAGAATATAAAAAGAATATAGCTAAAGTACCCGGTCCATGACCGGACTAAAATGAAATTTGGATCACCAGGGAGTGAGAGAGAAAGTGGAAGACAGTAGTTAGAGAGGGGGGTAAGAGGAAAATAATTCTTGAAACTAAAATCATTGAGAATTTGTATATTTCAGGATTTGTATTTTCTGTTTTATAGTTTAAAATTATTTCATATTATTATACAACAAATTGAAAGTATTCGTTTGTATATTTTGTTTGTTATTGTTTTAAATTTTTTTGTACATGACAACAATTCACATTTAGTTCTTAATTGCATGTTGAGTTTAAAAAGAAGCTGAGAATCGAAAATTTAAATTCTTCGTATTGCAATATCTATTTTTGCTAAAACCTAAGATAGTATTATAGGGACCACCAATTGATCAGTTTAGGCCATCTTGAATAAAACGGAAATATTTTGTTATTATTTATAATTAATTGATTTTTCATAGAATTTAAAAAAAACTCTTATCGTAATTTGTTTTTAGCTACGTTAATTTTCAGTTGATTTAACTGTGCAAAAATGAAAACGTTGTTTTTTCAATCATAATTTTCATTATTTCCGTAAGCTGAAAAAAAGTTTAAAAAATCATCAGGAGTTTATTTAATGTTTTTTTCTTCAAATGGAAAAAAATTTTCAAGAAAATATTAATTTTTCTGCAAGTTTCATAGTGTTAAATATAGGGGGGGGGGTAAATTTCACAGGGTAAAATTGGTGGTACCTAGTATTTTAAAAACATTGTTTAAAAACGTTTTGGTGGACCTGATTATCTGGACCCCCCCCCCCATCTATTTTTTTCCTTCAGTTGATTATTATCGATTACACACCAATCTATCAGATTGAAAAAAAAATTCTTAAAAGTTCTTTATTATTTGAGTATTCACGGGTGCTCATTTCCTCGTATAAGTTTATAGTAAATTGATCCCCCATATCGGAACCGCTTGAACGGAACCCAAATTATTTATTTATTTTCCCATTAAACTAACCCCAACCCTAACCCTACCCCTAACCCCCCCTAGTTAAAATTAAGTTTTATTACAAAATTTGTATTAATTACAAAACATCAATTTTCATAAAAGTTCAAATGTCACCTATGAAATCTCTATTTAAACATGCCAATTTTTCAGAACTGAAAAGTTGCACTATAAACTCAGCGATGTTTATTGACTTCACAATAAAGAGTAAAATCATAAAACTTAAAATTTAATTTGTAAGGCAAATTATGAGGAATATTTTAAATTGTATTTTGAATAATAATTTAAATGTTGGTTGTTAGTTGTTTTGTTTTATCAACTTCTCGGGTAATTTACTAACGAATCATGTCATTTTGATAAACAAAGCGCTTTCAATTTTTCGTACTTACATATAAAATTTTTTTGAAATGTTCCAATAACTGGATATTGTCGGATAAACTTGAAATAAATTTCGTCTTACAAATAATTGACTACTTATCTCCAGTCGGGCCTTCGACTAAAGATAAAACACCGGATTGTGTCCGTATTAGTAACGTTTGTTTTTGTTTTTTTGTTTTTTATCGTGGTTTGAGAAAATAATTAGTTAACGAACCAAAAGAAAAACAGTTTCTAAGGAAATTCGTCAATCTTATTGTTATTTTTAACCCTTTAAAACTCTAAGAATAAAAATTAATAAATAAATTAAAGAATTAAAAGTCATTTTATTCGAATGAAAATCTTAGTTTAATTTATACAAATATGTAACCGTACTTACGACGTAAACTGATTTTCATGATACTGTTATTTACGATTAAACTATTTTTTAAATAATGTAACCGTAAAGCGTACATTTTGATTTTCTACAATTTTTATGCATTACAAAAATTAAAATTAAAATGAGTGTACTGTACAATTTAAGAATATGGACAAACTCGCTGTAAAAAATAATTTAATCTATAAAAACACATACAAATTACATATTCAGAAAGACTAAGAGAATCCGAACTGCCTTATTCGTAGTATTTTTTTTTTTTTAACTCGCTGTAAAAAGAAAATTAATCTATAAAAACACATACAAATTACATATTCAGAAAGACTATTTCATCTTATTACTAAAGATATAAATATTTTAAAGATTAAAATCCTAAATAGGTAAGAGATTCCGATCTGACTGTTATAGACTGCACTGCTTGTATCGCAATAATCATAGGCAGCGTGGCTATCCAAAGCCATTTTTTAATTTTTTAACTCGCTGTAAAAAATGATTCAATTAATAAAAACTCACACAAATTACATATTTTGAAAGAGTATTTTCTTATCTTTCTAACGATATAAAAATTATTAAAGACTGGACCATAAATAGGCCATAAATTCGGAGCTGAACGGCTTAGACTGCAAAATTAATTCATTAAAATCAAAACTTCGCTGCTGTTATCGCTTTAACAATAAGCAGGCAGAGACAATATTTCATTATCAGGAGGGGCTGATATACGGACAGTTCCGCAAATTGGGTGATTTTGGATTAATTAATCGATTAAATCCCTTAATCAGTAAAAATCAATAACCAAATTTGGAATTTTTCTTAGTTAGAACGATATCAATGTGTATGCAAGATTTTGAATCTGAGTGACCTCCCGTTTTTTTGTTATACGTCGACACGTACATACCAAAATCTCTGTTTTATATATTAGATATATATATATATATATTATATATATATATATATATATGTGTGTGTGTGTGTGTAAACTTATCAAACCGTAAAGAATAGCTAATTACATCCGTAAAATAAAAAGAGCAACTTTTAAGATAACAAAAGCAAACTTGATTACATTAGTGTGTTTACGCCAACGTTTGCTTTTTCAGTTGTAAAAATAAAATATTTTGAATGTCTTATCATGAAATAGGAAATATATATATATATATATATATATATATATATATAATATGAATTTATTTATGTATCAATTTGATTCTGGTGAACGCTTTTTTTTGTGATATCAGAAATTATGGGAAATGTATTTAGAACAAAAAAAACAGAACAAAAAACAGAGTTCCAAAACTTGACCCTAACTCGCATTATTTTTCCAATATTTCGGGTGACATTTACCTTTTTATCAAAGTATTATATAACAACTACAACTGTAAAATAGTGAGATGAAATGAATGTGAAAAAAAAATGAGCAATCTATATATAAATACTCGTGTTGCCTAATTATACAACCGTTATCATCTTGCAAAACAATCTGTTATATATATATATATTATATATATATATATATATATATATATATATATTATATAAGTTTTTTAATTTTTATATTTATTTACGTGGGAACAAGTTTGCTACCATTGGTTTCTTGCAGTGCGTGCTTAATTTTTTAAGCAGAGCAGTCCTCAGGCAATGAAAAATGTTTTGAAAATGACACACACACACACACACACACACACACGCATGTATATATATATATATATATATATATATATATTACTGACGATTAAAATTACTTTCTACGTGCGCAAAATTATTTATGCGTAGATGAGCCAATTATAATTCCTGACAAAAACAATATCATTAAATCAACACACTTATGCCTAGATTTGTTTTTGCTCATAGTAATAAACTTGTACCTCCGTGTGTCACGCCCTGGCGTCACCTAAGATGAATAATGGAACATTTCGTTTTGATTGTAGTGAAAGAAAGGGAATAGAAAGCACATGCTACACACCAGAAAGAAACAAACAAAATATGATATGAAAGAGAGAGAGAGAGAGAGAGAGAGAGAGAGAGAACCAGAAGGTGTTGTAAGATGATAATGGTCGTCCAATTTGGAAACACATGTATTAATATATAGATGGCTCAATTTTTTCACAAACTTTTTTTAATACTGTAAAATCATAAAATTACTTTTGTATTCAGTAATATCCCTTTCATCTTAATTTCAGTTGTTTTTTGTATAGCAATTCTCCGGTTTATTCTAATACTAGAAGAGGCTACCCGGCGTCACCTGGGTAGGGGAGAAAAAAACAAGCAAATAAAAACAAAAAAGGAATATAATGATTAGCAAGCTAGTCTTGCAAATCCGTTACTCCTGAATAGCGAGTTTAATCCTCGCTGGATGCCCCATAAAAATCTCTACTAATCTTAATCCGGCCTGAAAAATGAGTGTTTTATTTCACCCAATTTTAAAAACGGAACAATCCAAATGGTCTATTTACGCTAATTACGCTTCCATTTTGACTTGTTTAACTTCGAGATTCACAGACATTTTTAAGTAGAATTTTAATGCTGTTTCAATTTTTAAATATCTTTGCGAATATAAATAAAATGTTTATCATTTTTTTTTACAAAAAAACTAGACTCAATAACAGTGAATGTATATATATATATTTACTTTGTCGTTAATTGTTTTATTTTTATTGTTTCCACCGGACATACATACACACAACTGTCCTTTATATATGTATAGATCACAAAATCGGTCTCATTACTTGACATACCGACCTTGTATGACTTGTATGCTTTCGTTTTCTTTACTACTACGTTCCTATCTTATCATCACCAGTAAGGTTTCCCTTGTACTATTTAACCCATAGCTGTGGGGATAAGGGGTTTCATACCTTTCCCAAGAGCATTAGCCTGAAATGGAACGTAATAACGCGACTGGAATCATTTGAATTCGCTTTCTACGATGTTGCAGTCTAGCACTTTATCCACTACACCACGGAGATAACTCCCTCCCCCCGCACTGTTAATAGAAGTGGTGACTACGTCTTCATTGGTAAAAGGGGAATTCCATTTCAAATCATCCAGAAAAATGTAAAATTGTCACCCAACCTCTTCAATTTTTCTGATTTTTTTTTCGGTTCTGAGTAAAAATCAAACTATCTTTTTGGTACAAATAATTTTCCATATATGTAAAATAATAATAGAAATATATTTTGTCATAGATGCAGTGCCACATCGGGATATTGAACTTGCTAAGAAAAAATCAGAAAATATTAATTACTTAAAACGTGTTAACTTTAAGACTTTTTGACAGCAGTGTTGGATTCCTTGGGCAAAAATGCTAATTTTTAGGAGTAGGGAAGTTCTAGGACTTATTTTAGAGACAAAAATAGATTACAAAAAGTCGTCAGTTTTCACGACCCCCCTCTAAATTTGGAGAGTTAAAAATCGACATAACTCCGCCAGTTTTTTAAATTGGAATCTCAAATTTTGAGGATTATTTAACATAATCCAAACCTGGACAAAATTTCAGAAAAATTGAAGTGGGTAGGTGACATGGCCTGGATAATTTGACATAAAATTACCCAAAAGTGAATTATTTTGATGAGAGGCCGGTTTAGCTCATTAGGTAAAGAACCCACCAAGGTATCGCAAGTTTCCGGGTTCGATACCGGTCCCCGACAACTCAGCGTATGAATAGCACATCTTGGGTAATCTGATCTGTGAGATAAAGCGGAGAGATGACGGTAGGTGTGGCGCTCGGTCTCAGCAAAAAAAGAAAAGAAAAATCGCTGGCGAAAAGGGAATACACACTGTCGGTCTTGATATACCGGCCTTGTATAACTTGTATGCTTTTTTTTCTTTACAACTAAGTTCCTATCGCATCATCACCAGTAAGATTTCCCTAGTATTATTTAACCCATAGCTAGTGAGATAACTGATTTCATACCTTTCCCATGGGTATCAGCCCGAAAATGATCGTAATAACACAACTGGAATAATTCAAACTCGCTTACTACGATATTGTAGTCCACCACATTATTCACTACGTCAGGTGTAGCGCTCCATCTCAGAAAAAAAACAAACTCCTTTGTCTAGCGCTAGCGAAGAGGGGATAGGCTCCCTCGCTGATATCGACAATAGTCCAGTCCGCCAAGTTTACTTTTTACTTTTAAGTTGATTTGAAATTGAATTGATAATCTTTATTTTATTTACACATATGCGTTTTCTGCCGAGAGGCTTTATGTGATCCTGAGAAAATCTAGGGGAGCAAACCCCGAAAACAAATCCGGAGCCGGGATCCCTAGGGTGTTGGATACAGTAGCTCCTGTGACGCTGCCAAGCTGCACTGGTTTCTTGCCTTTCATTTGGACCACAGCGGCAGTCTGGAGAGAGCGTGGGATTTGCTGCTTGGTCAGCAGCATATTCTCCATATCGGCCTGCCCAGTTCCAAAGAAAAAAATCCATTTGGACGCTACTCCATCGTCTTTCGCACACGGAAGGATGCCAACGCATAAGTTCCTATCACCAGTAAGATTTCCCTTGTATTATTCAAACCAGAGATGGGGGTTTCATACCTTTCCCAATGGTATTAACCAGAAAGTGAACGTAATAATGCGACTGGAATAATTTGAACTTGCTTTATTGGTATGAGGGACTCTTTTGAAAATGGCTCAGTCGGTAGAGCATCCACGTAGGTATTGCAAGTTTCCGAGTTCGATATCGGTCCCCCCAACTCAGCGTACGAATCTTGGGTAATCTGATCGGTGCGATAAGGTTGAGAGCTGACAGTAGGTGTGGCGCTCCATCTCTGCAACAAAATCTACTTTGTCAAGCGCTGGTGAAAAGAGTATAGGCTCCCTCGCTGTCCAGCTGATACCGACAATAGGCCACTCCACCAATTTTTCTTTTTATTTTGAAATTGAATTGATAATCTTTATTCTATTTACACAGCCGGTCTCATTTATTTGATATACCGGCCTTGTATAACTTGTATGCTTTTGTTTTCTTTACTCTACTATGTTCCTATCTTATCATCACCAGTAAGTTTTCCCGCGTCGACAGCCGGAGCCATTGTGCTTAATTCAGTGATTGATGAGAAAACAGACATAAATAAATCCCTTGTTGCTGTTTCTCTCCTCCCGCCAAAACTTGGACGTGTTTTTTACTTTGTCGAGTCAAAGATGAAGATGGGAATGGAACTGGGGAGGGCGAATAATTCAAGCAAACACCAACAATGTTTACAAACGCTTATAATCTCGCCCGATGGGATTTCCTACGTTGTTTTCATTATTGAGATAGTTTAACATTTAACAGAAGGATGATTCATATTAAAGCGGTTCTTTTTATTTCCAGAAACTGTAGTTGCGCTACAAAGATATCTTACTACGAAGCAGCCCGTCTACGCCGCGTAAGAAATGAACATTTAGATTACGGCCCGTTATTATGTAGTCTTTATTATTATGTACTAGCAAACATATGCACCCTCCGCTGGGTAAGGTTTTTTTTTGTTTGGTTTGTTTTGTTTTACGGCATATCAACCTCAGTGGGTCATTTAATGCCGATAAAGTTGCGAAATAAATCAATTCTTAATGGATAATACAATTTTTTATAAATACATTTTTCTATTTAACCCATAGATGGGACCCTAACAGGTACTACCACTCCGGGTCAGAGTGGACCAGGGAGCAATGGTGATGAAGGGGTGCTCCACATTCCCCAAACCCCCAAAACTGGAACCTCACCATCAGATAGAGTTTAACGTCATTCCCAGGACATGTAGACCCTCAGTCACCGCCTTCTAGCACCCATATGATAAAAAGGGGTTGGGGCTTGCCATAAAGGCAATAGGGTTGGGAAAATCATATAGGTGCTAGGGCTTGACGTGACCAGCCCTGGGTAAGGGTATTTGCTTCTCATCCCACTTATGAGCGCTGGACACAAGATCTCGTTTTAACGTAGGCGCATAAAAATTGCGTCGATCCCGTCGGCATTCCCCCTCAAGGGGGACGCCTCAGGCGCTAGGCAATAAACCCAGCTCTGCCCCTTTAAATCAAGGGGGCAGTTATTGCCTGGGGGGATAGCCCCTGGGATCGACGCTATTAATTGTACTTAATCGATCCAGTGGCCGAAGCTCACTGGACCCTCCGAAGGTCGGGAAAGGGTATTTGCCGCTCATCCACTTATGAGGGCTGGACACAAGGTCTCATTTTTATGTGGGCTAACAAAAATTGCATCGATCCCGTCGGCATTCCCCCTCGAGAGGAGACGCATCAGGCGTTGGGCAATAAACCCAGCCCTGACCCTTTAAGTCAAGGGGGCAGGTATTGCCTTGGGGGATAGCCCCTTGGGATCGACGTTATTAATTGTACTAACCGTTACAGTGACCGAAGTTCACTGGACCCCCGAAGGCGAGGTAAGTAAGATCAGTCCAAATATTAATCACCTGTTGAAGTCCTTAATCATAGACTATTTACGGCTATGAGCCAAACCATCTGGTAGAATAGGGAAGGTCGATTTTGGAACTGTGCAAGTGCAATTATAGTGATAGTTGGGGTTTGACATGATAAATAACGACACAGAATATTTTTTCCCAAATCGTTACCGTTTTGGGGGAATTTAGTTTAAAGGTTGAAAATTTAAGTGAAGGAGTGTCGCATATAAATTCGAGCGATCGAATGAGGGAGATAAGCGAAAGATTTACCGCAGTCAAAAGATCCGTAATTTTGGGGAAAGAAAAATGTTTTAAATGTCATTTGATAATTTTTTTTCAATTGAAAAATTTTAATTGATCTCAATAATTCAACTAAAAATAAATAAGGATATCAGATAATGAAAAAATAATCACTTGTAGAGATGAAATGGACATTGAATATATTATTATTCTGGTAGACGACAGCGATGAAAAAAATCCCCTCCTCCCTCTCTCTCTCTCTCTCTCTCTCTCTCTCTCTCTCTCTCTCTCTCTCTCTCTCTCTCATAGAATTCAGGATTTGTTATTTTTCAGCGACAAAAAAAGACTAATTTTAATTATCAATAAACCCCATAAAACCATTGTGTTATATCCACATTTTCCTCTACTCTCAACCACATTTTGTCTGATTTATTCAATCTTTCACTCCTTACACACACACACACACATATATATATATATATATAATGTGTGTGTGTGTGTACAATATGAGTGTACAAGTATGTATGCATATGCGTGTGTGTGTATATATATATATATATATATATATATATATATTGGATGGAGGTGCATTGAAATGATTGAATCGTGGGAAATGGACTTGTTGACCCGAGTTCAAGTCCTGGACAAGGCTGTTTGCATTTCACATAGCGCTTATACAGTTGGGAAAGGTATGCATCCAACTATTCTTCCACCAGCTATGGGTAAATTATAGGGCAGACTGTGCTCTTTAACCTTAGCTAAGTAACCAGTCAAGGAGAAAGAAAACTCTGAAATCAGACCTGTTAAACTCCACTTATGAAATTGACCTTGTGTCGCATCCTGTTCGTGTGGAGGGATTGGCAAATACATATATTAATAAGATAAACTTGATTTTATGTTCTTGAACAGAACATAAAATCAAGTTTATCTTATTAATCGGAAACTGGTTAATCCACTGTTTGATCTAAATTAAATTATATTGACTTTAGATGTTTGTTTTTTTAATTCAGCGTTTATTACTAATTGATACATTTCGCTAGATTTTAAGATCTTCTAAACTTATCTCATTGTGAATCTGACTTAGGTCAGCTCGGGTAAGTAATTGTGTTCCTCATTTATTTTATGCTTCGATAAACCCAGTATGGTTATATACACAATTCCCAAGAACCCTCCCTTACATATATAAGAGCATTCAAAAAATAACCCACCTCAAAGAGGTTTTTCATGGAACAGATGGACTTGCTACTACTAACACACTCTTCTACCCGGATTTTAATAGCATACTCCAATTTTTATAGTTCTTCTATAATGCTCCCTTTCAAAAAATCTAAAAAGAATTTCTTCAAATAAGAAATTTTCTCCTGACGATGACCTCAGGTCGAAACTAGTTGACAATAAATAACATATAAAAAATACTCCTGTTTGTCTTATTATTTTTTGTTCATACTATATATATATATATATATATATATATATATTGTTGAACATTGCAGCCATTTTTTGTTTGCAAATTTTTCTTTTGTCCTATCATATTGTTTTAATAATATCTGGCGAAAATTGGCTGATGTATTTGCCATAGTTGATTGTCCTAGTACTTTCCGCCCCCATTATTGTTTTAATTATCTTTTTTAATACTATTATTATTTTATAAATTGTTAATGTAATTATAGGCACTTTAGAACAATAATAATAACACTAATAATAACAACAACAATAAAATAAACTCAACCTATATAAATAGGAAATGGAACAACCCATTGTTGTACGGTTTCAAGATTACCCTGAAGATGGCCCACGATGGGGCGGAAAGTACTAGGACAATCAACTAATGCAAATATATCAGCCAATTTTCGCCAGATATTATTAAAACAATCCGGCAATATGAAAGGATAAAAGAAAAAATGTGCAGACAAAAAATGGCTGCAATGTTCAGCAATATATACAATATATGCCTACAAGAAGAAATGTTGCATATATATATATATATATATATATATATATATATATATATAATCATCCACAGACACGTGTTTCGGCGTTTCACGCCTACTTCTTATATATGTTAGCTTCCCTGTAATTGCAGAGAGAGAGACACACACAAGCACACACACACACACACACACACATTCACACACAGATTTGAGAGTGTGAGAGGGAGATTGAAATCCCCACTTTATTTGTATGTTAATTTTCATTAGCAGCCAGAAGTTATGTTTATATATAACATTCTAATAAAGTGGGAAGTTCAATTGACTTGAGATGTTTTCTAACGGCCGAAAATCACTAAATATTCTCAAGAGGAAACGAATCGATACATTTTGCAACATTTGAAGGCCTTCTAAACTCATGCCATTCCAAATCTGACGTAGACGGAGTCGGCTAAGAAATCGCGTTTCTTATGATCGGCTTGCAATAATACTTTAGCGGTTTGTCTCTTAAAATAGTCCCGCGCGTTTCTATTTAGGATCGACAATTCCTTATCAGTTATTTTTAGTTTAGACATTTCCTAAAAAACAAATGAAGCTTACTATCCAAACGTTCTGTTCTCTTTCAGCTCGAAAATGGAGACAGAAAACTAAGACAACTAAGATATCTGTAGATCGGATTGTTAAAGTTGCTTGTGACTCAGTCACTGCTGTTTGTTTTGTTTTGTTTGGTTTGGTTTGTTTTACGGCATATCAAACTCAGTGGGTTATTTAATGCCGCAAAGTTTTGAAATGAATTCATTCTTAATGGATACTCAGTTTCTTTTAAAAACACATTTTTTCTATTTAACCCATAGATGGGACCCTAACAGGTTCTACCACTCCAGGTTAGAGTGGACCTGGAAGCAATGGTGATGAAGAGGTACTGCACATTCCCCAATTTTTTTCAGAACTGGAACCTCACCATCAGATAGAGTTTAACGTCATTCCCAGGACATGAAGACCCCCAGTCACCGCCTTTTAGTACATATAGGATAAAAAGGGTTGGGGCTTGCTATAAGAGCAATAGGTTGGGACAATCATATAGGTGCTAGGGCTTGACGTGACCAGCCGATTGATTGATGGGGGGGGGGGCTCTCCGACCGCCTGTGTAGCCTAAGTAAAAGCCAAAGTAGAGTGTTGCATGTTATGGACTATTCATCCACCAGGTATTATTTAAGTATCACGGTTTGCCACCCATGGTCAACAGGAGGCCCCATTGGAGGGGGTCTTACCCCTTTTTACTTAATATCCATCCTGGATTCATCATTATACTGTTCATGGTAACATCTTCGGAAATCTACTTTATTGGATTGCTTTATTATGATGCTTGATTTTTTGTATTTCATGTATAAAGTAAATAAAGTCGTCGGGGCGGCCTAAAGTCGGTATCAGCCAGTCAGCGAGGGAGTCTATCCCCTTTTCACTAGCGCTAGACCAAGGAGATTGTTTCTGCATCTGAGGTGGAGCGCCACACCTACTATCAGCTCCTTACGTTCCGAGTTCGACAAGAAGTCTTCCGAGTCCGAGAAGGTTCTCGAGTCCGACAAGAAATACTCGAAGAAGGCCAGAAGGTACATCGGCCGAAACGTTGCATAGATAACAATAAAGATGAGGACAATAGTCCGAATAATGCAGATAATACTAATCATCAAGCCTCATCTAAAAAATTCAGAGAAATTTGTTATTTACGTTTTTGCTCAATAATGATTTTTTTTTAAAGATAACGGAATAAAAGAGAAAAAATTTACACCGGGAAAGTTCCATACCACCGTTTTACCAAGATAAAAGGTGTAGCAAATTTGATTTGTACCATAAATGCTAGTTTTTTTTATCCTTCTACTCTTCCATAAATATTTTTTCAGATTTTCAGTCTGGCCTTTGTGATACAACACAAATCTTTAGAGTCTTCTGTTTTATTTTCGTGTTGCCCTGTTCTTCGTATTTACATAAATTCTTTGGAAAAAGAAAAATCAAACAATATTTACCAACCCCTCCACACGAGAAATACCTCCACACAAGTAGGATGAGACACAATTTCACAAGCTCAGAATGCTATATAGAAATGCTATATATGAAAATTCCATTTCTTACAAATATAGCAGTCTTGGGAAGCCGGTACACACGAAGACGAGATACCGGTGGAAATTTATAACTGTTAATATGACTGATATTTAAGCCTTTTCTTTGTTTTATATTCTAGCAAGAATATGCGCCCTCCAAGCATGATATTCAGAAAGACTAACAAAATTAAATAAGAACGCATATAAAAAGATTACATTTATTTCAATTATATCTTAATTGGTTTCTATTTTAAATCACTCATTGGATTGATTTTAATACATTGGAGAATAAAACACTAATATTAGAGATCAATAAAAACAAGTAATTATTTATTAAACCTGATTTTGTTAAAACCAGTATGCAAATTAACCACACCATATATTATGTAAACTTTTATTTCTTAATGATATATATAACACATTGCAGGATTTTAAACGCCTAATAACATGGCTGTTTTGAGGCAATTCTAACTCAGATTTTCATAAAGACATCGTTAAGATTTTTTATGAATTAATGTTTTTCATTATAAATCACCCATTAATAAACTCACGCAATCCCTGAGGGTATTGTGACGTACTGTAGTTTTGGTTACAGACAGACACCGAATCTTCATTTTAATATCACCTCTCTTTATCTTTCCCCTATTCTCTTTTTTCTTTCTTTCTTTTTTAGGATATTTCTCAGAAAAGACTATCCTTTTTCTTCTCTTTCTTTCTATGATAAAAAACGGAATGGTCCATTATTTTGCTGATGTAACGATACTCACAAAAAAGCTTCATTCTCAATACAAAGGCTCCGTATTTCTTCCAAACATCAACGATAATGATATTAAATTCTCTGACGACAAACTCACCGAACATCAAAAAGAATTTCTCAATCTCCAACCTACTTGCCACCTTTGAATATATATATATATATGAAGATAGGAGGGTTGAAATAAATCTGACAGAATATAGTAAATAATAGAGGAAAAGTAGACAAAAAGAGAAAACTCAAACAAGTAGATGTAGAAGAAATATTTCGTCCTGCTTTGAGCTGGTCTTCATCAGTCACTTTAAAAAGTTCCCAAAATTGGCGGAATTGTATCGATTTTTAACTTTCCAAAATTGGATGGTCGGTCGCAAAAAATGGCGACATTTTTTTAACCTATTTTTGTCTGTAAATTGAGTTCTAGAGCTTCCCTACTCCTAAGAATTGGTTTATAGAAGTATTTTTATCCGAGGAATCTAAAAAATGCTATCATAAAGGTCTGAAAGTTAACCAGTTTTAAATCATTAATAATTTCCGATTTGCAAGAATTTTAACTGATGTTGTAGCTTCGGTTCTGGGCAAACTCCAAACTATCTCTTTGGTACAAATAATGTTCAATATATGAGAAATAATAATAGAAAAAAATTTGTCAGAAAAAAGAATTATATGCAGTGCCACATCGGGATATTGATCTTGCTGTGAAAAAAACAGAAATCATCAATGACTTAAAATTGGTTAAGTTTCAGACTTTTTTATAGTATTTTTGGATTCCCCAGCCAAAAATGCTTTTATAAACCATATTTTAGGAGTAGGGAATCACTAGAACTCATTTTACAGACAAAAATAGATTACAAAAAGTGGCCATTTTTCGTGAACCCAACCAAATTTTGAGTGCTAAAAATCGACATAACTCCGCCAATTTTTGTAATTGGAAGCTCAAATTTTGGGGAATGTTTAACTTTAATACAGTCTACACCTGTACAAAATTTCAGAAAAAATTGAAGTGAGTTGGTGACAATTTTACTTTTTTCTGAGTGATTTGACATGGAATTAATTGCCCATATATAATTGAAATAATCACGACAAGCAAACTAATAAACCCGACAAGCAAACTAAAATTATATATATATATATATATATATATATATATATATATATATATATAATTATGTGTGGGCGTGTGTGGGCGCTCATATGTGTGTGGATATATGTGTATCTGTGTGTGTGAGAAAGAGAGAGAGAGAAAGGGGGAGAGAGAAAGAGAGAGAGAGAGAAAGAGATTACTGGTATACAATAGAAAGGATGGTGAGTGTGTACAGCTGTAACCTATATTGAATTTATCTTATGATCTTAAGATTATTCTTTTAAAAAACGAACGAATAACGAAATTTATGCATTAATATGAACAGATTCCATAAGGTGGAGTCCTATTTAATATAAACAAATCAAAACTACTCCTAGTAGCGTAAAATGAAGTGTGTCTTTTCAGATTTCAAATTTCTATGGTTGGTAGCACAACAATGTTTGTAACAGGTGTTTAATGGGCCGGGTTAGCTCAGTAGGTAGAGCGTTCGGCTAGAAACCACAAGGTTCCTAGTTCGATACCGGTCCTCGCCAACTCAGCGTATGAGTAGCACAGGGATCTGTGAGGTAAAGTAAGGAGCTGACGGTAGGTGTGGCGCTCCACCCCAGACTCTAAAATAATCTCCTTGGTCTAGCGCAAGGGAAAAGGGGGTAGACTCCCTCGCTGATTAGCTGATACCGACTTTAGGGCCGACGACTTTATTTACTTATTATAAGTAAATAAATCTCAAAAGTAAGTTCTCCCAAGCGCTGAAGACGCTGGGAAAGTGTTCGTGCGGCTTGGCAACACTGCTGTGTTTGTTGTGCACACACCTGCGCCTGCTTATTATACGAGGGTAATCCCAAAATTAAGGTATCCAAAGCGCTGAGGACGCAGGGAAACTGTTCGTGCGGCTATTGGCAATACAGTTGTATTTTTTGCACTTGCCTCTGTTACAACGCCCAGTCTTGGTTTGGCAGTCGTTTTTCATGGAGCTCCCTATTGAGGAAACTGTCAAATGTAAAGTTCACGGGAGTTATTTGGTTTTGGACCGGAAAAGACATTCAAACTTTAAAATGGTGTAAACATCACTGGATTATTTCCTATAAGTCTAACATAAACAAAGGGGAACCACTCTTGACTAATAAATTATTTATTTATTTTCCCATTAAACTAACCCTAAACCATAACCCTAACCCTAAATCCTAACCCTAACCCTAACTTCTTTTTTCCTAGTAGATCAATAAATAAATAAATAATTTATCAGTCAAGAGTGGTTCCCCTTTGATCATTTTAGACTTATAGGAAATGACCCATCACTAACTATAAAGAATAAATGTTTCAGTGATTTCTAAATATTTTGGAGACCTTACCTCTGGGATTAGCACAGTACAAATGTTTGATATCCTCAATAAAATGACATCTGTTTTATATATATTGTGCCTAGTATTTTATTTGCACCATTATATTCAATACCTACAAAGTATACAATTTGCATACCATCGGATCCAGAAATGTCTATATTTTGCATACCATCAGATGAAAAAGATTATATAATCAAATCAATCAGATCCATTCGCTGGATCCAATCAAATACGATATCGGATCCAATTAAGTATCAGGTATCGCTCTTTACGTAACTGTAAAGATTCGTGTGGCTATTTTTAGGCTGCAGGTGAGAGCACTTTACAGTGGAGATCCCTTGTGGCATTAAGTTGGATCCATTTTGAGTGGAATCTTATGGTCAGTGTTAAGTGGGATCCTTGTGTTCGTGTTAAGCAGAATCCTTGTGTTCGTCAGTGTTAAGCAGAATCCTTGTGTTCCTCAGTATTAGGCACAACTAACTGAATGTCTTTCCATGAAGGCTTTTAAATAGTTATCCAACCACGTATAAGAGCGTGTTGATTGGCTGATTTAATCCATTCGGCCACGAAGAGTCTATAAATTTAACATGGGACCGCCAGCACACATTTTAAACAAAAATATTCATATCGTTGTCAGAAATGGAATCTACAACCCGAGTTCTTGAATCTTTTCTCACCACTTTTTTATGGGTATAGTAGGTCAGCCTGGTTCTTTAGTCTTGGTAAGGCAACCACTCTCTGAGAAGGAATACATTGAATTCAAAACAGCTTTACTCTGCTTGAAAATTGGCATTGTGTCATATCCTGCCCCACCCCCACCCCGTGGAGGGGTTGGATTAAGGAATACAATTAAATTCTATCCGGGTTTGAACTTTAGATATGGGGTAGATTGAGAGAGTGAGAGGGGGGGTACATAGATAGAGATGGGGAGTAGATAGATATATAGAGAGGGGGTAGATAGAGAGTGTGTGGGGGTAGATAGAGAGAGGATGGTAGATAGAGAGAGAGAGAGATGGGTTGAGAGATAGAGAGGGGTAGATAGAGAGTGTGTGGGGGTAGATAGAGAGAGGATGGTAGATAGAGAGAGAGAGATGGGTTGAGAGATAGAGAGGGGGTAGATAGAGAGTGTGTGGGGGTAGATAGAGAGAGGATGGTAGATAGAGAGAGAGAGATGGGTTGAGAGATAGAGAGGGGGTAGATAGAGAGTGTGTGGGGGTAGATAGAGAGAGGATGGTAGATAGAGAGAGAGAGATGGGTTGAGAGATAGAGAGGGGTAGATAGAGAGTGTGTGGGGGTAGATAGAGAGAGGATGGTAGATAGAGAGAGAGAGATGGGTTGAGATAGAGAGGGGGTAGATAGAGAGTGTGTGGGGGTAGATAGAGAGAGGATGGTAGATAGATAGAGAGAGAGAGATGGGTTGAGAGATAGAGAGGGGGTAGATAGAGAGTGTGTGGGGGTAGATAGAGAGAGGATGGTAGATAGAGAGAGAGAGAGAGAGATGGGTTGAGAGATAGAGAGGGGGTAGATAGATAGATATCTTCTTATTTATTGAATGACCCTCGTAGATAGATAGATATGAACAGACTGGGATAGATAAATAGATAGGGTGGGGTAGATAGATCGATAGAGAGAGAGGGTAGATAGATAGATAGATAGATAGATAGATAGGAGGAAGATAGATAGATAGACAGGGGGTCGATACATTGATAGATTGAGATAGGATAGATAGATAGATAGATTATTAGAGAGTGGGTAGATAAATCGAGAGAGAGAGAGAGAAGAGGGTAACTAGCTAGATATATATATAGAGAGAGAGAGAGAGAGAGAGAGAGAGATAGCGGGGGGACAAAACAAACAAAATGAACCACAAATCACCGACAGATGGTCGGCGACTCGAAAAGAGCAATTGTGGGATGGGTGTATTTTGTAATCGAGATGTAAGTAAAGTTTGATAAACAGAACATCTCCAAATGCAATTCTTGCTTCCATATCACCTGCCTAATGGATGCAAACATTAAACAATTCTCTCATCTTACTTATATTACTGAAACCCAATTGAAATCCACCCGCGCTCGACAGCAAAGCACTCAGCATTTAACGCATATTACGTCACTTGTTCGTGTACAATGCGATCGTGGAGATCCGGGTGGCGTAGTTCTTATCGTTATTTGAAAAATGGACACGGCGAGCCAAGTTCATGTTCAGGACGAGGTCGTTTGGGATTCATTGTGTTGTGTCGCGAGGTTGAAAGATACGCAGAAGAATTGTGTGCTTAACACATTTATTAAGCACCAGCATCCGGTGCTAAACGGATACATACAAACACAGAACAAATAAGTACAAACAATTAACAAGACAGCACTCACACTAAAAGAGGAGGGTCAGTCGCCTGTGAACTACTGCATCTCGTGGTGTTAAGTCTGCCTTATTTAAAGCCAGGGGTAGGCTCCAAAAGGGCCCTTCCACGACTTTTTTTTTGGGGGGGACGTTTTTTATTGGTCGGAAATCCAAATATTATTTTTTTAATAGGATGCGCGGAGCCTGCCTGCGCTAAGACGAAAATTCGTCACTTGAATTAGTGCCTCGTCCCGTTTACATCTGGTTGGGATTCTCTTCATTGTGGTGTGTGGGCGGATGAATTTGGTGACTTAGTGAATCGGGGAGATATCTATATTTCTGTATATAACAGAGCTCCCCCAGATGTCGACTCGATTCACGGTGGGTTTGGGTATGTATGTGTAATTGGTGTATCCAACGCAACAAAGTCAGTCTGAATATTATTCAGCTAGTTAATCAGCTTTAATCATAGGCTATTTTATGGCTATGAGCCAGTCCATCTGGTAGAGTGCTGAAGGGGTGTTAGCTATTCTATAACACATTGCATGCTTATGCACTTGGGAAAAGCATGAATTCATATCTACGATTTTACTCAGCCGTGGGTAAAAAAAGGTGGGTACACTGGACTCCCTAGTTTGGTATAGGAGGGTAATTTCCAAACCTCTGGAGACGCAACGGAATTATCCACGCGGCTATTGGCAACACTGCTGTGTTTGTTGTGCATGTGTCAGTGCCTACCTCTTATGTGAGGGTAATTCCAAAGTAAGTCTCCAAAGTGCCGTGGATGCAGGGAAACTGTTCGTGCAGCTATTGGCAACACTGTAGTGTTTGTTGTGCATGTGTTGTTCTTACCCCTTATATGAAGGTAATCCCAAAAGTAAGATCTCCAAAGCACTGGGGTTGCAGTGAAACTGTTCATGTGGTTATTGGCAACACTGTTGTGTTTGTTGTGCATGCTCCTATGCTTTTATACAAGGGTAATTCTTTATAAGCATAAAGTCGTAGATATAAAGGTAATCCCAAAAAGGTCTCCAAAGCACTGTTGTTTCTGATGGAGCTCCCGATTGACGTTGTTATTCGGTTTTAGAACGTAAAAGACATTAAACCAATTGAAAGCAAACAACATTTAACGCATGTTACAGTATTTCTTCGTGTATAATGCGAACTTGGAGATCCGGGTGGCGTAGTTCTTGTCGTTGTTGGAAAATGGACCCGGCCAGATGAGTTCAAGGTCCAGGCTATGTTGTTTGTGATTCAGTGTATGCTTATACACTAGTTGGTTGGTTGGTTGGTTGGTTTGGTTTTAGGGCATCTCATCTCATTTTATGCCGGAGATTTTTGTTTTATTCATTCTTGATGGGTACTCAATTTTTTAAACTCATTTTCTGTTTAACCCATAGATGGGACCCTAATTGGTTGGTTGGTTGGATGAATTTTAAGGCATGTCAACTCTTGGGTTATTTTATGCCGATGACGTTTTTGTTTTATCCATTCTGGATAAGTATTCAAATTTAAGAAAAATTTAAACTCATTTTTGTCTATATAACTCATTGATGGGATCCTAACAGGTACTACCACTCCGGGTCAGAGTAGAGATGGGAGCAATGGCAATGAAGGGATACTCCACACTCCCCAGATCCGATTGATCGGGGGGCTCTCTAACCGCCCGTCTAGATTAAGTAAGGGCCAAAGTAGAGTGCTGCATGTTATAGAATGATCATCCACCAGGTTCCAATTCTAAGCATCACCAGTCACCATCCACTGCCCTCAAGTGGCCCCATTTGGGGGTGTTACCCCACTGCGGAGGTGTAGTTGGTGTATTCTAAAGCTGACTGGAGTCAGCATGGCTGCTTATACACGTGGAAAAAGCATGAATGCATATCTGTTATCTTAGTTGTAAGTCAAAAACTTGGGTACACTGGGCTCTCTAGCCTTGATAATTGTACGCATTTCTACAAAGAGGGTAATCCAAAAAGTAAGGTCTTCAAAGCGCTGTAGACGCAAGGAAATTATTCGTGAAGCTATTGGCAACTGTTTTCTTTATTGGGCTCCTGTGTGTGCGCCTCTAGCTCTGTCTTGGCTGGGCGGTCCTTTCTGATGGAGCTCCCGATTGACGTTGTTATTGGTTTTTTTTGAACGCAAAAGACATTAAACCGATTGAAATTCCTCGCCAGTTAAGATAATGTATGGCGAGTCGTGCATGGATGTCAAAAACGTTCGCAAGTGGTATAGGAAGTTTGCTACGACAACGGGTTTCAATCCTTCAAAGTTGAAACTTTAATGGATGTAAACATCATTGACAATACACAGTAAACCTTTCTATGATTTCTAAATATTTTGGTGACCTTACCTCAGGAATTAATATTTTTGGGGGGGGTCAATTTTTATATAAACTAGCAGGACCTGTGCATATACCACATTGTGATAATTTAATTATTACAACGTTTGATATGTTTAATTAAGAGTTATTACAAAATACTTCAATATGTAAAAATTTTTTTTTAAATTTTGATTTAACTCTCTCTCTCTCCCTCTCTCTCTCTCCCTCCCTCTCTCTCTCTCTCTCTCCTTTTTCTTTCTCTCCTTCTTTTTATCATCGAGTGAAACAGATAAGCGTTATTGTTTTCATGTTCTCACTCCCTCTCTCTATCTTTCTCTTACTCTCTTTCTTCCTTTCTTTCTCATCTATTAATAATGGAGATTCGCTTCCGGTTTTTGTCTGTAACAAAAACTACGCCACTGTTTACGTCACATTACTCAAAATCGTCATAACATTGAATAAATACACCCAAAATTTGAATATGCAGCATTAGACAGTCTTCGTTGTTTTTTAAAACAAGTTTTAATAAATACATGACTGGTATTATATATCTATATATATAGTTTGTTTTATTTTAATACATATTTAAAGTTTACATTTCAAATTGTTTTATTTTTAATCCTTTAATGACTTTGATGATTTTACTTACTTAGGGTACAAACTCATTGACATTGAATTTTTAACTCCCACCCCTCAGGCAATATGTTTCAAAAATCTAATTTTACATCGCCCGGAGGGTGTTTTTTTATTTTGCAAGTATTTTTAATGTAGCATGTGCTTTCTTTCTTTCTTTATAATAGAACCGGAACGGTCCATTATTTAGTTGGAGTGACGACACACATAAGAAATAAGAATTCGGTGATTAAGCAAAACCAGATAATGTTGCAACGGACGGAAGATTTAGGAAGATGCGTATATGTGATCACTCACTGTTCAATCAATGTAACAATACATATGTGCACATGGTATTTGCTATTTTAGGGAAAGAAAATGAGATTATTTGGAGGAGGGGAACATTGATTCAATAAACCTGCCAGGTGGTGGTGTAATGACTGGCACTTTAGATAAACACACTTTTCACAACGATTCAAAACTTCTTAGCGCAAAACTCCGCTAATTTAAACAAATTTTAAACAAGCAACTGACTTGATTAATGAGAAAAAGGGGCCCTCATCAGAGAAGAATTCCATTCAGATATCACCCTACATACCCTACACACCTACCAAAAATACATTGCCGATAATAGAACATTGATCCCATCCTCAGGAAAAGACATTTCCACCCTTGGGGTGTTCTTCTAATTGACTAGGTAGAGTGTCTGACTAGTAACCACAAGGTTCCGGGTTCGATGCCGGCCCTCGCAAACTCAACGTATGAGTAGCACGGGGATCTGTGCGCCAAAAGAATCTCCTTGGTCTAGCGCAAGTGAAAAGGGGATAGACTCCCCCGCTTTCCGGCTGATACCGACTTAAGGCCACCCCGACGACTTTTTTATACTACCTTAAAATCTTGGGTACTAATGCACAATAGCGCGCAAGAGATATCATTAGATTACGTATAAAAAGCATTACATTTCACGGAAATACCCGAAACTTTTGAGACGTAAGGGTAAGGGGTAGTTTTAGGTTTAGGATTAGTGTTAATGTTAGTGTTATGGTCAGGATTAGGGTTAGGCTATTTCGGGAGTTTCCGATATCTAATGCTATTTATACGTAAAATCTGATTTTAATGATATTATCTCTTGTGCGCTATTGTGCATTTGTACCGAAACTTTAAACAAGTAACTGATTAGTGAGAAAAGAGCCCTCGCTGGTGGAAAATCCAATTCTAACAACATATATGATAAAAAGGACCATAAAGGCAATAAGGTCGGGACAATCATATAGGTGCTAGGGATTGATGTAACCAGACGATTGATCTGAAAGGGCCTCTCCGACCGCCCATCTAGTCTAAGTAAGGGCCAAAATGGAACGTTGCTTTGATTGAACAGTGATCACATCCCCAGGAAGAGACATTTCTACCCATGACCTGTGATTTTCTCCTTTGTGACTCTCGGTCATATTACCTTAAACTCTTGTATACATGAATTATTGGCTTCGAACCAACTGCATCGATTGGACTTAGATAATGTTAATTGTATCATGAAAGAATTGGGGTTTGTATTAGAAGCATGGAAAGAAAATAAAGATCAGAATCAAAATGATGAATATTGTGATCTTTATCTTGCTTATTTTTCTTATATTTCGAGGTGCCTTCTTCTTTCTCAAAGGTTATTTATACTGTCAATCTGACCCCACATTGCAGATAGCCAATGAAACGATGAACCCAGTACATTTAAATTACAACCATTATTATTATTTTATTATTATTATTATTATTATTATCTATGTATGTATTAGGGGATTGTTCCATCCACGTGTGTGGTTTGTGGCATAAAGAGGCAAAAAGCCTTCACATGCAAAATTGGCTTTTGGTGACACTGCAGGTTTTATTTGCTGATTTTTATTGTGTCTTTTATTGTACCATTCATTTGTAGCCTCAACTAAATCCAAAATTGTTGACGTACAAAAAAATTCGTCTGGGAAGATCATTCTTTTTTTCTTTTTTTGGGGGGGGGAGGGGGAAATACATTTTCTTACTCGTTTTTCCTTTGAATTCCACTCCTGAATGTTATCAAAGTCAAAAGGGTTTTTCTCGCCATTGCAATTAGAAGATAAGATGAATGACTGAATAACTTCTTTAAAATACATTGAGAAAGATAAGCAGAAAAATGTCATATGTAAATAAACAGTCACTATAAAATCCAAGCAGAATTTTGTCTATTCAATGAAGTTTTCGCTTAGGACAACAATATCAGTTTATGCTTTTTGTTCAATATGTTCGTCATGAATGTGTTGTTGACTATAATAAT
>CM042147.1:23505205-23510205 GCA_023376005.1 Doryteuthis pealeii | reverse complement strand
GACAAACACCAAATCTCCATTATAATAATAATATATATATATATATCGCGAGAGAGACAGAGACAGGGACAGTCAGACAGTCAGACATATTTATCTAGTTAAGAATTCAGAATTTCGCCATCGCTTAAACCGGTTGGCTTATCAAGGATAACGTCCCCAGTCTGACCTACTATTTACCCAATGGGGGAGAGGAGAGGAATTTATGCTTTTTCTACGGACGTTTCTTGGGGAAAGTGAAACGTAAACAACCACGTCCAGGATTTGAACTCGGATTGTAGAGTATATTTCCTCAGGCATTAACTGTTACTCCCATACACCTCCGACTGCGTATAGAATATGAAAATATTTGAAAAATGCTCTCGTCTGTTGTTGACGGCAATATATTTTGAGCCAGTGTATTTTATGCATAGCTCTGGCCCGTTAGTTATGACGACAATTCACATTACAGGTTTATGTTTCTATAAACCCGTCTCGTGTAGTCATCTTACGAAACTATGTAGACAATTGTTGACATAGAAAAACAGTACCAAACGTGTTTAATTACGGTTATCTTTTAAAATAGGTCTTACCATCATCACTAGGCATCACTACTTTGAGTGGTCTTAATCCCTTTTCACTGTTAATATATATATATATATATATATATATATATATATATATGTGTGTGTGTGTGTGTGTGTGTGTGTGTGTGTGTGATAAACTTTGTTCTTGAACGTTGTTTTTTTTTTTTTTGTTTTTTTGGTTTGTCTTTTGAAGCATTGGAAAAAAGAACAAAAACAACAAAAATCAGAATTTTAATATTCGATTGCAGTTCTGTTCCTGGTTTGATCAATTCCGATATTTCGGATGAACCTTCACCCTTTTTCAAGGTATATATGAGACGGTTTGGAGAAGAAAAAATGAAATGCTGTATATGAGAGCAAAAATAAATAAATAAATAAATTGAATGGATTTGGCGTTTTATAGCCGTTATTTTTCTTTCAAAAATGCGTGACGTAACTCATCCGAAATATGATCATGATAATCGTTTGAAATGCGGCATGACTTTGATCGTGATATATATATGAGGGTGTGTCAAAAATTAATACTATTTTCTTTATTTCATGTCAAGTAATTTTTTTTATAAAACTAAGGCCTACATTGAGACCCTATAACGAGGCTCAGAGGCATTACTTTTTTACTAACCTTCGCATATATATATATATATATATATATATATATATATATATAATAAACAGGGTTTTTTTCAGTGACTTTCTTTAAACGTGTTTAAAATACAAATTTAACATAACACGTTTTTTTAAGAATTTTTACACTCATTTTCATCATGATCTAATGTGTAGAATTAATTATTTCATTCATTTTATTGGTTGGTTGGTTGGTTGGTTGGTTGAACCTGTGAGTAATGGCAATGAAGGGGTACTCTATACTCCACAGCCTCCAAAATTGAAACTTTAGCATTAGATACAGCTTAACGTGATACCCAGGACACTAAGACCCTCAGCCACCGCCTTCTAGCACATATGATAAAAAAGGGTTGAGGGTTTTTCATGAGGGTAATAGAGTTGGGACAATCATATAGGTGCTAGTGCTTGACATGATCAGCTGATTCATCGTCTAGCCTCAGCAAGGGTCGAAGTTGAGTCTTGCATGTAATTGACTAATCAGTCACCAGGATTCCGTCCTTAAGCATCATAGGTCACCACCCACAGCCAACGAATAGCTCTATTAGTCGGTTGGAGTGGGGAGAGTACCTCTACAGAGGTGCAGTCTGTGTATTATAAAGCCCCACCCGACAGAAAGGTCTTGCCCTTCTGTAGAGGTACAGTATGCGTATTTATAGCCCCAGTCCACAGGGCGGTCTTATCCATCTGCAGAGGTGTAGTCGGCGTATTCTACAGTCCCAGCCGACGGGGAGGTCTTCCCCCTCTGCAGATGGACAGTCCCGGTCGGCAAAGATGTTTTATATTGCACGTTACTGTATGTTTTATTAATAGGATGTGACTCGACTCAAAGTTAAATGGCCTGTCTAAGACGTTTTAATGAGTTTACAATAAACAAATATTATTAAGAATTCTATAATTGTTTTTATTTTCATTTGTTTGCTTCAAAGAGTTCTTTGGGGTTTTTTTTATTTCTTATTTTAATTTTTTATTTTATTTCTTTTGACTTTGCGAACTATTTGCTTTTTAGATTTTTTTATATCCTTAATTTATTTTTATTGTTCTCCATTTGCTAACAATATGTTTTAATGCAATCTGACATTATTCATCAAGTGCGAGTAATGCGCTAAATTATTAATTTCAGTGAAGTGCGGTCCAAAAAAGGACTTTGCCCGGGGGAAACCAAATTCTTTGCATACATGTTTACTTGTTAATCGGCTACGAAAAGATATGACATTCTTAAAGTACAAGAAAATAAAGACTCAGACGAAAAAGAGAAAACTGTGTGTTCGCAAAAAGGAAAGACAATTTGAATTTTTGAAATGAGGCTTCATTATTTGTATTATTTAGACTAGAAAAAAAACACCCTCCGGGCGATGTAAAAATTTATTTCGAAAGATATTGCCTGAGGTTGGTGGGTGTTAAAAATTCAATGTCAGAGGATTTGTATCATAAGTAAGTAAAGTCATCAAATTTATTGAAGGAGTAAAAAATATTAAAATAATTTGAAATTAAACTTCTGTCCCACTCAAATAAAATATTGCGCACATCTATTAATTATTAACTAAATAATTATCTTAAATAATTGCACATAAATTTTACACAAAATCGTAGGTATTTATTTATTTGTAAAGTTTTTTAGTTAACTTCTTGTTACTGAAAAAAGGGCGAGAATAGAAAATAATTTTTAAAATTGCTTACTTAAATTTTGAGTGTATATAACACAGGGTTGTTCTTTATAATGTTTTAAAAGGGTGTATTAAAAATTTTGACTATAAATTAAATGCTCATTATTAGACTTACACAGTCGTTGAGAATATTGTGACGTAAGCTGTGACGTAGTTTTGGTTACGGACAGAAACACACCCCATCTCCATTATTAATAGATTAGCAAAAGTATGCGCCCCCTGGGTGCAAGTATTTGTTTTAATGTAATCAGTTATTTAATTAATTTAGAAAAAACTAATGAAACTAAAGAACGAATATCAAAATATTACACTTATTCTAATGTTATTTTATTTTATTTCTATATAAAATTATACATAGGATTGATTTTAATACATTTCAGAATAACATAATAGTATTAGAAATCAGTAACGACAAATAATTATTTATTAAATCCAGTTTGTTTTTTAATTTATCATACAAATTATTCTCACCATATACTATGAAAATCTTTATTTCTTAGAGATATATAACACATATTTCAATATTTTAAATGCATTAATAATATGGGCAGTTTTGCGGCAAATTTAACTCAGACTTTAATATAGGCATCGTTAATAAATAAGATGCTAATTAAGATTAAATAAACAGGATGCGACTATAAGTAATTATATAAGTAATTATATAAATTATAAATAAGTTTATAGATAGGATGTGACTGATCACGTCTTTGAACAGAGTCACATCCTATTTATAATCAAATTTTGATAACTATGGAAATCGTGACGTCAGTGGTGACATAGTTACGGTTACAGACAGACAGTTACACACTCTCCATTATAACTAGATTTTCAGACTGTGGTCCACATTTTTATTGTTATACTAGCTTAATAGGCCGGCTTTTAAGTTAGTTAACTAATAATTTAGTTAATCGAAGAGAAAGATATTTTTAACAGGGGTTTATGTCCCCTGGGTTCCCCTTTGATTAAAATGAAATACACTTATCCACGTCCCCTGGATAATGTAGTTTCAGAATATATATATATATATATATATATGTATATATATATATATAGTTATAAGGCCTATCTCCCAAAGCCCTAGTCATGGAAACTGCGAATTTTCAATATAGGGGCGTAACCCCCATTAGTATATCTTAATATTATTGAATTTACCGATATTTTGTGAATAGACATAATTTCTGGTCATTTACCTATAATGGGCCGGATTAGCTCAGTCGGTAGAGCGTTCGGCTAGAAACCACGAGGTTCCTAGTTCGATGCTGGTCCCCGCCAACACATTGTATGAGTTGCACAGGGATCTGTGCGGTAAAGTAAGGAGCTGATCGTAGGTAGGGCGCTCCACCTCAGACACAAAAACAATCTCCTAGGTCTAGCGCTAGTGAAAAGGAGACAGACTCCCTGGCTATTTGGCTGATACCGACTTACCTATGGTTGAAATTTCATTTGAATTCAAGGGGAAAACATTTAGTTGGATGTATGTGACCCCTGGGATCTCCTTGAGATCAAAATAAAATATAATTATGCAAGTACCCTGGGTAATTTAGTTTCAGAATATATATATGGTTATAGGGTCTATCTCCAAAACCCTAGGAAGGAGTCGTAAACAAACAAATAGACAGGAACTACAATTTTATATATAGATGAGGTCTCCAGATTTTGACATGACTGCTCCCGAGTTCTGCAAGAAAGTTCGCGAATTCGACAGGAAGCCCCTTTAGAAGGACGGAGAGTACAAAACGTTAGTTTAGGGTTACATTTTTTTAAACAACTCACCAGGCCATTAAGAACATATTTTTAATTTTGTTATATGTACAAAAAAGTATTTTAAAAGAAATATAATTCTGTTTCAAAACACTCACAAGCTTATGGTTACATTTTTTTAAATAACATTTCAAATGTAAACAAAAAAAAAACAATTCCTAAAATAAACTAACATTATGATGTACGAATTCTTAACGATTTTCTTTTTAATTTGATAAGGAATTTGTTAAATTATTTTCCTTTTGTCCCCTCTCTCACTCCTTTCTTCCTTCTTTCTCTCTCACTCTCGGGTGTTCCTAAAATCTTTTATGGACCGGGTACTTCAGCAAGAATTATATATAGGAAGAATTTTTGTCTGAATTTTATGAGAGATCTATAAAATTAGGTC
>CM042147.1:23480205-23500205 GCA_023376005.1 Doryteuthis pealeii | reverse complement strand
GAGTAATCTAATCTGTGAGTTAAAGCATCAGACGGTAGGTGCGACGCTCCACCTCAACCAAATAAATAAATAAATAAATAACAACCTCCTTAGTCTAGCGCTAGGGAAAAGAGGACAGATTCCCTCGCTGTCCGATCATTACAATTGTTATTTTCGCGTCAAATACTCAATTAAATCTTCGGTAAATTTAAATGAAAATTTAAATTAAATTAAGATTTAATAGAAAAGCTGTAAATATATTTTATAAAGGAGTCTTCTCTTCCCCTCATCTTTCTTTTAAAAATCAAAACACTTTGCCCTGATTATGACATATTGTTTGCATGCTTAATTTTGGGTTTTTCTATTATTATTATTATTTTATATTTAAAACAATCTCAAAATTTATTAGAATACTGTATGCGTATAAATAATAAATTTTATCCATACCAAAATATATATTTCTTCCATTTATCTTTTCAACATATATATGTATGTATGTGTGTGTGTATATATGTGTGTGTATGTATAGACTCTTCCAAAACACGTTACTTAATTAATTTGTTTTCTAATGATATAAAAAAAAAACGTAAAATTCAAATTGAAAAATATGAAAATGTTTACTTTTCTTTAGTTCGTTACAAATTGTTACAAATTGCGAACATTTTTAGTACATTTTTTTCACGTCATACGAAACTAAAATTACGCGTGAATTGCTAAAACGTATTTTTGTTTTGTTTGTTTGTTTTGGGTTTGTTTATTATTTGGGTTTTCTTTTTCTATGATTATATTTTCTTCGAGAATTTTAATTAAACATAATCTACGTTGCATATTCCACTAAAATGGCAAATTTTTGGCAGATGATAGAGGATCAAAATAAACATTTAAAAAATCAACAACAACAACAATAATAATAATAATAACCCCCAAAAGTTATTAAAATAATAACCCCCAAAGCTATAATAATAATAACCCCCAAAAGTTAATAATAATAATAATAATAATAATAATAACAACTCCCCAAAGTTTAGAAAACTGACTAGAAGAATTGAAAATCAGCAATAATTGAGACCATCCAGACAATAGCATTGTTAAGATCAGCAAGAATACCCAGAAGAGTCCTGGATATCTGAGGAGACCTGTTCTTCGGACTCCAGTGAAGGACCATCAGTTTACACTGGTATGAAAAACTCACAAAAACCGAAAGAATATAAACAGACATAAACTGCGCAAAATTAAAAATTGATTGTATTTATTAAAACTTGTTTGAAAAAAACAATCTGGACCGTCCAATGTTGCATACTTAATTTCTGGGTGTATATAATACAGGGTTGTCGTGCTTTATTCTATGTATTAATGATTTTGACTATAAATCAAATACTCATTGTTAAACTTATGCAATTACTGAGGGTATTGTGACGTAAGCAGTGACGTAGTTCGGTTACAGACAGACACCGAATTTCTATTTTAGATTAAATTGCAAATTATATTGAAAATAGCTCTATTCTCTATATTAGAGTATTTTAACGCTCTTGCGCAAATAAAAATGTCGCTACAATGTGCCTTTTTTGCTATGCTACAGTAACATAAAAAAAGAACATATATACTATAGATTATAATGTTAAACTTTGTATAGATCTTTTAACGAAATACAGGGAAAGTCTCTAAAAGTCGTCTGCTACTACTCGTGCAAAAACTAAACCGGTTAATATTAACTCACAAAACTCTGGATGGTCTGTTGTTATAAAACAAAATTGCGCTAACAAAAATCTAGCTATTATGTGTCATTTTTGTTATTCTACGGTAACATAAAACGCATTGGATCCTCATAATATTCATAAGATTGATTATATAAATAATTATTTGAACAGATTCAAGTCTGGTTCAAGGTCTCGTTTAGAGAGTGCTTTATTATTCTTATCGTTATTTTATTTAATTTTTGTAGATATTTTAATGAAATAAAAGTCTCTAAAAGTCATCAGTAACAATTCGGAGGAAAACAGTTTTAAAAAATAAGTCAAAATATTCAAAATTCTGGAATTGTCTGTTTTTATAAAACGAAATTAGAAAATAAAAGAATTATTTGAATTATCATAGTTCCGTAGTAACTGTAGTTAAAATAACGATATTCGTAATAAGTTTTGTGCAAACGTCGTGATCTGGAGGGCGGGACCAGAACTCGGTCTGGCATCCCCCTCAGGGTCAATAAATACTAATTCAGATTTTTCAAAGCTTGATCTATCCACCCACTTTCAAATCCAACGCATTCATTGTTAAGGATATAGTGACAAAAGTTAGGCAATATATTTCAATGCTATATATATTTACCCACCCTTCCGCATGAATACGATGTGACACGAGGTCAATTTTTTAAGCGGTGTTTAACAGGTCTGAATTCAGAGTTTTCATTCTCCTAAACTGGTTGCCTAACCAAGGTTAAAGAGCCCAGTTTGCCCTACTATTTACCCATAGCTGGTGGGAGAGTAGTTGTATACATACCTTTCCCAAGGGTATTAGCGCTATGTGAAATGTAAACAGACTATTTTTATTTCAATTATTGCAGCGCAAAGGCTTTTAATTTAGGACCATTTTGCGACCCCTGAAGTTGTACCCCGTTGCAGCAGCCCCTCCTTAAACCCCTTTCGTTCCGCCACTGTCCGTAATTAATAGAAACGATTTTTGATAGCAGTAGTGGAGATGATAGTAATGTCTTTCTAACGAGATATTGTTTAATAGTAAAACTAATAAACAAACCTGAGACTCGTTAGTGATATATTCGGAAAAGAAAAACAAAGATTCTTTGGCGGTAAAACAAGGAATCTTGATGGTGAATAAGTGCATTATATAAATCTCCTTGATGCTTCATGTCGCACCCAAAAAATTGTCCTCGTCACAAAAAAAAAGCAAACAGTGTCAATTGAAAGTAGTTTTTTTTTTGTTTGTGTTTGTTTTGTTTTGAAAAGAATTGTCACCCAGTCCAACACGTTATGTTTCTTCAAAAGACCAATCCCGTATATTAAAATCCTGAATCAAATAAAATGACAGAAAGATGAGTGATCTAAGGTTCAATCCTTGTTGACAGTTCAATAGCATTAACTGACACTTTCATCTGACGCAAGTAAAACGGAATTGGGACAATAAATAAACAAATAATCAAAATTAAAGAATTTAGATAAATAATTTTTAAAAATAGCTATTTACTCCTATATTCATAAAATCGATTATATATATATTTTTGATAGATCCAAGTCTGGTACAAGGTCTCATTTACAGAGTACTTTTTTATTATCTTCATCACTTTTGTAGACTTTACTTCAATATTCATGAAATAAATTATATTAATAATTTTTTGCCGGTTTTGGTACAAGATCCTTTTTAGAGAGCACTGATTTAATAATTCGATTATCTTGCGACAAAGCGACTGATTTTTGCGCTAATGAGTCTCTGAAAGTGGATTTTTCTCAGACGGGTCTTTTAAAAAAAATTATTGGATTGATTCAAGTCAGGCACAAGGTCTTGTTTATAGAGCACTCATTTATTTGTTTTATCGCTTTTTAAAAAATTCACAACAATATTTATGAAATTGATTATATCAATGATTATTTTTTACATATCCAAGTCTGGCACAAGGTCTCGTTTAGAGAGCCCTGATTTATCAATTCAACCGCGAGTCTTGATATTAATTGACTGATTTGGGCACAAGTGAGTCCCTGGGCGTAGATTTTATCAAATATATTGAGTATATAAAGAACTATGTTTTCATGCAACGATCCATTCCTGGTACAAGGTCTCATTTAGAGGGCGCCGATTTTCTAGACCATCTCAATTGCTTTGAGCCTGGGATTGGATTTTATTGAACAAAGTTGTTTTGAGACAAACAAATATATACATATAGTCATCCACAGACACCATATTTCGACGTTTACCGTCTCTTCAGTGTGGCTAGACTTAGCAACTACTTCTAGTCGGGAGCAAGACCCGGCTGAATTTTCATCTGTCCGATTCCTTAATAAAAGAAAACCAGTGAACAAAGGAGACTCAATTCTCCCTTAACAAGAACATTAAATCAACGGATATATTTATATGTGCGATACACATCAAAGAATACATTGGATTCGTTCCCTATTTTGGAGACATTCACAGCCCCTTCACCTGTTTTTGCAAGACATTGATAGATTTACGCAGAAACACCGATTTCATACTCTTGTTTAATGGACACGATAACGAGGCTATAATTAAATTAAAAAATACTTTCTTTAAAAAAAATCCCGGATGCTGACAGTGGAGTGCGAAAAACACATACATACCCCACCAATGCACGCCTATGTGCACTAGTACACTTATAATCTAAAATTGTTGAAAACGTTTAACAATGTTATCAACAAGGGCCAGTTTTTCCGTATCGCAAACGAGTTTTTCTCTGCCAACTCAAAAAAATGCGGTAAGTGCATTTTTATTAACAACGTTTATATCTGATTCAAGCTGCTTCCTTAACTTTCGTACAATAATGATAAAAAAAAAAATTTTAAATTAAAAAAAAAACAACAAAAAAAACGAAACAGAATTAGATGAAAGGTTATTAACAATACAATATACAAGTCTATATAAGGTTGTCATAACCTTGTATAGACTTGTATAAGTCCAAATATTGATGTGATCGCACGAAATTGTAAATTCATGAAGCTATAGTTTGGTCTTAATCCTTCTTTGTTACATTGTTAATTTTTGAAGTTATGGTTTGATCCAGGTTTTTCCTTGTAAAATTGTTGGTTTATGAAGCTATAGTTCCATTCTAATCGTTTATTGTTAAATTGTTAACTCATCAAGAAATGATCCTAGTTTTGTCTCGTCTAATTATTCATTTATGAAGAAATGGTTTGATCCTAGTTCTGCATTGTCAAATTGTTAACTTAGGAAGAAATGGTTTGATCCTAGTTCTGCATTGTCAAATTGTTAACTTAGGAAGAAATGGTTTGATCCTAGTGTTAACCCTAGTTCTGCATTGTCAAATTGTTAACTTAGGAAGAAATGGTTTGATCCTAGTTCTGCATTGTCAAATTGTTAACTTAGGAAGAAATGGTTTGATCCTAGTTCTGCATTGTCAAATTGTTAACTTAGGAAGAAATGGTTTGATCCTTTGTTAACTTAGGAAGAAATGGTTTGATCCTAGTTCTGCATTGTCAAATTGTTAACTTAGGAAGAAATGGTTTGATCCTAGTTCTGCATTGTCAAATTGTTAACTTAGGAAGAAATGGTTTGATCCTAGTTCTGCATTGTCAAATTGTTAACTTAGGAAGAAATGGTTTGATCCTAATTTTTTCTTATTGAATTGTTAATCTATGAAGAAATGATTTGATCCTAGTCCTTCCTTCGTGAGGATTACTTATTAATATTTAAAAATCATTGTCGATGTTTAAAACGTTTCGGTTGATATATATTTGAAATGTATTTAATATATGTATCAAATATATATCCATGATTAAATATATACCAAATATATATCTACAATTTTCATTATCACCTGTTGATGTTGGGGGTTGTTTATCAAGTTATACATGAAAAAGAACATTCATATGTTTCAATTTTGTCACAACGGCATTTAAAAAAAAAAAAAAAAAAAAACAAGCGTTCCTATTTAATACTCGAAACATTTTAAACGTCGAAAATGATTTTCAAATCTATTAATAATGGAGATTCGCTTCCGGTTTTTTTTCTGTAACAAAAACTACGTCATAGCTGTACGTCACAACTTACGTCACAATATTCTCATGCTATATACACCAAAATTTGAGTAAGCAATTTTTAAAATTGTTTTTTACTCCCGCCCCCCCCCTCTTTTTTTTACAGTACCAAGAATTTAACTAAAAAGTTTACAAATAAATAAATACCTACGATTTTGTGTAAAATTGATGTGGAAAATATTCAAAATAATTGTTTGATTATTACATGCACGCAACATTTTATTTGAGAGGGACGGGGCTCAGTTTTTATTTCAAATTGTTTTATTTTTTTTACTCCTTTAATAAATATGAGGATTTGTCTTACTTATGATACAAACCCTCTGACATTGAATTTTTAACTCCCGCAATATCTTTCTCAGGCAATATCTTTCAAAAATTAATTTTTACGAAGCTCGGAGGGTTTTTTCTGTTGCTAGTATTAATAAATAATCCTTACGACTCTTATTTTTCGTATTTATTCATTACTTTTTCACTTATTGTCGGATTCATTTCCATTTCTTCGTAACATGAATTTATATATAAAACCTAGAATTCAATCTACCAACATTTTTTATCATTTAGCCATTTATTTGGACTGGTTGTTTGGTTGGTTGGTTGGGTTTTACGGCATGACAAACCTTGTTGGGTTATTTAAGCCAAAGACATTTTTGTTTTATTCAGTTTTATATATATATATATATATATATATATATATATATATATATATATATATATATATATATATATATATATTGGTTAGGAGGTTGATTTAGAAGGCTATCACAATGCAGGTGTAAAGAAGAAAAAAATAATAATACGGTAACAATGGTGTTGTGCGTTAACCTGTATTTTATTCTTGAATTTTCTCTTTTTCAAAAGATCACTGGAACTGAAGTAGTCTAATTATGGCATTTCTTGTGAAATAATTTTTTTTTTTTGAAAATGATGGTATTTTTTTAATATAAAACTCTTTTTTTTTTTTGAAAATGATGGTATTTTTTTAATATAAAACTCTTTTTTTTTTAAATGATGGTATTTTTTTTTATATAAACTCTTTTATATATATATATATATATATATATATATATATATATATTATAATGGAGATTATGTAACTGTCTGTGGATACCCGAAACTACGTCATCACTGATGTCACGATTTCCCTAGTTATTTAAGTTATATTCTCAACGATCATGAAATAGTGATTATTTAATCTTAATTAGCATCTTATTTATTAACGATGTATCTATTAAAGTCTATCTGAGTTAGATTTGCTGAAAAATTGCCAATATCATGAATGCATTTAAAATCCTGAAATATGTGTTATATATCTTATAAGGATTTATATAGTATATAGTGGGAATAATTTGCAAAACGATTTTAACAAAACTGAGTTTAATAAATAACCACTTGATGTTACTGATTTATTATACTATCATGTTAATCTCAAACTATTTAAAAGCAATCCCACATAAAAAAAAATTTAGATCGAAATCCATTAAAATAACATTAAAATAAGTGAAATATTTTTATATCTGTTCTTATTTAGTTTCGTTAGTCTTTATAATTTAATATAATATTTTATAACATTAAAACTTGAATACTTTTGTCAGTATTATTATTGATTACACACACACACACATACATACGTATATATATGTGTGTGTTTCCCCACAAGGAGAGGTCTTACTCCTCTACAGAGGCACAGTCAGCGTATTCTACAATCGCACCATATTCATGTCCTTATGCCAGACTTATGCAGAGCATTAGTAAATGATAGTATCGTACATATTTGCTTTTATTTTATTCTCTGCCTTTTTTATGCTTTCACTGACATGTGTGCGTGTTCACGTAACTTTATATATTGTATTGTATATCTTCCTCTGGCTACAAGAGTACCACAGGCATGACTGAATGGGTACCTCAGAAGGATTTTTATGACATACGTGTCTGTTTTGGTCACTCTCTGATTTACCTTAATCATTCCTCCCTTATCTCTAGGCATCATGGTGGGTGGGTAATGTGCGTGCTTAAAACTTGTTGCGTAAATGAGGGACTGGTTTTACGCCTACGGGGGAGAACGACCTCTTTTGTTTTTGTTTTTGTGTTTTACTTTTTTATTTTTTTATTTCTTTTTTTTTTTTTACCTTACTTCAAAAGAAAAAGATGAACCTCAATTATTATTTCTAGATAATAAAAAATCCTAATCCACAAATATTAGGTCCCCAAATTCTGTACAATCCGTAGGTAATAAGGAACCATATATAATCCAGTAGGAAGCGCGTGGTGTAATGGTTAAAGTCATGGAAAATGGACTCGTCGCCCAGAGTTAAAATCCTGGATGTGATAATTGAATTTCACTTAGCGCTAATACCCTTGGGGAAGGTATGAATCCTACTCTCCTTCCAGCTAGTGATAAATAGTAGGCAGAGTGGGCTCTTTAATCTTGGTTAGGAGAAGGAAAAATCTGAATTCAAACCTGTTTAACCACGCTTAAGAAATTGACCTTGTGTCACATACTGCTCGTACGGAGGGGTTGGTAAATATATATATAATCCTAATGACTTCCCCACCTAATAAGAAATGCACTTGACTTACATATATTTACCAACCCCTACACACGAGCAGGATGTGACTCAAGGTCAATTTCTTAAGCGGAGCTTGACAGGTTTGAATTTAGAGTTTTTCTTCTCCAAGATGATTGCCTATATAAGATTAAAGAGCCCAGTCTGTCCTACAATTCACCCATAGCTGGAGAAAGATTAGTTGGATTCATACCTTTCCCAAGGATATTAGCACTATGTGAAATGAAAACAGCCTCGTCCAGGAATTGAACTCTTATCGTCGTGACCATAACCTCCGACAATAACGATAACACCAAGTGCCTTTGGCTTAAAATTGTAAAAAGATATCCCTTGTTATTAAGTTTAAGATAAGGCGATGCCACAAACGACATTTCGGCTTGGACTCAATTTTGCTATACACCATAGGCCCATTTCATGACAAAAGAGATTCACTCCCCCAAAAGAATAAGAAATATATTTGACATATTTGTCTGAATCTTTGGGTTGAGGCTTGATAATTTGTATATATGGGCCGGTGTAGGTAGAGTGTCCGCTTAGGAACCACAAGGTTCCTGGTTCGATACAGAACCTCGCCAACTCAGCTTATGAGTAGCATAGGCATATGTGCGGTAAAGTAGGGAGCTGATGATAGGTGTGGCGCACCACCTCAGGCGCAAAAACCATCTCCTTGGTCTAGCGCTATTGAATAGGGGATAGACTCCCTCGCTGTCTGGTTGATATCGACTTCAGACCACACCGATGACTTTACGTTTTGGCCGATGTGCTCTCGACCCTATTCAAGGTTTCTTGTCGAACTCGGAAACCTTTTTATCGAATTCAGGTGCCCTCATGTCGTAATCAGGATCCTTCATAGACCTCTAACCGAACCATTTAATTAATCCATTGGGGTAGATTGTTCTCATTCTGTTAACCATAACCGGGTACAAGTGTTTTGCTATGTTAAGTATTCTATGTTATTTTCGCATGTAGTCAGGATTGAACCTTCAACCTCCAGATGACTGTAACTTAGAAATGGATTAATTTTTTGGTAAATACTATTTCAGTTTCTTGATAAATAGTTTCGATGTCTTGGTAACTAGTACTTCTTCAATTTGGATACTTTTGAAACATATTTTAATGGAACAAATTACTTGGATAAAAAAGAGATACTATATTGGTTGGTTGGTTGGTTGGAGTTTACGGCAGGTCAACCCTTGGTTTATCGGTGCCGTAAAAGTATGTGACCTACCTTTTTGATTTTGTTATAGTATGTGGCCTACCCGGTTTGAATGTATCCTACCTCAGTAAGAGTATATTTATAGATATAAGTAGTGGGCAATTTACTGAATCTAATTATATATATATATATATATATATATATATATATATATATATATTCAATTTCAAGAAATGCAATTCAGTCATAAGCTGTATATAGTAATTAAGAATAATTAAAAAAAGAATTTATCCATAATTTACATGAATCAGAGATCTATTTGATTCTAAAATATTCTGAAATAGGGTTAGGGTTAGCAGTTATTATTATAACCTTATAATATGCTTTGTATGGTAGGCTACATACTATAAGAGAGACATGATTACGTAGGCGACATTCAAAAGGTAGGCCACATGCTATAATACTACCGGTTTATTTATACCGAAGACATTTTTGTTTTATTCATTATTGATGTGTATTCAATGGTTTTAAACTCATCTTTTTAATCTATAACACATAAGTAATACTTCAGAGTTGACCTGAGAGTATTGGCAAGGATGTGGTACTCCACACTCCCTACATCTCTAGAACGTGAACCTTACCATTAGATGCAGTTTAGCGTCATTTCCAGGACACTAACGCGCTTAACCACCACCTTCGAGCACATATATGATAAAAACGGAAGTGCGTGGTGTAATGGTTAAAGTCATGGGAAATGGACTCGTCGCCACGAGTTCAAATCCTGGACGCGGTAACTGCATTTTCACTTAGCTAATACCCTTGGGAAAGGTATGAATCCAATTCTCCCACCAGCTATGGGTAAATAGTAGGGCAGATCGGTCTCTTTAACCTTGATTAGGCAACCGGTATAGGAGAAGGAAAACTCTGAATTCAAACCTGTTGAACTCCACTCAAGAAATTGACCTTATGTCACATCCTGCTCGTGCGGAGGGGTTGGTAAATATATATATATATATGATAAAAAGGGTTATTGATTTTCCATAACTGCAATTGAGGAATACGGTCATATAAGTACCAGGGCTTGACATTACCAGATGATCATGGGAGGGTCCTCTCCAACCACACTAACCCAAAGTGGACTGTTGCAAGTCATGGACCATTAGAATTCAGTCCTTAAGCCTCACGGGTTGCCACCGAGTTAAAATCTTGGACGAGGCTGTTTGCATTTCACATAGCACTTGATAAAGGTATGAAATCTAATCAATCACCTTCTAGTATTGGTAAACTAAGATATTTAACCTTGCTATGGCAACCAGTCTAAGAGAAGGAAAACTCTGAATTGGAATTTGTTAAACTCTGCTTAAAAATTCACCTTGTGACCCATTCTCCTCTTGACGGAGTTTTTTTTTTCTTATTTAATAGCATATCAACCACCGAGTTATTTAATGGCAACACCATCTTTGTAGAAGAAAATTAGTAGTTCTATTTAACCAATAACTGGAGAAAGAGATCTTTATACATTTCTTAAAGGTATTAGTCTGAATGTGAACATCATAGCGCGACTGGAATTCGAACTCATTTACAACGATTTCGCTATCCAGCACGTTAACCACTACACCACGGAGACTCCCCCGTAGAGGTATTGGGTGAATACATGTAATTTTATACATATCAGAACTGTCTTTTTGCCCACATTGGATATGTTCTTTTGTATATTTAGCCCGAATTGAATTAACCCTCTTCCAAGTGCGCTGGTGTCACGTTCACCCACTTAACAACAAAGTGCGGTAACCAAAAGCCACACACTGCATTCTTTACGTGCCATCACATTACAATAAAGATGATATCTCAAATTATGAATAATACAATAGTAGTTGTCATTGAAGTCAAATACAATGGACTTCTCTGGTACAGATTACGTACCGTCCTGTCGGCTGGGGCAGTAGAATACGCCGACTGCAACCTTCCAGAGGGACAGGACCTCTCTATCGGCTGAGGCTACAGAACTCACCGACTGCACCCCTGTAGAGGGACCAAGACTGCCCTGTCGGCTGGGGCAGTAGAATGGGAATACACCGACTGCCATCAAGCAGAGGAGCAAGACCTCCCAGTCGGGTTGGGCTGTAGAATATGCCTATTGCACCCCTGTAGAGGGCAAGAGCACCCTCCCGGCTGGTCCTGCCGACTACACCTCTGCAGAGATGCAAGACCGCCTTGTCGACTGGGGCAGTAGAATACACCGACTGCACCCCTGTAGATAGGCAAGAGCACCCTGTTGGATGCGGATGCATAATATGCCGACTCCACCCCTGCAGAGTGACCAAGAACGTTCTGTCGACTGGGACTGCAGAATTCGCCAACTGCACCCCTGCAGAGGGACCAAAACCGCCATGTCAGCTGTGGTAATAAAACATGCCGACTGCATCCCTACAGAGGTACAAGACCGCCCTGTAGATGGGGCAGCAGATTACGCCGACTGCACCCCCGCAGCGGGATAAAATCCCCCCAATGGGGCTACCTGTTGGCCGTAGATGGAAACCAATCATAGACGCTTAGCAACTGGCTGAACAACCCATAAAATGCAACACTCCACTTTTTCTCTTAGGCTAGACGGTTGGTCGGAGAGGACCCCTTTGATCAATCGGCTGATCACGTCAAACCCTATCACCAATATGATTGTTCCGACCTGATTGCTCTTATGGCACCCCCAACCCTTTTTATAATTTATGTGCTAGAAGATAGTGACTGGGGTTTTTAGTTTCTTGGGTATGACGTTGAACTGTATCTCATGGTGAATTTCCAATTCTGGAGCTCTGAGGAGTGTGGAGTACCCCTTCATTGCCATTACTCATTGGTCCACCATGACCTGTAGTGATAGTATCTGTCAGGGTCCCAAAATCAATCAATTAATATCAAGACTCGCGGTTGAATTGATAAATCCGGGCTCTCTAAACGAGACCTTGTGTCAGACTTTTTAGTAACCATCAAGAATGAATAAAACAATGTATTCGGCATAAAATAATCCAACAAGGATTGACATGCCGTAAAATCCAGCCAACCAGCCTTGGTATAAGATAAACCTAGACGGGTTGACATGCCGTTAAATTCAATCAATCAATAGTCAAAGAATGGTTCAGTTTTTATTTGCTCTTCCCTTTTACACGAGGGTAAAATTAGTTTACATTAGCTGAAAACCTGCTCTACGGACAGGATTATAAGTTGCTAAAAATGAACATGAATTTATCTATTTAACTTTTTATTGCAGCATTAAACGTAGACAGAATACTAAAGTTTAGTGATGACTAATAAGTTCAATGAACGTCGTCAAGAATTCAACGTACGTGTCCCCTGGTGATCACTTCACGTACTACAAATAAAGCAACCTGATTTTTTAATTTTTTTTTATTTCTAAGTGACCAAAAAGAAAATTCATAGTGAAAGATTCATGAAAAAAATCTTATAATTTTCATTTATAGATAGAAATTTTAAAATGAGTTATTTATAGATAGAAATTTTAAAATGAGTTATCTCTGTGAGGCTTAAATTATAGATCTAAAGGGGAAAATGTGAAATTTAAGTTTTTGTCAGGGGGATATTTTTATTACTTTTTGTATTTTCATTCTCTAAATTTCACATTTTTACTATATTCTATTTTTATTTTTACATTTTATATTTACATTGATTGGCTGATAAAAATCTGGTGGGCGTAGAATATCTACCTTAATTTGCCGACAAAAACATAACTCGGAAAATATCTGAGTTGGGCCGTAAATTCGCCTGACGCCGGCACGCTAAAACATAGGCGCCGGGACTACAAATTATCAGAATTACCAGGGAGCCTCTGTCTTATTTTTCTCCAATTATAGATATGATCCTATCTTAAGTTTAGATGATCGTGAAAATTTATGACCTAAGTGTAGGAAAACCAGAGATTGGATCGAACTCGCTATAATGGTAATAGGTAAATTAACTCGCTAACAATTACATTACAAAAGTTAACTTGTAGCTATGGTGTGTTCAAGTCATCATTACCAAATATCTATTTTTACTACGTCATCTTCTGATGATGTTGAAACCCGAGACATAGAACAAAGAAACATGTATTGGTAATCTATACATATATAAATGGTAGTTGTATGTATGTATGTATTTATTATATATATAGAAATGACAAAATAAAACAATTAACGACAAAGTATATATATATATATATATATATATATATATATATATATATATATATAAAGATAAAGGTGACTTAATGAAAATGTTTTGAAGTTAAAATTATTAATTAGCGGGCATATAAAAATAAAAGCTCAAACGAAGTAGAGCACATTTATTAAAAAAGGATAGATAAAAACCACTGAGTTTCACCATAATGATCTCCAGGGTTAAATCCACTGAATTAATCGGTACTATTAATTCAGTGGATTTAACCCTGAAGATCCTTAGGTGAAACTCGAGTAGGTTTTCTATCTATCCTTTTTTAATATATAATATATAATTACAAGCTTTTTTAAGCAAAAATAATGAAGATTCGTGAAGATAATTAAAAATGAAATCTAAATAAATCAGCATAGATTTTTCTTTTTTTCTTTGGCATTTAATATTTTAAATAGGAGATATTCATTTTTCTTTTCAGTATCTGTGCAATTTTTTCTGGTGCCCCCTCCCCAAGCCGGATCAGCACAAATACTTTTTTACATAAGGATTTTAAAAATATATCCTCCTCTATACAGCGACACCGGGTAGCCACTTCTAGTATATATATATATATATATATATATATATATATATATATATATATATAATTGGTTGTATGTATGCATGTATGACCGGATGAAACGAAATTAGCACTTGGCACTGCCAATTTATTCGCTCATTTTCATTTCAAAAACGAATTAAGATTAATTAATTCGATTATTTAAGGTCAAATTTTTGTCTTAGTCGAAAAGTAGTAACATAATCTGCATAAGTTTGTTTGGTTTGGTTTGTTTTGTTTTACGGCATATCAACCTCATTTAATGCCGATTTGGGTCATTTAGTGCCGATAAAGTTGTGAAATAAATTCATTCTTAATGCATAATACGATTTTGTTTATCAACTCATGTTTTTCTATTCAACCCATAGATGGGATCCTAACAGGTACTACCACTCCGGGTCAGAGTGGACCAGGGAGCAATGGTGATGAAGGGGTGCTCCACATTCCCCAAACCTCCTGAACTGGAACCTCACCATCAGATAGAGTTTAACGTCATTCCCAGGACATGTAGACCCTCATTCACCACCTTCTAGCACCCATATGATAAAAAGGGGCTTTGGCTTGCCATAAGGGCAATAGGGTTGGGAAAATCATATAGGTGTTAGGGCTTGACGTGACCAGCCGATTGATCTAGCCCAAGATAGGGCCAAAGTGGAATATTGCTCATCCACCTGGGCTCTATCCTTAAGCTCACGGGTCGCCACCCACGGCCAACAGGTGGTCCCATTGGGGGTCTTACCCTTCTGAAGAGGTACAGTCGGTGCATTCTAACGCCCCGGCTGACAGGGCGGATGTGCATAAGTAAATAAAGCAAAAAATATTATATATGAAATTTATTTTTAATACATTTTAAGACAATTAGATTTTACTGAAGATTATGCAGCGCTTTAAACACTCCCAATTCATCTGCATTAGAAACAGTTTTTAAAAGTTTCTTCTTAGAAATCAATAACGAGAAACATTACATTTTGTACTGGAAAACTTATTATTTATATTAATTCAAAAGAAAACCTTTTTTTTTGTTCAAAACACACAGAAAACAAAGAAAAAAAAAGAAATAAAGGTGTTTTTGTTTACAAAACATTAATAAATGAATTGTCTCTGGTTGATATAAATAACATTTCTAAAAATCAGAGAATTATCTGATTTTAATAAAAATGTTCAGTTTTGACTTATTAATCAGCGAATTCTTTTTTTTTATTTTAATTACTGAATCGTTTCAATCAAACTGATTCAATGGAAATAGACCAAAATGCTTTTAAATAAATACTTCCATTTTCGGCTACCATACATGATTTGAGGAAACCTAATTAATAGATAAAATTCATTTAAAATATGAAACGCCTTGTTTGAGTTTCAAATTTCATATTTTTAGATTCTAAAAACAAATATTTATGAATATTTATTTTTGTTATCTAATAATTTTTGGAGAAAACTCAATTGAAAAGTTAAAACCCCACTCTTTTAGACTGAACAAATATCGATGTATAATTTTTTCACTGATAAAAAAATCTTTAAAAAGATGTTTAAAAAATTGGGGAGAGGCATTTAATTTTTCGATTTTCGGTACTTATTTTCTATCCGAGTAATTTCCTTAATTTTTTTCTTCTATTTATACCTCCGGTCTTTTGTCTTTTTATTTATACTGTAATTAGTTTCAAAAGTATATAACCCCACCGATATTTTGCGCCCCAAAAATAAGGGGGTCAAAGTTAAGTGACCTAAATCAGAAAGTTTTAAAATAAAATAACTAATGCCTTATAAAATGTATTCATTACTCAATCAACACTAAAAAATTCATTAAAATCAGATAATTCCCTGATTTTTTGGTAATTTTTTTCAATCGGGAGGGGAGTTTAGTTTATTTTGTAAATACGCATATGACAACAAAATTGTCAGATAATATACACATTGAATATCACCGCTTATTCTTTTTTTTTTTTTACTTTTTGTGCAAAACATTATGAAGATTTTATATATATTCGAAGATATTTAAAAATTAAAATATACATAGAAATAGCATTGAAATTCTATTTAAAAATGTCCAGCATTTGTAAATCTCAAAAGTTAACAAATCAATACACCAGAGTTTTTCTCCCTCCCTCTACCCAGTAGATACCGGGTAGCCGTTTCTAGTTATTATATAGAAATCAGAGATTTTTCTCTATGTGTGGGTATATTTGAACTGAACTGAGCCAAGAGGCATGTCTGGAACACTCCGTTGGTGTCATCACCTAATGGAATGTTATTCTTTTTCTGTTGAGTAACGTCACTAAATGATAATATCAGTTTGATTAGCAGCGTTCAATGACCGAGCATCAACGACTCATGATCGTGATCTCCAACGCCCCCTGGTGTGCATATCTGATTTCCAAAATACACATCGAATTGCCAGTGACTAGTGGAATATTCTCTCAAAAAAAGGATTCAGCTCTCCTTATTATAGCTTGACAGTTGTTCTCGGAATGTCTCTTGGCTATTAAGTAACTCTTCAGAGGCGACGAGTGCCTCAGTATACGTCGATCCGACAAGGTGTCTATGCGTCCATTAAAGCGAGACGCGTTTCGCCTCAATGGGTTGACGCCAGGGAGCAGTGAGACGAACTTTTTTGTCGACAGATCGAACAATTCGTGACTCCATCGAAATAATTCGTAAATTTATCGGGAATGGTTGGTGGTTTGTTTGCTTGCTTGGATTCTATGGCATGTCAACCCTTGTTGGGTTATTTGATACCAAAGACATTTTTGTTTTATTCATTCTTGTTGGGTATTCAAATATTTTTTTAATTCAATTTTCAAACACATTTTTAACTCATTTTTTTTATTTATTAAATCCATAGATGGGCCCTAACAGGTACTAATAATTCGGGTCAGAGTGGATCTGATAGTAATTCCAATAAAGGAGTACTCCACACTCCCTAAAGTTCCAGAATTGGAACCTCACCTCTAGATACAGTTTAATTTCATATCCAGGACTCTAAGGTTCTCAACACAACGCATTCTAGCACATATATTATAAAAAGGATTGGGGGTTTTGCCATAAGAGCATAGGGCTTAACCTGACCAGCTAATTGATCGGATGGGCCACTTCAACCGCTCGTCTACCTCAAATAAAGGATAAAATAGAGTATTGTTTTTTATAGATTGCTCAGCCAGCAGTATTCCATCCTTAAGTATCATGGGTTGTCATTCACGGCCAACAGAATCAGGATGGATCTGGCTAAAAAATTTGTCATAACTAATATGTTCCCAAGTAATTTCGGTCCAGTCATGAGCTATCTTCGGGGGATATACATATAGTTTTTTAAAAAACTGTGTAAGCGTTCTATTCATGCTGGTGTTATGTAGTACTTGGGAACATAATAGTTATGTCAAATTTATTAGCCAATTCCAGCCTGACATTGTAACATCCAATTGGCGACTAGCGAGGGGATTGAACCAGAATATATAGACAAAAGATGTCTATAGTATTTAACCATATATATATATATATATATATATATATATATATATATATATATATATATATATACCAACCCCTCCGCACGAGCAGGATGTGGCACAATGTCAATTTCTTAAGCGGAGTTTAACAGGTTTAAATTCAGAGTTTTCCTTCGCCTAGACTGGTTACCTAGCCATGGTTAAAGTAGCCGCTATTTGCCCATTGCTGGAGGGAGAATTGGATTCATACCTTTCCCAAGTGTATTAGCGCCATGTGATATACAAACAGCTTCGTGCGAGAATTTCGGACAGGGTTGACGAGTCCATTTCCTACGTCGCTAACCTTTAGACCACGCGCCTCCACACACACACAGACACACACACACACACACACACACACACACACACACACATATACATATATATGTGTGTGTGTGTGTGTATGTGTGTGTAACTGGTAGAAATAAACACTTGGGCGAAAAAGAAAAGGAAGGAAGAAAGAAAGAAAGAAAGAAAGAAAGAAAGAGAAATTAGTGGACCTGTTTATATACCTTCGTAGCAATATCTCATCTACTGAAAGTGATGTTAACATAGGGAAAACCCCTGAAATTAGTCGATCAGTTCATATACCTTGGTAGCAATATCACATCTACTGAAAGTAATGTTAACATAGGGAAAACATCTGAAATTAGTAGACCAGTTCATATACCTTGGTAGCAATATCTCATTAACTGAAAGTGATGTTAACATAGGAAAAGCCTCTGAACTACAATCTTTCATATCTCTACTTCCCTTGATTTATTAAATTAACGGACGGAGCGCGATGGGGGGGGGACGTGGAGATAAAAACTCAAGTTGCCATGGTGGGAGTACAAAGAACTCGCATTAGGTTAAAGTGGGGCCACGGTCAAAAAGGGTTGACCAGTCAGATCCAATTTGAAAAAATAATAATCATAAAGCCAATCTCGATACTTTTTTATCATCATTGTTGTTAGTGAAACACAAGATTGCGCAAGTGCAACATTCTCCACCACTGACAAATCTTTCTTTTTACCTAAATTGAAAATTCACCAGAGGTGCTTCGACAAATGGAAAAATCGCTGGAACTTGACTGATTTTATATGGTGGTTTAAATTTCCCTTAACCTCTTCTCTTTTCTCTCTTCTTCTCTTTCTCTATCTATCTATCCATCTCTCTTCTTCTCGTTCTCTATCTATCTATCTTCTCTCTTTCTCTATCTTCTCTTTTTCTTCTCTTTCTCTATCTATCTATCTATCTATCTATCTGTATGTGTTGATTTCTTATCAATAGTTATTTACTAAAGGTAGTTTAGTTTTGACCCACAGCTACAAGTATAGTATAAATGTACTGTATAGAGAGGCGTGGTTGTGTAATGGTTATCGTCGTAGGAAATGGAATTGTCAATTCGAGTTCAAATCTGATTGCCTTTCAATTTGCGTTAATGACCTTGGGAAAGGCATGAACCCATCTGTTCCCCATCTAACTATGGGTAAATAAAAGGGCAGACTGGGTTCTTTAGTCATTGAAAGGCAACCTGTCTCAGAGAAGAAAACCTCTGAATTTAAACCAGCTAGTTCAGTTGTCATCCACCTAGGAACCACAATATTCCAGGTTCGATACCGGCCCTCCCTAACTCAACGCATGAGCAGCACGGATTGGATCTGTGCGGTAAAGTAGGGAGCTGATCATAGGTGTAGCACTCCATCTCAGACGCTAAAACAATCTCCCCAGTCTAGCGCTAACGAAAAGTGGATAGACTCCCTTGCTTTCCGGCTGATACCGACAATAGGACACTTCGCCGACTTTACTTTTTACTTTTCACTCCACTTTAAAAAATATTTACCTTGTACCACATCCTACCTGTGGAAGAGGGGTTGGGTAAATGCATATAAGTATACTGCACCTAGTGAGACACTGACTCCCTACTAAAGATCAGTAAGTCCAGCTGGCCTTCCATTGCAGCCTTGTGAGGTGCTCTGACAAATATATCCCTTTGTGTGATGAGAATGTACGCCGCGGAGACAGAAAACGAACCAAGCCTTATTTACAAAAGCTTATTGAAAAGAAAAGGCTGCTTCCATCAATGAACAGCGTTAATTTTGTTCTACTTATATAGACAGCACGTGTCTCTTACAAACAGGTGACATATGATTGCCTTTATTTACAGGAACTTAATCAAATTTAGACACATGTACGGAGCACCAGATGCGATTTCAACGTTGCTATTAATGATTTGCGACCAGCAGGATTTCTTACAAAATTGTTTAATACAATTATTTCAATAATATGTTTATTCTATAAAAAAAATACGCAAAAGTTTTGGACAAGGTTCGTAAATAG
>CM042147.1:23460205-23475205 GCA_023376005.1 Doryteuthis pealeii | reverse complement strand
GTAGTCTGGGCGGTCTCAATACTTCCTGGTTTCCAATTCCTCCAGTTTCTCTTCTGTCAGTTTTTCACACCAGCGTTAGCTGATGGTATTTCGCTAGAGTCTGAGTCACATTATTATTATTATTATTATTATTATTATTAGTTTTTCACACCTGTCGTAGTTGATGGTTCACTTGGACCTGAGTACAGCGAGTCTTCTCACGTCTCCAGATTATTCTGTGTATTCTATCTGATCTTAACAATGCTGTTGTTTGGATGGTCTCGGTTCTTCTTCAGATGTCCAATTGCTCCAGACACTTTTCCAAATCTTTGCAGACCGTTCCAAGGGCCCCAATTACAATTCGTACAATCCTTACCTTCATGTTATTATTATTATTATTATTATTATTATTATTATTATTAGTTTTTCACACCTGCCGTAGCCGGCAGTTCAATGGAGGTTGACTGACAGCAAGTCTCATCAGGTCTCCAGGACTCTTCTGGGTATTCTAGCTGATCTTAACAGTGCTGTAGTTTGGATGGTCTCGATTTTTATCTCTGATTTCCAATCCACGTAAATTCTTTGCCAGAGCTTTAGGGACCACTTTTCCACCCCGCTTAAGCTTATGATTCACTGGAACCTGAGTGACAGCTAGTTCTCTCAGGTTTCCAGGACTCTTCTGGGTATTATATCTGATCTTAACAGTACTGTTGTTTGAATGTTTTTATTATTATAGTCGATAATATTTTACCTAAAAAATTCAAAAAATCAATAAGAGATGCTACTGTTTCTAATAATGTAAAAAAAAAACACAACGAAATATGCGCTGAGCAAGACCTAGAAAAGAGTAGCGGATAAGTTTAAAAGGTCAAATTTTTGTATTGAATTCTAGCCGATCTTAACAATGTTGTTGTCTTTCCAACCCTCGGAGGGTTCCAAGGGCACCAATTATAATTGGCATGAACTTTACCTTCATGTACCAGGGGTTTGTGGGTTTTTTTTTATTTGTTTTTTTTTTTCAGTGCTCTAGCTGGGTCTAAGTATTTGTCTCTTTTTCGTTTTCTTTCGTTTTCACTTTGTGGTCCGCCGGGACGAAAAAACCCACGAGCAGATAAGTTCTTTTCTTGTTGTTAATTAACACTAGTTCTGGTCTCCTAGCCGAGATTAGGTGATCCGTCTGTATATCAAAGAATCTTATTATTATGAAGGGTTTTCACACCTGCCTAAGCTGGTGATTCTCAGGAGGCTAAGTGACAGCAAGTCTCATCAGGTTTCCAGGACTCTTCTGAGTATTCTAGTTCATCTTAATAGTGCTGTTGTTTGGATGGTCTTAATTCTTCTTCTGATTTCCAATTCCTCCAAACTCTTTTCCAAACCCTTTGGGGAACCGTCCCAAGAGCAACAATTACAATTGGTACAACCTTTATCTTTATATTCCAAAGTTTGTTCAGTTCTCTGGCCGGGTCCAAATATGTATTATTATTATTATTATTATTATTATTATTATTATTATTATTATTATTTGACACTTTGCGAGTTTTTCACACCGGCGTTAGGTGGAGGTCTTTCACTAGAGTCTGAGTAACAACAAGTCTCCTCAGCTCTCTAGGACTCTTCTGAGTATTCTCGCAGATTTCAACAATGCTGTTTTCTGAATGGTCTCAATTCTTCTTCTGATTTCCAGTTCCTCGAGTCTCTTTTCCAAGATTTTTGGACTGTTCCTAGTGCACCAACTACAATTGGTATCACTTTCAACCTCATATTCCACAGCTTGTTCAATTCTCTGGCAAGGTCCAGGTATTTGTGTATCTTTTCGTTTTCCTTCATCTTCACCCTGTAATCTACTGGAACTGTAAAATCTTCCAGATAACAAGTTCTTTTTTATGTGTTTTTTGTTAATCAATACTAGGTCTGGTCTTCTAGCTGGGATTATCATTATTACTGCTAAGTCATCTTAAGTAATAATAGTAACCACTGGGTTTCAGTGAAGCCGAGTGATGGCAAGTCTCTTAGGTGTCCAGGACTCTTCTTAGTATTCCAGCTGATCTTAATAGTGCTATTATTATATCACTAATTGCGAGATTTTTTTTGGGGGGTGGGGGGTACATCAATGCAAGCTGATGGTCTTTCACTGGAGTGAGTGACTGAGTAGGTTTTCACACCTGTTGTATTCACCGAAGGCTGAGTGACAGCAAGTCTCCTCAAGTCTCCAACACTCTTCTCGATATTGTAGCCAATCCCAACAGTGCTGTAGTTTGGATGGTCTCGATTCTTCCTCTGATTTCAAATTCACCCAAATTCTTATCCAGAGCTTTGGGACCGTTTCAAAGGCACCAATTACAATTGGTACGACCTTCACCTTCATGTGTCCACAGTTTCCTCAGTTCTCTGGCAAGGTCCAAGTATTTGTCTACCTTTCGCTCTCTTTCATTTTCACTCGATGGTCGACCGAGATGGCAAAATCCACGAGATAACAAATTCTCTTCTTCTCGTCTATCAATACTAGGTCCGGTCTCCTGGCCGGGATTAGGTGATCCGTCTATTATTATTATTATTATTATTATTATTATTATTATTATTATTATTTCACTCCTTTTGAGTTTTTCACATCAGCGTTAGCTGATGGTATTTCACTGGAGCCTGAGTGACAACAAATCTTCTCAGGTTTCCAGGACTCTTCTGAATATTCTAACCGGTTACAGCAATGCAGCAGTCTGGATGGTCTCAATTCTTCCTCTGGTTTCCAGTTCCTCCAGTCTTTTTTCCAAGTTTATTGGGACCATTCCAAGTGGACCAACTATAAATGGTATTCACTCTCATATTCCACAGCTTTTTCAATTCTCTGGCAAGGTCCAGTTTTTTTTTTTTTTTTTTTTGTTTTTTTTACTGAAGTCTGAGTGACAGCAAGTCTCCTTAAGGCTCTCGGACTCTTCCAAGTATTCTTCTGGAAAAAGCAAGAATTTAACCTTTTAAACTTATCCTCTACTCTTTTTTCGATCTTTTTCAGCGCCATATTTCATTGTTTTTTGTTTGTTTGTTTGTTTGTTACACAATTAGAATTAATAGCACCTCTTATTTATTTTTTTAAATTGTTTTTAGATAAAGTAAATAATAATAATAATTTTACACATAACATTAAAAAAAAACACGTGACTCAACAGTTTCTTGTTTATATTTTTATTTTTGTTTTCTAGATTTTTTTTATTCAATAACGTTACATCTCTTATTATAATGGAGATTGTGTGTTTTTCTGTCTGTAACCGAAACTATATTACTACTCAAGTCACAATTCCCTTAGTTATTTATATTATATTCTCATGTCAACCTCTGTTGGCTTATTTTATTCTGAAGATGTTTTGCTTTATTCATTCTTAATGGGTACTCGATTTTTTAAACTCAATTTTTAAAACACATTTTTAATACTCATTTTTTTATCTATTTAACGCATAGAGGGGACCCTAACAGGTACTACCACTCCATATCAGGGTGGATCTGAGAGTAATGGTGATAAAGGTGTACTACACAACACATTACCCAGATATCCAGAATTGAAACTTCACCACTAGATGCAGGTTAACGCCTTACCCAGGACACTAAGACACCCAGCAACCGTCTTCTATCACATATATGATAAAAAGGGGTTGGGGGTTGCCATAAGGATGATAGGGTTGGGACAATCTTATAGGAACTAGGGCTTGACGTGACCAGCCGATTGATCAGATTGGGAAGGGGGCCTCTCTGACCGATGGTCTAGCCTAAGTAAAGAACAAAGTGGAGTGTTGCATGTAATGAACTGCTCAGCCACCAGGGTTCCGTTCTTAAGCATCACGGAACATCACTGTAAGATTCAAAGTTGATAATTGAATAACATACAATTCCGTCACGTTGTGAGAAAAAACATTTAATATGTATAACAGCACATGGAAACTATAAGATACATAATGTACAGGAGAATAGAACATGTAAATACATATACAATATTTAGGTATAAACAAGATACCCAAATGTACCTAAGATATAAATGTTACAGACATGGAACTAAAGGATAGTCCATGCTGTATAAAGGACTTACAGTAATGTAAGGGGGAGGCAAAAGCCCCACCGAGAAGGGGGGTAGATAGATTCTAGCCCTTAGCAGTTCTTGAGAAGATCTAGCTAAAAGAAGCAGCGTTTGAATGAACGCGCTTAACTACCAGAGGTCCCCCTAGTGGGAACAAACAGCAACGCAGCAAGAAGATAACTCTTCCGGCAAATGAAAGATAATCCCCTTCATCACGAACAGCCAACAGGTGGCTACATTAGTGGGGGGGGATTTTACCCCTCTGCAGAGGTACAGTCGGTGTATTCTACAGCCCCAGCCGATAGAGTGGTATTTCTCTGGTGTAATGTCTTGTGCTGTCACCGAGCATCGTTCTTCTCATTAACCATTAACTGGTCGAGACAACGAAAATCTGATGTTGATAAATTTGGTTTGACTTATAAATTTATCTTTTCTTTAGTCACTACTTGTTTGAAAATGTTTCATCTTTCGGCACATTCATCTTTCTGACACCTACTTTGTGCGTCATTAGGCCACTTATATATATATATATATATATATATATATATATATGTATATATATGAAGTGGTCAAACAATGTGTTTGAAATGGCGAATGCCGACAATTTTTGGAAGATTATGTGCTTAATTAAAGTCATACCTAATTTGTTAATTAATTATAATAAAATGAATTAGGCGTGCATATCGGTTTAAATGTAAAGCGTAAGCAAATCGAGAAAAAGTCGTTCTCTGTATGTACAATTTAATTATAATTAATTAATTAACAAATTAGGTATGACTTTAATTAAGCACATAATCCCCCCCCAAAAAAAAAATTTATATGTGAATTTATATTATATAGACTAGCACTTTCCATCACTCCCATCTTTCATTGCTAATTTAACTATTTAGTTAAAAGAGGAAGTAAAGAATAAAATTACAGCAATTTCTTCTTGTTAATGGATTTCTTTTAAGATTTATCTCTGTGATATTTGCTCATATTTATCAAAACAAAATACAGGCATTAGAAATTAATAATACCAACCAAATATTTATCAAAATCAAATTTTTAATATCAACATGCAAATCAACATTCCTTTCACTCTGTAAACCGCTATTTTGTTGCATGTATAAATACACTTGCATGTTATTAGATAACGCCAACTGTATTAATAATGTAAACCAATTTTATTGATGATTGATGTTTAAATGAAAATAATATCCTGAAGAATGTGACGTGAATAATTAAGGGAATTGTAAATTGGGTAGTGATATAGTTTTCGTTACGGACAGAGAGACACACAATCTCCTTTATGTCATATATATATATATATATATATATATATATATATATATATATAAAGATAAATCTTAGCCCTGAAGAGCATTAAGCGAAACTTTTAGTTGGTTCGTCTGATTCATTAGATTTATCTTTATTATTTGCTCTACTTAGGTATTGAGCACTTTTTACTTATTAGCTTTAGTCTCCTGGCGGTTTTGTATGAATATATATATCTTATATATATATATGCATATAAATTGTTTTTTCTTTTGGCCAAAATATTGTACCAATAGATTATTTTTGGTTGGTACGATTATCTTGGTCTTTTCTTTTTTACAAAATTATTTTTCTTCCCGGTTGATGTTTGGTAGTATATTTTTACAATCAAACTATTTTCTGGGTTTATATATAATATATATATATATATATATATATATATATATATATATGGGTGCTATATTTATAAGTAAACAATGCTCAATATCATGGATAGAGCATTTATATAGTTAAGACAGCGAGGTGATGGAGTCAAATAGATCCTGGAGTCACGCCCCCCCCTTGAAATCAGTAGCAGTACGTCAGCTTAACCGCCCTCTTCTCGCAAATTATCCAAGACCAGCAAAACATGCTGAGCACTAGAGACACAAGGACGAACTCATAAGCGACATTCTCTGGGCTCCTATACATGGACATGCCATTGAATCCAAGGAGGTCATCCCCCAGGCAACAACTACCTCCCTCGTCTAAAATGGACAGGGGTTGGTTTATTTCTCAGTGCCTGAGGCGCCTCAAAAGAGGAATGCTGAAGGGATACATGCAATTATTAACACTGGCAACCAGTCTAGGAGAAGGAAAACTCTGAATTCAAACCTGTTAAACACCGCGGAAGAAATTGACCTTGTGTCACACTTTGCTCGTGCGGAGGGGTTGGTAAATATGTGTGAGGATGATGATGATGATGATGCTGATGATGCATTTGATGAAGGTGATATTCAACTAAGCCAACTAGAAATGTTATCCTTAATGGGACTCTGTTTGATGACAGCTAACAACTGTATTTTCACACCCGCCAGCCATTCAGCGTTGTGATCGTGGGTAACAACTGGTTTAGCTCCAAAATTCATACCAAAACCTGATTGCTTTCTTAGGATCTGGTGTTAGGGTCTGTCCTCTAGAGTGATTTTTTTTAGCCTTTTTTTTTACTGCGACCCACAGGCAGAACGACAATTTGAATTGCGACCCATTAAACCTAAGAAAAACTAGCAATTAAAGTATTTTTTTTACCTAAAAAATATATCGTAGCCTATAACCTAACAATTATATTCTTAATCTTATCATAACGGAGTCGTGTTTGTCTGTCAGTAACCGAAACTATGTTACTACTCAAGTCACAATTCCCTTAGTTATTTACGTCACATTCTCCATGATTTCTTTCCTATTTAAACCTTAATTATTAATAAAATTGTTTTGCGTTATTAATACAGTTAGTAAAATATATATCAAAATAAAACAAACTATATATGTATATATTATACCGGGCATATATTTAGGAAAAAAAAAACTTGTTTTAAAAAACAGCAAGGACCGTCTATGGTGACAAATTCAAATTTTGAGTGTATATAATACAAGGTTGTTCTTTATTCTCTGTATAGACGATATACCAAAATTACATGAAAATATCTTGTAATACAATTGGTTATAATTATTCAAAGTTATTGGCTTCAACCACGGCCTCCAGATGACTTCAGGTCTGTAAGTCTTTCTGGCAGTCTCCTTGTTTAAATTGTTAAATACTGCCTTTATCTTTGCCTTCAGTTTATCTTTCGTGTTGCACGATGTTTTCTTGGTCTCTGACTCAACCGTATTCCTCGCATAATAATCAAGGGGATTGCAACCTGGGGAATTAGACGGTCTGGTATTGTGGGTGAAGTGGTCATTTTATTTTCATTCTGACCTGTTATTCTCAGACATGTTCGTCTCGCCAAGTACCTGTGAACGAACTTTTAATTCTCATTTGATGATGACGATGTTATCTGTATTATGTTTCATTTATCTTATCCTGTCTCAACACAAAAGGTTAAAGTTGTGCGTGTTCTACGTTCTTACTATCGGGTTAGCTCAGTCGGTAGAGCGTTCGGCTAGAAATCACAAGGTTCCTAGTTCGAAACCGGCCCTTCACAACTCAGCGTATGAGTAGTACCGGGATCTGTGCGGTAAAGTAAGGAGCTGATGGTAGGTGTGGCGCTCCACCTCAGACGCAAAAAATAACATCTCCTTGGTGTAGCGCTAGTGAAAAGGGAATAGACTCCCTCGCTGATTGGCTTATATCGACTTTAGGCCACCCCGACGACTTTACTTACTACTACGACTACTATTATTATTATTATTATCTATATATTAATACTCGTGTTCCTTAATTGTACGATCATTATCATCTTGCAACAACCTTTGGTTAAAAATGAAATCGTCCAAATCATCCAAGATGAAATTCAAAAATGTAAATCTTGATTATCTGGTGTTGCTTATCTGCAATATTCTTATATCTTATGAGATTTTGGGGACCGTTCCAAGTTCACCAACTATAATTGATATAATTTTTACTGTCATATTCCACATATTCTCTGATGAAGTCCATGTATTTGTCCTTCTTTTCGTTTTCCTTCATCTTCACCCTGTGATCTGTTGGAACCGGAAAGTCCAGCAGTTGACAAGTTCTACTCATGCGTGATCTCTTACTGGAGTCTGAGTAATAACAAGTCTCCTCAGGTTTCCAGGACTCTTCTGAGTATTCTAGCCGATTTCAACACTGCAGTTGTCTAGATGGTCTTGATTCTTCCACTGATTTCCAATTTCTCTAGTTTATTTTCGAAGCTTGTGAGGACTGTTCAAAGTGAATCAAGTACAATTGGTATCAATTTCACCCTCATATTCCACATTTTTTGTCAATTCTTTAGCAGTTCCATGTATTTGTTTATCTTATGGTTTACTTTTGCCTTCATCCTGTGATATGCTGTGACAGCAAAATCTATCAGTTGACAAGTTGTTATTCAATAGATCTGGTCTTCTGATACTGATAAGGTGATCCGTCTGTATCTCAAATTCCCAGAGAATTTTATTCGTTTCATTCTAAAGAACGGATTTTTATTATTATTATTATTATTATTATTATTTACTCCTTTTGAGTTTTCACATCAGTGTTAGCTGATGGTCTTTCACTGGAGTCTGAGTGACAGCAAGTCTCCTCAGGTCTCCAGGACTCTTCTGAGTATTCTGGCAGATTGCAGCAGTGCAGTGTTCTGAATGGTTTCAAATTTTCCTCTGATTACCAAACTTTCCAGACCCTTTTCCAATCCTTTTGGGACTGTTCCAAGTGCACCAACTACAATTGGTATCACTTTCACTTTCATATTCCATAACTTTTTCAGTTCTCTGGCAAGGTCCAGATATTTGTCCATTTTTTCATTTTCCTTCAGCTTCACCCTGTGATCTGCTGGCACTGCAAAATCCACCAGTTGACAAGTTCTTTCTTTTTTGTTTATCAACACTAGGTCTGGTCTTCTTGCTGGGATAAGGTTATCCGTTTTTATTTCAAAGTCCCAGAGAATTTTATGCGTTTCGTTCTCAAAAACAGATTCTGGTTTATGCATATACCATTTTGTTTTATGGTCAAAATTTAATTTTTTGCATAATTTTGTATTCTCGTTGTGTATTATTATTATTATTATTATTATTATTATTATTATTATTATTGTTGTTGTTGTTGTTGTTGTTATTGTTATTGTGACTTTTTCACACCAGACTAAGCTGATTATCTTTCACTGGAGTCTGAGTAACAACAAGATCTCCAGAACCCTTCTGAGTATTCTAGCTGATTTCAACAATGCTGTTGTCTGGATGGTCTGAATTCTTCTTCTGATTTCCAGTTCCTCTAGTTACTTTTCTAAGCTTTGGGGACCGTTCCAAGTGCCCCAATTACAAATGATATCACTTTCATCCTCATATTCCACAGCTTTTTCAATTCTCTAGCAAGGTACTGTTTATTATTATTATTATTATTATTATTATTATTATTATACACTAGCCAGACATTCTTCTATCTACGTGACGCTTTTTGCTCCACCTGGAGTATAGGTCATCAGGGCCGTGTTACTTGTTGTCGGCCTATCTGTAAGTGATAGATAATCTCTATGGGTTGCGAGTGCTGACCCTACCCACATCTCTTTTCTCCTTTTACATCCGGGCTTTTACGATCGGCAAAAGTTCATATAGTGAATCTTCTTGTTAGGTATTTCATCCTACCTGGTGGTCTAGATCATCACAAAGAGATGTGAGATGTGAGATCAGGACAAAGTTCTTTGTTGATCTTTCGAAGGCCTTTCCTTAACTACGATATATATATATATATATATATATATATACGAGGATGAGTCAAAAAGTAATGCTATTTTGTTTTGGACAGGTATAATTACCAACACAGAAACATGTATCATACATCAAAATGAAGCTGCTCCTCTGTGGATCACATCCCTACTTCTCCATATAGTCACTGTTTCTCGCAATATCAATCCTCCACCTTCAAATGAGAGCATGTATCCCTGACCCGTAAAATTCTGTTGACTGTTCTTTGAGCCAATTCTTCACTACAGATCTTACTTCCTCGTCACTGGAATGATGTTTGTCTCTCCAACCCTCTTTCATGGGACCGAAGAGATGATAGTCTGAAGGCGCTAAATCTGGTGAGTATGGAGAATGCGGTAAAGTTGTCCACCCAAATGAGGCGATTTTCTTCCTGATGTTTGTGTGTGATCGAGCATTGTCATTCAGAAGGAGAACATTGTCGATTGGCAAATTAGGTCTTATTCGTCGGATTCTTGCTCTGAGCCTGGTTAGGGTCTCAATGTAGGCCTTAGTTTTATTTTTTTTAAATCACATGAAATAAAGACAATGGCATTATTTTTTGACTCACCCTCGTATATATGAGGAAATAACAGATTGGGTAAAACCCAATAAAATGTGATTAAAAATTGAGGAATAATGGATAAAACACAAACAACATTCAATTGATATTTCGCCTTGGTATGTCAACGAAGCTTCTTCAGAATCTATTTGAGACAAGAACTACGTTGTTTATATATTGAAAAGGTGGAGGGAGGGTGAGAAGAGGCGGGTGGATACATCGGAAGGTGTGAGAAAAAAAGAGCAAGAAGGGAAGGGAAAGTGTCAACAAGTATTCCTGTAAGTGTTTAGGGAAGATATGAAGTGTTTGCTGATAGGATTTCATAGTGCATTTGGGGATTAACTTTTCGTCAATGAAGTTCTGTAAGGAAGCACTCCTGGTTTTGTGGGAGTGGGCTGTGAGGAGGATGTTTTTGTAGGTTCGAAGTGTATTGTTGAATGTGTATTTATTCATTCCGACGTTATGAGGAGTAACAGATTGGGTAAAACCCAACAAAATGTGATTAAAATTGATATATATATATATATAGTCATACATAGACACCATGTTTCGGCGTACCACGTCTCTTCAGTGTGGCTAGACATTTGCAAGCTACTGCCAACCGGGATGGAAATATATATATATATATATATATATATATATATTATCATTATTATTATTATTTGCTCTACTTAGGTATTGAGCACTTTTATTGGGCAGGTTTTTTAATATATGATATTATATATATATATATATATATATATATATATATATATATATAGTTGTGGTTTTGACCCCACACCGTCCTTCGACTTTTAACATCTGGGCTTGGGCCCATAATTAGATGCGTAAGACATGCCTCTTCTGCAAGTAAAACGTCATTGCTACAACATTTTATGAAGCACGCCAGCCATGTTTAACTACGCTTTTATCGGTTCTTTGTTTGTTTTTGTTTGTTTGTTTGGTTTTGTTGTTTTTGGGGGTTTTTTTTTATTTTGTTTTTGTCTTGGTTTGGTTTTGGTTTTGGTTTTTGTACCCTATGTCAAATTTTGGATTATTTCATGCTGAAGACATTTTTGTTTCATTAATTTTTGTTGAGTATTCAATTCTTTTTTTAAACTCATTTTTCAAACAATTTTTTTGAAAACTAATTATTTTATCTATTTAACCCATAGATATGTTTGGTTTGGTTTATTTTGGTTTATTTTGTTACATTTTATGGCATGTCAACCCTTATCGGGCTATTTTATGCTGAATACATTTTGTTCAATTCATCAATTATTTTAACACGTTGTTTTTAAACTCATTTTTTTTCTATTTAACCCATAGATGAAACCCTAACAGGTACTACCACTCAGGGGCAGAGTGGACCTGGGAGTAATGGAAATGAAGAGTTACCCACACTCACCAGTGCTCCAGGATTGTTACTTCACCGTTAGATGCAGCCCATAAACAGGCCGGCTTTTAAGCTACTTAATAATTTTCCCCAATTCTAGTAATGTTTTGCCATAGATCAAATCGGTATAAGCCAGATATCGAGGGAGTCTATCCCCCTTTCACTAGCACTAGACCAAGGAGATTGTTTTTGCATCTAAGGTGAATCGCCACACCGACCTCATCTCCCTCACTTTACCGCAGAGATCCCTGTGCTACTCATACGCTGAGTTGGCGAGGGCCGGTACTGAACCCGGAACCTTGTGGTTTCGAACCTGATGTTCTACCGACTGAGTTCAGCCGGCCTAGGATAGAATGTCTAAATTAGCCAAATTTTACTATAAAAGAAGGTTATTTTGTGTTCATTTACATTTAATTGATAGAAAAACCCGTGGTTTCAATACTCAAATTATTGACTTCAAAATTTTTCACTATGGCGGGTGGAGGTTAACCCCCATTACGGCGCCTTGATATTATTGAAATTTGCTGAAATTTTGTGAATAGGCACCATATCCTGTCATTTGTCATATGGTTTAAATTTCATATAGATCGAAGGGGAAAATTAGTATGGGTAGGTTCTGACCGAGGACACCCTTTTATCAAAAGGAAATATACTTATCCAAGTACCCTGGGTAATGTATTCAGAATATATATGGTTATGGGGGTCTATCTCCAAAACCCTGGGAGGAGTTCGGGAACAAACAAATAAACATACAGACAAACAGACAAGATCTACAACTTTATAGATAGATAGATAGATAGATAGATTAATAGCAGAGACTATAAAATGTAATCTTGTGTTTAAAACACAGGTACTCATGTATAGTATTGTAAATTCTGAATTTCAAAAGACAAGAATCTATTTACATGTTTTGTTATTGTTTTACAATAGAGAGAGTGAGAGAGAGAGAGAGAGAGAGAGAGAGAGAGAGAGAGTGTGTGTGTGTGACTGTGAAAAAGAGAGTGAAAGAAAGTGATAGAAAGAGAGAGGGTGAGAAAGTGTGAGAAGAGAAAGAAGAGAGGGGCAGAATGATAAATGATCACACGGAGAATTATGAATAAAGCATTTACGCTTGTGTATTTTCACACACACACACACACACACACACACACATATATATACACACCACCACCACCACCACCACCAACAACAACAACAACACACATCTATCTATTATTATACTATAGCTTAGCGAATCAATGTTGTTTTGCTAAAGGCTTTTTTCCTATTTAGTTTAATGTCAAAATATACATCCCGAAATATCACTTTTGTTATGTTTGAAAAAAATTCCATTGTATTTGGTTCAATAAGTCGTAATTTGCAATTAAGTAAAAAAAAAAAGCCTATCTCTTACTCCACATTCTGCCTATCACTTTCCCCCTCCCTCTATATATAGCTACTTGATTAGCTACTCTTTATATATTTTTGTTTTCTCTGTGAGTGTAAAGAGAGAGATTGGAGAGTATGAGCGGTAGTATGAACTTCCCATTTTATTCGTATGTTAATTTTCAGCAGCTAACGGCTGGCTTATATAGATTTTTTACTTAAATACACATTCTGGCAAAATCTTATTATAATGGAGATTGTGTGTTTTTCTGTCTGTAACCGAAACTATATTCCTACTCAAGTCACAGTTCTCTTAGTTACTGACATCACATTCTCCTTGATTTTATTTTTATCTAAACCTCAATTATTAATAAAATTGTCTTACATTATTAATACTGTTAACTATGTCTCCATACTGACAACATGCAATTATATTTATATATACAACAAAATAGCGGTTTACAGTGTGAACTGGAAGGCTAATTTGCATATTAATATTAAAAAATCGAATTTAATAAATATGTGCTTAGTATTATTGATTTCTAACTGTTTCGTTTTATCTTAATGAATATAAGCAAAAATCTCTTCAATGAATCTTAAATGAAATCCATAACAAGATAAAATAAATGTCATTTTATTCTTTACTTCCTCTTATAACTAAATACTTAAATTAGAAAAAATAACAATGAAAGACGAGAGTGATGGAAGAGTAAGTTTCAGTTGTTCCATTTTTTATATCCCTCTGTTTCAAATCTTTTATTATACTCCCTCTGTTTCAAATATTTTTATCTGTATTCTTATTTAGTTTCATTAGCCTTTCTAATTTAATACGATATTTTATTACATTAAAACTTAAAGACTTGCACCCGGAGGGTGCATATATTTGCTAGTATATATAATAGAATTTTAATTTAATGTTTAATGTTTGTATTGTATTTTCTGGCAAAATGATTTTAATGGTTGTATTTATTTTTTAAATTTAATTCACTTTGTAAACTAACTTTCTTCCCGTTACAATAAGTGACCAACGGTCCCCTTTTTAGCATATATAATATGCTATTATATAGCATAATATCATTAGTATATATATATATATGATATTGTCGTGGAGTCCACGTATGCTTCTTTGTCAGTGTATCTGATGGGTACATATACATAAATATATAGCGATGTATGTGTTTGTATATATATATATATATATATATATATATATATATAATATATGAGAAAATATTGTCTTAGGCTTCAGGTCATCTCCAACCAATTCCAGCACCACCAGCCCATAGATGACGTGAAGCCCAAGGCAGACCGGAAATTCAATATTCCTTTCCATTAAAGCGCCAGTTTAGAAATTCTTGAAAATGAGGAATCCCCTCCTCGAAATATTGAACGAAATAAAATGGAACTCAACATCTAACGAGGTTTCTCATTTATTTATCACCAAGCATGCTAAACGAACCAACCAACCAATAAATTTATACGACGTGCTTACTATATTCTTTATTCTCCTTGGTTTTGGATTTTATTACCGACCAACTAAAAAGCGGGTTATTAATTAAACTTAACAAAGCTCTTACTTATTTGCTTATCAATAGACGAGGAAGACTAAGATTTATGGCACAAAGATCAACATAAATGAAACTGGTATGAGGTGTGCTGGAATATAATTACAATGTACACGTAATATGGATATTTTTAATCAACAAATAATTGAAGTATTGTCTCAATATCAAAACGTTTTGATAAAAGAAAAAAAATGATGACATAACCAGTTGTGTTTTATGGGCAATCCTATATTTCCTCTTTGCACATATGAAAGATAGAGACAGAGGCGTTTCGGAACGAATTCTACGAGGGTGAGTCAAAAAGTAATGCCATTTTGTTCAGGTCAGGTACAATTACCAACACGGAACATGTATCATACATCAAAATGAAGCGGGTCCTCTGTGGGTCACATCACTACTTCTCCACAGAGTCACTGTTTCTCTCAAAAGCAATGTTCCA
>CM042147.1:23437705-23455205 GCA_023376005.1 Doryteuthis pealeii | reverse complement strand
AGCAGCTGTTCGGCTACTTGTCCCCTATCTACAGACTATACGAGTGATACGAATAAGACATACTGGGCACTGCTGGAGAAGCAAGGATGAACTCATAAGAGACATTCTCCTGTAGAAACCAGCACATGTGTACGCCAGTGTGGACTGCCCAGCAAAGACCTACATTAGCCAGCTCTGCATGGATACTGAATTCTTCGCAGAAGACCTCCTAGAGTAATGAATAATAGGGGTGGTTGTCGAGAGATAGTCATGGATATCCGTTCTACTACCGTGACCGATGCTACACACTCTTATGGAATATAGTTATTTACTAATCTAAGCATCAATCGGCTGGTCATGCCAATCCCTAGCTCTATATGATTGTCCCAACCCTATTGCTCTTACAGCAATCCCTAACACTTTTTATCATATGGGTGCTAGAAGACGGTGGCTGGCGGTCTTCATGTCCTGGGTATGACGTTAAACTAACTGATGGTGAGGTTCTGGTTCTGAAGGTTTGGGGAATGTGGAGCACCCCTTCATCACCCTGACCCGGAGTGGTAATATCTGTTAGGGTTCCATCTATGGCTTAAATAAATTTAAAAAATTGAGTACCTATCAAGAAAGAGTTCATTTCAAAACTTTGTCGGCATTAAATGAGCTACTGAGGTTGATAAAACAAACCAAACCAAGCTAAGCTTAGATGTGGCATAAGGCCAGAAGCATGGGGCGCCCAGTGAGAATCTCACTAACAATGGTCTACGGTTCTTGCTGACTACCCATTACACTACGTGAGGTGCCCACCCTTTATGGAATATAAGTCGGTACCCTTGATTGAAACTAAAATAATTTCCTTGACTCGTCAAAGTACAAGAATGTAAGAACACACATTTTCCTCTGTCCTCTGTAATCAACTCATTCCCCCCTCCCTCACCCCCACCTGCCATGAACCCCCCTCCCTCATCCTGACCCACAACAAATGTAAATAAAAACCATGATTTGCCAACACATACGCACCCTCTCTCCCAATACAACCAGTTGCAAGACAAGCTACAAAAGCAATAAGTTAAAATAGCCGTAGTAGCAGCGGCAAGTACTCCCAAACTATATAACAGTCATAAAAAGTTGTGAGGGTGGTGCCGGTATGATGAGGGGAGAGGGCGGACATCAGTGGGGTTGTTCGTAGAAAAGAGGAAAAAAAAACTTTTTGTGTTGTTGTTGTTGTCCGTTTATTTTCATTTGAGTCGAAAAAATTTTCTATGATGAATCTGCCATTGAAATTTTACGAATATTTCGGAGCAAAAGCAGTGACCCATTTTTTATATGGGATTTTTTTTCTTATGTTTTAGCTACATGGATATACCCAGACCCCAGGCATGGGGGAATATCTGTGTGTAGGGGATTACATTTGTCTCTACTGTGAGGAAACTGAGGGATATGTGTATAGCGTCCAGTCCAGGTAAGTTCTTTGATTATTTGGTTTTTTTTCCTTTTTTGTTTTCTTTTGTTTTTTACTTTTCTTGTTTGTTTTTTTTTTGGGGGGGGCGAGGGGGTATTTTGTTTTTGTTGTTTTATTTTTTTTTTTTTTTTTTTGCTGTTTTTTTTCTACTTTTACCAAATCAAAATAATAATTGTAATTCATCTAAGAGATTTATACAACTAATAAAAAAAAAACGAAAAAAACAAAGAACTTTAAAAAGGATATATTTTACAAAACAATATTACACATAGTAATTTAAGTAAGTTTAAATTCAACATTTTTCAAAAGTTTCTTTGTTTTTGTCTTGTTTGTTTTTGTTTTTTTTTTTTGTTTTTTTTTTTTTTTTGGGGGGGGGGGGCATTTTTGATATTTTTTCCAAGTCAAAAAGTTAGATTTAATTTTTTTTTTTGGGGGAGGGGGTTTACCGAGACAAAATGATAACTACTTCATAACTAAAAGATTTATACAACTAATAAAAAATACGAAAAAAAAAACGAATTTAAAAAAGGATATATTTTACAAAACAATATTACACATAGAAATTTAAGTAAATTCAACTTTAAATTTTTTTAATGTTATTTTTTGTTTGTTTTTTAAAGGTTGGTGTTTTCTTGTTGTTTTTCTACTTATTCCAAGTCAAAATGATAACAGTACTTTATCTATGAAATGTATACAATTAGTTAAAAATAACGAAAAAATCTTAAAACGGGAAATATTTTACAAAACAATTTTACTCATAGCAATTTAAGCAAGTTTAAGTTTAAATTTGAAAAAAATTGTTTTTGTTTTCTAGAGGGGGTGGTTGTTGTTGTGTTCCTACTTTTTCCGAGTCAAAATGATAAGAGTACTTTATCTAAGAAATTTATATAGCTTTTTTTTTTTAAACGAAAAAAAAGAACTTAAAATAAGGATATATTTTACAAAACAATATTAAACAAAACAATAGTTTGAATAAGTTTTGTTACGTTTTTTCTTTTTACGTAGTTTTTTTTTTTTTTTGTTTTTTGATCGCTTTTTTCTTCGAAATTACAAAAATAACGGTACTTCATTTTATAAATTTATACAACTAATAAAAATAAATAGAAACAAACGATATATTCTACAATACAATATTAGACATAGCAGTGTTTAAGTAAGTTTTAGATTTTCATTTTTTTTTTTTTCACATTTTCTTAATTTTCTGATTTTGTTTTTTTTTTTCCGCGCAGTGAAAATAATGACTGTACTTCATTTAAGAAATTTATAAAACTAACAAGAAAAAAAAAAAGATTAAACTGAAACAAAAAAAAAACATAAAAAAGGGATATAGTTTCCAAAAAAATATTTTACATCTATCTATCTATTTATCTATCTATCACAGTTTGTTCATATATGAATAATCTAAATTATTATTTAAACATCATTCTACATAAACATGTTTGCTTATGAGCATTTTTACCGATTAATAGATTAAAACTTTGGGGTGGGGTGTATTTTTTCAGTTTTAAATTGAGCAAGTTTCTAGAAAAATGATTCATCTTAACTGGAATTTTGGGATGATAATCTCAGTCACATAAGACGCTCTTTTATATCTCGTCCTTTTGACATGATAAAAGTGTCACTTTATTACTGCACAGAATGAGGAAGATAATTGCATATTTTATGAACACGCCATACTTATTTTAAACACTGACAAACATTGATAGGGCTGTATGTATCCAATATATATATATATATATATATATATATATATATTATGTGCATGTATATGTATATGTAAATATGTATGTATATATATACATACATGTATGAGTATATATATATATATATATATATATATATATATATATATATATATATATATAAAATAATAGATTAAGAAGAATACGACAAAGTGTGAGGAAATATATTGGAATATTAATTGAATTGAATTGTTTGTTAGTTATTCACCTTTCCAGTATATTTCCTCACACACACACACACACACACACACACATATATATATATATATATATATATATATATATATGTGTGTGTGTATGTGTGTAGGGGCGGCACGAACTACCTTCGAAACTCTTGGCCGTAGGAGGCCCAAGCCTGATTGGTGGCCCCGGAAAGGCAGGTTTCATATATCGTATATGATATGTAAATTGACATGTACTACAGTGTGGTCTCCCTATCATAGATTGAAATGGAGCCCACGAGACCCTACCACGGACCCTATATATATATATATATATATATATATATATATATACCAATCAATATTGCTATAATATATATGTACGTTAGTGTGTGTGTGTGTGATCTAAAATAAATGCTTACTTACTGACTGTCTCATTACTACTAGTTTTATGTATATTCACTATAAAAATGAGATATGCGAATAGAAAATAAAAATACATGAAATCAGTAGTTATGAGACAGACGATGTGATTAAAACTTTCATTTATTTTGAGTTCTATCCTGCTCTACTAACCAGTATTGAGCTCTTCTTTATTCCATAAAAAAGTGTTATATATATATATATATATATATATATATATATGATTTTATATGAAAAAGTTGACTTACCGCTGAAATTGACCACAATGGTTTCTTGATACAAATTTCACAATGATAAGATAGCGATATAACAAATATAAAGTGCTCAATACGTTTGTAGAGCAAATTTATTATTATAATGGCATACACAGGAACAACCTACTCCAGTTTCACCATAAGGATCTTAACGGTCATAACCACTAAATACACGCGTACAATCGGCTGGAATTAATCAATATCTTGATTAATTCAGTGGATTTAACCCTGAAGATCCTTATGGTTAAACGAGTAGGTTATTCCTGTGTATACCATTATAACACATATATATATATATATATATATATATATATATATATATATATATAATATAAGTGATAACCATGTTTAATCTTCAGTTAACTCCACTGTGTAAATCAAGATGTTGGTTGATTGATAGATAATGTACCGTTCATAGCAAAAGACACATACATATAATTGTCTACAATCAACCAACATCTTGATTTACACAGTGGAGTTAACCCTGAAGATCTCAATATGGTGAAACTCGAGTAGCTTATCACTTGGACCTATATTAAAATAAATTTGTTCTACCAATGTATTGAGCACTTTTTTATTTGTTATATCACTGCCTTACCTTTATAAACTTCACATCAAACACGTGACCATATTCACCGTTAAGTCATCTTTTCCATAGTATATATATATATATATATATATATGTGTGTGTGTGTGTGTGTGTGTGTGTATTCAATTTCTTCTATTTTTTAAATTTCATTATTTCATGCTTCGAAAAATCCAATACATTATATTTTTTATAGCTTTGTCATTTGATACTTTGAAACAATTTGTTTTTAATGACACTCCTTGCTGAGAAGCCAGAGTTACGGGATTATGTTGAAAGTGAAATTGAGCTGTTGAGGGAATAATAGTTGGTTTCATCGAATAGATTAACAATTCCCGACGGAAAAGATAACAAAGATACTTAATTGCCTGAGCAAAGTTAATAGAATTAGAATACAAGACATGATAACTGACATAGAAGTTTCAGCTCCTGTGTCTGTGAGATATGTAATATTAGCGTGAATCCCAGGAAGCCTCCACCCCCAGGTCGCACCTGCCCCCTCAATTTAAAGGGACAGGGCTGGGTTGATTTCCCAGTGTCTGATGCACCTCAAAAAAGGGACGCCGCCGGAATACACGCAATCCTTACATTGTAGAACAATATGACAATATATTTAAAGTAAAAAAATAATCAAACAAGATAAATACACCCGACTAAGAGTTTCACGTTATCGATCTAAAGGTGAGCTAGTATTTAACACGTCTGATTTTTTAGATGCCTACACACATATCAATACACACATACACACATATCTGTGTGTATGTGTGTATAAACGAGAGAGAATCAAAAAGTAATGCCATTTTGTTTAGGACAGGTATAATTACCAACACAGGACCATGTATCATACATCAAAATGAAGCTGGTTCTCTTTGGATCACAACCCTACTTCTCCACAGTCACCATTTCTATCAATAGCAATGTTCCACCTTCAAATGAGAGCATGTATCTCTGCCCCTTAAAATTCCGTTGACTGTTCTTTGGGCCACTTCTTCACCTTGTCACTGGAATAATGTTTGCCCTCTTTCATGGGACCGAAGAGAGGCAAACATTATTCAATTGATGAGGATGTATGTGTAGTTTAGAAATACTGATGAACTGAGGTGTTTAGGAACAAGTGTATTTACATTTCACCGTCACAACATAAAAATGATTATTTGAATTTTGCTGAAACAACAGTTTGAATATATTTAAAAATAATAGTCAGAATTAAACTGATATATATATATATATATATATATATATATATATATATGAGAAGTAAACAATGTGTTTGATATAGCCTTAGCTGACAATTTTTTTGAGAATATGTGCTTAATTGAAGTCATACCTAATTTTAAAAATTAATTAGTTGATAATTAATGAATTAGGCGGGCATATCTGTTCAAATGTAAGGCTAAACAAATCGAGAAAAGTCAATCTCTGTATGTACATTTCGGCCTATTATGTCTCATCAGCAAAGTTTCCCCGCCTAATTCATTATTTATCAACTAATTAATTTTCAAAATTAGGTATGACTTCAATTAAGCACATATTATCCCATATATATATATATATATGTGTGTGTGTGTGTGTGTGTGTGTGTACCAACTCTTCCATACGAGTAGGATGCGGCACAAGGTCAATTTCTTAAGCAGAATTTAACAGGTTTCAATTCAGATTTTTCCTTCACCTAGACTGGTTGTTTAATCAAGTTAAAGAGCCCAGTCTGCCCTACTATTTATCAGTAGCTAGAGGGAGAATAGTTGGATGCATACCTTACTAAAGGGTAACTGCGCTATGGGGAAAACAAACAATTTCGTCCAGGATTTGTGTTGTTTCTATGTCGCAACATATCGTATATGGCTGAGGGTCTTTGAGTCCTGGTCATGACCTTAAACTGCATCTAGCTGCAGAGGTGCAGTCGGTGTATTCTACAGAACCAGCCGACAGGGTGATTATTAATTGGTTATAATCATCTTTTATAGTTTTATTCAATAGTTCATGACAGCTGTTTCATACTGAATACAATTATTTAAATGTACGTCTCATGTTCCCGTAATTCAAATGAACAACACGTTCGTTTGAATAACTGGAACATGAAACGTACATTTGAATAATTGTTTTTCTTTGGGGGGGGGGCTTGTTTGTTTATTTTTTTCGTTACTTGTAACTCGGGTAATTTCATCTGACGTGATACTGCCACGTTTTTCAGGATACATTTATATCGTTATATATATTCATTATTTTGTTATAATATTTTTTATTTGGTATTTTTTTCGTGTCTACATTTTTATATTGATTCATTTCTTTTTCTTTTCTCTTTTTTATAAGTTTTTCTTCTTTTTTATTTCTTGTTTTCCTGTACACAATATACGGAGGAACTTCAAATAGATTTATTTTGTTTTTTGTTTTAATGGCATATCAACCTTCATGTGTTATTTAATGTCAAATTTATTAAAGCCATCCTTATAGAAGAACAGTAGTGGTGCTATTTAACCCATAGTTGGGGGATGAGAGGTCTCATACATCTCCAAAGAGCATTAGTCCGAAAAAGAATCTAATAGCACAACTGGAGTTCGAACGCGCTTACTACGATGTTGCACTCCACAATATATATATATGTGTGTGTGTGTGTGTGTGTGTGTGTTGTTAAACATCGTCCCCAGCAATAGGTTAAATAGTATCACTACTGTTCTTCTACAAGAATGGATTTGGCATTAAATAACCCATGGCTGAGGGATTTAGTGTCCTGGGTATGGCATTAAACTACATCTAATGGTGAAGTTCAAATTTTGGAACTCTGGGGAGTGTGGAGTACGCCTTTGTCACCATTGTTCCCAGATCCATTCTGACCTGGAGTGGTTGTACCTTTTAGGGTCCCATCTATGGTTAAATAGAAAAGTCTTGTTAAACATCGCCGAAATTCACTAAAGTAGATCATTAGTAATGTTACTCCAGTATCCTTACAGATTTTGGGTTGCAACATTATACCTGTTCAACTGGTAACCCTGACATGTTATAAGGCCACCTTCTTTCCAGATTCGCGCTTGTATTTTACGAATAGTTCATAAATTCTTATATATTGGCCCAGGGATACGCAACAGTCATGCAGAAACTTGCTCAGTACATGTACAAAATAGGAGCTTGAAGGAGAAATAAAACTTGACTAAAAAGTTAAACTTAAAATGTCAATCCAAATCTCCTGATGCAGTCACGTGCAATATCTCTACGATGTTATCATCGAACGCTTCCCATTCCTTTCTGTTGTTAGCCGAGCTCCACTTAATTCTCTTCCGAGATATAAAATTATATATATATATATATATATATATATATATATATATATATATATATAAGGTAAGGTAGTGTGACATGAAGTCAACATCTGGTTACATTCTTCACTGAAAGGGTCGGTTATATATATATATATATATATATATATATATATATATATATATATACAAAACATTTAAGGTGCCATTGTTACCATTGGTTTCAAAACAGTATGTTAGCCACTTTTCGTCAAGTCAATAAATCCGTTAAAAATGCAGTGAATGTCAATTCATTTATACAAGCGTGTATACCTGTGTGAGTCGAATTTTTGTATTTCTCCGCTTAATTCTCTTTCTTTCATTCTTATTTTCATGTGTGGCATGTCCGTTTTCTTCCCTTTCTTTTTTCATGATAAAAACGGATTGGTCCAGTATTTAGCTTATGTGACGACAAGTCCTTTTCCTACGACTCTAACCATTACACTAGACACCTCCACTAGTAATTAGAAAATTGAATAATTTACAATTACGTTATCTATTCATATATAAAGGACAGTTGGTGTATGTATGTATGCATTTATGAATGTCCAGATGAAACTACTAATATAGAACAATTAAAGACAACGTAAATATATATATATACACACATTAAATATCACCAGTTCTTGCTTTTTGTACAAAAGTTATGAAGATTTGAATAATATACTGAGATATTTAAAAATCAAAATATACATAGAAATAGCATTGAAATTCTACTTAAAAATGTCCAGCATTTGTAAATCTCAAAAGTTAACAAATCAATACATCAGGGGGGGGGGTTGTCTGCCAACTCTGCTCAGTCGACGCTGGGTAACCGCTTCTAGTTGTAAATAAGTTTGAGCGCGAAATTGTACTGACAGGGTCGATTATTTTTCCCTGGTATAAGTAAGAAAAAATTTAAAAAAGGAAAAAAAAAAAAAGGAAAGATACATTGTCCATTTATGGGCTTATAGATTTATTAATTATTATACAACAATAATAAATTGCTGACTACGATTTATAATATAACCGCTTTTTCATTAATGGCGGATATGATAATTGCTTTAGTTGTAACACGACTACTTTCTCTTTCACTTTAATACATTTCATTTCTAATATCTACAGGGCTTGGACAAAATAATGGAAACACCTGGAAATTTCAAACAGATTTATTTTAATGCTAGAAGCGGTTATCCGGCATCGCCTCGGTAGAGGGGGAATTTTATTAAGTTAGTCTCGCAGATCCATTATTACTGAATTGTGAGTGGGATCTCCACTGGACGCCCCATTAAAATGCCTACGTAAAAAAGACCTTGCGTTGATCCAGTCACTCTGATAATAGAAATTTATGTTTACAATATTAAATGGAAAGAAATTCCATGTTGTTATCATTTAGATTTTATTTTTTTAGATATCTTCATGAATTTAAATCAAATCTTCATTATTTTAGCTTAAAAACCGAGCACTGGTGATATTTAATGTGTATATATATTTACTTTGTCGTTTATTGTTTTATTTTCTAAGTTTCCTCCGGACATACAGATTCACGCAACTGCCTTTTATATATATGTATAGATGGTTTTCTGATTGCAGCCCTCACATGAAATCCGGTTTACAGCAGAGCTCAAAGACCGAGAACCCAGTTTCCTTAAAAACTCTAAGAAGGGATTCTTACAGTTTTTAAGGAAACTGGGTTCTCGGCCTTTGAGCTCTGCTGTAATTTTCGGAGATTTATTTTTCTATTCCTTCCTTTAATCATTACAACGTTGAATATGTTTACTTAAAAAGTGTTGGGGCTTGCTATAAAGGCAATAGGGTTGGAACAATTACAGAGGTGCAAGGACTTGACGTGACCAAACGATTGATCGGAGAGGGCCTCTCCGACTGCACGTCTAGCCTAAGTAAGGGTCAAAGTGAGTGTTGCATGTCATGTATTGCTCAACCACCAGGGTTCCATCCTTGAGCATCATGGGTAACTACTAACGGCTAACATTGGGGGTCTTACCCCTCTGTAGAGGACTGGTGGACCTGGGAGTAATGACAATAAATGGGCATTCGACGCTCCTCTGAGATCCAAAAAGGGAACCTCGCCACTTGATGCAGTTTTGCCTCATGCCCAGGATACCCACATTTTCGATCCCGGGGATGACTATGAAAGGCTGAACGTGATGATCTCTACAAAGTATTTAGATTGGTGATCACTTAGCAACAGCAGGTATTGTATGTTTTACCCAACCCCTCCGTCAAATGCAGGATATGACACGAAGTTATTTTTTAAGCAGAGTAAAGCTGATTTGAATTCAGAGCATTCCTTCTCCTAGACTGGTTGCCTAACCAAAGCCATAGAACCCAGTATCCTTCTATTTACTGATAGCCGGAGTAGAGTACCCCCCCATTTTCATTACTCTCAGGTCCACTTGGTTAGTATCCAACTATAGGTTAAATAGATCATAAAAATATTTTTTTAAATGTTGAATCTTATTATAATAGAGATTATGTGTCAGTCTGTCGGTAACCGAAATTACGTCACCACCAACGTCACAATTTCCTTAGTTATTTACGTTATATTCTCAATGGTTATGAAATAATAATTATTCAATCTTAATTAGCATCTTATTTATTAATGATATCTCTATTAAAGTCTAATTGAGATGGATTTGCCTCAAAATGGCACATATTATTAATGTGTTTAAAATCCTGTAATGTGTTATATATCGTTGATGAATAAAGGTTTACATAGTATATGATGGGAATAATTTGCATACCAATTTTAACAAAACTGTGTTTAATAAATAATTACTTGGTGCTATTGATTTCACATATTATTGTTTTATTTTCAAACATATTAAAATCAATCATATGAATGATTTTATATTGAAATCAATTAGAATAAAGTAAAAATAAGAGTAATCTTTTTGTGTTCTTATTTAATTTCATTAGTCTATCCAATTCAATATGATATGTGACTATATTAAAACTACTTTTGCTACTATCCAAAATGAATAAAGCAAACGTCTTCGGCATAAAATAACCCAACAAGGTTGACATGCCGTAAAATCCCACCACCAACCAACCAATCATTTTGTGCGCATTTATAAATGAGTTAAGCATCGTCTTCATTGTATTTCTCTAGAATAAATAGATAACATGGAATTATAAATAAACGTAAAATAGAACATGCTGATTGGATGAAACAAGTCACGTGTATATCGGTCATGAGCAAACACCAGGCACACGTGACTCATTGTACAATTCAGTTGACCATCTGCTCTAGACACTGTGATAATATTTGCTCAACAGCAGGGTATGTGTGTGTGAGAGAGAGAGAGAGAGAGAGAGAGAGAGAGAGAGAGAAAAGAATGCAAGAGAACCTATGAGCAAACCATGGTGGCAATCATAGGTCTACAAATAAATGAATAGAAGCTGATTTTTTAGATAGTTATGCCCGGATTCAGAACGGTTAATAAAAAATTCAAATGTATACTTTGAAAAGGATTAAGCATTCTGGGATGCGCGTTTTGTTGGAAAACTTCCACGGCTTCACACGCCCTTCTTCCGATCTTGACTCCTACGCGCATCCATACAATGATTGCGTGATCGTTCCCCACGTTATTTGTCTGATTTTTTTTTTTTTAAGATTAGGCTTGATTTGCATTATTTTGATATTTCGGACTATTGTGTCCATCTTTATTGTGATATATACTGAAACACAGTGTTTCAGTCGTTATACCCCCCGACCTTCTTCAGGTGTTCCTTGTATATTCTAGAATAGCAATAATTCATCTTGGGAAATCATTTTCGTGTTATTTACAAAATAATTTCGATTGAGTTTTGAAACTTCAGCAAAATATCTCAACAAAACTCTAAAAAATACACGTGTAATACAAAATTGATTACTAACTGTAGTCTCACACTCTAAAGATGTTTAAAAACAAAATATTTATGGGAAGAGTGTGGTGTAATGTCTAAAGTCATGGGAAATGGACTCGTCGCCCCAAGTTCAAATCCTGGATGTATAATTGCATTTCACTTAGCGCTAATACCCTTGGGAAAGGTGTGAATCCTACTCTCCCTCGAGCTATGGGTAAATAATAGGGCAGACTGGGCTCTTTAACCTTGGTTTTGCAACTGGTCTAGGAGAAGGAAAACTCTGACTTCAAACCTGTTTAACTCCGCTTAAGAAATTTACCTTGTGTCACATCCTGCTTGTGCAATGGGGTTGATAAATATATATATAAAACAAAATATTTATCTACAAACTATCCGCTTACAAATCATAAATAAAACACAAACAATATATGGCATTAAATAACCCACAGAAGTTGATATGCCATTAAACAAAATAACCTCAAATCAGCCTGCCATACTATTTAAGGCAGCACTTTCTCCCTCTTCTAAAAGGGGCAGGGTTGGATTTATTGCCCTGTGCCTGAAGCGCCTCAAAAGGGAATGCCGAGGGAATAGACGCAATTTTTAGCACTGGTCGCGCATGAGTTTCGATTCGTGTTTGCTCCCTACTTAATCTATCCTGGTGTTCAATTGACATGTTGTATGTCAGTAAATAACTACAATTTACTCATAGCTAAGGGAAGAATAATTGGATTAATACCTTTCTTAGGAGTATTCTCGCTATTCGAAAATAACCGAAATATTAAAGGGCATTCTATACTTCTCCGAGGAAAAACATTGTCTGGGGCAAGGGACAAATTACCAAATTTTAGGAAAATATTAATTACGACAATTGTTCTGCTGTGTAACAGAGAAAAGTTCGTTTGGGGGCCTTGTGTTTGCGACACCTGAATTAAATGTTAAATGTTATTGTATGTATTTCTTTTCTTCTGTTATGTTCAGTGTTAACGTGTTTTCCCCAATAATTAGACAGGACTATTAATTTTCACTTGGAAATATAAACCAGGGTTTATTTTCGGGGGATATTGAGTGTTTGCATTTCACAATGTGATTGTGAAGAATGCTTATTTCTTTTGTCTGTTTTGTTTGGTTTGGTTTGTTGGGTTTTACGGCATGTCAACACCTTGGTAATTTGGTATTCAAAAATGTTTAATGCCGACAAAGTTTTGAAATAATTTCATTTTTAATAGATAATACAATTTCGTTTATAAACTCATGTTTTCTATTTAACCCATAGATGGGACCCTAACAGGTACTACCACTCCGGGTCAAAGTGGAGCAGGGTGCTCCACATTTCCCAAACCTCCAAAACTGGAACCTCACCATCAGATAGAGTTTAACGTCAGTGTCTTCTTTTAACGGGAAAGCTTATATTTAAATCATGAAAAATCACGCTAGGTCTTATTTTGCAAGTAGGTCTTATTATCGGGGAAACACGTTATATATTACGGATATACAACTGCTAATATTGTTCCTTGATAAGTGGGCATCCGAAAAGATATCCACCCTACCCCTAACCATTCCCAATATTATTGTTTTCAAAATTTGTTGGGGATTTACGTATTTATGAGTGGTAATTTATGTAACTGAGATTTCTTTGCACTTTTCTTATATAGACCAGTAATTCCCAAATGTGTGATATGGCTCCCTGATCGAAAGATCCAAGAGGTCACTGAGTAAAAAAAAGCGATAAGGAGCAGTGGGTGGCCTCGGAATCAAAGGGTTTTTTTTTTTTTTTTTCCTTTTTTTTTTCTTTTTTTTTTTTTTTTTTTTGTTGTTGAAATCTATGTCCCGAAGATTTTAGCCGTTAATTCTGAACGATTTATATTCATTTTAGACATCTTCAAAGAGGCTTTAAAAATGTCTTGAGTTTAACTATATATACATATAATACCACAGACAACGGAAGGGAAAAGTACAGTTACAAGAATAAACATTTTCTAACGAAAATCATATATATATATATATATATATATATATATATATATATATATGGAGATTCAGTCTGTCTGTAACCGATACAACGTCACTGCTTACGTCACAATACCCTCAGGAATTGCGTAAGTATATCGCTGTATTTAATCTACAGTCAAAATCATTAGTACATAGAATATATCTTATTTATCAATGATGTCCCTATGAAAATCTGAGTTAATTTGTCTAAAAACGGCCCATGTTATTTGTGCGTTCAAAATCCTGCAATGTGTCTTATATATCACTAAGAAATAAAGGTTTACATAATGTATAGCATGGTTAATTTGCATACTGGTTTTAACAAAACCGGGTTCAGTAAATCAACTACTTGGTATTATTGATTTCTAATATTATTGTTTTAGTCTCAAACGTATTAAAATCAATACTATGAATGATTTTATATTGAAACCAATTAAGATATGATTAAAATAAGTCTAATCTTTTTATATGCGTTCTTATTTAAGTTCGTTAGTCTTTCTAATTTGATAAAATTCATTACATTAAAACTTAAATACCCACGCCCAGAGGGTGCGTATTCTTGCTAGTTCAACTAATTTATTGGGGTGTAGAATGGATTTTGTTTTTACAAAAGTGGGGGATCAAGTTTAGGGAGCCCTTTTTATTGACCCTGCGAATTTGAAGTAATGTTTGTTTTGATTTTAGCAAAGCGAAGAAATCGATTTTTAATTTCTCATATTTTACGTTTATGTAATTTAATTAAACCAATCAATCGACTAGTCAGGTCAAGCCCTAGCACCTATATGATTGTCCCAACCTATTGCCTTATGGCGAGCCCCAACCCTTTTTATCATATATGTACTAGAATGCAGTTTTAGCAAAGCGAAGAAATCGCTTTTTAATTGTTTCACATATTTACGTTTATGTAAACTATCACCATTTTATGTACCAGGGCGGAGACTCTTCCTCAAGAAGTGTTTTCTATTCTACCCAGGGGAGCCGCTTTTGTCAATACATATCTTGTATGGTGCTACCCTCAAAGGATAGTCTGTCTTCCTGTGACTCACTAGCCAAGTCCCTGTTGAGCTTAACTGGGCCGATAAAAAAAAAACTAAATGAGATATTTTTATGCATGTTCAATATAAAAGTTTGTTTGTGCATGTACTTATATGCGTGTACAGCGTGGGTGGATGCACTTGTGTGCATACGTATTGGGGGGAGGTGGTGCTTTATTCTGTGGGACCTGATACTTAAAAGTGTGTGATTTCTGACTTTGGGTAGACATGTGGACGCCGGACAGAAATTAGTTATTTTTTGTAATACACTTCAGTTATGTAAGGGGCGTCCTACCGTGCTGTGATGGTTAGCAAGCTATTCTCGCTGGAGGTCCCATAGTTCGAACCGAACTGGTTGGGTAAATAAACCGTCCCATCGTGGTATAATAGTCAGCAAGTAGTCTCGCAGATCATTACTATTGAATAGAAAGTTCAATTTGTGTACGTGTGTATTGGGGGTGGTGCTTTCTTAGAAGTGTGGGATTTCTGACTTTGGGTAGACATGTGGACGCCGGACAGAAATTAATAATTTTCGTGTAATATACCTCAGTTATGTTAAGCGCGTCCTACCGTGGTGTTATGGTTAGCAAACTAGTCTCGCAGATCCATTACAACTGAATAGTGAGTTCAATTCCCGCTGGATGCCCCGTATTACAAATGTACATCGAATCTCCATTATAATAAGATATTGAATTACAAAAAATAACTAATTCAATCATTGGCTGATACTTTCATATTATGTGAGAAAATAAGGTCTATTTTGCAACATAGTCCTCTTCCATCGGTGTTGCGGTGCTCAACAACAGATATGACGTCATCATATCGACTTTTAAAATTTCAGCCCCCCCCCCTCGTATATATATTAAGGACTGTTCGGAGTTTGCAGCATCAAATATTTGTATATGCATACATACACACACAAACCAACTATTAGGACACATACAAATACATGCAAACATATATAAAGCTTGAAAAGAGTTTCAAACATCCGAAACACGTGTCGGGCACCTAATATAATACATTTGATAAAAACAAAATTCAAACCATTTTGCGGGCGTTATTACTTTTATCATAAATATGTATTTGTCTCTCGTTGGACCTACAACAATATATATATATATATATATATATATATATATATATATATATATATATATATATAACGTTCGCAAATGATGTAGGGTGTTTTACAACCACGACGAGGTGACGAACTGGTATTACATGGGAATAAAAAAAACTGCCACAGGGCCCCTTCAAAAATGTATCGACTGAAATAGCCATGCTGTTGACAAATAGATACATGTTAAAACTTTAAAATGATGTAACTATCATTGGCAATAAACAATAAACGTTTCTGCGATTTCTAAATATTTTGGAGACCTTACATTTGAGATTACCCTCGTAATTGTAATGGTTTCATGTAACTAATATATTTTTCCTGCAATTGCATTTGGTTTAATTTAATTATCTAAACGATGATTTCTATATGAATTGACCTTAAGTCGTGTTTTATATATAAACTAGCAGCGGCTACCCGGCATCGACTGGATAGATGGGGATTTTTTAATGTTTGTCCCGCAGATCCATTATTACTTAATCGTGATTTGAATCCTCGTGGGATGCCCCATTTAAATCCCTATGTAGACCTTGCATTGATCCAGCTACTCTGAAAAGAAATGTTAATGTCTACTATCTAAAATATTAAATGAAAAAAAAATCCATGCTGTTATCATTTACATTTTATTTTTTAATTATCTTCATGTATATAAATTAAATCTCTATTATTTCTGCTCAAAAACCAAGCCCTGGTGATATTTGATATGTATATATATATTTACTTTGTCGTTAATTGTTTTATTTTCGAAGTTTCCTCCGGACATACATATACACACAACTGCCCTTTATATATGCATAGATTATCTTGTTTTATGTACATAAATTCAGTGTCTTTTGCACTGAGCTGTCTGTATTAAGTTCTAAACTGATCTGTAATGAAGACTGACAAGTGAGAAATGGAACGTATCTATCATTGGACTGTCTTCTTCTATCAGATGTACTAGATGCTGGGTCGATACACTCTTTATCATTATCATTTTTTGTCACTAGTTTTCTCCATCTTTTTTTTTATTGCTATTTATCACTACTCTCTGGGTCGATATATTATTATTATTATTATTACTACTACTACTTCTAATAATAATATAATAATAATGAAAAGATGGATTAATACCTGGACCTTGCCAGAGAATTCAAAAAGCTGTGGAATATGAGAGTGAAAATGATACCAATTGTAGTTGGTGCACTTGGAACGGTACCAATAAACTTGGAAAAAAGACTGGGGGATCTAGAAATCAGAGGGAGAATTGAGCCCATCCAGACTACTACACTGCTGCAATCGGCTAGAATACTCAGAATAGTCCTGGAGACCTGAGGAGACTAACGCTGATGTGAAAAACTCAAAAGGAGTGAAAATAACAAAAAGGCAAATATATATGATATATATATTGGGACAATCATATAGGTGCTAGGGTTTGACGTGACCATCCGATTAATCGGACGCACTTGGTTTAATCAATTATCTAAACGGTGATTTCGACGTGAATCGACCTTAAATCTTGTTTTATAAATAATTATCTTGTTCTATGTACATAAATTCAGTGTCTTTTGCACTGAGCTGTCTGTGTTAAGTTCTGTACTATTCTGTAATGAAGAGTGACAAGTGAGAAATAGA
>CM042147.1:23425205-23432705 GCA_023376005.1 Doryteuthis pealeii | reverse complement strand
TATAACACATATTTCAGGATTTTAAATGCATTAATAATATGGGCAGTTTTGTGGTAAATCTAACTCAGCAAGACTTTAATAGATACATCGTTGATAAATAATATGCTAATTATGATTAAATGATATTTCATAATCTTTGGGAATATAACTTAAATAACTAAGGAAATCATGACGTCAGTGGTGAAGTAGTTTCGGTTACAGACAGACACATAATCCCCATTATAATGAAATGTAAAGATCATTGAAAATAGAGAATAAACATTTCTGTGATTTCTAAATATTTTTGAGACATTTACCTTTTTGAGAGATTACCCTCGTATTTATAAATTTCTTGTAAATCCCACAAACAATGGACTCTTATTATGGCCGCAACATACTTGGTGGTCTCCACATAAAGAAGAGAAACACTAATGCTAAAAGAGAGTAGAAATTTAAAAGATTTATTTGTTTTCATGACTGAGCGCTTTTCAAACAGAGAAACGGAAGAAGAAGAAGAAGAAGAAGAAGATTCAAACAACAATAGATAAAAATAAAACAAAAACATAAAACAGCAACAAAAACATAAAATTATTATGAAAGACAACAGAGAAACATCCTAAGAAACAAGTATACAAAAATGGGTATTAATGCAGAATAGCGCGCAATAGATAATATCATTAGATTATGAATAAAAAGCATTATATTTCATTACATTCTAATGGTACTAATGCAGAATAGCACGCAAGAGATAATACCATTAGATTACGTATAAACAACATTACATTCATTGCATTCTAATGGTACTAATGCAGAATAGCACGCATATCATTCGATTACGTATAAACAGCATTATATTTCATTACATTCTAATGGTACTAATGCAGAATAGCACGCAAGAGATAATATCATTCGATTACGTATAAACAGCATTATATTTCATTACATTCTAATGGTACTAATGCAGAATAGCACGCAAGAGATAATATCATTCGATTACGTATAAACAGCATTATATTTCATTACATTCTAATTGTGCTAATGCAGAATAGCACGCAAGAGATAATATCATTCGATTACGTATAAACAGCATTATATTTCATTACATTCTAATTGTGCTAATGCAGAATAGCACGCAAGAGATAATATCATTAGATTACGTATAAACAGCATTATATTTCATTACATTCTAATGGTACTAATGCAGAATAGCGCACAAAAGATAATATCATTCGATTACGTATAAACAGCATTATATTTCATTACATTCTAATGGTACTAATGCAGAATAGCGCGCAAGAGATAATATCATTCGATTACGTATAAACAGCATTATATTTCATTACATTCTAATTGTCCTAATGCAGAATAGCGCGCAAGAGATAATATCATTCGATTACGTATAAAAAGCATTATATTTCATTACATTCTAATGGTTCCAAGACAGAATAGTGCGCAAGAGATAATATCATTAGACTACATATAAAAAGCATCACATTTCATTATATTTCACAGAAATACCCAAAACTTTTGAGATTCTCGGGTAAGGGTTACTTCGAGTGTTTCCGTAATCTAATGCTATTTACACATAAGATGCCATTCTAATGATATTATTTATTACGTACTATTCTGTATTTTTGCCAATGAAATCTTATTATAATGGAGATTGTATGTTTTTCTGTCTGTAACCGAAACTATATTACTATACAAGTCACAATTCCCTGTGTTATTTACATCATATTCTCCATGATTTTATTTTTTATTTAAACCTCAATTATTAATAAAATTGTTTACATCATTAAGACTGTTGACCATATCTACATACAAATAACATGCAATTGTATTTATATATACAACAAAATAGCGGTTTACGGTGTGAACGGGAAGGCTAATTTGCATATTGATCTTTAAAAAATTGATTTTAATAAATATGTGCTTAATATTATTGATTTCTAATTGTTTAGTTTTATCTTATTGAATATGAGCAAAATTCTCTTCAATAAATCTTAAAAGAAATCCATTAACAAAAAGAAATAACTGTAATATTATTCTTTACTTCCTATTTTAACTAAATAGTTAAATTAGGAATAGGAGTAATTGAAAATGATAGAAGAGTTAGTTTCAAAGTTGTTCTATTTTTAATCATACCCCCTCTGTTCCAAATCATGTTATCTGCATGTTTATTCAGTTTCATTGGCCTTTCTAATTTAATATATTTTATTATATTAAAACTTAAATACTTGCACCCGGAGGGTGCATATATTTGCTAGTAAAAATAAAAGACATTAAAATTGAAATAAATAAATAGATAGAATTGGTGGTACAAATGCAGAATAGCGCGCAAGAGATATTATTGGATTACGTACAAAAAGCATTATATTTCACAGAAATACCCGAAACCTTTGAGATACTAGGGTTAGGGTTAGGGTTTATGTTGGGGTTACTGTTATGTTTAGGGTTTGGTTACTTCGAGAGTTTACGACACCTAATGCTATCTATGCGTAAAATGCGATTCTAATGATATTATCTCTTGCGTGCTATTGTGCATTTGTACCAAAAATGTCAATTTAAATATATAAAGAACGCGATTCCCTAACCTTCGGGCATAAATTTACCCAGATGCATTGATGTGCCGTTAAGCAATCAATCAACCAATCAATCTACCTTTCAAGAAGAAAAAAAGAATTTCATGGAAAACTCTATTTTGTTTGGTTTCTATATTTTATGGTATATCAACCTTCGTGGGTTATTTAATGCCAAAGCCATTCTTGTAGAAAAACAGTAGTGGTACTATTTAACCCATCGCTGGGGGATGAGCGTGTTTGTACCTATCCCAAGCATATTAAACCGAAATTGAATTTAATAGGGCGACTGGAGTACGAACTTGATTACTACAATATCGCAGTCCAGTGTTGTGAAGGAAAAAGCAAGCCAGCTGTTGTCCACTTTTTAGAAAAATAGACTTCTTGGTTTATTTTATGGCAAATCCATCCTTGTAAAAAAACAGTAATGGTACTATTTAACCATTTGCTGATGGATGAAGGGTTTCAAACCTTTCCCAAGCGTATTCGTTCGATGGTGAATGTTGCAGTCTAGTGCTGTGAAGTTAAACGCAAGCCAGCTGTTGTCCGCTAAAAAATGGACATGAATCACATCCTCTCTAAGTCGGGACGTGTATACCCTACTAGAACTGAGAGGATGAGATTCTTGTCTTTGCTAAGGTCATTAACGCGAAGTGAAGCGTAAACGACCCCGTGCACGATTTGAACTCTAGTCGCCGAGTCCATTTTCAACGACAATAACCGTTATGCAAGTGGCGCCTACAGGTTCAAAGTATAAACATTACAAGTTTCATGATATCTACACCCTTGTAGTAAACAATAGATTAACCTCGAAATTCTCTAATGTTGAAACAACAATCTGGATTTACTTATGTTAAATCGTAACAAATTCGTCTGTATAAAGGAGTGTCTCTGAAGAATGTTCACATATAGACTATGACACAAATAGACTAGCTCTCATCCATATATATATATATATATATATATATATATATATATATATATCTAGACAAGACGTGACCCGTTTAATGCCGAATAAAGTCATTTTAATAAACAAAGGACTCAAGTTGCTTACAGTGCCTGATTTTGCTTAAGTGGTCACCCAATTAATTAATGAACAGGCTCATCACTGCTTAAGTTCGGTGATCTGATGTTACATAATTCGTGGGTAGCCTACGGATTATGTATGAAAGTGTAGTTAAAATTCAAATAACGGAAAATAGAAAATTACCGTTAACCGTTGAAAAAAGGTTATGGACGGTAGTTTAACCCTCTCTGATCTGAATGATTATTGTCTAAAGGAAGGTGTGAGGAACGAAATTAGAGTTTGTTAGTCAGATGCTGGCCGTTAGCTGAGGGAAGCAGACGTAAGGGTCCTTCGCTCCCAAGATGCTAGTTTATCACCGCTGGAACAAGAAGAACGGGTAAGAGTCCATCTCTCATCTCATCTTCTCTCATATCCTCACTCTCTACTCACTCCCATCGAAGAAGATCCTTGCGTTTCTGGGCCCATAACCTGTTACGATTATATGGGCAATTCTTTAAGGCTCATCTTTTAAAAGTAAAGTCGTCGGGGTGGCCTAATGTCGATATCAGCCAGACAGCGAGGAAGTATATTCCCTTTTCACTAGTTCTAGACCAAGGAGATTGTGGTTTTTTTTTAGACCTAGCATGATTTTTCAGGATGATTTTTTTATATAAGCCTTCCCCTTAAAATAAGTCCTAGTTGAGAGCAATAAGATTCCAGAGGATGATGATATGATTATTTTTTTAATGAATTATCGTTGATGGTTTTTTTTAATAAAGAATATGTTAATGGTAAATAAATGGTTTTTCGTAATTTTTGTTTATTTAGAAATTTCATAATTTATCTACTTCTTAATGTCGTTTTTCAATCTATGAAGAATAAGACTTCCCCCGAATTTAAGGCCTATTGTTATATTTCAGAGTGAAAATTAATATAAACCTTGTCTTATTTTCGGAGAAACCCGGTATATATATAAAGGAGTTGCATCTGTTTTGGTATGTACGTGTCGACTTATACCTCTGAAATGAGATGTCACTGAGCATTGAAATCGTGCATACACTTTAATACGTTTATAATACAGACAAGTTCAAAACTTAATTTTTGATTTTTACTGCATAATTCAATGATTAAAAATCAACTGATTTGTGCAACTCTTCTTGAGTAAGTACAGAAAATAGTCTTTAGAAAAATAGAATTATGTTTCAAACCACTCACGAGTTTATCGAGGATAGAACTGAACTAAATTCAGCAGTAACAGATCTGCGAGATTGAGCTGGCTAAGCATTAAAATACACCCTCCTAATAAGTCTATGTATGCGAATGATAGGTAAAGAATTAGGAACTCTAAGATATTTTTGAGCATGAGCTTGCTTCGAAATCCAAAACGTAATACATTGATTAAAATACTGGCTCCGAGCGATACTTACGCAGGTACGTTTACATTGCAAAAACATTTATGAGCTAATTCGTATTACTTTGTTTACATTAGGGAAATCTTAAACACTAAAAACATATTGAGACTATCAGTTTTCATGCTGTATCCGTTCAGTTAAGGTCCATGAATTATTACTTTCTTTTTTTTTTTTCATTTTCTCTTTGAATATTTTTGTGTCTTCATCTATCAAGCATTTATGCAAATTTGTAAATTATCTTATTCCCAGCTAAGTGAACGGAATCTTTTTTTTAATTTCCTCTCAGTGTTTCCAAGAATTTCAATGCGCGATATTCTCACCTTACATCCGGGTCAGTAGAGCATCACCAATTGCTGTAATCTAATGGGATGAAGACAAAATAAGCAAAGAGGATCCCGCATCTTGACAAATAGTTTTACCTCATCCCAATCTTTAGAGGCGCACTTCACCCACTTGACGAAGAAATGAAATCTTTATCCAACAAGCAAAGATATTTCCAAATTAATTTATTCCGATAAAATCCACTCGCAGATTTAAACACTTCTATGATTTTTTTAAATTTATTTAAAGATGGCTGCGGTTGAAGAGGTTCAAGGATTTATTATTATTTATCTTGCTACACTTTTCTTCTTTCTTCTTCTCAACAGAGGGACAGGTCGGTGTTATCTATACATATATAAATGGCAGTTGTATGTATGTATGTGTCTTGTGCAATCTGTAACAAAGTCTGTAAGTCAGCTTTTGATCTTAAGAGACATTATGGTGCATATAAGCATAACATTTTATCATCTGATACAGCCGGAAGGACGTCCTTCCTATGCGCATATTTGCATCAAAATGTGCGGATCTACAGCGGGTTTGATGAATCATCTGAGGGCTCATGAGAGGAAATTTTCTGAAGGTGGGGTTATAGGATTGTGAGGGACGGCAATGATATGTAAAGATTATGCTATTACTATGTATGTATGTATGTATGTATGTATGTCCGGATGAAACTACGAAAACGAAACAATTAACGACAAAATAAATATATATATACATAATATATATATATACTCATTGAATTAACCGGTTCATGCTTTTTGAGAAAAAATTATGAAGATTTGATTTATGATTGAATATATTTAATAATTAGAATATACATAGAAATAGCATTGAAATTCTATTTAAAAATGTCCAACATTTGTAAATCTCAAAAGTAAACAAATCAGTACACCAGGTCCCCCCTCTACCCAGGCGATGCTGGACAGCCGCTTCTAGTCATATATAAAGGAATGTTCGCCACGGGTAGAATGTGACACAAGGACACAAGAATTGGGCCATCCAGTGAGAATCGAAGTCGCTATTCAGTAGAAATGGACCTGTCAGGTTCGCTTGCTAACCATTACACAGCGATGACAAATTCTTTTTTCTTACTTGGTCTTTCGGCAGGGATTAGGTGATCCGTTTATATCTCAAAACCCCAGATAATTCTATGAGTCTACGACGGATTCTGCTTTGTGCATATACCAATTTGTTATATGGTTAAAATTTAATTTCTTGCACTAATAACGACAAGTTTCCTCCGGCCTCCAAAACTCTTTTGATTATCATCATCATCATCATCATTATTATTATTATTATTATTATTATTATTATTATTATTACTAGCAAATATATGCACCCTCCGGGTGCAAGTATTTAAGTTTTAATGTAATAAAATATTGCATTAAATTAGAAAGGCTAATGAAACTAAATAAGAATACAGATAAAAAGATTTGAAACAGAGGGAGTATAATAAAAGATTTGAAACAGAGGGAGTATAATAAAAAATGGAACAACTGAAACTTACTCTTGCATCACACTCGTCTTTCCTTGTTATTTTTTCTAATTTAAGTATTTAGTTATAAGAGGAAGTAAAGAATAAAATGACAGTTATTTTATCTTGTTAATGGATTTTATTTAAGATTCATTGAAGAGATGTTGCTTATATCATTAAAATAAAACCAAACAGTTAGAAATCAATAATACTAAGCACATATTTATTAAATTCGATTTTTTTATTAATATGCAAATTAGCCTTCCCGTTTACACTGTAAACCGCTATTTGTTGTATATATAAATATAATTGCATGTTGTCAGTACATAGTTAACAGTATTAATAATGTAAGACCATTTTATTAATAATTGAGGTTTCATGGAGAATGTGTTGTAAATAACTAAGGGAATTGTGACTTGAGTAGGAATATAGTTTCGGTTACAGACAGAAAAACACATAATCTCCATTATAATAAGATTATTATTATTTTCACTCCTTTTGAGTTTTTCACGCCAGTGTTAGCTGATGTTATTTCCCTGGAGTCTGAGTGACAAGAAGACTCCTCAGGTCCCCAGGACTCTTCTGAGTATTCTAGCCGATTGCAGCAATGAAGTAGTCTGGATGGTGTCAATTCTTCCTCTGATTTCCAGATCCCCCAGTCTTATTCCAAGTTTTTTGAGACTGCTCCAAGTGCAACAACTACAATTGGTATCACTTTCACTTTCA
>CM042147.1:23420205-23422705 GCA_023376005.1 Doryteuthis pealeii | reverse complement strand
CTCTCTCTCTCTCTCTCTCTCTCTCTCTAATCGACAGTTGCTAGTTTGAGATTTTATTCTCTCTCACCTTCACAACGCTTTATTTGAAAACATCGGCATAAATCGTGAGATATTAACAAAATTGCCAACAAATAATACCGGGTTAACAGTAATTTATAAACTGCTAAAAAAAATGTATTTTACGATCATTGGTACAACTTAGTATCAAAGTATTAAGATATTAGGATATAACCATATCCATAAATCATTTTAACGCCCTGTCGTCTGGGGCAGAAGAATACACTGACTGCACCTCTGTAATGGATCCACCTGTTGGCCGTGGGTGGCGACCCATGATGCTTAAGGCATCTGACTTAGGCTAGACGTGCGGTTGGAGTGGTCCCTTCCGATAAATCGTCTGGTCGCGTCAAGCTCTAGCACATATATGATTGTCCTCACCCTATTGCCCTTATGGCACCCCCAACAATTTTATCATACATTTGCGGTGGCTGAGGGTCTAAGTGTTCTGGGTATGAGTTGAACTGCATCTAGTGATAAGGATCCAATACTAGATTTCTGGGGAGTGTGGAGTGCCTCTTTATTGCCATTACTTCCAGGTCCACTCTGACCTGGAGTGGTAGTACCTGTTAGGGTCCCATTTATCGGCTAAATAGACAACATTCAGTTTAAAAAATCGAGTTTAAAAACAAATTCAATACTCATCAAGAATGAATAAAACAAAACGTCTTCGGCATAAAATGACCCTATAAGGGTTGACATGCTGTAAAATCCAACCAACCAAATAACCAAACAATCCCCCTCTCTCTCTCTCTCTCTCTCTCTCTCTCTCTCTCTCTCTCTCTCTCTCTCTCTCTGAGTATTAAACTGCATCTAATGGTGAAGTTCCAATTTGGAGCTCTGGGGAGTGTGGAGTACCCTTTCATTGCCATTACTCACGGGTCCACTCTGGTCAGGAGGGTTAGTACCGGTTAAGGTCTCATTTTGGGTTAGATAGAAAACAATGAGCTAAAAATTGTTTTAAAAGTTTAGATTTTTTAAATTAATACCCATCAAGAATGAATGAAATAAAAACGTCTTCAATATAAAATAACGCAACAAGGGTTGACATACCATAAAATCCAACCAACTCTCTCTCTCTCTCTCTCTCTCTCTCTCTCTCTCTCTCTCTCTAGTCAACAGATGCTAGTTTGAGATTTTTTTCTTTTCACCTTTCACAACTTTCAAAACATCGCCATAAATCATGAGATATAAACAAAATTGGCCACAAATAATTCTACCGAGCTAACAGAAATTTATAAACTTTCTTTCTTTCTTTCTTTCTTATATTTTTTCTGTGTAGCGTGTCCTTTTTCTTCCCTTCATTTCTTTATAATAAACACTGAATCGTCCTATTATTTAGCTGAGATGTCGTCGTCATAATTTAATAAGAATTCGGCGGACTCAAGAAACGACACAAGATAATCAATATTTACATTTTAGCATTTCATCTTGGACGATCTGATTTTTAACCAGAGAGTGATGCAAAATGATAACGCTCGGAAGATTAAGGAACAAGCGTGTTAATATATAGATTAGAAACACTAACGAAAGACTAAATAAGAACGCATGTATTTTACGATTATTGCTACAACTTAGCCACAAATTATCAAAATATAACAAAAAACATAAATCATTTTTATTGATAATCATATTAATGGTCATCTAGAACAGCGATCCCCAACCTTTTTTTGCGCCACGGACCAGTTTCATCTAAGACAATATTACGGGCCTTCATATGCTCCGGCCTACATTTGCCCGATAATCGTTAATGACGTAATCTAATAATAAATCATCCGCAGTGGTCTTATGTCAAATGCAAACATCAACAGACAATAAACAACGTTTTGTTCATAAATTAATAATCAACAACATCTCTGTAAACGAAAATATTTATTTTAGAATGAAAATCCTTTCTAATAAGAAATAATCATAATAAAAAAAACTTGATTCAAGTGATATTACTGATCATTTCTATATAAAAGAGTGAACAAGTGAATCAAATAATAATAATGAGGCACAGAAGTCACTTTTCAAAATAAAACATCAACATTTAGACTGATAATCAATAAAAATTAAAAATAAAAAAATAAAAAATGAATAAAAATTCAAACGTTCTATGCGGTCTGGTACCTAATGGCCCGCGGCCTGGTACCGGGTCGCGACCCAGTGGTCGGGGACCGCTGATCTAGAATAAACCTTTTCAATGCCATATGCAACTTTAGTCGAATTTCAAAAGCTGTGCAATGGCGATGAAGGGGTACTCCACACTCCTCAGGGCTCCAGAATTGTAACTTCACCATTAATCAAGTTTAACGTCATACTCAGAACACTAAGGCCTTCAGCCACCGTCTTCTAGCAAATATATGATAAAAAGGGTTGGAGCTTTCCAGAAGAGCAATAGGGTTAGGACAATCATAAAGGCGCTAGGGCTTGATGTGACCAGCCAAATAATCAGAGGGGT